>QJPP01000422.1:0-600000 GCA_003996215.1 Jaltomata sinuosa
AGTAGAATTAATCTAGTTACAGCATTAATCATAAGACGAGAGTTGGTAGTCTCGAATCCTCGTCGTTAATCAAGTTTCCCAGTTTTAATCTCTTTACTCAAGCAAATTAAACCTAGGCATGTTCTAATATTTGCAACCACTAGAAAACGTTACACAATGTATGCTTAACAATGTGACAACATATATATTGAACCCGACGCTACCCGAAATCTATCTTGCTACGTTTGCCATGGCTCCCACAACCCTAGTTGTGGGAGTTTAGTTAATCATGATATAAAGAAAAGAGAAGAGAATTGTATTCATAATAAAGAAAAGGGATTCTTACAATATAATGAGAACAATCTTCAATAATCCAAGAACACAAAAAACCAAGATCCCAAGAACAATTCAAGAACACGAATTCAAGAAGAGAAAAACGTGTTTCTTGCTCTCAAAGTTTCGCTCAAATCTCTCCTAAAATTATTGTAAAAACGTGATTTGCATAATGAATAAAATAAACCTAACATAGGGTATTTATAGGAGTCTAGGAAACACAATCCCAAACGCATTAGGAATTCGAGAAACCAAATCCCAAACGCATTAGGAATCCGAGAAACCAAATCCCAAACGCATTAGGAATCCGAGAAACCAAATCCCAAACGCATTAGGAATCCGAGAAACCAAATCCCAAATGCATTAGGAATCCGAGAAACCAAATCCCAAACACGGTAGGAATCCTAATCGCGGGCTGCCTTGGTGCGACACTGCTTTGGTGTGACGGTTAATCGCGGGCTGACTTGGTGCGACACTGCTTTGGTGTGACGGTTTGGGTGACAGACCGTCACCACCTTGTTGGCTTGGGCTTGACGGTCCGTCACGAGCTTGACGGTCCGTCACTCTTATCCAGAATGCTCTTTTTACTCGTATTTCCTTCCGTTTCCATGTTTGTCCCTATTTCCTGAAAACATAACATAAACCCATCAAAAACGACAATGGTTGCTTGAAAATGCACGATTGTTCTTAGTTAAAAGGAGTCGAAAGTGCCGTAAAATGGCGGCACATCAACACCCTCAACTTAAAACGTTCGCTTGTCCTCAAGCAACATGACACAAAAACAATAAGACGACTCAACTAAGAAAACAAACTCGTGTCTCTAGCAACTCATGGTCATTCAACATCTTATTCCATTTTAAATCAAGCTCCCTCGTAGCCCACAAATGTATGGAACACTAACTTGCAAGATCCACAACAGTCATTCCGATATGGATAGAAAAATTCTACATACACACGCGCAGCTATCCTAACAAATCATAGACAGATACAGAAATCTGGTGCGGCCTCACCAACAAAGAAATCCCAACAAACACGATTTGGGACGAGGTAAGCCTCACTACTACAAACGATTTCCAAACCAATGCACATGCGATACCATGGGCTTGCCTTACTATTCTATTCTCATTCTTCAGAAGCCGGTCAAGAAATCAACTCACAGGACTTGTTTTGGCTTGTAATGAGGCTTCAGGTGCAGGTAGGATACATTTAGGGGTTAGTGACTAAGCCCTCCTTGGAACCATTGACATCATATTACCACAAAACTTTACTTTGTCCATCCTTATTTTTTTATTTCCTCGTTTCTAGCTACAGATGCGGCCTCTTTATTTTGACAATTCTTTTTATTTCTTTTTTCGATCTTTCTTTCATTTTTTTTTTCTTAGGCACACACCCGCATTTTCACTCTACTCACAACCAATCTCTTCCGTCCTCTTTTTCTTATCATTCACCTCTATAGTAGCCACCCTCAACTTAGGCTGATTGCCTGAGTTGAGGTGCACGATGTCCTAGGGAGGACCTGGGCTAAAACAGGGTTTACCTCTATAGTAGCCACCCTCAACTTAGGCTGATTGCCTAGGTTGAGGTGCACGATGTCCAAGGAAGGACCAGGGCCAAAATAGGGATTCAAAGTTAAACAGGAACTGTGACAGGTTATTGAAAGAACAAGGTCAATTATGGCTCAAACAGGGATCAAAGGGACTATTTGCATTTGGACGGTCTTATAGGTTAAGTGGACTGCACACAAAAAGGGCCTGTGATCCTTTCCTAAGCAACCAACTTCAAACTTAACAAAATAGACCAGGCAAGTTCTAGATGCGCACAGAGTAAGAATTTATAACAATAATCTCACACACACTTGGCACCAAGAAACTATATCACTACCAACTATCAAACAACCGCTCGGCTTAAGCATACTCATTCTAATCATAATCACACAATGACATTCAAGGATCCAGACAGTCAATCGTTTCAACATAAGTATAAAACCAGAAAATTTTTAAAGGGGCCTCGTTTTTAGTCGTGAAAAACGCCATGCTCATCACTATAGACACTAAAATTTTTTTTTAAAATAACAACCTAAACATGCCGGTTCTACTAGATAGCACACCGGAGGAAAAAGAAACACGACAACAAAAACCCTCGGTGGTGACTCACAGGTTTCCCCACGAATTAATTAGACTATAATACAACAACAATTTATGGGTTGCCTCCCATACAGCGCCTGATTTAACGTCACGGCACGACGCGGGTGTCTTGATTACTCAGACTTCATCAAGACACCCCAGACTTAATAAACAACCGTATGCACAACTATATACCCTATCCAATAAACAAAAACAACAAATAGGAAAAGAAAAGCATGGAAAGTGTAGACTAAGAGTCAATAAACACACAGACTTAAAAAAACCGAATTCCCCGCAAGGCGACCACTTTTTGATAACGCCGCAAACTAACACTCAAATTAACGAACGCGATGGGGAGCGGTCGTAGGCAAAATACCAACCCAACTAAGGTTGGGGTTCGCAAATCCCACGAGAATGGTGAGAATAAGTCGTTAGAATTAAGTGACGATCGCAATAGTGCCGGTAAAAAGGGGGGGGGGGGTTTGTGTGATCAAATTGTAAACAAAACAAGCAATAATGTATGAGAAATAATCAGTAGGAGAATGAACTAGGGAAGTGTTTACCATGGCGTTGGTAACAATGTCGATTCTAGGCTTAATCGGGTTCTTTTTACATGCGTGTCACGATGTGATTGAAATAATAGTATCGTCTAAACATTTCTCAACCAAATAGACGAATTTCCTTTTATCTTCTCTCGATCTCAAAAAGGTGTGCTTTTAGATTTCAATCCTAAACATCAAGTAGATTAATCTAGTTACAGCATTAATCATAAGACGAGAGTTGGTAGTCTCGAATCCTCGTCATTAATCAAGTTTCCCGGTTTTAATCTCTTTACTCAAGCAAATTAAACCTAGGCATGTTCTAATGTTTGCAACCACTAGAAAACGTTACACAATGTATGATTAACAACGTGACAACATATATATTGAACCCGACGCTACCCGGAATCTATCTTGCTACGTTTGCCATGGCTCCCACAACCCTAGTTGTGGGAGTTTAGTTAATCATGCTATAAAGAAAAGAGAAGAGAATTGTATTCATAATAAAGAGAAGGGAGTCTTACAATATAATGAGAACAATCTTCAATAATCCAAGAACACGAAAAACCAAGATCCCAAGAACAATTCAAGAACACGAATTCAAGAAGAGAAAAACGTGTTTCTTGCTCTCAAAGTTTCGCTCAAATCTCTCCTAAAATTATTTTAAAAACGTGATTTGCATAATGAATAAAATAAACCTAACATAGGGTATTTGTAGGAGTCTAGGAAACACAATCCCAAACGCATTAGGAATCTGAGAAACCAAATCCCAAACGCATTAGGAATCCGAGAAACCAAATCCCAAACGCATTAGGAATCCGAGAAACCAAATCCCAAACGCATTAGGAATCCGAGAAACCAAATCCCAAACATGGTAGGAATCCTAATCGCGGGCTGCCTTGGTGCGACACTGCTTTGGTGTGATGGTTAATCGCGGGCTACCTTGGTGCGACACTACTTTGGTGTGACGGTTTGGGTGACGGACCGTCACCACCTTGTTGGCTTGGGCTTGACGGTCCGTCACGAGCTTGACGGTCCGTCACTCTTATCCAGAATGCTCTTTTTGCTCGTATTTCCTTCCGTTTCCATGTTTGTCCCTATTTCCTGAAAACATAACATAAAACCATCAAAAACGACAATGGTTACTTGAAAACGCACGATTGTTCTTAGTTAAAAGGAGTCGAAAGTGCCATAAAATGGCGGCACATCAAGTATGAAGAAGGACATAACCGGGTTTGTGGCTAAGTGTCCCAACTGTCAACAGGTAAAGGTGGAACATCAAAGACCAGGTGGTATGCTTCAGGATATTCACCTTCCCACTTGGAAATGGGAAGCAATCAATATGGACTTTATTACGGGTTTGCCTCGTACTCGAAGGCAACATGATTCTATTTGAGTGATTGTCGACCGAATGACCAAGTCATCCCATTTCTTGGTTGTTAAGACTATGGATACAGGCGATGATTATGCCAGACTCTACATTCGGGAGATAGTCTAATTGCATGGTATTCCCTTGTTTATCATTTCGGATAGAGGTCCTCAGTTTACATCTCAGTTTTAGAGGTTATTTCAGAAAGGTCTTGGTACCAAGGTGAAGCTTAGCACAACTTTTCACCCTCAGACAGATGGCCAGGCCGAGCATACTATTCAGACTTTGGAGGATATGTTGAGGGCTTGTGTTATTGACTTCAAAGGAAATTAGGATGATCACTTACCTCTTATCGAGTTTTCCTACAACAATAACTTTCACTCTAGCATCCAGATGGCTCCATATAAGGCACTTTATGGCTGGAGGTGTAGATATCCTATTGGTTGGTTCGAGGTTGGTGAGGCAGCCTTGATTGTTCCAGATTCGGTTCATGAGACTATGGAGAAAGTTCAGCTTATTCGGGAAAGGTTGAAGACCGCTCAGAGTCAAAAAAAATCTTATGCGGATGTGCGGAGAAGGGAGTTAGAATTTGAAGTTGATGATTGGGTTTTCCTTAAGGTGTCACCCATCAAGGGTGTAATGAGGTTTGGCAAGAAAGGAAAACTTAGTCCCCATTTTGTATGTCCTTATCGGATTTCGAGGAGAGTTGGTAGTGTTGCTTATGAGTTGGAGTTGCCAACGGAGTTGGAAGCGGTTCATCCAATTTTTCATGTTTCCTTGTTGAAGAAGTGTGTTGGTGATCCGAGCTTGATTGTTCCTTTGGAAGAGGTGGGTGTGAAGGATAGTCTCACTTATGAGGAGGTTCCCGTGGAGATTCTTGATCGTCAAATTCGGAGGTTACGGAACAAAGAAGTCTCTTCGGTAAAGGTCCTTTGGAGGAATCAGCTTATTGAGGTTGCTACTTGGGAAGAGGAAGAGGCCATGAAGGCCAAATATCCTCATCTCTTTCCTTCTGACTCAATTCCAGCTTGAGGTACTAGTTTTCTCCTTAGTGTATCCCTTCAATTCTACTCCGTCAGTCCCTATCATGATTTTAGCATGCATCCATGTTTTACGAAGTTAGTTTATCATGTTTTCAAGTTGAAAAGTTTTGTTTTATGATTACCCCTTGATTTCTATGTTTTGATGTTTGGTTGGGCTATTTTCCCCTCAGTTTCCCTTGTCTAGCCTTTATTCGAGGATGAATGATCCCAAGGGGGGATATTGTAACACCCCGTACACGTATCCAGCTATTCAAGATGAAAACTTCAGAAAAATCAAAGTTCCAGGAACCACGGGTCAAGTCAAAGAGTCGTGGAAGGTTCCACGAGTCGTGGGAGTGACTCGTGATCACAGTCCTTCAGACCAACCTCAGTACTGACCACCACGAGTCACTTCCATGACTCGTAGAAGTTTCTACGAATCATACTGTTAACTCGTGGAAGTCGATCAGAGATCATTCAAACTCCCCTGAGTTCCACGATTAGGTTCTACGACTCGTGGAAGTTTTCACGAGTCGTCCTGTTGAACCATAGAAAGTTCCCTGCAGGTTGAATTTTGGGCAGATTCCACGACTAGCAGTCCATAAGTCGTGGAAAAGTCTACGATTCATAGACTCCACTCGTAGTCACTGAAGTTGACCAAATTTCCAGCTTTCTTTTAATTAAATCCTAGGGGTACTTTGGTCATTTCCCAGCTTATTATGAATTAACTGAAGTCGTTTTGACTACTTTTAGAAGGGTTTTCACCCATATTACACTAAGTCTATCCTAAGCATCTCATTCTTCACCCAAAAGGGAAATTCTTCTCTCAAGCTCAAGTCTCAAGCTCCAAGTCAAGTCTCCAAAATCTTTTCCAATCAAGTGGGTAATCTTCTACCAAGGTATGTGGGTCTTTAGCAATGTGTTTCTTCCACCCTTGTGCCCAAAATTCCCAACTCATGAATTTGAATTATGAAGTTATGAAACTAGGATTTTGAAAGTTTATAAGATCAGTTTCTATATTTAAATTCATGGTTTCTTATTGATTATTCACGATTTGATTACGACTCTTTCATTGATTTTGAAAGCCCAAGCATGAAAGTGGATTTCTAGCATGAACCTATGAATTTGCATGTTTTCAAGAGAAACTTGGCATGATTAGATATCATGGCTTTTATGTATTTATGAAATTGCATGCCTAATTCTTTAAGTATGAATTTAGAAAGAAAAGCATATTTTTGAATTATGGCTATGCTAAGCTTTACGAACTATGATAAGAAAGTTGCATGATACCCGATGTGTTTTCATGCTTATGAATAAGATTTGGAATGAGAGTATGCCTTTATGATTATGAGCTACACGTGCATGTTTTTGGATTAGTATTTAGCACCAAGAGGACGGGGTGGGAGTACCCTTAGTCCCATAAACTACGTTGCCAACGTAGGTCATGATATGATATGATATGTGCCTTAAAGGCTTATGAGAGTGGATCTATGTCTTTATGTATGGTGTCCTTGCCTTAGCGGAGCATAGGGCAGCTTTGCTAACTAGAGTTATATAGTTGGATATGGTGTCTTGTTCCTTGGCAGGGTTTAAAGTCAGCTTTGCTAACTGGGGTTATACATTTAGATTCCACGTAGCTCATGTGGTCTCATGTCGGTTATAAGAAACTCCCGTATGTCATGATTTTAAGTTTTCTAAGCTTTATGAACTTTTCATGAACTATCACCTTGAAGTTGGCTTTTGCCTTATGATTTAGCTTTTCATATTGATATCTTTTCATGATATTTCATTATGCACGAATTATGTTCGAAGTACATTTTTAAGGCATGTTTTCCTTACCTATGCATCGCTCACATACTTAGTACATTCCATAGTACTAACGCATATTGTGCTGCATCCTTTTATGATGCAGACTCAGGTACTCCTTCACAACTTCGTGGCTAGAGTCTCAGACCACATCCTTGGTTAGCCGTGGTGAGTCCTCATGGTTCGAGGACTAGTTATGATTTTCCTTATGTTAGCTTCACTTATATACTCCGAGTTAGATAGGGTCTTGTCCTAGCAACTCTTATTGTTACGACTAGAGGCTCTCAGACATAGTTTGTATTCGAGTTTCTTTCATTGGATAATGTATATATGTGTCCCTTAGACCCTTATTGATGTTTCCTTATTGGATTTATGTATTATGCTTTTGCTTATTTCTTTGTTATGCTTGAGAATGCTATGCCCAAGGGTTAGCTTGGAACCTTGTGGTCTCGAGTCCCGTGTTACGTCTAGGGGGTAACCTCGGGGCATGACATTGGGTGTTTGGTTGGCATTAGCTAGTGTTGACTTGGGTCAACATTCTTTTGAAATGAACTCGTATACAATTTTTGTCGATTCTGTTTAGTCCGGAATGTTTTTTCCACTCTAATTGCTCTATTAGTTCTTTAGTATCAGGTTCCAATTGTTCCCGAAATACCCCGTGGGAGTTTTAAGTTTTTCTGGTTTTTAGTGCACGCAAGGCCTTCAGTGCCAATGGAGCCCAGGCAGCGTGATCGCGCTAGCCTGTGCGTGCCATCAGCGTCGATGGTGCCATGCAAGCGCGATAGCGCTCCAGTGCCCACCTGCATGCCAGCGCGATAGCGCCATTCGCGCCAGGCCTCCCTCTTGTACGATGGCGCTCCTTTAGCGCCAATGGTGCTGGTCTGCGACAAGCAGCTATAAAGTGCTGGAAGTCCATTTTTCCAGCCACTTCTCCCATCCTTTCTCACTCTAAACTCAATTTCCTCTCTACCTAAGCTTTGGGGAACTTATTGCTTGTGGATGTTTCCGCGTTTTTCGCCTTTTGGTAAGCTTCTTCCACTTTGGCTCTCTCCCCAAATCCTCCATTGTTGCCTTTTTTCTAAATCTTGAGTTTTGTGGTAGTTTCTGCCCATTGAGCTAATGCATGTTCTTGGGAGTGAGATTTTATCCATCTTGGCTTGAAATTCCATCATTGTGGTAAGTAATTCATGCCAAACCTCCATTTTATTTCTTGAAAATTTCCATCTTTAATTCTTGACTTGAGCGGGTTGTTTTGAGCCCCAATTGTTGTTAATTTTTGTTCAATTTTTGGGCATGCGCTCCCGGGATGGTAAGGAACACATGTGCGTTTTTCATTTCCAATTTCGGGTTGTGGGCCCACAAGACCATTTGTGACCCGAATTTCAACCTAGTTTTGCTTATGGCGTTATGTGTATTGTTAGACTTGTTTTGACGTATAGATTATTGTTTTGATATTAGTTTTGCAAATTGGAGCTTCCCGGAGTAGTTCAAGCCTGGACGATGCCATCCCCGCAGCCATTTGTCGGACGATAGGTAGGTTATGGCTTTCCCTACCTAGACTCTATGTATATAGGCTATAACTGCATTAATTAACATTCTTGGGTCGGTTATTATAGGTTGGTATCCCAGACTTTGTCCGCCTTGTTCATCCATTTAATTCATACGTTATTTATAGTATTCGCGTAGTATTGTATATTACCTATGTGGTCCTGTGCGACCTTGTATTGACTCTGGAACATAGGTTGTGGGTTATTTGGGGAATGTCCGCGAGTTCCGGACATAAAGATTATCCTTTTAGGCTGGTTATGTCTGCTGAGTAGCTGTTGGGCCTGTACAGGGATGATAGGAATTGTTGTGAGCCGTTGGGCTAATTTATATCTGTGTGCAAGCATATCGTCCATGAAAAAGGTTTTCCCCTACATGTTTTACTACAGTTTTGGCTGCGAGCCACTATAATAAGTTTTCCTAAACTTGCATGGCCCCGAGGGCCCCTTTTTAGTACAGTTGATGATAGAAAAGGGGAATTTGGATAATTTCACACTGATTTTATTACTGGTACTAATCTATGCCGGGCAGAGCGCTAGACTTGATTTACTACAACTTTAGACCCGGCCACACTCCGGGCACCCTTGGAGAGGGTTACTGAGACATTTATCACTGATTTAGACCCGAGTATACCTTGGGCACCCTTTGAGAGGGTCTTTTAAGATTACTACTACTTTTTTAGACCCGGGTCAAAGTCGAGCATGTACTATGAGATTTTGAGTTTTGAGCTACATTTGAGACTTAGCCACTGGCTTGAACCCGAACTCGATTCCGGAGGACACATTTTGAGATTGAGTTTTTGTATGTGGTCGAGAGGTAGACCTCCATAGACCCTTGTCATTCTTAGGAAACACGTTATGTGCCGATGCAGCGTGCCAGGAGGGGGGTGTACGGTAGAGGAGATGTACACGGGAAAGAGCCTTACATAGGTCCTACCTCTATATGGACCCGCGGGGTACCTGAGGGGGAACATACCAGTTACTGTCACATCATATCATATCATGCATTGATTCCACCCGTTTTTGCTGTGTGTTCAGTGTACGCTCCGATTGTATGGGTGGTCGGAGGGTTTGTTTTCACTCGATTGCATTCCTCAGTTATATGGGCGGTCGTTGGGACTGTAGGTAGATTTTATTACTCTTGTCTTTATTTAGAGTTTGTCTTGGCTTTTGGTTATTGAAGGACTAGTGATGGTTAACTTGTTGAGTCTTCGGTTGAGGAATTTCTGATGATTGAGAGGGCTAGGGAGTCCTATCTTATTGAGGCACTTTTGTGTGGCCTTCTGAGTAGAGTGTGAGACTTTAGTTCTATCCTTGTCGGGAGTTGAGTGGCATCTTTAGGTTATTGTATGTTAGTTATTCCATCCTAAGGTTGTATTTGTGAGGTGATTTTGCTTATTATGCCACCATGTGATTGGATTAGTATTATGATTTCCTTATATTTGTTGATTCTATTTTGAGTATGTTAGACTGCTTTTCATCTTTTCCCTTTATTTGAGGTTATCGGTATACTGCCATTGTCTCAACTCTCTCTCTTTACTTACTTGTATTGTTGTGCAAGGACCCCAGGTGCGTTCTCCTTTCCTTCACCTGTGATTCTGTGTAATTGTATCCTCTGTGCTAGCATGTTTTACTTGTAGCTTTTGGTTGCCTATTCTCTATGCTAGCTTCTTGTGCTTCCTTTATTGCTTCAGTGACTTCTTTCTTACTATCTGTTACTTACTATTTTTATATCTTATATGCGCTTAGTCGGCCGATGATACCTATTGAGTACCCATAGTTTTGGTGCTCATACTACACTTTGGCACTTTCTATGCAGATATTAGTTGAGCTTTCACCGTTGACCGCGTTAGAGACTCATGCAGATTGTGGCTATTCGAGACTAGGGTGAGGGCATGATGGTCAGGCTTGACCGTATCTCATCTTTTGGCATTGTTACTCCTTGTACTTTCGGAGACAAATTGTATTGTATTTTATTACTTCTAGCACTTGTACTCTATTAGAAGCTTCTGTTTTATCGATACCAAGTCTTGGGGTTGGTGTAGTTTTGTTTATGTATATATAAGAGTTTTGCTTTTGCTTTGTCTACCTTTACATTCTGCTTCCGCTATTTTTGCTTATTGTGCATTTTGGTTAGGTAGTAGCCCATTACTAACCGTTCCGGGCTATGGGGATTGGTTCGCCTACTGGGGGGTTGTAGGTGCCATCATAACCTGAGAAATCGGTTCGTGACAGCTTGGTATCAGAGCTCTAGGTTTATCAGTGTCATGTTACAGAGGCAAATGTCTAAGCAGAGTCTCGTGGATTGGTACGATGACATTCGTATCTTATCTGCGGTAGGCTACAGGGTATTGTTAGGAAAAGTTTCATCTTCTTGGCTCCTTACCGTGCGTTCCTGGCTTTATTGACTTCTAAAACTTTGGTTGTTCATTTATTCTCAGATGCCTAAGATGAGTTCGACAACGATTGGTGTTGTGGCTTCTGTACTTGATGCTTCAGTGCTTCCATCAGTGCCAGGACTTCAGAGTGAGAGTTTACTGCCTCAGCTAGGGGGTGTGGGCCCAGCCTAACCTCCGATTAGATTTGTAGCGACCCCAGTTCTTCAGGACATTGTGGCTAGGACTCTGAGTCCTCCAGTGAGTATTTCAGTACCTGGTTCTACGAGTGGTGCTTCAGTTAGGGTTGAGCTTCTAGTTCTTCAGTAGGGTTATCTCTCGGTATTGGAGTACGAGGTGAGATTTCATGACATGGTTAGGCATACTGCTAGGGTTGTACCTTTGAAGTTTGATAGGGCTCAGAGTTTTGTTGGAGGTTTGATTTCATCGCTCCATTTGGCGACCGAGAACTTAGTTACCGTTGGGATGACTTTCCTTCAGGTAGTGGACCATTCTTGGGCTGTTGAGGGTTTATGTCGTGAGGTTTATGGAGGTAGTGCTAAGAGACGTCGTCACTAGGACAATTCTCAAGGTTCTCAGACTCGAGGTAAGGGATTCTCCACCAGAGATAGGTTCTACTGCTTTTTATCTACCAGGTGGGTTTGAGTTGCTCCACAAGTTCCAGAGGGTGTTGGTATAGGACATGTTGGGTAGAGCATGCAGGTTTCAGATCATATCCTTTGGGGTTTGCCTTCAGAGTGTGTAGGCTGTGGTGGCCAGCTAGGTTCAGTGAGATCTTTTGTCGGGTTTCATCTGGTAGAGGCTATTTTCGGTGTGGTGAGCATGGGCACTTTTCTAGGAATTGCCCCATGATTGTGTATCCCGATCAGCCTGGTTTTTATGATTGTGAAGAGATTGGTCACCCTTATAGAGCTTGTCCCCGGCGAGGGACAGTTAGGCCTTCAGTTTTTACCACTCAGTCTAGAGTTAGATCCCGTCAGCTTGATGCTCCTCTTGGTGGGCTAGAGGTAGAGGTTTCTGATATCGTTGCTCTAGGTCAGGACTTTGCTACCTTTGACTTGTGTTAGTCCCGCTCGTGTTGCGATTCCATCCCTTCTGTTGCTTAATTGCTTATATGCCTACCTGCTACTTGTTTAGTTGTTTGGCTACCTGAATTGTAGTATCAATGTGTTGTTTTATTGATAGTTTATTCTTTAGTAGTGGATGGGCGTGAGTTAGCCCTGTGAGGTGTTTTACGCAGAGTTTTAGCTTGTGAGTAGGCTTTGTAGAGCTCGCTTCCTATTATTGTGGTTCTAGGCTTGCTTTGGGTCTTTCTTTCTAGCGGTCCTAGATGGTTGTTGCCTAGGCTATTATCTAGCGTGGCTAGAGATCTATGTGATAGTTCGGTGTATTACCGGTAGTTGTGTCGGAGTTGAGACTTTGCCTTAGTTGGGATATTATGGTTATGCTAGCGTGCATAGACCGGTTGGGCCTCTCGGGTGCTTAGAGTCGACCCTCTTTGTTGTTTAGTGTAGGAGGTTGGCAGGTATGTGGGTTGTTCCCATAGTCTCCTTCAGTTCCTTGTCCGCTGGGTGTTTTGTTGTATCCCCATTTCCAGTTGGAATGAATCCGGATCGTAGTTCTCTGGTTGAGATTTTGAGTGTGGGGTGGTGATTGATTTTCGACCGTAGCATCTTGGCTAAGTGTTGACCGCAGCTTCGTGGTTGAGTTGTATTCATAGCATATTGGGTGAGTCGGGCATCCAGACCATTTTTCTCCTGCCTTGTTAAGTTTTGGAGCTAAGGGAATGGCTCCGGGTTCTTATTTGTAGAAAGGAGTTGTAAGGTTTAGTATATGCTACAGAAGGATTTTTGTTTTGTTGAAAAAGGAGAGAGATGACTCTTTGCTTGTGTTTATGTGTCCTAGTAGTTGACTGAGGTGGCGATGAAGTTTTGCTTTGGGAATGTGTGTTGGTGATTTGATTCTGCTGTCTACACATTGCAGTGGGTTTTCCATCAATTGGTTTGTGTTTTGGTAGCAGCGGCGGTGTTGGCAACTTGCATATTCAAGCCTAGTTGGCTTGGGTTCTTAAAGGTTCATTGGCCGCATACGGGTTTGACCAAGGCTTTGGTTGACAGTTTGAAAGTTGGGGTTCAGAATTATGGCTTGACAGGTTTCATCGGATGGTTCGTGGAAGTTTCTTTTTGGTTGCAGCATTCTAGTGCCGGGAGGTAGTGGGTGCGGGCAACTCAGCTTCATTACTTCAGTTTTGGATGTGGTTGTTGACCTTGGACACCAAGTCCTTGGCTAACCTCTATTTTAGGCTAGATATCTCAGATTTTAGCAGTGTTCCAGTTAGTATGAGGTTCTTCTACCATGGTTGGACGGAATCAGCGGCATAAGTTCGAGCTTCAGCAGTGGTGCATGCTTTACGTGGTCAGGTTGTACGGGTTGAGACTATCGAGTCTATCCTTGGGTTCTAATGATGATTTGAGGTTTATGGTCGCCTCCATTTGCCAAGGATTTGAAAGCTTATTTAGTTGATTCTTCCAGAGTTATTGTTTATGTGTGGTTCCAATGTTGGTTAGACATGGCCAGTATGGGCTAGCATTTGGTATGATATATGCTTTGAATAGTTGGTTGTGTGCAGATCTGGTATAGCAGTTTATTCGGACTAAGGGAATGAGTTGAAGTTATATGCAAATTCCCATGGCTAGATGGTAACTTTGAACCACAGACACCCTTTTTCCTTTGCCTTCGGGGTGTTTTGACTTGATATTCATGGCACGGTGGAATTCTTCCTGAGGTGAGCTGGTAAGATGACTTCAAATAATAATGGTGTTCGAGTATTTGGAGTTGCAACACTGATCTTAGAGTTGGAGCTTAGTGATGATTATGGACTTGGTAGTAGGCTTACCATACTCCTTGCAGAGGTTTGGTTTTGGTTTTTCTCTATTGCGTAGGTTGCCCTAGTTCCATCGCCTCCAGTTGACTAAGATTTGGTCCGATTTAGCGAGGTTGGTTTCATTCTATAGTTGGAGGTTCTCCGTCAACACAAGGTATTCATATATGCCTCTCCTAACTTTGGTGTGCAGATTTCAGTCAGATTCAGATGGATTGATCAGTTGGGTTCAGTTAGCGAGTTTGGTGTTGGCAAAAGTGTTCTTCCGTTGCTTGATGGTCAGTTGGGTCAGGTAACTCCAATTTTCGAGGACCTGCTACGGGTTGTTATCTTGGATGGCAAAAATTAGTATACTTTAGCTTGACTTTGGTGGAACTTAAGTATAGAGGGTGACTTCGTTCATGGTAGAGTATAAGCGAAGGTTTTGTATTTTTGGTGTTTCAGTTGATGCTTCGATGGTGGTTGAGTGTTCGACTCGTATGAAACTTTTGGTTATGGTGTGAAAGGGTTCTGTTTAGGACAAAAGAGATTTACGGATCACGGGGTTCATAAGTTGGAGTTTTGGGTTGATGGATCTTCTGGTGAATTTTGTTATGGTTTCAAAGATTCGAGCTCTGTGTGTGTATAACATTGCTTCTCTGGTTTTGGTGTTGTGTCGGTGCCTTCCAGTTGAGGTTCTCGAGGTTCAGTTTGGGTTGGAATACCCTTTTGTGTTTTGGAGGTTGAGTTGGAATCTAGCTTGGCTAGTAAGGGGTTTAGGCTTGGTTGCCTTCGATGGTTCTGTTCTGTTGGGTGCTGGCCAGCCGAGGAGGATACCCAGGTTGTCTGAGAGAGTAGTGTGGGCTGTGTTTCTGCTGTTCTTTTAATCTCTAGTCTATCCTTCCTTCCTGACTTTCGGGGACGAAAGTCTTTTTAGTAGTGGATGATGTAATGACCCTCCCGGTCATTTACACGTTTTAATCATTCTTGCATCGTTAAAGCTTGACCATAGCAGCCCCAAGTCATTTATGGCTTGTGGGGACCGGTAGTTTGGTGCCCGATCCATTTACTTGGACTTTTTGGCCATTCCTTGTTTTACAGCTTTAGGCTTTTGAATTTGTTTACTTCGGTCAACATTCTTAATGAACGTGCTCGTATTCAAATTCTGACAGTTCTGTTAGCTCCGGAGCGTGGACTTTGGTCTAGACCAACCTTTGGTCGGGATCCAAGAGCTTTTCAGCTTGGAATTATCTCTCGTTCTGTGTTTTCAGGCTAGTTGGGCTGGTTTGGTTGACTTTGGTCAACATTTGGAGAAGACGGCCTCAGATGAAAATTCTGTCAGCGCCGTTAGCTTTGGAATGCCGAGTTTGAGTTAGGTAGGTGGTTGGTTTGGGTTACGGATGAGCCAGGCTCATTATGGGTGTTTGGTTGGCGTTAGTTAGTGTTGACTTGGGTCAACATTCTTCCTAAACGACCTTGTACAGAAGTTTCATCAACTCTGTTAAGTCCGGAATGTTGTTTCCACTCTAATAGCTCTATTGGTTCTTGAGTATCGGGTTCCGATTGTGCCTGGAATGCCCCGTGGGAGTTTTATGTTTTGCTGGTTTTTAGTGCAGGCAGGTCCTTCTGCGCCAATGACGACCAAATGTGTTCCATCAGCGCCGATGGCGCCGTGCCAGCGCGAAAGTTCTCCAGCGCCCGCCCGCGTGCCATGGTGATGGCGCCCTTCTGGCACGATAGCGCCGAGGCGCCAGGCCTCCCTCCTGCGCGATGGCGCTGGTCTGTGGACAACAGCTATAAAGTGCTGGAAGTCCATTTTTCCAGCCATTTCTCCCATCCTTTCTCACTCTAACAATTTTCTCTCTACCAAATTGCTCTAAATTGATTCTAAGCTTTGGGGGACTTAATTGCTTGTGGATTTTTCCGCGTACTTCGCCTTTTGGTAAGCTTCTTACACTTTGGCTCTCTCCCCAAATCCTCCATTGTTGCCTTCTTTCTAAAGCTTGAGTTTTGTGGTAGTTTCTGCCCATTGAGCTGGTGCATGTTCGTGGGAATGAAATTGTATCCATCTTGGCTTGAAATTCCATCATTGTGGTAAGTAATTCATGCCCAACCTCCGTTTTATTTCTTGAAAATTTCCATCTTTAATTCTTGACTTGAGCGGGCTGTTTTGAGCCCCAATTGTTGTTCGTTTTTGCTCAATTTTTGGGCATGTGCTCCCGGGATGGTAAGGAACACAAGTGTGTTTTTCGTTTCTTATTTTGGGTTACGGGGTCCATGGGCCCATTTGTGACACAAATTTTGACCCAGTTGTGCTTACGACATTATGGGTATTGTTAGTCTTATTTTGACGTATAGATTACTGTTTTGATATTAGTTTTGTGAATTGGAGCTTCCTGGAGCAGTACGAGCCTGGACGACGCCGTCCCCGTAGCCATTCGTTGGACGACAGGTAGGTTATGGCTTTCCCTACCTAGACTCTACGTATATAGGCTATAACTGCATTATTAACATCCTTGGTGGGTTGTTATAGGTTGGTACCCCAGACCTTGTCCGCCTTGTTCGCCCATTTAATTCATACATTGTTTGTAGTATTTGCATAGTATTGTATATTACCCCTGTGGTCCTGTGCGGCCTTGTATTGACTGTGGAACACAGGAGGTGGGTTATTTGGGGAATGTCCGCAAGTCCCGGACATAGAGATTATCCTTTTAGGCTGGTTATGTCTGCTGAGTAGTTGCTGGGCATGTGCAGGGCTGATAGGAATTGTTGTGAGCCGTTAGGCTAATTTATATCTGTGTGCAAGCATATCATCCATGAAAAAGATTTTCCCTTGCATGTTTTACTACAGTTTTGGTTGCGAGCCACTATAGACGGTTTTCCTAAACTTGCATGGCCCTGGGGGCCCATTTTTGGTATGGTTGATGATAGAAAAGGGGATTTTGGATGATTTCACACTGATTTTATTACTGGTACTAGTCTCTGCCGGGCAGAGCACTAGACTTGATTTTTATTACTGATACTAGTTTCTGTCGGGCAGAGCGCTAGACTTGATTTACTACAATTTTAGACCTGACCACACTTCGGGCACCCTTGGAGATGGTTACTGAGACAATTATCACTGATTTAGACCCGAGTATTGATAAACGCTCAAATCGTGGCTCTTCAATTAGGAGGTCACAATGATCGCGTAGTCAAAACAAAATTTATAAACCCAACGGATGTCGGGGTCGTACCCAAGGGACCTGATTTAGCTCATTAGAGATTGTGCGAAGCGATTTCAAAGTGAGTAGTTGTTCAACAAAACCAAACAATAAAATGGGGGAATTGGGAAAGTTGTCACTACTAACTCAATTTAAATAAAAACTATAAAATCGAGATGGGTGTACCAATAAGAACTAGATGACTAGGGGTGCATTTCCAATGGGGCATTCACTATAGGATAGGGTAGTCACTAATTCACCTAAATTCTTACCTATTGACACGGGTAGTATTGGTCATAAGTGTGGAATGCTATCTCTCGATCAACATCCACATATTCGATGATTTCGGTTAGAACATCATTCGGTGTGCTAAATAACCAATCAACATTTGCTTGGGGAGGTCGTCCTATCTCTAGCTCGGATCCTTAAGTGGGAGATTCCTCAATTGGAGCTATATCTAGCCTCCAATCAAAGTGGATTCCCAAGTACCCACTAGCAATTTCACATCCACAACTACAAAATTCTCTCTCTCGCAATTATATAGCCAAGTAAGGTAAATTCATGTTTTCAACCACAAATTATTAGATTAAAACATGGTGAAATTACTAGACCCATATAAGATAAGCAATTATAAAAGCGAATTAGCAACACCCACACCCATTATCTAAGCACCCATCATCAATACACCCCTGGACAAGAGAAATTAACCACTCATAGAAGGGGAAAATGATATACTAGCTGGGTAAATCAAAATCCCATCTATTATAGTTGATTCTCAAGTTCTAGAGTCAAATTAGGTACACAATTTGTTAACCAAAAGATTGGATGGAAAACCCTCTCTCAATGGAGATGGAGAAAAGTGTTTACAAGCCAAAAATATCTTCAAGTTCTCTACTGAAATTCTCTGCTCAAAATTTTATATATAAAACAAGCCTAAAATTGCCTTTCATATGTTCCCAAAATCATCACATATATTTTGGACAAAATTGCCCTCCAGGTGGTGTGCGAAGTGGCGTGCGGTTCACACGTCGCAGTGTGCGCATCACACACCTGCTTCAAGTTGACCAGTGACTTCAGCCGCTTAAGTAGGCTTTGTACGAAGGTGGTCCGTTTCGCACCACTGGATGTGCGCATCGCATGGCGACCACACTCCTTAGAAGAATCTTCAGTCATCTTTGCAATTTCATGCGGAGGAGATGCGAACCGCACCTCAGCTTGTGCGTGTCGCACAGCCACCGCACCTCTCGATAGATTCTCCAGCTTTTCTCAACTCTTCACACTTAGCTCTTTTTTGGTCCATATCCTTTTTTCTCCTCTTCTATCCAAAGTACCTGCATAGACATCAATAAAGGCCATAAGAACCTCTAAATCAATTCAAAATATAGCAATAATTCATGGATATAGGCTCAATAAGTTGGTAGATTACCGACTTATGAAACCACCAAACTTGAACTATTGCTTGTCCTCAAGCAAGATACTCACACTACAATGAATGAATTATGCTAAGGCTCAATTTAGGCACAAAAACTATTCTACACTAAAAATTTAAGAAAAATAAACAAACAAAAGACTCAAACAAAAGACTCAACCGCTATGCTTATCTCAATTTGGACCCCCACATGCTCAAGGCAATTGCTCATTTCAAAACTTTTTTTTTCAAAATGGACATCATATCTCTTTTAAAACTCAAGGGAATTTGCCATTCAAAACTAGACATTTTAGCTTCTCAAGTCATTGGCATGGACCGTCAAGGTTTGCCTCGAGATTCGCCACACAACTTGTCTCATTCATTCCCCTTAATTGAAATAGAGACTCTATGCTTCAATTCGAGTGCATGATGCCACTCACCATAAGAGAGAATCCCACTCACAATTATTCAATTCTTAACTATGGGATTATAAGAGAATCAAGAAGACTCTCACTCTCTCAAGGAAGTTCAAGTGCATGCGCATCGAACCATAGGCTAGCCCTTCATGTAAATCGCCACTAATGTAGGGTGACCAAGCTCGGAATCACCAAGGACTTGTGGGTTATAATGTTGGCTAGGGCTAAGGTGAGGATATCATTTGGTTCAAGTGACTACACCTCCCTCATGCTCTTTGTTTTTTATCTTCACACGCCACTCACATTTTTCAATTTTCAACTTCACCTTATTTCTCCCTCACACAACCCAAGATTTGTCCGTTTAACCTCATGATTATTCACACCTTATATCACCTTCACTTGGTAGCACCTATTTTTGCTTTTCAATTCGCTCATTGGATTGATCTTTTGGAGAATTTTTCAATTTTTGAATCAAGGTGCTACCTTGCACTTCAAGTGCATTTCTTTTCTTCTCCTCATTTGATCATATGCACCCCCCAAACTTAGGCATTTGGCTATGTTATCTTTTGTTTCCCCCCCAAACTTAGGTTTTTAGCCTGTATTTCATTTTCAAGCAATTAGGGAGGATAGGTGCCAAGATGGAGGTTCCAAAAAGGTCAAGGTGTTACAAAGGTGTCAAAGAATGGTCACAAGCTCAAAGGGGTTCACTAGGACTTGATGTCATTTGAGGGAAGTGGCTATTAAAAAGGGCCTAAGGTCATTTTCCAAGCTTGGCTACACCTAGAATTTTGCCTTGAATCACATTCGGGGTAAGTTTTAGATGACACTTATGCACAAGAATCAAGGTAAAGCCTCACCGCACAAGGCATCATGCCACAAGACTTCATCCATTAGTCCCATAATCAATTGGGGCAAATAACTTTTGACAAGCTATTTCGAGTTCATTACACACTCGTTTGTGAGTCAATCAAGCTAAAGCGAGAGTGTTCAAGTCATGACAAGAGAACATTTTTTTCTCAAAAAATCATTTCCCTTCCTCTTTTTCTTTTCAAAAACAATTTGCCAAGAAATTTTTTTGGTGGGCCCATTTCGAAAGAAGCATTTACGGACTCAATTCTAAACTAAACTTGGCATTTTCCCTTAAGAAAGTTGCCTCTCAATCTATCATAGGGAAACACCAACTTGGTTTGACACACAAAAACAAAATAAAAGAAAAAGAAAATAATCAAAACTTTTACTCCTTGGGAAAGAACCACAGTATTAAGAAAACCCTCAGAGTTTATTTCTACACTACTATCAACAAGGCAATCCATAATTTTTCGCGCACATGAATCAATCAAGAACAAGCCTCGGTGTAGGCATTTT
Organism: Jaltomata sinuosa; assembly: GCA_003996215.1. Taxonomy (NCBI): domain Eukaryota; kingdom Viridiplantae; phylum Streptophyta; class Magnoliopsida; order Solanales; family Solanaceae; genus Jaltomata; species Jaltomata sinuosa. The sequence goes on from QJPP01000422.1 coordinate 20,364, forward strand.
AGAGCATTTGCAAGGCATGGGTAGTGGAACAATGGGGCATGTAAGACCAACCCGGCACACCATCAATAAAATTCAAGCCCGACAAGGGCACAATTAAGCTCAAAGTAACAAGTAAAGCAAAACAATTAAAGCAAAACATAGGCTAAAGTCCCGGCGAGGGCTATGCCAATCACAACACAATAATCATGAAGTTAATTCTTACATACTCCCCCCAAACTTAAAATAATCATAGCCCATGATGCATAAAAAGATAACCAAATAAGAATTAGTGCCAAAAACTCCCTGAGTAGGCTAATGATGATGTCAGCGTCTCCTTCGTGAATAAACTTGATGAAGTGGATGAGATGCCGGTGGAGTTGGTGGTGCCGGCGGTGGTATGCAAGCATATGCTGGATCTAGCTGAAAATCTTCTAGCGTTGGGTTCGATGGATCCCACCGGACCTCAAGGCGGCCTGAGGGCTCCACAAACCACCTGTCCTCACACGTCATTAATTCGTGATATGAGAACTATTTTTGCTGAAATCCCTATCTCCTCACATATGGTGATGGAGGTGCTGGTTGATGGTGGACGACCGACTCTGTGTTGTGTGGGGTGATCTCGACCGGTGTCCCATTTTCTTGCATCTCAAAGTTGTCTTCTTGATCAGGATCCCAACTTGTGCACTAAGTATCAGGAGGGCTAGTACATCTTGTAGGGAAGTTTGAGCCTGGAGCCGGTAGGTTAAGATCCCAATTTGCTTCAACAGGCGGGATTATTTGCTTGAACCTCTTAACCTCTCTTTCCATAGTTTCAACCCTAGAACAAAGCTTGCTCAAACTTGACACAACCGGTTTGAGGGCTGACTTGATAGCATATTCAATCAAAGCTAGAATTTATCTGGCCAAGTTATGCAACCAATCCTCATTTTATGTTGGTAGTTTGAGAAAGCTTAAGTAAATTACCTGGAGGGTTGGCTCCTGATACTCCATGGACGGTGCTCAATGCTCCTTGAGATGCGGGTGAATTTCTTTCTTGATCATGCACTATGTTTTTACCCCGAGTACTGAGTCTGGTGGCCTCATAAGTCTGTTCAAGTTGCCTATTCTTGACGTGCGAAGCATTTTTATCCCTCTTTTTGTCTAGGCAAACCATACCTGTAGCTTGCCTAGCCTTGTCGAATCCTCGAAATAAGGGGCATCCAACTTGAATGCATAGAAGGGTGATGAGCATGGGGAATGCCATGGATGTGGCGTCATGTCGTGCTTTTCTCTTGAGATGTTCAGCTATGATCTTGCCCTCGTTCACACTAAGGCCTCTCATGATGTATGTAAGGAGAATGGCCATCTCAATGGACACTTTAGTGGTGTGGCCAGTCGGGATAAATCTGGTGCTCACAAAGTCGAGCCACATGTGTGCTTCGAATCTGAGATCCGAGTGATAAATCTGTCCCCTTGAGGTGGCCCAAAGGGGTTCTCCTTTCGCAACACACTAGCAACCCATTTGAAATCTCCGTCCTTTTTCACCACACATTCCATGTATCTTGATTTAGGAATCGGTTCGTCATCCCATATGACAGAATGAATGGCTTTCGGGGTGATATTCACTTCTTTACCCCATACCAAAATTGAGCTGAGGCATGTTGACCTTCTTAGGGGACCTTTAGGATTAAGAATGTCAAGGCTGGCCCTGTATGAAGCATAGAATTTCCATACCAACTCAGGAAAGTAGAGGCCTGGTGTTTTGGCAAAATGCTCCCAAGCCTTTATGCGAAATGGCTTTGGCATGTTTGAGAACTCTTATTGGAAATCATCTATATTGAATCCCTTTTCTTCCAAGAATGGGCGCTTCTAGAACTCAAGATAATAGGCTTGCATTCCCGTAAGCCCAAAGTGAACCCTCGACTCATAATGTCCTGCCTCATATGTGGAAACTCCTGTAGTCAGAGTGGGGTGTAGGGAGCGTCTCTTCTGATTATGCCTGTTGGAAGACATAGTCCTGCGACTCGGTGTTAGGAGCATACAATAGAATATATACTACTAAAAGAAATTTGGAGATCAGTGAAGTGAAAGGAAAAGGAGAAAGTTGTTGGCTCGTGCGATTCACCTGCGGACCATACCAGCACAAGTACGCATCGCAGATTCCATCGCATTAGCCGAAAGATTCTTCCGGTGATTTTTCTTTGTGGTGCAAATTAGGTGCGAACCACACCAGCTGAAGTATGCATCGCACCAAACTTTGCCTCTCAAGGCAGTGTGTTGCACATTCGTTTCAACCTTGTGCAACGCATCATGCAACTCACGCATCAAGATCTATGCATCATATGCGAAACACACAATGACACAATTGGAACTTTTGGTTCCTTGTGTTCTTGTGAGTTACGCATATGATTCATAGAGCAAGATGATCTTCAACACTTAAGACCACACATAACAAATTCATAATAACAAGGGGACAGAGGGGTTCATGACTCTAACATCCGGGTACTCAGACTTCCCCAGATTTCCATTAACACATAACCAACAAGAAAGGACTCAACGACTTCCCTTAAGATGGACGTTACCCTTTCTATCATCGGGAACATCAAGACCTCATTGCAACAATGTGCACCAATAGCATATCAACAATTAACCTCCTCCTCTCACAAGATCATATAACCCAACTAGATTTTTAATAAGGATCACGGGCATACAATCAGCAACCTTCAACCTCAATTATCAATCAAAACCTTGTGACTACCGACAACTTGCCCTTAAGAACGACGACACCCAATCTATCATCGGGCCAAATCAAGCACTAGTCACAAGTGGGTTACTTAGACTTCACCCCATCACTGATATTAAGGCTAAAAATTACTACCAATCAACATACATAGTTAAGATTTCCAATCAACCAAGTTGACATTAAGAAAATTCATCATTACAACTCAAAATTGGGGACCCAAATTTTTGGTTCTCACCCATTATCAACATGGCTAGTCTACTAAGCATGCTTCACAATATGAGTTCCCAACAATCATAAAAACAACTATTTAATGTCGAAGAACTTACCACAAGTGAAGATTATGGAGGGAAGAATGGAAATCAGAGCTTTTTGAAATCCAATAATGGTGGCCCATAAGACCTCCCGGAGAATGACGACAGTGACGTGGAGAAGTGGTGGAGAAGATGAGGTTAGAAGAGGAGAAGGATTTGTGGGAGTTTGGAGAGAATTTTGGTGGAGGATTGTGAGAGTTGTGGAGAAAGATGGTGGAAAAAGAAGAGAGAGATACGGTTTTAAAAGAAAAAGAAGAAGAAGAGTCAGCCGGGTAGTCTCTGGGTTGGGTCGGTCAACGGGTTAGGTCAATTAAAAATTCAAATTTACCTCTTGTGTGCCGCGACATGCAATTCGCACCAGGAAAGATGCGGACCGCATGGCGTATCGCACATGCCCCTTTTTCTCCCCTGGGTTTGCCCAGGCATCTGTTTCCCTGTGCGATAGAGGTGGGATACGCACTTAGGCTTGTGCGACCTGCACAACCCAGCACATGTTACTTCTAATTTTTACTTTTCCTCCAGACTTTCTATTTTGGTATGCGATTGGCTGTGCGACATGCACAATTGCTCATACGGTACGCACAGTCCTCCGCACAACAGGGTTCAACCATACTTGGTGCTCAATTTCATTTTCCACTTCATGAATTCCCTAAAAACACAAAAACAACAAAAAGTGAAGAAAGTGAAAGAAAAGACACTTGGGTTGCCTCCCAAGAAGCGTTTGATTTTACGTCATGACTCGACAATGGTACCTCAATCCTCAATCATTGTTGAAAGGCATGCTAATCCGGTTAGCATAGTCCCATTCCAACAAGGGAAACTGCTCCATTGACACCTTAGAGATGCCATCAAGCTGTTCATCTTGCAATGAATCAACTGCGGGCGCCTTGCACACGTCACACTCTCTAAGGGTATCATCCCTTTTTTCCTCAAATTCTATAACAGATATAACTCTCAAATCATCTGGAGGCTTAGTCAGTTGGCAAACATTGAAGGTCACTACCTCATCCCCCACTCGGAATTTGAGTTCTTCGAGTTCGACATCAACAAGGACCCGCCCGGTGGCTAACAACGGTCATCCAAAAATAATGGGCACCTCTACATCTACCTCACAGTCCAAGATAACAAAATCCACAAAGAATTAGTTTGTCCACTTTTACCAAAACATCAAACAAGATTCCCACAGGGTGCTTAATCGACCTATCAACCATAAGTAGCCGTATAGAAGTAGGCTTGGGAGTGCCCAATCCTAACTTCTGAAAAATCACAAGGGGCATCAAGTTGATGCTTGCCCTCAAGTCGTACAAGGCCCTTCGGAACACAAACAAACCAATCGTACATGGTATAGTGAATGCACCCGGATCATCCCTCTTCGTGGCCATATTGCTAGTCATCACTGCACTACAACCATGTGAAATCTCAACCATGCCCACTTCAACCACCTTTTTATTTTTAAGTAACTCTTTCATGAACTTGGAGTATCCTGACATCTGTATTAGAGCTTCGAGCAAAGGAATCTTTATTGACAGCTTGCTGAACATGTCAACAAACTTGCTAAATTTTTGCTCTTCCTTCTTCTTATTTAGCAGATGAGGATACGAAGGGGGTACTTTGGGTGTTGTGGTTGGAATGCTATGTACAAGAGGAGAGTCCACCTTGTTATCAATGACTTCTTAGGGAGAGGTCTTGATATCTTCCTTATCTTTATCACTCCCAACATTTCTCAGCGCACTCGATGCTTCAGGCTCTTTCCTTACCTCCAGGGAGTCAATTACATTCTAATGCTCCACCTCGTCATCTCTTAGTTTCTTGCCTGTTTCAACTGTCAGCTCTTTTGGTTATGCAACCGGTTCTATAAGGGGTTCCCTTATCTCACCGGTAGTTCGACCACTCCTAGTAACAACGTCCATGATGTGCCCATCGAGTTTAGGATTTGTAGTAGTGTCACTAAGAAGTGGCGTCCTTACCCTCGGGGTCATTTGAATAGAAAGATGATCCATTTGAGCCTCAAGTTGCTTGATGGAGGTTGAATGAGATCTCACGGTTCTGTGAAGTGTAGAGACTTTGCTCTTGAGCTCATATACCCCGGCGTGTGTTGTATCCACCTTTTTCAGCACCAAGGACAAAATGTCCTCTAACTTGGAATACTCGGGATTGCTTGTGGTTGGTTGGTGGAGGGAATTCGATTTGTTTGGGGTTGCATAAACACTTCGATGATTGTACCGCTCACTGTACCTGTCCCAATCATCTCGTTTCCAACCTTGGTTATCTTCCCTTGGGTGATAGTACTCGGGATGAGAACCCTCCGACACAAAACACAACTTCCCATCAACCACCATTATAAGCTCCTGATCACTGGCTCTTATTTTAGGGGTGTCTACTACACTCGCCCCCTTTGTACTAATCACATGATTTGCCAAGAGGTCGATTTGGGACATCATTTTGGCCATTGTATCATCTTGAATTCTGCTTCTCTTTCTAATTTCATCATCCAAGATAGAGGGAGTTACTCCTGAGGTAGGTACATCTGCCTCCCGGGTATACCAAGCTTGATGAGTTTCGTCATCCATTCTAAGAAAGACGAGGCAACAGGGTATGTCATGTCTATGAAAATTCCACCCTCGAGGCTATTAGCCATTGTTTTGTTCAAAGAATTCAATGACCGGTAGAAGCTTTGAAGCAAAATGTTGTTCGATAGCTCATGGTTCGGCCATAAAATAAGCTTCTTCTTGAAGCGCAACCAAGCCTCATGTAAGAGCTCGTCCGTAAGTTGCTTGAAGTTGGTGATCTCATCTCTTAACTTCATTATTCGAGATGGAGGAAAGAATCTTGAGGTAAATGCCTCAACCAACTCAGCCCAAGATGTGATGGATCCATCAGGAAATTCTTCCAACCACGCCGTGGCTTCACCCGTCAAAGAGAAAGGGAATAGGCGCAATCGGATGGACTCTTGGAAGATATTGTGGATCATGTATGGTTAGAAAATCTCCACGAAGTTCTGAATATACCGGTTGGCGTCCTCATGGGCAGCTCCACTAAATAGCCCCTTCATTTGAATCAAATGGAGTATGGTGCTTGTCACATGGAAGACAATATTTCCCACCATGGGGGGTAGGGGGATTGCACCTACACCTCCGTGCATCATTGGCTCAGCAGCATTGGCATTGTCAAAGCCTCCAATACTGTCATTGTCCTCGGCTTCTTCCATAGCCGACCTGCTCAATCAACACTCAAAAACAACAAAAAGTAAAAGAAAACAAGCACTCTCAAGTTAACTTCACAACAACAATCAAAAACTAGCTAATACTAAAGTCCTCGGAAATGATGCCATTTTTGATAAACGCTCAAATCATGGCTCTCCAATTAGGAGGTCACGGTGATCGCGTAGTCAAAACAAAATTTATAAATCAAACAGATGTTAGGGTCATACCCAAGGGACCTGATTTAGCTCATTAGAGATTGTGCGAAGCGATTTCAAAGTGAAAGTAGTTGTTCAACAAAACCAAACAATAAAATGGAGAAATTGGGAAAGTTGTCACTGCTAACTCAATTAAAATAAAAACTATAAAATTGAGATGGGTGTACCAATAAGAACTAGATGACTAGGGGTGCATTTCCGATGAGGCATTCGCTATAGGATAGGGTAGTCACTAATCACTTAAATTCTCACCTATTGACATGGGTAGCATTGGTCATAAGTGTGGAATGCTATCTCTCGATCAACATCCACATATCCGATGATTTGCTTGGGGAGGTCATCCTATCTCTAGCTCAGACCTTTAAAGGGGAGATTCTATGATTGGAGCTATGTCTAGCCTCCAATCTAAGTGGATTCCCAAGTACCCACTAGTAATTTCCAATCCACAACTACAAAATTCTCTCTCGAGCAATTATATAGCCAACTAAGGTAAATTCATGTTTTCAACCATAAATTATTAGATTAAAACATGGTGAAATTACTAGACCTATATCAGATAAGTAATTATAAAAGTGAATTAGCAATACCCACACCCATTAGCTAAGCAACCATCATCAATACACCACTAGACAAGAGAAATTAGCAACTCATAGAAGGGGGAGAAGATATACCAGCTGGGTAAATCAAATTCCCATCCATTGTAGTTGATTCTCAAGTTTTAGAGTCAAATTAGGTACATAATTTGTTAACCAAAATATTGGATTGAAAAACCTCTCTCAATGGAGATGGAGAAAATTGTTTACAAGCCAAAAATATCTTCAAGTTCTCAACTGAAATTCTCTGCTCAAAATTGTATGTATAAAACAAGCCTAAAATTGCCTTTTGTATGTTCCCAAAATCATGACATAAATTTAGGACAAAATTGCCCTCCTGGTGGTGTACAACGCGGCGTTCTATTCACACGTCGCAGTGTGTGCATCGCACACCTGCTTCAGGTTGACCAGTGACTTCAGCCGCTTAAGTAGGCTTTGTGCGAAGGTGGTGCATTTTGCACCACGGGATGTGCGCGTCGTACTCCTTAGTAGAATTTTCAGTCATCTTTGCAGTTTCATGTGTAGGAGATACGAATCGCACCTCGTCTTGTGCATGTCACACAACCATCGCACCTCTCAGCAGATTCTCCAGCTTTTCTCAACTCTTCACACTTAGCTCGTTTTTGGCTCTTTCTGGGTCCATATCCTTGTTTCTCCTCTTCTATCCAAAGTACCTGCATAAACATCAATAAAGGCCATAAGAACCTCTAAATCAATTCAAAACGTAGCAATAATTCATGGATATAGGTTCAATAAGTTGGTAGATTACCGACTTATCAAGTATACCTCGGGCACTATTTGAGAGGGTCTTTTGAGATTACTACTACTATTTTAGACCTGGATTGAAGCCGGGCATGTACTATGAGATTTTAAGTTTTGAGCTACATTTGAGACTTAGCCACTGGCTTGAACCCGGACTCGATTCCGGAGGACACGTTTTGAGATTGAGTTTTTATATGTGGTCGAGAGGTCCATGGACCCCTGTCGTTCCTGGTCCATAGGCTACGGGCTGATACAGTGTGCCAGGAGGGGAGGTTTATGGCGGAGGAGAGGTACACGGGAAAGAGCCTTTCATAGGTCCCACCTCTATACGGACCCACGGGATACCTGAGGGGGGAACATACCGGTTACTGTCATATCATATCATATAATTCATTGATTCCATCCTTGTTTGTTGTGTGTTCAATGTACGCTCCAGTTGTGTGGGTGGCCGGAGGGTTTGTTTTCACTCGATTGTGTTCCACGGTTGTATGGGCTGCCATTGGGATTGTAGGTAGATTTTATTTACTCCTGTCTTTATTTAGAGTTTGTCTTGGCTTTCAATTATTGAAGGATTAGTAATCGTTAACCTGTTGAGGCTTCGGTTGAGGAATTTCTTATGATTGAGAGGGCTAGGTAGTCCTATATTATTGAGGCACTTTTCTGTGACCTTCTGAGTAGAGTGTGAGACTCTAGTTCTATCCTTGTCGGGAGTTGAGTGGCATCTCTCGGTTATTATGGGTTAGTTATTCCATCCTAGGGTTGTACTTGTGAGGTGATTTACTGATTATGCCACCATGTGATTGGATTGGTGTTATGATTTCCTTATATTTGTTGATTCCATTTTGAGTATGTTAGACTACTTTTTGTCTTTTCCCTTTATGTGAGGTTACCAGTATACTGCCATTGTCTCAACTATCTATCTCTCTCTCTCTACTTACTTGTATTGTTGTACAAGGAACCCCAGGTGCGTTCTCCTTTCCTTCACCTGTGATTCTGTGTAATTGTATCCTCTGTGCTAGCATGTTTTACTTGTAGATTTTGGTTGCCTATTCTCTATGCTAGCTCCTTGTTCTTCCTTTATTGCTTCAGTGACTTCTTTCTTGCTATCTGTTACTTACTATTTTTATATCTTATATGCGCTCAGTCGACCGATGATACCTACTGAGTACCTATTGTTTTGGTGCTCATACTATACTTCTGCACTTTCAGTGCAGATATTAGTTGAGCTTTCGCCGTTGACCGCGTTGGAGACTCGTGCAAATTGTGGATATTCGAGACTAGGGTGAGCGCCTAATGGTCGGGGCTTGACCGTATCTCATCTTTTGGCACTGTTACTTCTTGTACTTTCGGAGACAAATTGTATTGTATTTTGTGACTTCTAGCACTTGTACTCTATTAGAAGCTTCTGTACTATCGATACCAAGTCTTGGGGTTGGTGTAGTTTTCTTTATGTATATATTCGAGTTTTGGTTCCGCTTTGTCTACCTTTACATTCTGCTTCCGCTATTTTTGCATATTGTGCATTTTGGTTAGGTAGTAGCCCATTACTAACCGTTTCGGGCTACGGGGATTGGTTCGCTTACTAGGGGGTTGTAGGTGCCATCATGAACTGAGAAATCAGGTCGTGACAATAACCAACCCAAACTACAAAAGACTAGTCTCAATATCCAATTACAATAAGAAATCAACATAATGGATCATATCTCGAATAAGCAATAATAAGTCTACCTACAGTCCCAACGGCGCCCATACACCCGAGGAACACAAACAAATGAAGACAAACCCTCAAGCATCCCATACTACCAGAGCGTACACTCAGCAAATAGCAAACAAGGGTGGAACCTCACACAAATGAACGGTATGATGCATGATGAAACCCGGGTGGAATAGTAACACTGTATGTACCTCCTCCGGTGCCTAAGAGAACTATAGGTAGGTCCCATGGAATGACACTACCCGTATACCTCAACTCCATTGTATACCCCTCATCTGACACACACAACCCAAACCCCTGGTCTTAATTGTCAAGGTCCATGGAGGTCCTCGACCACATACTAACTCTCGTAACCTCAATGTAACAGTCCGGGGTGAATCCAGATCCAAAGTAGTAAGACAAAACTCAAAAATGTATGCCCGGAACCTATCCAGGTCTAAATCGATGAAAAAAGTCTCAAAACCCCCTAGAGTGGTGCTCAGACATAACCAGGTCTAAAATAGGAGTAAAACAAGTCTGATGCTCGGCTTTACCGAGTGTAATATCATTTCTCATCGATAACAAAACAAGTCTAGCACCTCGGCTCAATTGGGTCTAGTATAAGTAGGAAAACTGTGATAAATTTCTCTTTTAACTTTTCTTACCCCAAGAAGATCCATTAAAGCAGTACCAAACCATTTCATGATCATTTTACAAAAAATGAGCCCTCGAGGCCATACAAGATTTAGAAAACCATATAATGTTGGCCTGAAGCCAAAAGTCATAGTAAAATCACGTAGAAATTCATTTACATACATGATAATGGCATGCTCAATCACAATTAGTAGCCCAATGGCTCACAATAAACCTATCGGCCCTGCACAAGCTCCAATCATTCTACAACACAAATATCCAACTCTATCGAATAACAACAATATCCGGGACTCACAAATATTCCCAATTAACCATTATATATGTCCAAGAGTAAATACAAGGCCACATAGGACCACAAGGGTGACAATATCGTCTATAACAAATACTACAAACATCGTAGGAAGAAAAATGAGTCAGACACAAAAAAGCGGTCAAGGTCGGTGGTACCAAGCTAATAAACCCAACCCAATGATGCCAATTAGTACAATTTTATCCCATATATGCAAAGTCTAAGGAGTTAAACTTTAACCTACCTGTCGTCCGATGACAAGCTGTTGGAACGGCGATGTCCAAGCCCGAACCGCTACTAGAAGCTCTGAACGAAAATCAAACTATCAAGAACATAAATTACTTATTAATATGAGACTAATGATACCCATATCACTATAATAATAGACGAGTTGAAATTCGGGTCACCGGCAGGCCCATGGGGCCCACAACCCAAAATTAAAAATGGAAAGAAGCACGATGACCATAACAATACTAAGAAGACATTCTCCAAAATTAAGCAAGTTTTGCCAAGGGAAAAGCACAAAACAGCCCGCCCAAGTTTTAAAGAATGGAATTTTAAGAATCAAATCCGGAAATAGAGCAAGAACCACTTACCACAACGAGAGAAAATACGCCAAGGAAGTGAATTTAACGAACTCCCGAAAATGCAATTACAAGAGGGAAGCTTCTACGAAGAATTCCCAAGCTCTAAGAATTAATCAACAATGGAGGTTTTTCAACAATGGAGGAAAATCAACTTTAAGGAAGAGGGGACTTACCAATTAATCAAGGGAGCAAGATTTCTTGATGAAAAATTGAATTCCCCAAGCTATGAACTGAAGGGAGTACTTTAGCAGAGAGAATATTCAATTTAGAGTTGTGAACAAATGATAAATAGATCTTGAAAAATGAAGGCCAAGAAATATAAAGTTGTTGGTCGCTGGTCAGCACCATTGATTCTAAATCAGCGCCATCGCGCAGAAGGAGGCCGGGCGCCAAGGCGCCATTGCGCCAGAAGGGCGCTATCGCACTGTCAAGCTGGGATACATGTGCGTGCAATTGCACTCGGGGATGCCATCGGTGCTGGCAGGCACGTGCTGGCCTAGGCGCCATCAGCGCTGGCCTTAGCGCGATTGCACTGAAGGTTGTCTGCAACATCAAAACCAGCTGCACTAGAAATTTCCATGGGGTGTTCGGGGTAGGATCAAAACCCGATATTCAATAAAAATAATGCTATTAGAGTATAAATGACGCTCCGAACCCAAGGAAAATGATGAAACTTCCATATGAGGTTATTCCGTACGAATGTTGACCCAAGGCAACACTAACTAAAACCAAACAACTAGCCAAAATAAGCCCGGGACACCCGAGACCCAAACCAACCTCCAACCTAACCCAAACTCAACATTCCGGAGCTGATAGAACCATCAAATTTTGAATTTGACGCTCTGATCATCGAAAGCTGACCAAAGTTACACTTTCAACTCCAAATAGCCTGAAAGCAGAGAAAGTAACACAAAACCCATAACGAAAGTTCTCAGGCCTTGACTAATGGTCCAACTAGACCAAACTCGATGTTCTGGAGCTAACGGAACTATCAGAATGTGATTCTTAGCAGGTTAGCTAAGAATGTTGACTAAAGTCAACGATATCCTAAGTTTAAGCTCTAAAACATAGAAACGACCATAACGACCAAACGAATGGCCAGGGCAGTGAAACCGGTCCCAGCAAGCTATAAATGACTTGGGGCTGCTACAGGCAAGCTCTAACAGTACAAAGAAGGAACAAACGCAAAAATGATCGGAAGGGTCATTACATCATCCACTACTAAAAAGGACTTTCGTCCTTGAGAGTCAAGAAGAAAGGAGTACATGAAGGTTGAAATAGTTGTAGATACTGAGCTCGCATATCTTTCTCGGTCTCCCAAGTAGCCTCCTCAACCCGACGATGCCTCCACTGAACTTTCACTATCGGAATCTCCCTTGATCTCAACCTCCTAACATCTCTGGCCAAAATAGCTATCGGCTCCTCAACAAAAGCCAAACTCTTATCCAATTGAACCGTATCCAACCACAACACATTAGACTCATCTGGAACATACTAGCGCAATGTCGAGACATGAAAAACTGGATGCATGGTTGAAAACATCAGAGGCAAAGCTAATTGATAGGCAACACTACCAACCTGCTGGAGAATCTCAAACGGCCCAATGTACCTGGGTCTAAGCTTGCCCTACCGACTAAATTTCATCACGCCCTTCATGGGTGATACATGTAGGAATACTAAATCACCAACACCGAACTCCAAGGCACAAAGTCTATGATCAGCGTAGGTCTTCTGCCTACTCTGAGCCGCTTGAAGTCTATCCTGAATCACTCAGACTTGGTCTAAGGAATCTCAAAGTATATCTTTACTCTGTGGCCTAGAATCAAAACCATCAAACCAACCAACCGACAATCTACAATGTCTATCATACAACGCCTCAAAAGGTGCCATGCCGATGCTCGAGTGAAAACTATTATTATATGCAATCTCGGCCAAAGACATAAACTGATCCTTAGAACCTCCAAAGTCAAGAACATAGGCCCGAAGAATAGCCTCCAGGACCTGAATAGTTCTGTCGAACTATCCATCTATCTGAGGGTGGAATAAAGTACTAATATGAACCTCTGTACCTAAATCTCGCTGAATAGCTCTCCAGAACTGAGATGTGAACTAAGTGCCGCGGTCTGAAATGATAGAAGCTGGGACCCCATGCAATCGAACAATCTCACGAAGGTAAATCTGAGCTAACCTCTCTACACTGTAAGTAGTCTGAACCAACAAAAAGTGCACTGACTTAGTCAGCCGATCCACAATCACCCAATTGAGTCAAAGCCCCGAGAAGTACGAGGCAATTCGACTACAAAATTCATAGTGATCCTTTCCCACTTCCACTCAGGAATGGAAAGTCGCTGCATTAATCCACCCGGTCTCAAGTGATTGAACTTCACCTGCTGACAGTTAAAACACCGAGATACAAACTTTGCTATGTCCCACTTCATACCACTCTACCAGTAAAGATGCCTCAAATCTTTGTACATCTTTGCTACGCCAAGATGAATAGAGTATCTAGAATAATGCGCCTCATAAAGTATCAACTGAATCAAATCTCCAACTCTTGAAACACAAAGACGACTATTGAACCTCAGAATACCATCAGAACCCAAAGTAGCCCAGTTTGCCTCACCCCAAACTACTTGATCACGAAGGTCACAAAATCTTTGATCCTTAAATTGTCGGCTCTAATTCTGATCAACTAGAGTAGACCGAACCGCAATACTGGCAAGAACCCTTCTAGGATCTGACAAATAAATCCTAACCAAAAAGTTAGCCAAGGACTAGATGTCTAAGGCCAACGGTCGCTCCAAAACTGAAAGTGAAGCTAGGATACCCATACTCACCATCTTCCGACTCAAGACATCTGTTACCATGTTTGCCTTTCCTGGATGATAAAGAATGGTGAAATCATAGTCCTTCAGTAGCTCAATCCATCTCTGTTGCCTTGAGTTCAACTCTTGCTGAGTCGTAATGTACTGAAGACTATGATGATTGGTGAATATATCACAATGAATCCATAAAGGTAGTGCCTCCAGATCTTGAGTGCGAAGACTGTCGCTGCCAACTCTAATTCTTGAGTGGGGTAGTTGCGCTCGTGAACCTTCAACTACCTTGATGCATATGCTATCACTAGACCCTAGTGCATCAACACATAACCAAGACCGACCCTTGAAGCATCACAATACATGGAGAAACTCTGACCCTCGACCAGCAAAGTCAACACTAGAGCTGAAGTCAATAAGGCCTTAAGCCTCTGGAAGCTATCCTCGCACTGATCTGACCACTGAAATGGAACATCCTTCCTAGTCAGTATAGCCAAGGGTGTTGTTATAGAAGAAAATCTCTCAATGAACCATCTGTAGTACCCCGCTAACACACCAAAGCTACAAAACTCGGTAGGAGTAATAGGTCTAGACCAATCACGAACAACTAAAATCTTACCCAGATCAACTCTAATCCCATTCTTAGACACCACATGCCCTAAGAATGCAACTGACTCAAGCCAAACCTCGCACTTTGAGAGCTTGTCATAAAGTCAGTGAACTCTCAATATATGAAGTATAGTCCTTAAGTGTTGCTCATGCTCATCTCTACTCCGCGAGTATATCAAGATATCTTCTATGAAAACTATCCCAAAAGAATCCAGGTACAGGCTAAGGACCCTATGTATCAAGTCCATGAAGGCTGAGGGGGCATTAGTCAACCCAAAAGACATCACTAGGAACTCATAGTGGCCATAACGTGTCCTGAATGCCGTCTTAGGGATGTCCTTGCCCCAATCCTCAACTGGTCGTAGCCGGACCTCAAATCTATCTTCGAAAACATGGCTGAACCCTGAAGCCGATCAAACAAATCATCTATACACATAATCGGATACCTATTCTTCACATTTACCTTATTCAGTTGTCGATAATCAATACACATCCGCATTGACCCATCCTTCTTCTTAAAAAACAAAATAGGAGCACCCCAAGAAGATACACTCGGCCTAATAAAACCCTTATCTAACAAGTCCTGGAGCTGCTCCTTAAGCTCCCTCAACTCAGCTGGAGCCATACGGTAAGGAGAAATGGAAATGGGCTTGGTTCCCGGCTCTAAGTCAATAGCAAAATCAATATCTCTCTCAGGTGGAAGGCCTAGCAGGTCAGTAGGGAACACATCTAGGAAATCTCTAACCACAGGAACCGATTCAGGGGAAGAAGGGTCGGCACTAGTATCTCAGACATATGATAGATAAGCCAAATACCCACAGGAAATCAATTTCCTAGTTCGAAGATAAGAGAAGATCCCAGATGGTGGGGATACGCCAGGCATAGCTATGGTAATGGTCTTGGCACAACAATCCAACACCGTACGATGAGGGGATAACCATTCTATGCCCAGAATCATATCAAAGTCTAACATATCAAGGATCATCAAGTCACCCCAAGTCTCCAAATCACCAACAGAAATAATACAAGATCTCACAATCCGATCTACTACTAAATAATCTCCTATTAGGGTTGAAACAGATACAGGTACAGATAGTGGCTCACTAGCCAACACCAAACAAGGAAAATAGTAGGCAGATGCATATGAATAAGTAGATCCAGGATAAAATAAATCAAAAAGCTGGCCGACGGCAAACAGAGATCGTACCTATAATCACAACATCCGAGGCCTCTGCCTCTGGTCTCCAAGGGACTGCATAGAACTGACGATGACGTCCACCTGCCCAATCGCCATCCCTACCACCTGATCTGCTATGTGGGGAACCACTCTACCTTGACTACCACCTCCTCGAGTCGGTGTCTGAACTGAACGGATAGGTTGAGCTGACTGAACCGCACCCCACTGGGGGCAATCTCTAGCGAAATAACCACTAACTCCACACTCATAACAGGCTGTACCCCGCTAGGGGTAATCTCTAGCAAAATGACCGATGACTCCACACTCATAGCAAGGCCCTGGTGGTTCACCCTGTTGATATGAACCTGTTGAACCTGTGTGGCCACCACGACCGAATTCCCCAGAAGCAGTACCCCTTTAATACTAACCACGCTGATGGCTTTAACTTTGTCGGGCACGATAGGCATGATCATAGCCCCAAATAGAGCAAGCTGGTGGAAACGGGTCTCATACTTCGATACAGTCATAGAACTCTGCATAAGTCTAGTGAACTGCTCCCTATGATTCTCCCTGTCACTTTGTGGCAAGAACTTGGCCATGAAGGCCTCATAAAACTCAGACCAAGTTAACGGAGGTGACAAAGATGGCCTGCAAGAAACATGGGCCCTCCACCATAACTTAGCTAGGCCCTCCAGCTAATAAGAAATATATCCAACACCGTGAGTCTCCAGTAAACCCAAATGGTGCAACACCTCCTCACAAGTAGTAATGAAGTCATGTGGATCCTGACCAGAAGTACCAGCAAACCTCGGAGGTACCAATCTTAGGAACCTACCCAACGTGTTCTGCTCCATCTCTGTCATAGCCGGGCGAGGAGCAAGAGGTTGTGCAATGAATGGAATCAGAATAACCTCAGCACTAGGAGTCGCAGTAGCAGGATTCACTCCTAATATCTGACCACCAAGGGCTGCCCCCTGAGCGGATGTATGTGCTGCCTCAAAAGGCCGCTCTCCAATCATACCCAAAAGTTGAAGAAGTAAACCCCTAATATCTGAAGAGTGAGCTGGGGATGATGTTGGCATTGAAGCTGATACTAGAGATGGCACTGGAGCTGGTGGCACCTGGGCTATCCCCTAGTCCATATACTGCTCAGGAACAAACTCGGGCTAATACTTGGGCTCAACCTCGACCCTAGGAGATCTAAGAGGTGCCGCTGCTCAAGCACGTCCTTGACCCCTACCTCTACGACCTCTTTGGCCCCTAGCTGGTGTCGAGGGTGCTAGATCAGAGGCTCATCCTCACCTAATGTCGAGGATCTCGTATGAGCCATCTATGAAAGAATGAACTAGAACAAATGAGATTTCAAGAAACTTTCAAGGATACTACGCACGATACAGAAGCAATAGAAGAGTCATATTTCCTAAGATGTTACTGTAGCCTCCCAAAGATTGAGTACGGACGTCTCCACCTTGATCCGCAGGAATCTACTAGACATTGGCTCCTATACCGATGACACCGGTGAACCTAGGCTCTGATACAAGCTGTCACGACCTAATTTCTCGGTCATGATGGAACCTACAACCCCCCAGCAGGCGAACCAATCTCCATAGCACAGAACGGTTAGTAATGGGCTACTATCTAGCAAGTAAGCGAAAGAACAATATAAGTAGCAGAAGCAAGGGAAGAAGATGAAAAAATAAGTAACAAGAATATATATCACATATACGAAAGCTAAACTAAACCTTAAAACCTGGTATCATAGTATAGAGCCGAAACTATATCAACATAGTACAAAGGGATCTAAAATAATATATACTAATGTCTCCAAGTAGTAAGAGAGTACATGATACAAAATATAAACTAAAGCTAAGTCCTGGTCGCTAAGAGCTCACCCTCAGTCTGGGACAGTCCAAAAACTCCTCGCATAAGTCTCCATGAGCTAACAATGATGGCCCACACTAGGATCTGCACCAAAACATACAGAGTGTAGTATGAGCACCAATTGCTAAGCAATCGGTACCTAGTAGGTATCTGATGTGAGGCCAACATACGTATATTTAGCCATTAATTGCCTCACATTTTAGTACTTTTAATTGTCTTTTGATTCCATATTATATTATTTTATTCTTAATATTATATTTTTATGTGTAGGATTAAAATGATTGAAAGATAAGAAGATTTGGAGCAAAAACAAATTAGAATGAGAAATCATATAAAGAAATCAAGCAGGCAGCTTAATGGATTGAAGTTAATATAATAATATTATTTATATATATATGTTTAGCATCAAAGAAGTTGAATTGAAAAGTTGGAAGAAAACATACCTGGGCAATGGTCAAAAGCGAAGAACAAGGCAGCAGTTGCAGTGCAATAATGGCGCAGCAGTGGCGCAAATTCTGCAGTCTCTCTGAATCTCAATTTTGCTCTTGCGTCACTTCCTTGCGGTGGAAGGGTGGCGCGAGCACGAATTTTTTATCAAGATCCAACTTGAATTTGGTTTTTAAAAGTCCAGACTTTCTCGTACTCTATAAATTTACCTAAAGCATAATTTTTACATAACTTTTGACCTAGGGAGAGCTAGGAGCCACCGTGGAGGCCGGAGAAAATTGGTTCTATCTTTTCTTCTCTATTATTTATTTATTTTTTATGTTTTCCTTTGGATGATTTGTAGTAATTCCTAAATGTCTATGTGAAGCTAAACTTCTCATCTAAGGTTATGGTAGCTTCATAATTGTTGGTATATAAACTTTAATTGATTTGTTAAGATATTTATCATCGTGCTATGGCTCGTGTGGTTACTTACTTTTTCTTGGGCTTAATTATTTGTTTGCTTGATCACTATTCAAATACTATTTGTGGCGCATAAATTGGACAAGGAATAGAGAATTTGCATGCGTAATAGGAAAAAGTAGGGCTTGGTTGTGAACCTTATAGGGAAAGGAAAATGATTCGCTAACGTGTATAGGAATATACCCGTTAGCCTTGCTTAGTTGATACGGAAGAGAAATCATATGCCTTCCACTATCGATCGATGACCATAGGAATATAGGCATTAGGAATAGTCGAGGAGACCTAGAGTTGTTGGCAAAACGCTCAACATGGTTAAAATCAACTCGCAACTAGTAACCCCATAGAAAATCAGAATCAGTTCAAGTGATTACTCAACATGATTGCTAGCGAATCGGTAACCCTAGATTGATTTCATCTCATTGATTACGTAAAAATCTTCTCTTTGTCTCGTTAATTGTTTATTAATTAGTTAACTTCTTTTTCTTTTTAGTTTAGTTAAATCATATTGGATTTTTCTGCTTGAATAAATAGTAAGAATTAATTTAATTTAGTAAATAGTTAATTAACAAGTCTCTGTGGGTACGATATCTGGACTTAATATTCTATATTACTTATACAATCACATACACTTGCGTGTGCAAAAGGACGCAATAAATTTTTGGCGCCGTTGTCGGGGACTTAGAAATTAAATGTTTATCTAGATTAAATTTTTTCTTTTTATCTATTTAGGATTTATTTTTAATTTTTTTTCTTATTTTTTTTTACTTATTTTTAAAGAAAACAATTGTTCTACACTTCTTGACATAGAAATTAGTTGAATGATGAGTATTTATTTACTGATAATTCTTGTATTTATGGTGGAGGACCCCACTTTAATATATTGTGTCATAATTTTTTTGGGAGAGGGTTGTGTGTACCTACCCAATTCTTTCTAGAGAATTTGTATGGTATATGTGGTCGTCTGAATGGTCATTGTAATGATTGTTCTAACTCTTATTCCCCTTCCCTAAGCCCCTATTATGATTCTTCTGTTGTTTATGATGTTGATAGGGGTAATAAAGTAGAGAATATAGAACGTAGTGCTTAGACGAGTGATTTGACCAGTCAAATACAAGAGCACATCTCACTGACACGAAAGCAGACTGAGAAAAGCATGAAATCCCTGGAAAGGTTTAAGGCCAAACTTTCAGAAATAAATGCTGCATATGGAATTTTACTGATACTGGAAAACTTGTGGAGAAAAAAGAGGAATTCATATCATTCAACTATTCTCTTTTGATTGATGTCAATGTTAAGGAGGTGTGTGAAAGTGAGAATGTCGCACAAAATGAAGTTTTGGAGTTAAGTTGTGTTAGACCTCATTCTAAGCATTTTTCGACATTGTGTTTGGTTGGTGACATGAAAATTGAACCTTCCAAATCAATGGAAAAGTGTGCGAATGAGGAATAAGGCCCTTATATTATATAATTTGCTATGCTAAAAAGACAAAATGACATTTCTCACTTAAGGGCCAAGAAGTGCAAGATGCGACATTTATTGCTTGGTTCTTTTATTTTTATACCACCGCCCCTTGAGCGGAGCAGAAAAATTAATGCAAAGTTAGAGGTACAATTTACAAGTTCAAAGTGGAAAGAAAAGTGATGAACTTGATGGTGTCGTGCCGCGACATTAAATCAGACGCTTATTGGGAGGCAACCTAATTTGTAATAGTATAGCTTCTTATTTTTATTTTTATAGTGTCACTTTTCATTTTAGTTTTGTTTTGCAGGTTTGGAAAGTCTGAGTACCCAAATTTGAAAGTTAAGGAGCATGATTTAAGCTTAAGTGTGGGGTCGTTCGCCTCTTTGATTCATTCTGAAGAAACATGCTGCTAGCTAGTCCCTAGAGGGCCTCAGGGAGTATCTCTAACCCAGTTTTTATCTTATTTATTGCTTTGGGGACAAAGCATGAATTTAAGTGCGGAGTGATATATCTTCCAATAATTATTAAGGGTGACATATTCCATAGGATTTTGAGTCTATTATTGCTAAGTTAGATGAAAAATTGAAAAAAAATATGAAAAAAAGCTTTAAAACACAAAAAGATTTTTCTTTTATTCTTTAGTTAGGATAGTTTTTTTATTCTTTAATTAGTAGAGGCATACTTTGCCCACCTCTTGGTTTTTCTTTTCGGTTCTTTTTCGAGGGGGAGCACTTTGAATCGAGTATTTTTTTATTTTTAGTAGTTTTTATTTTTATTTTTATTTTCTTTGAGAGAAAAGAAAAGACCTTTTGACTTATTTGATACTAGCAATTTAGGCCTGATCTTGATTAGTACTTTCTTGTGAGTGCTTGAGTGTTGACAAAATAGCAGATCTATTGACACCTAGGCTCAGGGTAGTGACTCTGTATATAGCTTATTCTTATTTTATAGTTCGCTATGACTCTGTCTGTCATAGAAGTGGAATTGATCCATCTTGATTGAGACTTGTGCCATGTGAGGTGAGAAGTTTTTGTATATTCCATATTTTGCATCTTAGTTTAGAACTTTTCCTGCATGTTATTGAAGAGAAATAAAAGTGTTGCTCTATTTAGAAGATTATAATAGGCTTTATTTGATATGTCTTGTGAATTTTAGCCTATTCAGATATTGTTACCACTAGTTAGACCCTTTGAGCTGTAGCCTTTCTTTTGGTAGCCGTATTTTTGCCTTGATCCTTTTATTGAATCCCTAGTTGTTGCACCCTGCTTTCTTGAGCACTGTAGCATAGACTGTGTTATAATTATTAAATTTGAAGAAAAGGGATGGTCAAGTGTAAATGGTGACCAATGATAGTTACTTGTTATGAAAAGGCCCTTTTTGAAAGAATGTGACATGAAAAAAGAAGAAGAGAAAAACTGCTTGAAAGAAAATGATTAAAACGTTCTTGATAGGATGAGAATACTAGTGAAAATAAATTAAAGAGAGGGCTGAAGAAAGTGCTAAAAATAATGGGTGATGAAGTCTAAAGGTGCAAAGTGCTTAGGGAAGTATAAGTCACTATTATATAGTTTTTCTACCCGTCCCCTAGCCAACATTAAAACCCATTAAAGTCCCATTTGATTCTATTCGAGCATGCTTAATTAGTGGAGATGTACATAATGGGTAAACCTATGGTTCTTTGTGCGTACGTGTGAATTTGTTTGTGAGTACGAGAGTTGTGCTTTGATACTAAGTCCTTAATTTATATTTGATTCTTTAAATTAAGTGTGTGGACTATTTCTTCTTGTGAGAGCACTTGTATCATGATAGATAGGTGATGTTATTAGCTTTCTTTGATGGAATAGGTGAGTGGACTTAAATTTGATGAGTTAGAGTCCTTCACTGATGTTAGGAGGTTAGAAATTTGTTATTTGTTTGTATATCTTGCATAATGATCGAGAAGTGTACTTGATGTTCTGAGTTTTTGTATGACCTAATTGTTTGTATCAACCAAAGTAGTGGTGTTCCTAGCTTGAATTATTGTGATGAGTTTTGATGCTTGCTCGATGACGAACAAAAGTCTAAGTGTGGGGTGTTGATGTGAGGCCAATATACATATATTTAGCCATTAATTGCCTCACATTTTAGTACTTTTAATCGTTTTTTGATTTCATATTATATTATTTTGTTCTTAATATTATATTTTTATGTGTAGGATTAAAATAATTGAAAGATGAGAAGATTTGGAGCAAAAACAAATTAAAAATGAGAAATTATACAAGGAAATCAAGAAGGCAGCTTAATGGATTGAAGTTAATATAATAATATTATTTATACATATATGTTAAGCATCAAAGAAGTTGAATTGAAAAGTTGGAAGAAAACATATCTGAGCAACGTGTCAAAAGTTGAAGCACAAGGCAGCAGTTGCGGTGCAACAATGGCGCAGCAGTGGCGCGAATTCTGCACTCTCTCTGAATCTCAATTTTGCTCTTGCATCACTGCCTTGAGGCGGAAGGGTGGCGCGAGCACGACAATTTTTATCCCGATCCAACTTGATTTTGGTTTTTTAAAGTCCAGACTTTCTCATACTCTATAAATATACCTAAAGCACAATGCTTACATAACGTTTGACTTAGGGAGAGCTAGGAGCCACTGTGGAGGCCGGAGAAAATTGGTCCTATCTTTTCTTCTCTATTATTTATTTATTTTTTACATTTTTCTTTGGGTGATTTGTAGTAATTCCTCCATGTCTATGTGGAGCTAAACTTCTCATCTAAGGTTATGGTAGCTTCATGATTATTGGTGTATAAACATTATTTTATTTGTTAGGATATTTATCGTCGTGCTATGGCTCGTGTGGTTACTTACTTTTTCTTGGGCTTAATTCTTTGTTAGCTTGATCACCATTCAAATACTATTTGTGGCACGTAAATTGGACTAGGAATAGAGAATTTGCACGCGTAATAAGAAAAAGTAGGGCTTGGTTGTGAACCTTATAGGGAAAGGGAAATGATTCAATAATATTGATAGGAATATACCCTCTAGCCTTGCTTAGTTGATACATAAGAGAAATCATATGCCTTCCACTATCGACCGATGACCATAGGAATATAGGCGTTAGGAATAGTCGAGGAGACCTAAAGTGGTTGGCAAAACGCTCAACATGGTTAAAATAAACCCGCAACTAGTAACCCGATTGATAATCAAAATCAGTTCAAGTGATTACTCAACATGATTGCTAGCAAATCCATAACCCTAGATCTATTTCATCTCATTGATTACGTAAAAATTTGCACTTCATCTCGTTAATTGTTCATTAATTAGTTAACTTCTTTTTCTTTTTAGTTTAGTTAAATCATATTGAATTTTTTTGCTTGAATAAATGATTAGAATTAATTTAATTTAGTAAATAATTGATCGACAAGTCTGTAGATACGATATCTAGACTTAAAATCCTATATTACTTGTATGACTACGTACACTTGCATGTGCAAAAGGACGCAATAGTATCATAGGTCGACTGGGCACATATAAGATAAAAGAGCAATAATAAGCAGAGTAGAAGCAAATAGTCATAGAAAACAACGAATAAGTACACAGAAGCTAGCACAAAAGGAATACAAGCAAAAAACAACATGGCTAGCTACTAGAATATAAGTCACGGGCACCAGTGAAAGAAAGAAGTAACACACCTAGGATCCTTGAAATAACAATATATATATATATATGTAAGTTTTTAGAAAATGGGCGGTATATCGGTAACCTTAAGTAAAAAGAGAAAGAGAAAAGTAGAATAACGATAGCATGCTCGAACACAGGAATGATAACCAAGCCAAGCTACAAAATACTAGTCTCAATATTCAGTTACAATAAGAAATCAACATAAGGAATCATATCTCGAATAAGCAATAATAAGTCTACCTACAGTCCCAACGATGCCTATACACCCGAGGAACACAAACAAGTAAAGACAAACCCTCCTGCATCCCATACTACTGGAGCGTACACTCAGCAAACAGCAAAAAAAGATGGAACCTCACACAAATGAATGGTATGATGCATGATGAAACTCGGGTGAAATAGTAACCCTGTATGTACCTCCTCCGGCACCTAAGGTCTCTGTAGGTAGGTCCTATGAAAGGACACTGCCCGTATACCTCAACTCCACCGTATACCCCTCATCCAGCACATGTAGCTCGAATAACCTAGTCCGGATCGGCAAGGTGTATTGAGGTCCTCGACCACATACTAACTCTCATAACCTAAAAGTAATAGTTCGGGGTGATTCAGATCCAAAGTAGTAACCCAAAACTCGAAAATGCAAGCCCGGAACCTATCTAGGTCTAAATTGGTGAAATAAGTCTCAAAAGCACCTATAGGGGTGCCCGAACATAACCAGGTCTAAAACAGGAGTTAAACAAGTCTGATGCTTGGCTTTACCGAGTCTAATATCATTTTTCATCGATAACAAAACAAGTCTAGCACCTCGGCTCAACTGGGTCTAGTATAAGTAGGAAAACTATGATAAATTTCTCTTTTAACTTTTCTTACACCAAGAAGATCCATTAAAGCAGTACCAAACCATTTCATGATCATTTTACCAAAAATAGTCCATCGAGGCCATACAAGATTTAGAAAACCATATAATGTAGGCCCGAAGCCCAAAGTCATAGTAAAATTATGTAGAAATTAATTTATATGGATGATAATGGCATGCTCAATCACAATCAGTAGCCCAACGGCTCACAATCAACTTATCGGCTCTACACAGGCTCCAATCATTCTATAGCATAGATAGCCATCTCTATACAATAACAATAATGTTTGGGACTCACGAAAATTCCCAATAACCCACCATCTATGTTCCAGAGTCAATACTAGGCCACACAGGTCCACAAGGATGATAATATCGTCTATAACAAATACTACAAACATCGAAGGAAGAAAAATGAGTTGGACACGAAGAAATGGTCAAGGTCGGTGGTACCAAGCTAGTAAACCCAACCCAAGGATGCCAATTAGTATAATTTTATCCCATATATGCAAAGTCTAAAGAGTTAAATCGTAACCTACCTATCGTGCGACGACAAGCTACTGGAATGACGATGTGCAAGCCCAAACCGCCAAGAGAATATCCAAATGGAAATCAAACTATCAAGAACATAAATTACTCATTAACGCGAGAATAACGATACCCATATCGCTATAATAATAGTGAGGCTGAAATTCGAGTCACCGACGGGCCAGTGAGGCCCATAACCCAAAATTAAAAATAGAAAGAAACACGATGACCATAACAATACTAAGAAGACATGCTCCAAAATTGAGAAAGTTTTTCCAAGGGAAAGGCACAAAACAGCCCGCTCATGTTTTAATGAATAGAATTTTAAGAATGAAATTCGGAAATGGAGCAAGAACAACTTATCACAACGAGAGAAAATACACCAAGGAAGTGAATTTAATGAACCCCCAAATATGCAATCACAAGAGGGAAGATTCTACAAAGGATTCCCAAGCTCTAAGAATTAATCAACAATGGATGAAAATCAACTTTAGGGAAGAGGGGACTTACCAGTTAATCAAGCGAGCAAGATTTCTTGATGAAAAATTGAATTCCCCAAGCTATGAACTAAAGGGAGTACTTTAGTAGAGAGAATATTCAATTTAGAGTTGGGAAAAAAAAGAGAAATAGAGATGGAAAAACAAAGTCCAAGAAATTTAAAGTTGTTGGTCGCTGGTCAGCGCCATTGGCGCTAAACCAGCGCCATCGCGCAGAAAGAGACCGGGTGCCAAGGCGCTATCACACCAGAAGGGCGCTATCTTGCTGGCTGGCTAGGATGCACGCACACGTAATCGCGCTTGAGGGACACCATCAGCATTGGAAGGCAGGCTCTGGCCTAGGTGCCATTGGTATTGGACATTGCACGATTGCGCTGAAGGCTGCTTGCAACAACAAAACCAGCTGCACTAGAAACTTCCACGGGGTGTTCCAGGCACAATCAAAACTCGACACTCAAAAACTAATAATGCTAATAGAGTGGAAATGACAATCCAAACCCAATGGAAGTGGTGAAACTTCCATACGATGTCATTTCGGAGGAATGTTGACCCAAGTCAACACCAACTAAAACCAACCAACTAGCCAAAATGAGCCCAACTCGCTCAAGACCCAAACTAACCACCAACCTAACCCAATCTCAACTTTCTGGAGCTGATGGAATCATCGGATTTTGAATCTGATGCTCTGATCATCGAAAGCTGACCAAAATTACACTTTTAACTCTAAATGACCTGAAAGCAGAGAAAGCAACACAAAACCCCCACCAAAAGTTCTCACGCCTTGACTAAAGGTCTAACTAGACTAAACTCAACATTTTGGAGCTAACAGAACTGTCAGAATGCGATTCCAAGCACGTTAGCTAAGAATATTGACTTAAGTCAATGATATCCTAAGTTTAATCTCTAAAATAGGGAAACGGCCATAACGACTAAATGAATAGCCAGGGTACCAAACCACCAGTCCCAGCAAGACATAAATTACTTGGTACCACTACAGGCAAGCTCTAACAGTACAAAGAAGGCAAAAATGCAAAAATGACCAGAAGGGTCATTACAAAATGTGATATAATTGGACGTGTTGTGACATCCCATGTAATCAAAGGAGAAAGGTATTACCTCAGGCTACTACTAATGAATTTAAGGAGACCAAAATGATAAAAAGATCTTCTTACTGTTAATGGAGTACCTTGTAGTATATTTAGGGAATCTGCAGAAAAAAAGGATTACTATATTGCAACAATAGTCTAATTGAATGTATGTGTAATGACCTTTCTTGTCATTTATGCGTTTTCACCTTCTTTGTACTATTAGAGCTTACCTGTAGTGGCCGCAAGTCATTTATGTCTTTCTGGGGCTGGTAGTTTGGAGCCCAGACCATTTGTTTGGTCTTTTTAGTAGTTTCCCTATTTTAGAGCTTTAACTTAGGAAATCGTTGACTTCAATCAACATTCATAGCTATAATTCTCATTATCAAATTCTAATAGTGTTGTTAGCTCCAGAGTGTGGACTTTGGTCTAGTTGGACCTTTTGTCAGGATTCAGGAGCCATTCATCTTGGAATTCTCTCTCATTTTGTGTTTTCAGGATAGTTGGGCTTGTTTGGTTGACTTTGGTCAATATTACGAGAAGATGGCCTTAAATGGAAATTCTGACAGCGCTATTAGCTCCGAAATGTCAAGTTTAGGCTAAAGGGACTATTTGTTTGAGTCTCGAGGCTTTCTAACTTGATTTTAGCCCTTGAGTTCCATTTTTGGAATTGTTGGCCTGAAGGTTGATTTTGGGTATAGGGCCCACTTTTCATTAAATTGATATCCAATGGGAGTTTCATTGATTCTGTTGGATCCAAAATGCCATTTTTAGTTAAATAGCTCAGGTCATTTGTGTTTGTGGGACCCGAATGCATTCCCGAGGGTCCGTCAAAGTTAAAATCTAGGTTGGCATGACTGATGGCAGCTGGTTGCTATCATGGAACAAGAAGGCCTATGCCTACGCGTGGGCATAGCCGCCTACGTGAATCAGCTTGACCAACCACCCCATTTCTTGGCCATCTCCTAGGCAGCACCTGGGCAGCGTGTGCATTGCCGCATAGTAGTTGCCTGGCCACGTACGTGCTGGGAAAGCACCTGGCCTTGACAGAGCCTTACCTACATGCTAAATGGTGTCGCCCGCATACACTTGCCCATGTAAGTAGAGCCATGGCCACGTAGGCATGGCATCGGCGGGCCAACTTAAATAGTTGTTGGCTTCCCTTCTTCCAGCTTTTCTCATCATCTCCCAACATCGATTCCTCCTCCATTTCTTCACCAGCTCACTCCCATAACTTAGAGAAATGTATGTTGTTGATACGTGGGCGTTCTTGACTTTTAGAATTGGTAAGTTCCCATCTTAATTTCTGTTAAAACCCCATAATCTTCTCTCTTGGATTCTTGTAGTTTATGGACTTTTTTAGCCTTCATTCATGGTGCATTTCTACTAAATTTTTGAGCATGTTCTCCCGGGAATATGGGAAACACCGTGGTGTTTTTTGTTTCTGGTTTTGGGTTGCAGGGTCCACGGGCCCACTTGTGACCCAGATTTTGACCCGGTTATCTTTATAGCATTATGGGTATTGTTGGTTTCATTTGCTGTGTAGATTATTGTGTTGATATAGCTTTTGTGATTTGGAGCATCTCAAAGCAGTTCGAGCTTAGACGATGCCTTCCCCGCAGCTAGTCTTCGGATGATAGGTAGGTTATGGTTTTCCCTACCTAGACTCTGTGTTTATAGGTTATAACTGCATTAATTAGCTTCCTTAGGTTGGTTTTCTAGGTTGGTACCCTTAGACCTTGTCTGCTTTTTCTGTCCATTTATTTCTTACGTTGATTGTAGTATTCGTGTAGTATTGCTATATTACCCTTGTGGCCCCGTGTGGCCTTTGTATATGCCTCAGACCATAGACAGTGGAATATTTGTTAATGTCTGCGATTCTCGGACATCATGAAATTACTTTAGGCTGGTTATCCGTGTTGTAGAGCTGATTGTGCCACTCCAGGGTCAATAGGAATGTTTGTGAGCAATTTTTGGCTAATCTATTGTTTGTGAGCATATCATTCATGCAAAGGATTTTCTACATATTTTACTACTGATTTGGCTTCGGGCCTACTATAAATGGTTTTCTAAACTTAATGGCCCCGAGGGCCCATTTTCAGTAAAATGATTATGAAAGGGTTTTGGTACTGACTGTTATGAAACCTCTTAGAGTAAAGAGGATATTTTGATGATTTCACCATTGGTTTTCATACTGGCACTAGGCTCGGCTATGCCATAGCGCTAGACATGACTTTCTATGGATTTAGACATGTATATGTGTCGGGCACCCTGTTTAGGGATTTGAGACTTGATTATGGATTTAGACCCGGACACACTCCGGGCACCCTTTATAAGGGTTATTGGGATTTGACTACCATTTTAGACCCAATTCAATTCCAGGCATGTACTACGAGGTTTTGATTATGAGCTATATATTGAGATTCATGTTTTTAGTATATGGTCTATGAGTAGACCTCTATAGACCCTACCATTCTGGACCAAGTGCTATGGGCCGAGGGTGACCGGAGGGGGGGAAGGGTACGATGGAGTAAAGGTACTTGAGATAATTCCTTCCATGGATCCTGCCTCTATTGGGCCTTTGAGGCACCGGAGGGGTAACATATGACACTACTATAACACCTAGTTCTATCATATCACATCATTATGCACATTATACTCCGATTCCACCCTTATTTGCTGTGTGCTTAGTGTACGCTCCAGTTGTATGGGCGACCAGAAGGTTTGTTTTCACTTGATTGCATTCCTCGGTTGTATGGGCGGCCATTGGGACTGTAGATAGATTATATTACTTCTTTCATCTCATAGAGTTTCTTATGACGTTCACTTTTAGTTGGATTAGTGGTTTTTGGCCTGTTGAGGCCCTGATTATCTGGACTGTGATTATTGAGGGGCTAGTGGGTCCTACATTATTGAGGCACTGTTTTTGTGGCCTTAGGAGCAGTTGTGGGTTATCAAATTCTATTCTCTATCATGGTTAGTAATTTGTGGATCTCAGTTCTTTGTGGCTTAGTTATTCCCTCCCAGGGTTGCACTTGAGAGATTGTTTTGATGGCTATGCTTATATTGAAGTTGGGTTTTTAGTATGATTTCGTTATGTTTTTTGCTTCTAGTTGAGTATGTTAATTGTTTTCATTCTTTCTCTTGAGGTTACCGGTGCACCGCCCTTCTCCTTAAACTCTCTCTTATATATATATTGTTTTTGCAAAGATTTCAGGTGCATTCTTCTTTCTTTCACCTGTGTTTCTGTTTTATATATATCTTCTGTGCTAGCATTGTATACTTATAACTCTTGGTTGACTACTCTCTGTGCTAGTTCCCTTGTGCTTCCCATATTGCTTCAGTGACTATTTCTTTGGATTCTGCTATGTTACTATTTTTATATCTTATATGTGCTCAGTCGGCCGATGATGCCTACTGGGTACCCGTTGCTTAGCAATTGGTTCTCATACTACACTTTTGCATCTTTCTGGTGTAGATATTAGTGTGAGCTTTCGATGTTGATCACATGGAGACTCGTGCAACTTTGGATATTCGAGACTAGGGTGAGCGCCTGATGACCTGGGCTTGACCATATCTTATCTTTTGGCACTGTCACTCTTTTTACTTTCGGAGACAGTTATATATATATATTATTTTGTTACTTCTATCACTTGTATTCTATTAGAAGATTCTGTACTATAGATACCAAGTCTTGGGGTTGGTGTAGTTTCCTTATGTATATATATATATATGTTCTGGTTATTGCTTCTGCGTTGTCTTTATCTTATATCTGCTTTCCCTTATTTCTGCTTATTGTGCATATTGGTTAGGTAGTAGCCCATTACTAACCATTCTGGGCTACGAAAATTGATTTGCCTACTAGGGGGTTGTAGGTGCCATCATGACATGAGAAATCAAGTTGTGATAGTATGTTAGAGTCTGTGAGTTATCAAATGTCATATAGTTTAAGGATATTTATTCGCTACATTATTAGTATACTGCAGTCTTGCTAGTCCAAAAGAATTATGGAAAATGTTTGAGGATTTATTGTCCGAAGATTTCAAAAGTTCCTCTAATAGTGAAGCAAAAAGTTTCGGTACAAGGTTTTAAGTCATATCAATGATATCTTACGTTCTATGGGATATGACATAAATGAGTATAAACTTTTCCTAGAGAATATTAAATCTTCTCAAATTGCAAAAGATGCAAAAGATGTTCATTTTGAAAGAAACATAATTGTTTTTTAAGAGGACTTATTGTTACCAAAGAGATTGAATGCCGAACAACTTATGTCATACAATATAATTATTGATCGAATATATTCTAAGAAAGCATGAGCTTTTTTCATTGATGGTTCCGAAGGAACATGTAAAACTTTCTTATACCGTGCATTATTAGCAACTATTCAATCTCAAGGATTTATAGCTTTAGCAACTACAACTTTTGGTGTAGCAGCTTTTGTTCTTCCAGAAGGATGAACTGCTAATTCATGTTTCAAAATGCCTATCGGCATAGATGATAATTTTTGTTGTAATGTTAGTAAACAAAGTTCACTTGTATGTTTGATTCAAGGTGTGAAATTCATCGTGTGGGATGAAGCGTCGATGGCAAAAAAAATATGATTGAAGCTCTTGATATAATTTTGAGAGATATTATGGATGTGAACATACTTTTGGCGGTAAAGTAATTATATTTGGGGGTGACTTTAGACAGACTCTTCCAGTTGTTCAAAACAGAAAAAAAGAAGATTTCATTCATCAAAGCTTATTATATTCTAGGATTTGGAATGAGCTTGAGAAATTGCATCTAACTGAAAATATGCGTGCAAGAACAAATCCATCTTTTTGTGAATATCTGCTTAGAATTGGAAATGGAAAAGAAACACCTTATCGTGAAAATAAAATTGAAATTCTCGATTCTCTTGTTATCCCTTTTAATACTGAAGAACAGTCCTTAGATGCATTATTTAACATAACATATCCTGATTTATATGCATTTCCTCTAATTCATATGTGATATCTTCCCGTGTTATTTTAACAACAAAAAATAATTTTTTAAATGAAATAAATGATATATTAATTATGAAATTTCTAGAAATGGCTAGAACATATGTCGCAATAGATGAAACTATTGAACCAAATGATCAAAGTCAATTGAGGATTTTATACATACTTTAGATCCTCCAGCTTTACCTCCTTATAAGTTGATTCACTAATATGCGCCGAAGAAACCATCCTATTAGCTAGTTCACTTTCATTATTATAAAAGTATAATTGTAGATCCTTTGCTTTTTCACCAAAATGAAGTAAATCAGGTATAAAATGATACATTTGACCTTGAACTCAGAATATATATACCATGATATCTCTTCGCTAAAGCTTTGTCGTAGGTTACACCAAGTGAGGTGAACGCAAATATATTATTGTATGTTCTAATGTAGGTACAAAAGTCTGTAGATTCTTTTGTATTTTCCTTATACAGATCAGATAAGTCATTAGGCAGTTGGTACGAAACTAACTTAACCGAGCCATTGCTACAGCAGAATCCAGATGATTCATACTGAAACCTTTTTGCATTGCAGAACTAGCAGTTTGGAACATCTTTTAAGCATACATAAGTCGATTGATTATCATTATTTTTCCATGAGTTTTTTTGTTCAACTTATGACCTGTGTGGTGTAAGTATTATTAAAACTAATGGTAGCGTAAGATTCTAATAAACTAATGAGTAAACTTATTTTAACATAAAATTAATACTAACCTTTGTTTGTGACAACTTCAGGGGTGACATTTTTTTGTCCCTTAGATGTGCTAGATGTTGAACCTGATGCATAAACGGTTAAAATTTAGATGTCCGCCTAAGACATGATGTAGTAACATAGTCAAAGCTATAGGTTCTCGGCTTGCCAATCATAATAATTCTCAAACAAATCATTTTGCCATTAAAAATGGGTTGATAATCTGGAATTTGAAATCATTGTCTATGAGTTCTTCCTTAAAATATTCATGTATGAAGTTGATCTGACTTTTTGAAAAATATCTCAATGATTTAAATTTTGGTATAGTTGAAAGGATCCCTCAACACAATATTTGGTGAAAAGGTGCATGTACCATACTGAAGCCAGAACCACGAAAATAAGTAGATCACTTGCTCATCATTTTTGCAGTATCTTTTAACTAAAGTTCCTCTTCCTTCGCTACCCATTATCCAGTTTTTCCATTTTTCCATTTTCTTGAATGATTACATTCTGTAAGAGAAAAATTGAACCAAAAAGAGTGAGTAGTCATTTGTAATAATTTAATTTTAAAATGCATATTATTGTCACGACCCGATTTCTCGGTCATGATGGCACCTACAACCCCCCAGTAGGCGAACCAATTCCCGTAGCCCAGGACAGTTAGAAATGGGCTACTATCTAATAAATAAGCGGGAGGGTAGTTTAATAAGCAAAAGTAAGGTAACAAGATGAAGAGAATAGATAACAGGAATATATATATACATATGCGGAAACTAAACCAAACCCCAAGACCTGGTATCATAGTATAGAGCTAAAACTACATACATGGAGTGCAAACGATCCAAAACAATATATACAAATGTCTCTGAATGGTAATAGAGTACATGAAGCAAAAGATAAACTAAAACTAAGCTCCGATCGCCAAGAGCTCACCCTCAGTCTGAAGTAGTCCCCATCAGATCTCCAAGCACGAATCACAGCGATCTAACGGCGATGGACCACGCTAGGATCTGCACCCAAAGATGCAGGGGGTAGGGTGAGCACCAAATGCGAAGCATAAGGTACCCAGTAGGTATCATAGGCCGACTGGGCACATATAAGATAAAAGCGTAGTAACAGACAGAATAGAAGCAAGCAATCACAGAAATCAACAAAAGGTACACAGGAACTAGCCCAGAGAGAAATCAACAGAACCACATGTGAGGCCAGTAGGCAGAATATACACACCATAGGCACAGGTGAAAGTAAGAAATAACGCACCTGGGGTCCTTGCAATAACAGTGTATACATAATAAGTTTACGAAATGGACAGTATACCGGTAACCTCAAGTATAAGAAGAGGGAAAGAGTAATGATAGGCATGCTCAGACACATGAATCAAAATCAACTAATCATATTAATCTCAAATCCAGAAACTAACAGTCTAGCAGTAACCAATTTAATACTTAACCATAACAGGGAACAATTCTGCAAGTAAATAGCAAGAGTCTACCTACAGTCCCCCGACCGCCCATATAACAGAGGAAAACAAACAAGTGAAAACAAACCCTCCGGCATCCCATACTACCGGAGTGTACAATCAACAAACAACAAACAAGGGTGGAGCCTCAAACAATGAATGATATGATGCATGAAGATCTCAAGTGAAATGGTATCTCTGTATGTACCTCCTACGGTTCCAATCCGGCCCAGCATGTAGGTTCCATGGAAGGACACTACCCGTATACCTCTACTCCACAGTATACCCTTCCTCCGGCACACGCAGCCAGCAGCCCCAGGCCCGGATGGCAAGGTCCATGGAGGTCCCTGACCCCATACTAAAACTCAGTATCAAAACATGTCGTCCGGAAGCAAGTCCGGGTTCAAAATAGAGACCCAGTCTCTAATATGCATGCCCAGACCTTGTCCAGGACTAAAGTAGTAGGAAAATATCTCAAAAACCCCTCCAAGGGTGCCCGGGCATAACCGGGTCTAAACAGTAGAAAGTCATTTCAGGTGCTCGGTCCGACCGAGGCTATAAATTATCTCAAGTAGCAAGAAAACTCAACTAGCACCTCGTCCCTGCCGAGTCTAGCGTTTATCGTAAAACTGGTGATTTAAATCATAATTTTACTTTCTTTTACCCAAGAATATTAACTATTTCCAATTTATTTCCATAAAAAATGGGCCCCCGGGGCCATGCAAAGTTTAGAAAATAGTGCCAGTAGGCCCGAAGCCAAAACCGTAATAAAACATGGATAAAAACCTCTTATATGCATGGAAATGGTATGATCAAGCACAATAGCTGTCCAGCAGCTCACAATCAACCTATCGACCCTGCACAAGCCCATAGCTACTCAGCAAGCATAACCAGCCTAGAAGGATAATTCTATGCCCGGGACTCGCGGACATTCCCAAAATCCCACCTTCTATGTTCCAGAGTCAACAAGGTCTCACAGGACCACAAGGATAAATAAAATATATTGGCAAGTACTACAAACGACGGAGGAACAAAGTAGGCGGACATGAATAAAGCGGTCGATGTCTTTGGTACCAACCTAATAAACCAACCCAAGGATGCCCATTAATACAATTTTATCCTATATATGCGGAGTCTAGGGAAAATAAACCCTAACCTACCTGTCGTCCGATGACAAGCTCGAACCTCTCAGAAAAGAAGCTCCGAAATGAAATCAAACTTGAACTCGGTCTTGAATAACTTGATGTAGATAATTGATTTCCTTTCCGAAATTAAACATAACATCAAAATATAATTTCTTACCCACAATTTCCCTCACTCGTGCATGTAAGTATATACATATACTGAAGAGTTTATAAAATTGCACCTCGTAATGAAACCATGATGACCAGAAGTTGATTATCATATATGTATTATGAACAAATGTTGAACAAAGTGAATGGCTCACAACATTAATTAATCAATTAATTAATTAACAAAAGTGAAGGAATTAATTAGATGCCACCTATATTTACAATAATTGCTGCACATTCCACTTCACTTCCACGTGGAAGTGGAGTGGCACAACACAATTAGTTCTATTCCACTACGTAAGTACTCGGGTATTGCATAAGTTCATGGTAAAATATATATAGCTTTTTGAATATATCATAATGAATAGAAAATTATTTCAAACAAAACCTACTATATCATAATAATAATTTTTAATATAACTAAGTTTACTTTCTCCGTTAAAATATTATAATGTATAAAAACCTTATAAAATAAGTACATACACAATTATATCATAATAAAAATATTTTTCATAGACCTTTAAAATACTTTAAAAAGGTAATAAAAAATATAACTTTAAAATAAAATATTTTCAAATATACGCGCGATGTCAATAAAATTCTTAAACTTAGGTTCGCAATTCACCATCGCACGATTTTGATACTCAAGAACTCTCTTGAAATCCTCCCTTATGTTTTCTCACTGTTTCAGAACTGAAATGGCGTTTTAAAACGTGAAGTTGAGGCTTTAAATCGATTTTGACCGGACCCGGTTCGCGACCCGGTTCGCAACCCAGTTTCTGCCAGACAGTCCGCGGTAAAACAGTCATAACTGTTTACTCCGAGATCAGTTGGACGTGAGGTTTTGTGCGTTGCAAACTAGACTTGTAGACCTTCGATTTGATATATCGGGGGACTTCTAACTCTTTTTATATTGAGATAAAGGCTCTGAGACATTTTACCCAAAGTTCAGAAAATTTATTAAAGAAACTTACGATAACTTTTGCCGACTTGCTTGACTTCAAAACTTATCCTATGACCAAACAAATGGACCCGGCACCAAAATACCATTCCCGAAAAGCCTTAATGACTTGGGGCCGCTACAAACAAGCTCTAACGGTACAAGGAAAACGTATACGTGGAAATGACCGGTAGGGTCATTACATCATCCACTACTAAAAAGGACTTTCGTCCTCGAAAGTCAAGGTCAAGGGGGTACCTGAAGGCTCAAACAGCTGCGGATACTGAGCCCGCATATCTCTCTCGGTCTCCCAGGTAGCCTCCTCGATTGGACAGTGCCTTCACTGAACCTTAACAACCGGGATCTCTCGAGACCTCAATCTCCTGACATCTCTGGCCAAAATAGCCGCCGGCTCCTCAACAAAGGCTAAACCCTCACCCAACTGAACTGAATCCCACTGCAACACATGAGATTCATCTGGGACATACCGACGCAACATCGAAATATGAAATACAGGATGTATAGCTGAAAACATCGGAGGCAAGGCTAACTGATAGGCAACGCTACCAACTTTCTGAAGAATCTCAAATGGCCTAATGTACCTGGGGCTAAGCTAGCCCCGCCTACCAAATCTCATCACGCCCTTCATTGGCGATACACGGAGAAACACCAAGTCACCAACACTAAACTCCAAGGCACGAAGCCTACGATCAGCATAGCTCTTCTGCCTGCTCTGATCTGCCCGAAGTCTGTCCTGAATCGCTCAGACTCGGTCTAAGGAATCTCGAAGCAAATCTGTGCTCTGTGGCCTAGAACTAAAACCATCAAACCAACCTACCGGTGATCTGCAACGCCTGCCATACAAAGCCTCAAAAGGTGTCATGCCGATACTCGAATGGAAGCTGTTATTATAAGCAAACTCTGCCAAGGGAACAAACTGATCCCAAGAACCTCCAAAGTCAAGAACACAGGCCCGAAGCATGTCCTCCAGAATCTGAATGGTCCTCTCGGACTGGCCATCTGTCTGAGGGTGGAAGGCGGTACTAAGATAAACCTCTGTACCCATATCTCGCTAAATAGCCCTCCAGAACTAATATGTGAACTGAGTGCCGCGGTCTGAAATAATAAAAGCTGGGACCCCATGCAATCGAACAATCTCACGAAGGTAGATCTAAGCTAACCTCTTTGCACCATAAGAAGTCTGAACCGGAAAGAAATGTGCTGACTTAGTCAGCCTATCAACAATCACCCATATGGAATCAAACCCATGAGAAGTACGAGGCAAACCTACAACGAAGTCCATAGTAATCCCTTCCCACTTCCACTCAGGAATGGGAAGTCGCTGCATCAAACCACCAGGTCTCATGTGCTCAAACTTAACCTGCTGACAGTTCAAGCACCGAGATACAAACTCCGCTATATCCCACTTCATACCACTCCACCAGTAAAGCTGTCTCAAGTCTCTATACATCTTTGTTGTGCCAGGGTGAATGGAGTATCTAGTACAACGTGCCTCATGAAGTATCAACTGAATCAAATCACTAATCCTCGGAACATAAAGGCAACTATCAAACCTCAGAACCCCATCTAAATCTAGAGTATCCCGACTGGTCTCACCCTGAACAACCCGATCACGAAGGTCACACAACTGCTGATCCTTAAATTGACGGCTCTGAATCTGATCAATCAAAGTAGAACGAACTTCAACACTGGCGAGAACTCTGCTAGGATCCAACAAGTCAAGCCTAAATAAACGGTTAGCCAAGGACTGGATATCCAAGGCCAACGGTCGCTCTGAAACTGAAATAGAAGCTAGGCTACCCATACTCACTGCCTTCCAGCTCAAGGCATCCGCTACCACGTTTGCCTTGCCCGGATGATACAGAATAGTGAAGTCATAGTCCTTCAGTAACTCGACCCATCTCCTATGTCTCGAGTTCAACTCTCGCTGACTCGTGATATACTGAAGACTACGGTGATCGGTGAAGATCTCACAGTGAACTCCATATAGGTAATACCTCCAGATCTTAAGCGCGAAAACTACCGCCGCCAACTCTAAGTCATGAGTGGGATAGTTGCGCTCGTGAACCTTCAGCTGCCTCGATGCATATGCTATTACTCGACCCTGCTGCATCAACATACAACCAAGACAACCCCAGAAGCATCACAATACACGGAGAAGCTCTGACCCTCAACCGGCAAAGTCAAGACTGGAGCTGAAGTCAATAAGGCCTTAATCCTCTGGAAGCTATCCTCACACTGATCCGACCACTGAAATGGGACATCCTTCTTAGTCAGCATAGTCAAGGGTGCTGCTATGTAGGAAAATCCCTCAACGAACCGTCTGTAGTAACCTGCTAACACAATAAAGCTGCGGACCTCAGTAGCAGTAGTAAGTCTAGGCCAATCACAAACCGCAGAAATCTTTCCCGGGTCAACCCTAATCCCATCCTTAGACACCACGTGCCCTAGGAATTCAACTGACTCAAGCCAAAACTCGCACTTTGAGAACTTGGCATAAAGCCGATGATCTCTCAAATTCTGGAGTATAACCCTCAAGTGCTGCTCATGCTCATCTCTACTACGCGAGTATACCAAGATGTCGTCTATAAAAACTATCACAAATGAGTCCAAATACGGGCCAAGAACCCTGTGCATCAAGTTCATAAAGGCTGCGGGGGCATTAGTCAACCCAAAAGACATCACCAGGAACTCATAATGGCCATAACGTGTCCTGAATGCTGTCTTAGGGATGTCCTCTGCCCTAATCCTCAACTGATGGTAGCCAGACCTCAAATCAATCTTTGAAAACAGGACTGAACCCTGAAGCTGGTCAAACAAATCGTCAATCCTCAGCATCGGATACCTATTCTTCACTGTCACCCTATTCAGCTGCCGATAATCAATACACATGCGCATCGACCCATCCTTCTTCTTCACGAAGAGAACAGTTTCACCCCAAGGTGACTCACTAGGTCTAATAAAACCCTTAGCTAACAGATCCTGGAGCTTCTCCTTAAGCTCCCTCAACTCAGCAGGAGCCATACGGTAAGGAGAAATAGAAATGGGCCTAGTGCTCGGCTTTAGCTCAATAGCAAAATCAATATCTCTCTCAGGTGGAAGGCTTTGCAGGTCGGTAGGAAACACATCGAGGAAGTCTCTAACCACAGGAACAGACTCAGGAGAAGTAGGGTCTGCACTAACATCTCGGACATATGCTAGATAAGCTAAACACCCATGGGAAATCAACTTCCTAGCTCAAAGACAAGAGATGATCCCAGATGGTGCATGGCTAACAGAACCCTGCCACACAACCGAGGATACACCGGGCACAGCTATGGTAATGGTCTTGGCATAACAATCCAAAACCACACAGTGAGGGGATAACCAGTCCATGCCCAGTATCACATCAAAATCTAGCATATCAAGAATCATCAAATCACCCCAAGTCTATGAATCACCAATAGATAGCATACAAGATCTCACAATCTGATCCACTACTAAAGAATCTCCTACTGGGGTCGAAACAGAAACAGGAACAGATAATGGCTCACTAGCCAACCCCAAACAAGGCACAAAGTAGGTAGATACATATGAACAAGTGGATTCAGGATCAAATAAAGCCATAGCCGACTGATGGCACACAGAAATCATACGTGTAATCACAGCATCTGAGGCCTCTGCCTCTGGTCTCCTAGGGACCGTATAAAAATAATGACGACCTCCACCTGCCCGACCTCCATCCCTACCACCTGCTCTGCCGCGCAGAGCACCACCTCTACCCTGACGACCACCCTCTCTAGCCGGGGGCTAAACTGCTTGTAAAGGCTCGGCCAACTGAACTGTACCCTGTTGAGGGAAATCTCTAGCAAAATGACCAATCACACCACAAGTAAAGCAAGCCCCCGGCGGCCTACTCGGTCGAGATGAACCAGCAGATCCTGTATAACCACCATGACCTGATGCCCCAGAAACTGTACCCCTAGAAAACTGGCCGCCATAGCCCTGATGGCTGCTCTGACCCTGCTCGAATTGGGTACTACCGAAAGTCTGAAGGGAAGCCTGAACCGGTCGGCTGGACTGACCCTGGTGCTGTTGTGGCTGATAACTCCGGGTCCACTGGCCAGGACCTCTACCACCATATCTGGAACCATTGTAGACACCCTGATGTCGAGGCCTCTTATCTATGGACCCCTGATCATGTCGCTGTAAGTCCTCCACAGTGCGGGCATAGTCTACGATAGCCTAAAATGACCGACCACCGACAATCAGTATCTCAGCTGGCTGCCTGATCTCTAGCCTCAAACCCCATACAAATCTGCGAATCTTATCTGCCTCGGTAGGAATGATCATAGCTCCGAACGGTGCTAGCTGATGAAAACGGGTCTCATACTCTGAGACAGTCATAGACCCCTGCATAAGGTGAGTAAACTGCTCCCTACGACGCTCACGATCACTATGAGGTAGGAACTTGGCCATAAAGGCCTCATAAAACTCAGACCAAGTCAAAGGAGGTGACGATGGTGGTCTACAAGCAACATGAGCCCTCCACCATAACTTCGCTGGGCCCTCTAACTGATAGGTAGTATAACCAATCCCGTGAGCCTCCAACAAACCCAAATGATGCAACATCTCCTTACAGGTAGTAATAAAGTCATGTGGATCCTGTCCAGAAGTACCAACAAACCTCAGAGGTTCTAACCTTAAAAACCTACCCAACGCCTTCTGCTCTAACTCTGTCATAACTGGATGAGGAGCAAAAGGCTGTGCAACAGATGGAATCGGAATGACCTCTGCACGGGGAGCCATAGTAGCAGGCTGCGCTCCTGAGCTCTGTGCACCCAGAGCTTCCCCCTGAGCGGATGTCTGCGCTACCTCAGAAGGCCGCTCTCCAATCATACCCAAAAGCTGTAATAGTAATCCTCGACTATCTGGAGACTGAACTGCGGCTGAAGCTGGCACAGAAGTGGGCACTGGAGCTGGTACTAGAGCTGGCGCTGGAGCTGGTGCTGGAGCTGGTGGTACCTGGGCTGCCCCCTGATCCACATGCTGCTCGGGCTCTATCTCCACCCTAGCAGCTCTAGCAGGTGCCACTGCTCGAGGGCGTCCTCGACCCTTAGCTGAAGTGGGAGGCTCATCTCCGCGTGATGCCAATGATCTCGTACGAACTATCTGCGGATGAATGAAGTAGAATAAATGAGATTTCCAGAAAATTCAAGGGTTCTACGCATGACACCGAAGCAATAAAAGAGTCAAATTTCCTAAAATGCCACTGTAGCCTCCCAAAGATTGAGTACGGACGTCTCTGCCCCGATCCGCAGAACTCTACTAGACATTGGCTCCTATACCGATGACACCGGTGAACCTAGAGCTCTGATGTCAAGTTGTCACGACCCAATTTCTCGGTCATGATGGCACCTAAAACCCCCCAGTAGGCGACCCAATTCCCGTAGCCCAGGACAGTTAGAAATGGGATACTATCTAATAAATAAGCGGGAGGGTAGTTTAATAAGAGAAAGTAAGGGAACAAGATGAAGAAAATAAATAACAGGAATATATATATACATATGCGGAAACTAAACCAAACCCCAAGACCTGGTATCATAGTATAGAGACAAAACTACATACATGGAGTGCAAACTATCCAAAACAATATATACAGATGTCTCTGAATGGTAATAGAGTACATGAAGCAAAAGATAAACTAAAGCTAATCTCCGATCGCCAAGAGCTCACCCTCAGTCTGAAGTAGTCCCCAAAAGATCTCCAAGCACGAATCACAGCGATCTAACGGCGATGGCCCACACTAGGATCTGCACCCAAAGATGCAGGGGGTAGGGTGAGCACCAAATGCGAAGCATAAGGTACCCAGTAGGTATCATAGGCCGACTGGGCACATATAAGATAAAAGCGCAGTAATAGACAGAATAGAAGCAAGTAGTCACAGAAATCAACGAAAGGTACACAGGAACTAGCCAGAGGGAAATCAACAGAACAACATATGAGGCTAGTAAGCAGAATATACACACCATAGGCACATGCGAAAGTAAGGAATAACGCACCTGGGATCCTTGCAATAACAGTGTATACAAAATAAGTTTACGAAATGGACGGTATACCGGTAACCTCAAGTGTAAGAAGAAGAGAGAAAGAGTAATGATAGGCATGCTCAGAGACATGAATCAAACTCAACTAATCATATTAATCTCAAATCCAGAAACTAACAGTCTAGCAGTAACCAATTTCATACTTAACCGTAACAGGAAACAATTCTGTAAGTAAATAGCAAGAGTCTACCTACAGTCCCCCGGCCGCCCATACAACCGAAGAACACAAACAAGTGAAAACAAACCCTCCGGCATCCCATACTACCGGAGCGTACAATCAACAAACAACAAACAAGGGTGGAGCCTCAAACAATGAATGATATGATATGATACATGAAGATCTCAAGTGAAATGGTATCTCTGTATGTACCTCCTCCGGTGCCGATTCGGCCCAGCAAGTTGGTTCCATGGAAGGACACTGCCCGTATACCTCTACTCCACCGTATACCCTTCCTCCGGTACACGCAGCCCGCAGCTCCAGGCCCAGATGGCAAGGTCCATGGAGGTCCCTGACCCCATACTAAAACTCAGTATCAAAATATGTCATCCGGAAGCAAGTCCGGGTTCAAGATAGAGACCCAGTCTATAATATGCATGCCCAGACCCTGTCCAGGACTAAAGTAGTAGGAAAATATCTCAAAAACCCCTCCAAGGGTGCCCGGGCATAACCGGGTCTAAACAGTAGAAAGTCATCTCATGTGCTCGGTCAGACCGAGGCTAAAAATTATCTCAAGTAGCAAGAAAACTCAACTAGCACCTCGTCCCTGCCGAGTCTAGCGTTTATCGTAAAACTGGTGATTTAAATCATAATTTTACTTTCTTATACCCAAGAATATTTACGAGTTAAATCAACCATTTCCAATTTATTTCCATCAAAAATGGGCCCCCGGGGCCATGCAAGGTTTAGAAAATAGTGCCAGTAGGCCCGAAGCCAAAACCGTAGTAAAACATGGATAAAAACCTCTTATATGCATGGAAATGGTATGATCAAGCACAATAGCTGTCCATCAGCGCACAATCAACCTATCGACCCTGCACAGGCCCATAGCTACTCAGCAAGCATAACCAGTCTAGAAGGATAATTCTATGCCCGGGACTCGCGGACATTCCCAAAATCCCACC
Source organism: Jaltomata sinuosa (assembly GCA_003996215.1). Classification (NCBI taxonomy): domain Eukaryota; kingdom Viridiplantae; phylum Streptophyta; class Magnoliopsida; order Solanales; family Solanaceae; genus Jaltomata; species Jaltomata sinuosa. The sequence goes on from QJPP01000422.1 coordinate 63,490, forward strand.
TTCTATGTTCCAGAGTCAACAAGGTCTCACAGGACCACAAGGGTAAATAAAATATATCGGCAACTACTACAAGCAACGGAGGAACAAAAGTAGGCGGACATGAATAAAGCGGTCGAGGTCTGTGGTACCAACCTAATAAACCAACCCAAGGATGCCCATTAATACAATTTTATCCTATATATGCGGAGTCTAGGGAAAATAAACCGTAACCTACCTGTCGTCCGATGACAAGCTCGAACCTCTCAGAAAAGAAGCTCCGAAACGAAATCAAACTTGAACTCGGACTTGAATAACTTGACGTAGATAATTGATTTCCTTTCCAAAATTAAACATAACATCAAAATATAATTTATTCCCCACAATTTCCCTCACTCGTGGGTGTAAGTATATACATATACTGAAGAGTTTATAAAATTGCACCTCGTAATGAAACCATGATGAACAGAAGTTGATTATCATATATGTATTATGAACAAATGTTGAACAAAGTGAATGGCTCACAACATTAATTAATCAATTAATTAATTAACAAAAGTGAAGGCATTAATTAGATGCCACCTATATTTACAATAATTGCTACACATTCCACTTCACTTCCACTTGGAAGTGGAGTGGCACCACACAATTAGTTCTATTCCACTACGTAAGTACTTGGGTATTGCATAAGTTTGTGGTAAAATAAATATAGCTTTTTGAATATATCATAATGAATAAAAAATTATTTCAAACAAAACCTACTATATCATAATAATAATTTTTAATATAACTAAGTTTACTATCTCCGTTAAAATATTACAATGTATAAAAACCTTATAAAATAAGTACATACACAATTATATCATAATAAAAGTATTTTTCATAGACCTTTAAAATACTTTAAAAAGGTAATAAAAAATATAACTTTAAAATAAAATATTTTCAAATATACGCGCGATGTCAATAAAATTCTTAAATTTAGGTTCGCAATTCACCATCGCACGATTTTGATACTCAAGAACTCTCTTGGAATCCTCCCTCATGTTTTCTCACTGTTTCAGAACTAAAATGGCATTTTAAAACGTGAAGTTGAGGCTTTAAATCGATTTTGACCCGACCCGGTTCGCTACCCGGTTCGCAACCCGGTTTTTGCCAGACAGTCCGCGGTAAAACAGTCATAACTTTTTACTCCGAGATCAGTTAGACATGAGGTTTTGTGCGTTGGAAACTAGACTCGTAGACCTTCGATTTGGTATTTTGGGGGACTTCTAACTCTTTATATATTAAGAGGAAGGTTCTGAGATATTTTACCCAAAGTTCAGAAAATTCATTAAAGAAACTTACGATAACTTTTGCCGACTTGCTTGACTTCAAAACTTATCTTATGACCAAACAAATGGACCCATCACCGAAATACCGGTCCCAACAAGCCTTAATAACTTGGGGCCACTACAAACCAGCTCTAACAATACAAGGAAAACTTATACGTGGAAATGTCCGGAAGGGTCATTACAATTATACCCTTATGTAATGACCCTTCTAGTTATTTTTGCATTTATGCCTTTTTTGTACTGTTAGAGCCTCCTATTGTGGCCCCAAATCATTTATTGCTTGCTGGGACTGATGGTTTAGTGCTCTGACAGTTTGTTTAGTCTATATGACCATTTTCCTATTTTAGAGCCTTAACTTGGGAATTCGTTGACTTTAGTCAAGATTCTTAGATAACGTGTTCAAAATCAAATTTTGATAGTTTTGTTAGCTCTTGAGTTTGGTCTAGTTGGACCTTTAGTCATTGTCTGAGAACTTTTAGTGTGGGTTTTATGTTGGTTTTTCTGTTTTCAGGCCATTTGGAGTTGAATGTGTAACGTTGGTCATCTTTCAATGATCAGAGCATCATATTCAAAATTTGACAATTTTATCAGCTCCAGAATAATGAGTTTGGGTTAGGTTGGTGGTTGGTTTAGGTCCTGGGTGAGCCGAACTCATTTTGGATAGTTGGTTGGTTTTAGTTAGTGTTGACTTGGGTCAACATTCCTCCAAAATGACCTCGTATGGAAGTTTAATCAATTCGTTTAAGTCCGGAATGTTGTTCCCACTCTAATAGCATTATTAGCTTCTAAGTATTGGGTTTCGATTGTGCCCGGAATACCCCGTAGAAGTTTTTAGCATTGTTGATATTTGTGCTGCGTCCAGCCCCTATAAAATTCCACAACTTCGGTTTTTCAGCCTTTTTCTCCAAGTTTTCTCGCTCTAAACTTATTTTCTCTCAATCCAAATTGCTCCCAGATCAGTCCTTTTCCTTGGAGGTCCATAATTTGTGATTAATCTCGCTCCTTCGTCATTTGGGTAAGCTCTTTCTTCCCCAACTTTACTGTTTCTCCACTAAAAACCTCCATTGATGAACTCATAAGCTTGGGGAAATTTTTCCTTGTAGTGGCTGCTCATTTTTGGTTGCATGCTTGTGGGTTCGGGAAATTCACTCCGTTGGCGTGCTTCATCTCATCGAGGTGGGTACCTTCTTCCTTTAATTTTGATTTTAGTCTTTGAAATTTCCCTCTTTAATTCATTACTTGAGCGGGTTGTTTTAAGCCCTTTCTCTTGGCATGCACTCACGGGAGTAGTATCTTCATCGTGTTTCTTTTCATTTTTGATTTTGGATTTTGGTCCCCGCGCGCTCGCTTTAAACCCAAATTTTGACCCAGTTATAGTTATAGCAATATGGGTATCGTTAGTCATATTTTAATGTGCAGCTTGTGTTCTTAATAGTGTGACTTTCGTTTGGGGCTTCTCGGAGCGGTTCAGGATCGGGCAATGTCATTCCAGCAACTTTTCGTTGGACGACAGGTAGGTTACGGTCTAAGTTCTGTAGACTTCACATATATAGGATAAAATAGTACTAATTCTCATCCTTGGATTGGGTTTATTAGCTTGGCACCACAGACCTTGACTGCTTTTTCATGTCCGCCTTGTTTCTTTCCTTCGTTGCATGTAGTATTCTTGTAGAATGATATTATCACCCTTGTGGTACCGCGTTGCCTTGTATTGACTCTAGACCATAGATGGTGGGTTATTTGGGGGTTTCCATGAGTCTCAGACATTGTTATCGCAATTTTTAGGCTGGCTATCTGTGCTGTAGAGCGATTTGAGCCTGTGCAGGGCCGATAGGGTGATTGTGAGTTGTTGGGATGCTATTTGAGATTGATCATGTCATGTCCATGCATAATAAAAGATTTTTCGCATATTTTACTATGGTTTAGGCTTCTGGCCTACTTTTACTAGATTTCTAAACTTGCATGGCCACGGGGGCCCATTTACCATTGAAATGACTTTGAAATTGTTTGGAAATGACTTTGTGGTTCTTCTTGGGGTAAAAGAGTTAGAAGATGGTTTTATCACAGTTTTACTACTACTATTAGACTTGGCAGGGCTGTAGTGCTAGATTAGCTTTTTATTAAATTGAGATGATATTAGACTCAATCGGACCGAGCACCAGAGCTGTTTTCTTACTTTTTTTGACCTGGTTATGCCCGAGAACCCTTGGTGGGGTTTTGAGCCTTATTCCACTATTTTAGACCTGGATAGAGTCTGGGCATGCATATTAGAGATTTTGAGCTACTAGCTTGGGTTCATACCCACTCCGGATGAGGTTTCGAGATTGAGATTTAGTATGTGGTCGAGGACCTCCATGGACCTTGCCGATCTTGTCCAGGGGATTTGGACTGTGTATGCCGAAGGAGGGGTATACATTGGAGTTGAGTTATATGGGTAGTGTCCTTCCATGAAACCTACCTGCTGGGTCTTTTAGGCATCGAAGGGGGGTACATACAGATTTGTTGTTCCACCTAGATATCATCATGCATCATACCATTTATTTGTGTAAGGTTCCACCCTTGTTTGTTGTTTGATGAGTGTACGCTCTGGTAGTATGGGATGCTGAAGGATTTGTCTTTACTTGTTTATGTTTCTAGGGTGTATAGACGCCCGTTGGGACTGTAGGTAGGCTTATTATTGCTTAGTCGAGTTATTATTATCTCTTATGTTGATTTATTACTACGATTTGGATATTAAAAGTAGTATTTGTATTTTGACTTGGTTCTTATTTTTGCCTTCGAGCATGCTATTGTCATTCTGTTTCCTCCTTCCTTTTTTACTTGAGGTTACCAGTATACTGCCCATTTTTTTGAAAACTTCTTATATATATTGTTATTGCGAGGATCCCAGGTGCGTCATTTCTTTCTTCCACCTGTGCCTATAATAAATATTCTGTAGCTAACCATGTATGTTGTTTTCTGTTGTCTTCCTTCTGTGCTAGCTTCCATGTACATTTTTGTTACTTTCTGTGGCTATTTGTTTTTTCTCTGCCTTTTACTTCTCTTTAATCTTATATGTGCCTAGTTGGCCTATGATACCTACTGGGTAACATTTGCTTCACATTTGGTGCTCATACTACACTTTGTATCTTCTGGTGTAGATCCTAGTGTGGTCCCTCACCGCTAGCTCATGGACACTAATGCGAGGAGACTTTTGAACCATCTAGACTGAGGGTGAGGTCTTGGCGACTGGATCTTGACTTTAGTTTATGCTTCGTATTTTGTACTCTCTTACTACTCGAAGAAATTATGTGTATATATTATTTTGGATCCCTTTTGTACTCCTTATATATGTAGCACCGGCTCTTATACTGTGATACTAGGTTTTGGGATGGTTTAGTTTCTATATACATACTCTCCTGTTATTCCATTCCTTTATCGTATAACCCTTGCTTCCACTATATTATGTTTCCTTCTGCCTGCTTGATAGATAGTAGCCCATTACTAACCGTTCCAAGATACGGGGATTTGTTCACCGACTGAGGGAGGGGTTGTAGGTGCTATCATCACTAATAATTGGGTCATGACAGCTTGGTAACAGAGCTCTAGGTTCATCGGTGTCATCGGTATAGGAGCCAATATCTAGTAGAGTCTTGTGGATCAGGGCGGACACATCAATACTCAATCTTTGGGAGGCTATGGTGACATCGTAGGAAATATGACTCTCTTATTGCTTCTGTATCATGCATAGTCCTTGGAAGTTTCTTGAAATCTCACTTGTTCTAGTTCATTCTTTCGCAGATGGTTCGTAAGAGGTCATTAGTGTCAGGCAGGGATGAGCCTCTAACTCCAACACCCCGACACTAGCTAGGGGCCAGGGAGGTGGTAGAGGTAGGGGTAGAGAACATCCCCGAGCAGTGGCACTCGCTAGAGCTGCTAGAGTTGAGATAGAGCCGAGTATGATTATGTGCCAGAGTTTGTTCCCGAGTGGCATGTGGACCAGGGGGCAGCCTAGGTACCACCAGTTCTAGTACAAGTTCCAGCACCCGCTTCTGGGCTAGCTTCAGCCCTAACTTAGTCTTTAGATATTTGGGGTTTACTATTACAACTTTTGGGTATGATTGGAGAGTGGCCTTCTGAGGTAGCCTAGACATTCGCTCAGGGGGCAGCCCTGGGTACACCCAGTTCAGGAGCGCAGCCTGCTAATATGGCTCCTCGTGCCGAGGTTATTCCGGTCCCATTAGTTGCACAACCTCTTGCTCGTCGCCCAGCTATGACAGAGATAGAGCAGAAGGCGTTGGGTAGGTTTTTGATATTGGCACCTCTGAGGTTTACTGGTACTTCTGTACATGATGCACATGAATTTATTACTACTTGCAAGGATATGTTGCACCATCTTGGTTTACTGGAGACTCATGGTGTAGGATACACTACATATCAGCTAGAGGGCCCAACTAAGTTATGGTGGAGGGCCCAAGTTGCTTGTAGACCATCATTGTCACCTTCGTTGACTTGGTTTGAGTTTTATGAGGCCTTTATGGCCAAGTTCTTGCCTCAGAGTGACAGAGAGCATCGGAGAGAGGAGTTCACTAGGCTTACACGGGGTTCTATGACCATCTCAAAGTACAAGACTCATTTTCATCAGCTTGCTCTATTTAGGTCCATGATTTTGCCCACTGAGCCTGATAGAGTCTTTAGGTTTTTTTAGGGGCTACATATAGAGTTTAGAGAGACATCAGAGATATTAGTGGCTAGTGGTTGGTCATTTTAGGCTATTGTGAACTATGCCCATATTGTAGAGGATTTGCATCATTATGGTACCGAGGCCAGAGATAAGAGGCCTCGATATCAGGGTGGCTACAATGGTTCTCGTTAAGGTGGTAGAGGTTAAGGCTAGTAAGGCCGAGGTTATAAGCCGTAGTAGCACCAGGGCCAGTCTAGTAGACCAGTTCAAGCTTCACTTCACTCTTTTAATGGGACTTAGTATGAGCAGGATCAGAGTTGCCAGTAAGGCTGTAGTGGTCAGTCATTGAGAGGTTCAGCTTCTGGGGAATTAGGTCGTGGTTGCCACATGGGTTCCACTTGTTCATCCTGGAAAGGTAGACCATCAGGGACATGTTATACGTGTTGTGTGGTTGATCATTATGCCAGAGATTGCCCCTAGTAGGGTACAATTCAGCTTGTTGCTAATCCAGCTCGGCCTATCTGTTCAGTTCAGCCACCATCTCGAGAAGGTGGTAGTTAGGATAGAGGTGATGGCCCATGAGGCAGGATAGGTTGTAGGGATGACGGTCGATCAGGTGGTAGTTATCGTCTGTTCTATGCAGTCCCTGGGAGACCGGAGGCTGAGGCCTCGAATGCTGTGATCATATGTACGATTTCTATTTGCCATCACCCAGCTTTTGCATTATTTAATCCTGGATCCACTTGTTTGTATGTATCTTCCTACTTTATGCCATGTTTAGGGTTGGCTAGTAAGCTGTTATCTATGCATGTATCTGTTTTGACCCCTGTAGGAGATTTTTTAGTAGTGGATCAGATTGTGAAAACTTGTATGATATCTGTGGGAGATTTGGAGACTTAGGGTGATATACTGATTCTTGATATGGTAGATTTCGATGTGGTTCTGAGCATGGACTAATTATCCCCTCACCGTGTGGTTTTGGATTTGTATGCCAAGACCATTACCATAGTCATGCCCAGTGTATCCTTAGTTGTGTGGCAGGGTTCTATCAGCCGCGCACCGTCTGAGATCATCTCTTTTCTTTGAGCTAGGCAATTGATCTCTCGCGAGTGTTTAGATTATCTAGCATATGTTTGAGATGCTTGTGCCGACCCTTCTTCCCCTGTGTCCGTTCCTATGGTTAGAGACTTCCTAGATGTGTTCCCTACTGACCTGCTAGGCCTTCCACCTGAGAGAGATATTGATTTCTCTACGGAGTTAGAGCAGGCACCATGCCCATTTCCATTTCTCCTTACCGTATGGCTCCAGTTGAGTTGAGGGCTTTCTCTTTCCTCCCTTATTCTAAAAAGGGAAAAAAGAGAAAAGAGGGGGAGAGGGATTCATCACCAATATTTGATTGGATCTCTAATTTTCTTCATTCCTTCCCATGACAATAACTAGAATGAAAAAAAGGGAAATGTCAACGCATCCGGGAAAAAAACGATTAATCTCTATCAATAGACCTGCTAAAGCCCCGAACCATAGCGTACTTAGTACTGGTGCCACAGAGAGATATGTTTTTAGATCTCGCATTGAAAAACCTCCTTCTTTTGTATTATTTGTTGGAATAGATAGCTTAAGGAGAAGCTCTAGGATTTTTTAGCTAAGGGATTCATTAAGGAGAGTGTGTCTCTTTGGGGTTCCCCTATTCTGTTTATTAAGAAGTAGGATGGGTCGATGCGGATGTATATTGATTATTGGCAGCTGAATAGGGTTACTGTGAGGAATGGGTATCCGATGCTGCATATAGATGATTTGTTTGATCAACTTCAGTGTTCAGCCATGTTTGCGAAGATAGATTTGAGGTTAGGCTACCACTAGCTGAGGATTAGGGCATAAAACATCCCTAAGACAGCATTCTGGATGCACTATGGGCATTATGAATTCCTGGTGATGTCTTTTAGGTTGACTCATTCCCTCGTAACCTTCATGGACTTGATGCACATGGTGCTTAGCCTGTATTTGGACTCATTTATGATTATTTTCATATATGACATCTTGATATACTCACGGAGTAGAGAGGATCATGAGCAAAACTTGAGTATTATACTCCAGACTTTGAGAGATCATCGACTTTATGCCAAGTTCTCAAAGTATGAGGTTTGGCTTGAGTCAGTTGCATTCCTAGGACACGTGGTGTCTAATAATGGGATTAGAGTGAACCCGGGTATGATTTCAGCGGTTCGTGATTGGCATAGACCTACTACTCCTACCGAGGTTTGTAGCTTTATTGGGTTAGCAGGGTACTACCAGAGGTTTGTCGAGGGGTTTTCTTCCATAGCAGCACTTTTGACTAGGCTAACTAGGATGGAGGTCCCATTTTGGTGGTCAAATCAGTGGGAGGATAGTTTTTAGAGGCTAATAGCCTTATTGACTTTAGCTCCTGTGTTGACTTTGCCAGTTGAGAGTCAGAGTTTCTCCATATATTGTGATGCTTTCGGGGTTTGTCTTGGTTTGGTATTGATGCAGCAGGGTCGTGTGATAGCATATGCATCGAGGAAACTGAAGGTTCACGAGCACAACTACCCCACTCATGATTTGGAGTTGGTGGCAGTAGTTTTTGCGCTCAAGATCTGGAGGCACTACTTATATGGGGTTCACTGTGAGATATTCATTGATCATCGTAGTCTTCAGTACATTACAAGTCAGAAAGATCTGAATTCGAGCCAAAGGAGGTGGATTGAGTTACTGAAGGACTATGATTTCTCTATTTTATACCATCCAGGCAAGGCAAATATGGTTGCGGATGCCTTAAGCCTGAAGGAAGTGAGTATGGGTAGCCTAAATTCACTTTCAGTTTTTGAGCGGCCGTTGGCCTTCGACATCCAGTCCTTGCCTAACCATTTGGTTAGGCTTGACATATCAGATCCTAATAGAGTTTTTTCTAGTGTTGAGATTTGGTCTACCTTGGTTGATCAGATTCAGATCCGCCAGTTTAAGGATCAGCGGTTGTGTGACCTTCATGATCAGGTGTTTTGGGGTGAGGCCAGCCGGGCTGCTATAGATTCAGATGGGGTTATGAGGTTCAACAACCGTCTTTGTGTTCTGAGAGTTTGAGATTTGATTCAGTTTATACTATGTGAGGCACATTGCTCTAGGTACTCCATTCATCCTGGCACAACCAAGATGTAGAGAGATTTGAGATAACTTTACTAGTGGAGCAGTATGAAGTAGGACATAGCGGAGTTTGTATCTCGGTGCTTGAACTGTCAGAAGGTGAAGTTCAAGCACATGAGACCTGGTGGTTTGATGTAGCGACTTCCCATTCCTCAGTGGAAATGGGAAGGGATTACCATAGATTTCATAGTTGGTTTGCCTCGTACTTATAGAGGTTTTGACTCTATTTGGGTAATTATGGACTGACTTACTAAGTCAGCCTACTTCTTGTCAGTTCAGACAACTTAGAGTGTAGAGAGGTTAACCCAGATCTACATTCGTGAGATTGTTCGGTTGTACGGGGTCCTAGCTTCTATCATTTTAGACCGCGACACTCAGTTCACATCTCACTTCTGGAGAGCTATTCAGAGAGATTTGGGTACATAGGTTCAGCTTAGTACTGCATTTCACCCTAAGATAGATGGACTATTCGAGAGGACTGTTCAAGTCCTGGAGGACATGCTTCGGGCCTGTGTTCTTGACTTTGAAGGTTCTTGGGATCAGTTTGTGCCTTTGGCTGAGTTTGCATATAATAATAACTTCCATTTGAGCATTGGCATGGCACCTTTTGAGGTATTCTATGGTAGGCATTGCAGATCGCCAGTTGGATGGTTTGATGGGTTGGAGTCTAGGCCACAAGTACAAATTTACTTCGCGATTCCTTAGACTGAGTCAGAGTGATCCAAGATAGATTTTGAGCAGCTCAGAGTAGGCAGAAGAGCTACGCTGATCGTAGACTTCGTGCCTTGGAGTTCAATGTTGGTGAATTGGTATTTTACGTGTGTCGCCCATGAAGGACATGATGAGATTTGGTCGGCGGGGTAAGCTTAGCCCCAGGTATATTGGGCCGTTTAAAGTTCTTCAGAGGGTTGGTAGTGTTGCTTATCAGTTAAGTTGCCTCCGATGTTTTCAGCTATGCATTCTGTATTGTATGTATCGATGTTGAGACGATATATTCCAGATGAGTCTCATGTGTTGTAGTGGGAAATGGTTCAGTTGGATACTAGGTTGGCTTTTGTGGATGAGCCGATTGCTATTGTGGCCAGAGATGTCAGGAGGTTGAGGTCTAGGAAGATTCCTGATGTAAAGGTTCAATGGAGGCATCGTCCGGTTGAGAAGGCTACTTGGGAGACTGAGAGAGATATGCAGGCTCAGTATCCGCAACTATTTAAGCCTTCAGGTACCTCCTTCTTCTTGACTTTTGAGAACGAAAGTCCTTTTTAGTAGTGGATGATTTAATGACCCTTCCGGTCATTTTCACGTTTAGGCCTTCTTTGTACTGTTAGAGCCTTCCTATAGCGGCCCCAAGTCATTTATTTCTTGCTGAGACCGGTGGTTTGGTGCCTTGGCCATTTGTTTAGTCGTTATGATTGTTTCCCTGTTTTAGAGCCTTAACTTAGGAATTCGTTGACTTTAGTCAACATTCTTAGCTAATGTACTAAGAATCAAATTCTGAAAGTTTCGTTAGCTCCAGAACATTGAGTTTAGTCTAGTTGGACCTTTAGTCGAGGCCTGAGAATTTCTAGTGTAGGTCTTATGTTGGTTTCTCTATTTTCAAGACATTTTGAGTTGAAAGTGTAATGTTGGTCAGCTTTCGATGATCGGAGCATCGAATTCAAAATTTGACAATTCCATCAGCTCTAGAATGATGATTTTGGGTCAGGTTGGTGGTTGGTTCGGGTCCCGGGTGAGCCGGGCTCATTTTGTCTAGGTTGTAGGTTTTAGTTAGTGTTGATTTGGGTCAACATTCCTCTGAATTGACCTCGTATGGAAGTTTCGTCAATTTCGTTGAGTCCGTAACGTCATTTCCACTCTAATAGCACTATTGGCTTCTGAGTATTGGGTTCCGATTGTGCGTGGAATGGCCGTAGAAGTTTTTAGCCTTGCTGATATTTCTGTTGCGTCCAGCCCCTATAAAATCCCTCAACTTCGGTTTTTCAGCCCTTTACACCAAGTTTTCTCACTCTAAACTTATTTTCTCTCAACCCAAATTGCTCCCAGATCCGTCCTTGGCCTTGGAGGTCCATAATTGGTGATTAATCTTGCTCCTTCGTCGTTTGGGTATGCTCTTTCTTCTCCAACTTTACTTCTTCTCCATTAAAACCTCCATTGATGAACTCATAAGCTTGGTGAAATTTTTCCTTGTAGTAGCTGCTCGTTTTTGGTTGCATGCTTGTGGGATCGGGGAATTCACTACATTGGCGTGCTTCATCTCATCGTGGTGGGTAACTTCTTTCTTTAATTTTCGGTTTTAGTCTTTGAAATTTTCCTCTTTAATTCATTACTTGAGCGGGCTATTTTGAGCCCTTTATCTTGGCCAAATTTTCTCAAATTTAGGACATGAACTCACGGGAGTAGTATGTTCATCGTGTTTTTTTCATTTATGATTATGAGTTTTGGGCCCCGCAGGCCCGCTTTAAACCTGAATTTCGACCCGGCTATAGTTATAGCAATATGGGTATCATTAGTCATATTTTGATGAGTAGCTTGTGTTCTTGATAGTGTGACTTCTCGGAGCGGTTCAGGATCATCCAACGTCGTTCCAGCAGCTTGTCGTCAGACGACAGGTAGGTTATGATCAAACTTCTCTAGACTTTGCATATATAGGATAAAATAGTACTAATTGGCATCCTTGGGTTGGGTTTATTAGCTTGGCACCACAGACCTTGACCGTTTTTCCTTGTCCGCCTCATTTCTTTCCTTCGTTGTGTGTATATTCTTGTAGAATGATATTATCACCCTTGTGGTCCTGTGTGGCCTTGTATTGACTCTGGACCATAAATGGTGGGTTATTTTGGGGTGTCCGTTAGTCCCGAACATCGTTATTGCAATTGATAGGCTGGCTATCTGTGTTGTAGAGAGATTTGAGCCTGCGCAGGGCCGATATGGTGGTTATGAGCCGTTGGTCATGTCATTTCCATGCATAATAAGAGATTTTCCATATATTTTACTACAGTTTGGGCTTTGGGCCTACTTTTACTAATTTTCTAAACTTGCATGGCCTCAGGGGCCCATTTTCGACTGAAATTACTTTGAAATGGTTTGGAAATGACTTTGTGAATCTTCTTGGGGTAAAAGAGTTAGAAGATGGTTTTATCACAGTTTTACTACTACTAGTAGACTCGGCAGGGCCGTAGTGCTAGATTGGCTTTTTATTAAATTAAGATGATATTAGACTCTGTCGGATCGAGCACCAGAGCTATTTTACTACTGTTTTAGACCCGGTTATGCCCGGGCACCCTTGGTGGAGTTTTGAGACTTATTCCACTGTTTTTGACCTGGACAGAGTCTGGGCATGCATATTAGAGATTTTGAGCTACCAGCTTGGGTCTGGACCCATTTTGGATAAGATTTTGAGATTGAGATTTACTATGTGGTCGAGGATATCCATGGACCTTGTTGATCCGACCAGGGGCTTTGGGATGCGTGTGTCGAAGGAGGGGTATACGGTGGAGTTGAGGTATACGGGCAGTGTCCTTCCATAAAACCTACCTGCTAGGCCCTTTATGCGTCAGATGGGGTACATACAGAGTTGTTGTTCCATCCAGATATCATCATGCATGTCACGCCCTGAGCCTACCCCCTGGAGGTAACACGGGACTCAAGAACACAAGTGATCTCAAGATAACCCTCTAGTATTAGCATGACTTAAAAACTAAAACAAACATAAGAACGGAAGATTTACTGAAGTAATGAGCAACTTGATCTGTTATATAAAAATAAGACTAAAATGACAATATGAATTATGCTGAATATCTGACTCTATGTCTGAAAGCCCCTACTATTGACGAGTTGCTGGGACAAGCCCCCAGCTAACTCTAAATACTGAAAACTGAAGAAAACAAACTAAATACGAAAACAAAGCTAAACTCCAAGTCCTCAAATGAGGAGGACTCACCAAGCTGACTGTATGTGCTGCTGGTCTACTAGCCATGGACTGGAGAGTGGGCTACAAAATCTACATCATAATAAGATGCAGCACAAGAAGTATGCGGTCAGTACTATGGAGTGTACTGAGTATGAGACACATGCATAAATAATATAAAAGCATGCTTAAAACATAATTGAAAATTGAGTTCATGCATAATCGAAGAAGTCATAAGTAAATATCATAGTTTGAGTAATAAGCATGAGTTAGTAGTCAAAACTTCAAAATAAGATATCATAAAGCTTAGGAAACTTGAAATCATTCATACGGAAGTTTCTTATAACCGACAATAAACCATGTGACCTACATAGAATCTAACTATATAACCCTAGTTAGCAAAGCTAACCCGAACCTTGCCAAAGCATGGGCCACCACCCCCAACTATGTAACCCTAGTTGGCAAAGCTGTCCTATGCCCCGCTAAGGCAAGGACACCATTAATCAAGATGTGGATCCACTCTCATAAGCCCATAGGGCACTTCATTTCCTAACCTACGCTGGCAATGTAGTTTTTGGACTTGGGTAATCAAACCCTCATCGCTCGGTGCTAAATACTAGTCCCAAAATATATACATATAGCTCAAAATATTATTGTGGCACAATCTCATGCCAAATCTTGTTTGAAAAGCATGAAAACACATCGGGCATCATGCAATTCTCATATCATAAGTTCATGAAGCTTAGCATTGCCATAATTCAAAACATGCTTTTCTTTCTTAAATCATACTTGAAGAATTAGGCATGCAATTTCGTAAATACATAAGGACATGTTATCTAAACATGTAAACTTTCATTTGGAATCATACTATTCAATGGAATCATGCTAGAATTCAACTTTAATGCACGGGCTTTTGAAACCATTTAAGAAATCTTAATCAAATCATAAATAGACCATAAAAAACCATGAATTGATGCATAGAAGCTGATTTCATAAGTTTTTCCCAATTTAAATCAAAACCCTAATTTCTCAAGTTCATAATTCAAAATAAGAATTGAGGGTTTTGGGAACAAGGGTGAAAGGAACCCATTGTTGAATACCCACATACCTGAAACTTGAAGAACTTCTAGTTAGAACTTTGGAGGATGAAGCTTGGAGAAGAATCCTTAATGTTGGAGGTGGAGACTTGGAGAAGAAATCTGAAAGAAAACTCTTGAGAGATTTTGTTGCTTGAGCTTCTATGATCTTGCATGCTTGAAACCGTAGGTATCTTGCCTTAGGGTCTTGAGGGAATTCTTTAGAGATATATTGATGTTCTTATGAGGAATAAACCCTTTTAGGTGTTTAAAAGATGAGGGGATAGATCTGAGGTAAGGAAAGGACCAAACTACCACTAACTTAAATGCTAAAAAAAAGCAGAAAAGTCATCGAACGGGGCTTCCCACGGGCCATTGTGGCCCCCATGGGCCATCGGACCCAACCATGGACCTTACAGGGGGCCAAAAAGGCTCACTAGTCGGTTCCCACGGGCTTCCACCATGGGCCGTCATGGGAGACACGGGCGTCGGCCAGCCCGTCAGAATGAGCCACGCCCGTCGGCCAGCCCGTCAGCTTTTTGACAGCTAACAGTGCTTCACTAAAATACCCATAATTTTTTACTCCGGACTCGGATTAATAAGAGGTGGGTGGAGTTGGAAATATAATTCAAATACCTTTAATTTGGTAGGTACTAGGTCACCTAACTCTTTACATTCTAGGAGGTATGATCATTTGAAGTTGACCCTAGTAAGAACTTACATGAAAACTAAATCGGTAGAAGGGCTTTCAACTTAACTTTGAGCTAGGGGTACTTTATGATTTCAATACACATTGAATAGTACTTCAAAACATAGGAATTGATCTCAATACTTAGATATAATTTTTTTTTATCTAGTTTATGTCTAAGAATGCATGAAGAATGGTTTGGATCTTGGATTAGAATTTTTGGGGTGTTACAATATCTCCCTCTTGGGATCATTCATCCTCGAATGAAGGCTACTGAGTTGGGAGTTGAGGGGAAAAAGTTTGCCTTCCTATCAGCGGAGTTCCAATGGCTGAAGTACATCATGTTAACAGATTTCTAACTGAAATATAAACTGAGATGGATTCGTGGAGCATGTACGCCTACTGAGTGTATAATCATAACTGATGGGACATGAAACTAACTATCTACCATGATAATTGATCTAGATTAAGAGTAAGGACTCCGCTGAAACTCGTAGAGATTGAACACATTCTTAGGGATAATAGTCAACTGAATAACACTGAGAGAAGTAGCTATACGAGAAAACTATTCTTTTCTAAACTGAACTTACTACTATGACTTAGCTGAACTTAGGGTCTTCTGGCCTTAGGAATGATTACCAATAGGTATGAACTGATATGATATGAGCACCCTGGGCTGGGAGTAAGAACAAGACTATTCCCACCTAAACAACACAGCTGATAACTTTTAAGCTTAAGAACACCTTTTTAACTACACTAACTTCCCTGAATAGCACACTTACCATTTGCAACTAAAATCTTTACCAGCGCACCTGTAGATACTAAGGTCTGAGTCTTACTACCTTCTTCAATAATGTTCAAGCCTATCTCGACTAAATCTCCTACATCTAGAGTTACCCTCTAAGAATAATATTCTTTCTTATCATGAAAACCAACTAACCTTGAGCTCTTAACCAATGGGATCACTAGTCGTACAAAGCAAAACCCATATGTATTTCATCACGATATTCAAGCTTATAACTATGGTCACCTTATGGTTTCTCATATCTTACACTATCTAAGACTTCTCCTCTCTTCCCTAGCATATTTAGGAGGTGTAACTTGAAGAAATTCTACAACGAAACATACCAGGGTTGAAGACTTCTAAGCTAGAACCTTGAGGGATGGAGACTTTAAGATAGAGATCCTTAGCTTGGAGCTTGAAGCTTGGGGGAGTGAAGTTCTTCCTCTTTTGGAATTTAGAATGAGGGGAATGGGATAGGTTTAGGCTACTAGGGGATAAAATCAAATTGCCCTTGACTTAAAGGAAGGATTGCAGTAAATTTCCTGCCAGACGGGCTACTCGACGGGGGTCAGAACCACGACGGCCCATCGAACCAGGTCGTTAGAATAGATGGCTGAGGCTTGAGGTTACTGGAGGATTTCCATGGTGGGTTCCCATGGCCCATCGCAACCGCGATGCCTGTGGTGACCGGCGTCAGAATACTAAAGGATTGGGGGAAAGGCTACTGAAGGGTTCCATGGTGGGGCTAACGTCCCATGGTGGGTGCAACGCCCGTCACCCTAGGCCATCGAGTTGGGAGTGCTGTGGTTCAGGGCCACTGGAAAACTCCCACGATGAGTCCCATGGCCCGTCGGAACTTCGATGCCCGTGGTGGTCGCCCATGGGGACCTACAATTGCAGAAATTTTAGGGATTCTAAGTTAGAAAGCTGATCTAAATACCGAGGTGCTACAATATCTCCCCCTTGTGCTTATGCTACCCTTCTAAGCTTGTGGACCTCTAACTATCCTCTAGACTGAACTACGATCATTTTGCTCTAACAGAACAGACACAAATCTAGAATCTAGTATGAATATCTACTTTCTTCTATAGCATAAGACTCTCCCTCGCCTAAAAGCCTAAGCCTCAATCTTCCTATTTCGAATAGGAGTTGTACATACCACATTCAATAACTTACAACCTATCCCTTGCAATGACATACTAGATTTACATGGTCCTAACTCTCAAAGCCCTCGCTTTCTACTATCCACAACAACAAATGCGTTAAAGCCTATACTAAGAGGCTGAAAATCATATATCCTCCTCTGGCCCACATATAGATATATATATATATATATATCATGCTCACATATTCACACTTGCTGCAATTTCATGAACTTAAACTCTTACATTATACTATACCACACCTACCAGATAAATCCCATAAAACCATCATTATCTCTCTCATACCATCATCCTTTTGTTCACATTCTATACTTGGTTTGTACTAGCACAAGGATCTAGGTATAAACTTTCCTTTCTATCTTCACTTTGTTCTAGGTTAAGAAAACTCACAACCAAACAAGAATAGGGGTCCGGGGGCTATGGGTGCATAAAGGAAGAAAATCTAGTGACGTACCTGATTCAACTTCTGGAGGAGTACTCTGACCCGGATTACTAGGCAATGAAATGAATAGATTTTGAAGCTCAACGCCATGGTTGCTCTACTTAGCTGAGGGGCAATCCCTGACCCTATGGCCTAATTGACTATACCCAAAACACCTCCCCATGCCAGCAAGACACTCGCCTAGATGAAACTTACCACAACTACTACAACGAGGGTACCTCAAGGTCTTTGGAGCCCTATCATGACAAGATAGAGAATCGAGTGCAGATGTGCTAACTGGGGATGGGGTTAGTCCAGATGACTTCTACTGAAAAGATGACTGATTCCTACTACTCATTTTCTGCTGACTAGAGTCATGGTTCCATGTTATGAGTTTCTTGTTCTTTCTCTTTCTCTTCTTCAGTTTCTCTTTCGCAGTCAACTGAGTTGTCATGGCTTGAGCCAACATACAGATGGCTTCACAAAATTCTGCAGTCGTAACCTCGCGGTTAGGAATAGGAGGATTAGCATCCCTCTTGAGGTTTCTTCATGGAGGCATTATCTGAAATGCGTAAGGAATAGATTAGAAGGGTAAATAGAGTTAAACTCTATCGCACGATATTGAATATGAAAGAAGTGAAGTTTTTTTCCTAAGACACCTCATAACCTATCTCTCATAAGTGTGGCGTGCTTCACACCAATGAAATAAATTCTACTCGATGCGTCTTTCAGACACCCTAGGACTCTTGAACCTGATGCTCTGATACCAAGTTTGTCACGCCCCGAGCCTACCCCTTGTATGTAACACAGGACTCAAGAACACAAGTGATCTCAAGATAACCCTCTGGTATTAGCATGACTTAAAAACTAAAACAAACATAAGAACGGAAGCTTATCTGAAGTAATGAGCAACTTGATATGTTATATAAAAATAAGACTAAAGTGACAATCTGAATTAAGCTGAATATCTGACTCTATGTCTGAAATCCCCTAATACTGACAAGTTGCTGGGACAAGCCCCCAGCTAACTCTAAATACTGAAAACTGAAGAAAACAAACTAAATACTGAAGCAAAGCTAAACTCCAAGTCCTCAAATGAGGAGGACTCACCAAGTTGACTAGATGTGTTGCTGGTCTACTAGCCACGAACTGGAGAGTGGGCTACAGAATCTACATCATAATAAGATGCAACACAAAAAGTATGAGGTTAGTATTATGAAATGTACTGAGTATGTGAGACATGCATAAATAATATAAAAGCATGCTTAAAACATAATTGAAAACTGAGTTCATGCATTATCGAAGAAGTCATAAGTAAATATCATAGTTTGAGTAATAAGCATGAGTTAGTAGTCAAAACTTCAAAATAAGATATCATAAAGCTTAGGAAACTTGAAATCATTCATATGGGAGTTTCTTATACCGATAATAGACCATGTGAGCTACATGGAATCTAACTATATAACCCTAGTTAGCAAAGGTGGACCGAACCTTGCCAAAGCATGGGCCACCATCCCCAACTATGTAACCCTAGTTGGCAAAGTTGTCCTATGCCCCGCTAAAGCAAGGACACCATTAATTAAGATGTTGATCCACTCTCATAAGCCCATAGGGCACTTCATTTCATAACCTATGCTGGCAACGCAGTTTTTGGACTTGGGTAATCAAACACTCATCGCTCGGTGCTAAATACTACTCCCAAAACCTATACATATAGCTCAAAATCTCATAGTTGCACAATCTCATGCCAATTCTTGTTTGAAAAGCATGAAAACACATTGGGCATCATGTAATTCTCATATCATAAATTCATGAACCTTAGCATAGACATAATTCAAAACATGCTTTTCTTTTTAAAATCATACTTGAAGAATTAGGCATGTAATTTTGTAAATACATAAGGACATGTTATCTAAACATGTAAACTTTCATTTGGAATCATACTATTCAATGGAATCATGCTAGAATTCAACTTTAATGCATGGGATTTTGAAACCATTTAAGAAATCTTAATTAAATCATAAATAAACCATAAGAAATCATGAATTGATGCATAAAAACTGATTTTATAAGTTTTCCCCAATTTAAATCAAAACCCGAATTTCCCAAGTTCATAATTCAAAATAAGAATTGGGGGTGTTGGGCACAAGTGTGAAAGGAACCCATTGTTGAATACCCACATACCTGAAACTTGAAGAAATTCTAGTTAGAACTTTGGAGGATGAAGCTTGGAGAAGAATCCTTAAGGTTGGAGGTGAAAACTTGGAGAAGAAATCTGAAAGAAAACTCTTGAGAGACTTTCTTGCTTGAGCTTCTATGATCTTGCTTGCTTGAAACCCTAGGTATATTTCCTTAGGGTCTTGAGGGAATTCTTTAGAGATAGATTGATGTTATTTTGAGGAATAACCCCTTTTGGGTGTTTAAAAGATGAGAGAAAAGTCCTGAGGTAAGGAAAGGACCAAACTACCCCTAACTTAAATGTTGAAAAAATAGCAGAAAAGTCACCGAACGGGGCTTCCCATGGGCCGTTGTGGCCCTTACAGGGGGTCAAAAAGGCTCACTAGTTGGTTACCATGGGCTGTTACCACGAGCCATCGTGGGAGCCATGGGCTTCCGCCATCCCATCAGAATGAGCCACGCCCGTCGGCCAGCCCATCAGCTTTTTGACTGCTGACAGTTCTTCACTAAAACGCCGATAACATTTTACTCCAGACTCAAATTAACAAGTGGTCAGTGGAGTTGGAAAGATGATTCAAATACATTTAATTTGGTGGGTACTAGGCCACCTAACTCTTGATATTCTAGTAGTTATGATCGTTTGAAGTTGACCCCAGTTAAAACTTACATGAAAACTAAATCGGTAGAAGGGTGTTCAACTTAACTTTGAGCTAGGGGTCCTTTATGACTTCAATACACATCGAATACTACTTCAAAACAATGAAATTGATCTCAATACTTAGATATAAAGAAAATTTATCTAGTATGGGTCTAAAAATGCATAAAGAATGGTTCAGATCTTGGATTAGAATTTTTGGGGTGTTCCAATGCATCATACCATTCATTTGTGTGAGGTTCCACCCTTGTTTGCTGTTTGCTGACTGTAAGCTCCGATAGTATGGGATGCCGGAGGGTTTATCTTCACTTGTTTGCATTTCTCGGGAGTATGGGCGCCCATTGGGACTGTAGGTAGGCTTATTATTGCTTAGACGAGTTATTATTATCCTTTATGTTAATTTCTTACTACGATTTTGTCACGCCCCTAGCTAGGAGGGGCGGACGTCAAGTGAGTTATACGAGCACTTGCTAAACATATATACTAAACTAAAGCTAAAGTTTTAAAATAATAACAAACAATATGGACATCAACATGTGTTTACATATTCTGAAACATAGATAACTAAAGGGCCCACTAGATTAACTGTACAGCTGAAACAAAACTATCTCTAAGAAGCCTCTAAAGAGTCTGCAACTGAAAATATAATAACTAGTCAGGACAAGGCCCCGACATACCCAACATAAGATATGTACATGAATCCAAAACATGTGACCTAAGCATCTGATAGCTTCAGAGAGAGGTGGAGCTTACTAACTGATCAACTGGAAGACACTGGTCTACTGTGGATGTCTGCTAGCCCGAGTACCTGAGCCTGCATTCATAAAATGCAGTGCCCAAAAATAAAGGGATGTAAGTACATATGAAACATGTACTGGTATGTAAAGCAGACTGAATAACAAGCAAACATGTAAGAATGCTCACTGAATTGAATATCAAAGATAGGAAAATCTAAGCATACACATACAGGGAATGTCATCAGAAATTGAAACTGAAACTAATACAATGACCAATATCAAGGGTCCTTATATAACATCTTGTACACTACTTAATTACATATGTTTAAAATCCCTAGAATTTGCCTAGGTGACATCTTTACCCTTTTCCGTAGCTTATCTACTCTTTATGTAATACTAACTATCAGGAAGTCATAAGATGGCCTGCTGTCGGCGGTCGGTGAAACTTGTTTGGAATCTGTAGCTAACTATCATAACCATGTGTGAAATCTCATAGTCAGGATAACATGGTCTATCAAGGTATTCCCTCCAGGGCTCCTGTAAGGTCTGCCCGCAAGCCTGTGTAGTCAGGGGAATCCACGACGGGAAGTTCCAGCTGACTATATCTGAATTTTGTGCACATAATAGCATCGCACATAGTGGCCCTAATGATACCCACCCTACGCTGCAAAGTAGGCTATAATCTCATCTTGCTTGTAAAGGCTCAAAGTAAGCAACTTATGAATCATATAACTCGTTATCTGAATATTGATTACTTTCTTTTAGCTGACGAATCATATATCCATGTGATCTATATACTCAGGTCTATTTTGTGGCCAATTAATTTCTCTGAGTTCGTGACATATATGCTCGGTAACTTCTAAGAATTTCAGTTGAAGACATGTATGATCGTATGAAACATGTGACTTCTTTGACTAGAAATGAGTACTATAACTCTATAGGTTTAGAACTCCACCCGAGAGAGACCTATAATATAAATAAGATTTGCTTTCAAGAAGTATATAATCTATGACGACCTTTATAGGAGGAACATGTGACTCTAGGTCGTGCCTTGATGGCGAAAAGAGGTTTTAGCTTTACATACCTTACTTCGAGACTCTCTTTCCATTATGTAGCATCATTGGTTCCTTTCAAACACTCCTTATCTATGATATAACAACATATTAAATAGTTTAAGCAACTAACCAATAAATATGGAAAGGTCGGGAAGATTATAATAGCTTATGAGCAACAAGCTTAGCAAATAAGATAATTAAATGGTGTATTGTCACACCTCTCTATTTTACCCTTATCAACTAAACTATGACCACCTATGAAGTCAATATTAATCCCTACATAAATTCCTTACAATATGCAGCCATTCCATATCCCAAAAAAGGACATAAGCTTGACCCCTCGACTTTTAAATACCGCCTCGGGATTTCTTTATTTAGTAGCATTTAAATGACCCTTTAAGCTCATAGATTTAGTTGGGCGAGAATTATAACATTTAATAAAGTTATAGTAAGCTAAATAACATATAAAAAACATCCTCAATCCATTTAGGCATTTTATCAAACACTTGACGAGGGACAAGCTTGCAAGAGCCATAGAAATCGTGTTTGCTATACCTAGTGTCCCTCTTTATCGCAGCAAGCTTGCTGCTTCAATACAACACAATACACACCTCATTTAGTCAACAATACAACCATTACAGCCCTCTACATACTCCCTACTCATCGAATATATTAGTTACAATGGGCAAAACATGGACTCATAGCTTTATTTCACCATCCCTTGAGTCCTACCTGTAAACTATACTTAAAACAACTCTTAGAGTCATATTTATAGGGATAGAAGAGTAGACATACCTTTATCAATAAGAATACAATCCCTTCACCCTTTTAATCTTCAAGAACAACACCTTTTCCTTCAAGAAAACACTTGACTAAGTATGTTTCCATGACCTACGATGAAAAATACACTTGATTCTTGAAGGAACTCACTTACCTTAGGCTAGGGAGGGCTTGAGATGAATATAAACTGAATAAAACAAGTTTAAAGTAGGTCCCTTATGTTCTGATATATATGGGAGACTAAATCCCAAAGTTTCAATATAAATACACAACTTTTGGCTGACATACCCAAGATTGCCATATGTCCCGCAGTGATTGGGAAGTGCGCGTGTCTGTAGTAAAATACGCATAACCTTTTACTCCAAACTCGTATGGATATTGCAAACTAGACTCAAATACCTTTAATTTGGTACTTTATAGGACCTCTAAATCATTTTATATTGAGAGATATACCCATTACAATTAAGACCTTGTACTAGCTTGCTTGAAATAGTCCACCGTAGTGAATCCTTCAATTTGAACGTTTGTTCCAAGTCTCCCTTTGTCCTATAACCTTGGTATATCAATTCAAATGGATTAGTATAAGCGTACCTTTGTATATTTATCCATTCACAACCTTATCCTCTTGGTTCATAATGATTCCTTCACATTTATGAGTTGCACGCATATCTTAAGATTGGGGCACTACATTATCCCCCCCTTGGGATCATTCGTCCTCGAATGAAGGATACGACTCAAAATTATTCTAACTCTACCTTTTTCCAAAAAAAAAATTGGCAGAGTTTTTCTTGTAAACTGGCCTATCCAAAACCTGTCAGCTAACCAAAACACATACCATACACTTCACAGAGCATCACAACAAGAGAATAATATTCAACAGGTATCAATGAGGATCCGCTTGGCCTTATAGGAATGAAAACTATTGTAGTTAATATAGCTTACCTCATATTCCTTCAACTTTACATCTCAACTCTGAGGAATATATAGAACTCTTGAATCATAGGCACGTATCAAGTACCTGAACATTTAGCATATTGATAAAATAGTATTAACAAATATGACTAAAATTGATACTCGAATGAAAGGAGTAATGACTTTAAAAACCTTCTGGTTATTCCTTGAATAAGTGAGGATATTTGACCCTCATGTCGGCCTCTACTTTCCACGTGGCTTCTTCTACATTCTGACTTTTCTATAGGACTTTAACTGAAGCTATTTCTTTCGTTCTAAATTTTTTGATTTGTCTATCTAGTATGGCCACCGGGACTTCTTCATATGATAAATCTCTTGAGAGCTCTATACCCTCTAAAGGGATAACTTTAGAAGGATCTGCTAAGCATTTACGTAACATAGACACGTGAAAGACTGGATGCACTGCTGCTAACTCAGGAGGTAAATCAACCTCATAGGCTACTTGGCCAACTCTCTTTAGGATTCTATAAGGACCAATATATCTAGGGCTCAACTTACCTTTCTTTCCAAATCGCATAACCCCCTTCATAGGCGATACTTTCAAGAATACCCAGTCATCAACTTGAAACTCTAAATCTCTGTGTCGCACATCTGTATAAGATTTTTGTCGGCTTTGAGTGGTCTTCAGCCGCTCCTGTATTACCTTTACCTTTTCAACTACTTGATGGACAAGATATGGTCCAGATATTTGAGTCTCACCTACATCAAACAAACCAATAAGGGATCTACATCGTCTCCCATAAAGATCTTCAAATGGAGCCATGCCAGTACTGGAGTGATAGCTATTATTATAGGAAAATTCTATCAAGGGAAAATGATCATCCCAATTGCCTTTAAAGTCCAGAATGCATGCTCTCAACATGTCTTCGAGTTTCTGAATAGTATGCTCGGCTTGGCCATCCATTTGTGGATAGAATGTGGTGCTAAGGTTCACTTGTGTTCCCAAACTCTCCTGGAATGACCTACAAAAATGTGAGGTGAAATGGGCACCCCTATCTGAAATGATGGACTTTAGGATTCCATGCAAGCGAACAATATCTCTTATATATGTTGGCATAATCTTCTGTGGTACTGGTAGACTTAACTGGTAAGAAGTCGGATGATTTTGTTAATCGATCAATGATCACCCAAATAGAGTCATGCTTGTGAAATAAGGAAGGCAAACATGTAACAAACTACATGTTAATGGCCTCCCATTTCCATACTGGAATGCTCATAGTCTGAGTTAGGCCACCGAGCCTTTAATGTTCTGCTTTAACTTGCTGGCAGTTGGAGCACTGTGCTACAAACTCTGCTATATCCCTTTTCATGCCATTCCACCAGTAGACCTCTTTAAGGTCATGGAACATCTTTGTATAGCCTGGATGAATGGAATATCGGGAACAATATGCTTCAGTCATTATCTGTTGTCTTAGACCATCTACATTAGGAACACACAGTTTTCCTCGGCACCTTAAGGAACCATCCCCCGCCATCTCAAATGCTAAATTTTTTTATTGTCGGATTCCTTCTCTGTACTGGAGTAATAAGGGATCATCATATTGTTTTTCTTTCACTGCCGCCACTAATGATGACTCTGTAGTGTTCTGCATAACCACACCCCCATATTCAGAATTTAGAAGTCGAACTCCTAGACTGGTTAATCCGTGAACATCTCGTGCTACTTCATGTTGAGAGAGTGACAAATGTGCTAGGCTGCCCATAGAAATACGACTGAGAGCATCCACTACAATGTTATCTTTATCGGGGTGGTAGAGAATATTGATATTGTATTCTTTCAACAACTCTAGCCACCTTTTCTACATCAAATTCAACTCCTTTTACTTGAAGATATATTGGAGACTCTTATGGTCTATAAATATGTCAATATGTACCTAATACAAATAGTGGCGCCAAATCTTAAGTGCCAATACAACTGCTGCAAGCTCTAAATCATATGTGGGGTAGTTCTTTCCATGCTTTTTCAATTGTCGAGAAGCATATGCTATAACCTTCCCATGTTGCATCAAGACGCATCCTAGGCCGACACCCGAAGCATCACAATAAATGGCATACCCTTTTGTACCCTCTGGTAAGGTCAATAAAGGAGCTGTAGTCAATCTGTCTTTCAGCTCTTGAAAGCTTCTTTCACAAGCATCTGACCACTGAAATTTGTCTGCTTTCTGTGTTAATTTAGTCAATGGGGCGGAAATAGAGGAAAATCCCTCCACAAACCTCCTATAAAAACTGGCGAGCCCCAAGAAACTACGCACTTCTGTCGGAGTGGTAGGTCGAGACCATCTCTTCACAACCTCTATCTTCTAAAAGTCCACTTTGATACCTTCATCAGAGACCAAATGGCCAAGAAAAGCCACTGAGTTCACCCAGAACTCACATTTAGAAAACTTGGCATAAAGCTAGTGTTCTCTAAGAGTCTGTAGAACTAATCTGAGATGGTTTGCATGCTTTGCCTCGTCACGTGAATATATAAAGATATCATCTATAAATACAATCACGTACATATCAAGAAAGGGTTTGAAAAACCTATTCATCATATCCATGAAGGCTGCTGGGGCATTCGTCAGTCCAAATGACATGACAAGGAACTCAAAGTGCACATATCTAATTTTGAAGGCTGTCTTCGGAATATCAACTTCACGTATCCTCAACTGGTGATAACCAGATCTTAATTCAATCTTGGAAAAACATTTAGCTCCCTGCAACTGATCAAATAAATAATCTATTCTGGGTAAGGGGTACTTATTCTTTATTGTCACTCTATCCAACTACCTATAATCTATACACATTGCATTGTTCCATCCTTCTTACGTACGAATAGTACTAGAGCACCCAATGGAGATATGCTGAGTCGAATAAAACCTTTGTCAAGTAGATTTTTCAACTGCTCCTTTAGCTATTTCAACTATGTTTGTGCCATTCTATAAGGAAGAATGGATATAGGCCAGGTATCGGGATCTAGGTCAATACCAAAGTCAATATCTCTAACTGGAGGTAATCCAGGAAGTTCATCGGGAAACACATTTGGATATTCATTCACAACAGGTATGGAATGAAGAGTTGACACACGTTCCTTTGCTTCAAGGTCTCTGACATGGACTAGGTGATATAAACACCCTTTTGTTATAAGCTTTTGTTCCTTAAGATAGGAAATAAACCTTCCTCTAGGCATCACATCATTCCCTTTCAACTCTAAGACTGGTTCTCCTGGGAAATGAAATCGATCAACCTTAGCTCGACAATCAACTATAGCGTAACAAGAGGATAGCCAGTCCATGCCCATAATGACATCAAAATCAACCATGTTCAGCTCTATCAAGTTAGCCAATGTATCATGGCCACATACTATTACTAGACACCCATAGTAGATCCTTTTAGCTATAATAGACTCTCCTACTGGAGTTGATACTGCAAATGGCTCACGTAATAAATCTGGCTCTATTCCAAACTTCTTAGCAACAAATGGAGTAACATATGACAGGGTCACCCCTGGATCTATCAATGCATAAACATCATAAGAGAAGATGGATAAGGTACCTGCAACCACATCTAGGGAATCCTTTGAATCCTGTCGGCCTGCTAATGCATACATTCGATTTAGGCCAGCTCCCAAACCTGAACCTCTACCTCTACCCCTACCTGTACCTCTGCATGTCTGTGCCTGAGGATCACGAGACGAAGGTGGTGCTAAAGAAGAGGATGCCCCTGCAAAGCCTGTGGACAGTGATCTATCACCCCTTCCCTTAGCTTTAAGTCTAGGACAATCACACATCTTGTGACCCTCGAATCCACACCCATAACAAGAAATAGATCCATATAAGCACTCTCCAAAATTAGAACGACCATATTGTCTACAAGTAGGTCGAGGTGGTAATCCCCAACCAGTACCTCTCTGATAGTGAGGGCCTGGTGCCCTAGAAGTCTGACTCTAATCCTGTTTGGACCTTGATGACTGAGCTTGAGCACTAGCTGTGAAGCTGGATGCCGACTGAGCCTGCCTAAGTAGACCTCTGCTGGAGGAAGCCCTATCACTTTTGTGATACCTGCCAGTTTCCCTGGCCCTCTTACTCTGCTCCCTTTTTGATCTGTCTGCCCTGCAGTCACGGATGCCATCCTCTACCAGCTGTGCATATGCCATCGGTCTAGCAATATCCATATCATTATTAAGTTCAACAATCGCACAAGAGTCAATCAAATGATCTCCGAGGCCACCCACAAAGTAATGCATCCTCGCCCTCTGGGTGATGACCATCTTGGAGAAAATCTGGCCAACTGCGTAAATCATATGCTATACTTGAAACTGAGGTTATTTCATCGTAAGGATAGAAATTCATCCACCCTCACTTTCCTGAGCTCTAAAGGTAAAAAGTGATCCATAAAGCCCTCAAGAATTCTTTCCAAACTGATAAAGGGGCGTTCGGGCCTCTGGAATCGACCCATATCTTATGCCAGGCAATGGCAACATCTTTTAGCTTTATAGGAGCCCAATTCCAAAGCCTCAGTCTCAGATATATGCATAACCCTGAAGATTCTGTTGATCTCATCTATAAATTGTTGAGGGTTCTCTTTCACACTATATCTTGTAAACACCGGGGGATTCATCTTAAGGAAATCATGAACTCTGGATATGGCAGTCTCCCCCTGAATAGTGTTACGTGTAGCAACATTCTGTCCTTGGACTTGAGCAGCTACTAACTGGGTGAACAACTGTATTGCTCCTCTAAGATCCTATTCTGAGGCACCTGGTAGTGGTACAAGCAGTGTAGAAACTGTTGCTGATGCTACTGGAGGTGTAGAAACTTATGTATGCCCTTCTGTTCTAGGAACCTGAGGACTTGGAAAGACCTCTTGATCCCTGGTCTGATCCGCTAATACTGGAGAATGCTCTATAGTGGCTGCCTCCTGAGTAGTACTGGTAGTGGCCCTATGACCTACATTATCCGTATCTTTGGTAGACATGATCTGTATCATAAATAAGCAGAATGTGAGTCAGAAGTAACTTCCTATGACTTAGCTCTACTGCACGATCTAGATTTTAATAGAAGGTCAGATTCCTAAATGCTCGCGTAGTCCCTTAATTATAAACATTACATCCCTCTACACCATAATACACACCTAATTTAGTCAACAATACAAACATTACATCCCTCTACATACTCCCTCCTCACAGAATATATTAGTTACAATGGGAAAAACATGGACTCGCTGCTTCCTTTCACCGTCCCGTGAGTCCTACCCATAAACTATACTTTAAACAACTCTTAGAGTCATATTTATAGGGATAGAAGAGTAGCCATACCTTTATCAATAAGAATAAAATACCTGCACCCTTTTTATCTTCAAGAACAACACCTCTTCCTTCAAGAAAATACTTGACTAAGTATGTTTCCGTGACCTACTATGAAAAATACACTTGATTCTTGAAGGAATTCACTTACCTTAGGCTAGGGAGGGCTTGAGATGAAGAAGAACTTACAAAACCAAGTGTTAAGCAGGTCCCTTATGTTCTGATATGTATGGGAGACGAAATCCCAAAGTTTCAATATAAATACACCACTTTTGGCCGACTTACCCAAGGCTGCCACATGTCCAACAGTGATTGGGCAGTGCGCGTGTCTGTAGTAAAATGCGCATAACTTTTTACTCTGAATTTGTATGGACAAGCGGTTTGTTGAGTTGCAAACTAGACTCAAATACCTTTAATTTGGTGCTTTATAGGACCTATAAATAATTTTATATTGGGATATATACTCATTAAAATAAGACCTTGTACTAGCTTGCTTGAAATAGTCCACCGTAGTGAATCCTTCAATTTGAACTTTTGTTTCAAGTCTCCCTTTGGTCTATAACCTTGTTATATCACTTAAAATGGCTTAGTATAAGCGTCCCTTTGTATAATTATCCATTCATAATCTTATCCTCTTGGTTCATAATAATTCCTTCACGTTTACGAGTTACATGCGTATCTTAAGCTCAAGTCACTACATATTTGTCTATTAAAAGTTGTATTTGTATTTTGACTTGGTTCTTATTCTTGACTTCGAGCATGCTATTGTCATTTTGTTTCCTCCTTCCCTTTTTACTTGAGGTTATAGGTATACCGCCCATTTATTTTAAAACTTCTTATATATAATATTATTGCGAGGATCCCAGGTGCGTCATTTCATTCTTCCACCTGTGCCTATAATATATATTCTGTAGCTAGCCATGTATGTTGTTTTCTATTGTCTTCCTTCTGTGCTAGCTTCCATGTACTTCTTCATTTCTTTCTGTGGCTATTTGCTTTTACTCTACTTTTTACTGCTCTTTTATCTTATATGTGCCCTGTCAGTCTATGATACCTTCTGGGTACCATTTGCTTCGCATTTGGTGCTCATACTACACTCTGCATATTCTGGTGCAGATCCTAGTGTAAGCCCTCGCCGCTAGCTCATGGACACTCGTGCGAGGAGTCTTTTGAATCATCCAGACTGAGGGTGAGCTCTTGGCGACCGGAGCTTGACTTTAGTTTATCCTTCGTATTTTGTACTCTCTTACTACTCGAAGACATTATATGTATATATTATTTTGGATCCCTTTTATACTCCTTAAATATGTAGTACCGGCTCTTCTATTGTGATACCAAGTTTTGGGATGATTTAGTTTCTATATATATACACTCATGTTATTCCTTTCCTTTATCGTATAACCCTTACTTCCGCTATATTATGTTTCCTTCCGCCTGCTTGATAAATAGTAGCCCATTACTAACCGTTCTGTGCTACGGAGATTGGTTCACCTACTGGGACAGGAGGGGGGGAGGAGGTTGTAGGTGCCATCATGACTGAGAAATCAGATCGTGACACCTTAATAAAATAATTTATAGCCACATAAACATCTATCACTTGTTTTAGACTACAAATTTTAAATTTGTTTTCTCTTAAATTCCAGGCCAAATCAAACTAACTCACAAAAATTGAGACGGAGCGAGTACCCAACTACCATTCTTTACAATCTTTTGTGGAAATAAATACCTTAGGAGAAGTAGTACTAGGTGGATTAATGGATAAAAATGAAGCAACAAATGTTCTTAAAGAAATGAGACCGACACAAATATTTTTCTATTTTCTCGTGTTTGGTTGGTCAAAAAATTTAGAAAATATATTTTTAGGAAAATAAGCTCCTTGAAAATAAGAAATAATTTTTCTAATGAAAGTAAGAAAAACAAGTCGCATTGTCTCCTTCCCACCCTCACAACCACCCAACTTCACCCCCATTCTCACCCTACATAATTTTTTATTTTTATTCTACCTTACCTCCTCCTCCACCCTAATTTATTTTATAAATTTTTTAAACAATTTTTTTAAAATCTTTTTTGTACTGCAGACCACACCCACACCCTTACCTCACCCCCAACCTCTACCCCAACCACCCTCCAAATTTTTAAAAAAATTGTTTTTAAATTTTTTTATATCTGACCACTCCCACCCCACGCCACCACCCCGACCCCCATTCATCCTCATAGTTTTATTTTAGATATATACGAATACTTTTAGGATAATATTTGTTTACTTGCATATGAAAAACAAGCAAATAAGTAAGAAACGACTCGTTTTCCTAAAATATATTTTCCATGAAAAATATTTTTCTCTATACCAAACACACCCTAAGTTTGATCTTTTTTGGAATATTTGTGTTTTTAGTCCATCAAATATAGACAAATTTTGATTTATCCTTTTTGATATTTTACTAAACACGTACTATAATTTTTAATTAATTGAAATGTGCAATTTTAATCCTTCCACTTGTGAATTCAAAAACTCTAAGAATTATTAACAATTGCATCATTTAATTATTCATATATCACATCAAAATTTGTAATATTAATCTATTTGAGAGTAATATAATTCTAAAGATAGTCTAAGCATAACACACTTTTTTATAGAGGGATTTGAAAAGAGCACATTTTAATTAATTAAAAATTATGTTCTCCCTCTATCTCATTTTATGTGGCATACTTTGACTTGGCACGGTGTTTAAAAAAATAAAGAAGACTTTTAAAACTTGTGGTCCGAAATAATTCTTAAATATTTGTGTGGTTGTAAATAATTTCATTAAGGGTAAAAGGAGAATTTCAAAGTTAAAATTATTCTAATTATAGAAAGGTGATATTTTTTTTGGCATGGACTAAAAAGGAAAGTGTGCCACATAAAATGGAACGGAGGGAGTATTTAATAATACGTCACAACTCACAAGGACTAAACAAAAATTTACCAATAATAGAGAAACCGATAGCGCTATTATCTATTTTACAAAAGTAGTTGTTCAGTCTAAATATTTATTAGTGAATTTTGGAGGCAATTCCTCAAATGGTCATTGAATATCTAAAGATATCCCACTAAATTAATTTTTGAAGAATATGGTCATCAATCTATGCATATATTTTCAACAAGGTAAAAACTAATGAACAAGTTAAATTTTTAACGAAAGTTTATATATGTATTTTGTCAGGACCAGATTTCTCAGGTCATGATGGCACCTGCAACCCCCAGTAGGAGAACCAATTCCCGTAGCATGGAATGATTATTAATGGGCTACTACCTAACCAATACGCAAGATAAGCTGAAATAAATGGAAGCAGAATAAAGTAAAGATAATGTGGAAGCTAAAACTCGAACATATATAAACAAGAAAGCTACACCAACCCCAAGACATGGTATCGATAGTACATGAGCTTCTAAATAGATTACAAGTGCTAGATGTAACAGAAATAGATTACACAACCGTCTCTGAAATACATAAGAGTAACAGTACAAAAGATGAGATGTGGTCAAGCCTCAGTCGTTAGGCGCTCACCCTAGTCTCAAATATAGAAAAGTTGCACGAGTCTCCACGCGATCGACGGCAAAAGCTCAACTAATATCTGCACCAAAAAGTGCAGAAGTATAGTATGAGCACCAATTGCTAAGCAACGAGTACCCAATAGGCATCATCAGCCGCCTGAGCACATATAAAATATAAAAGCAATAATAAGAAGAATATAAGAAAACAGTCACTGAAACAAAGAAGAAGCATAAGGATACTAGCGTGCAGAAATCAAAAAGAATATAAGCAAACTATGCTAGCCACAGAAGATATACATACACAGAAACACAAGTGAAAGGAAGGAAGGCACACCTGGGATCCTTGCAACAATAGTATATTTATAAAGGAAGTTTTAAGAAAAAGGGTGGTGTACCGATAACCTCAAATTAAAGAGAAGGATGGGAACCAAGCTAATATATAATCAAACAAGAAGCAATATGAATAAGTCATGCTAAAAACCCAACTACCAGATAAGCATAGACAGACATAACCCAGAAGTGCAATCCTAGGATGGAATAACTAACCCACAAAGAACCGAGACCCGCTAATCAAAACTAGGACAAGAATAGAATTGATACCTGTAACAGCTCAGGAGACCACACAATAGTACCGCAATAATACAGGAGTCACTAGCCCTCTCAATAATCAAAATCCAATAACTGGAGCCTCAACAGGCTAACAACCACTAATACACCAAAAACAAAAGACCATAACCATCTCTACAAAGCGACATGAGTAAAATAAGCTACCTACAGTCCCAACGGCCTCCCATACAACCGAGGAAAACAATCAAGTGAAAACAAACCCTCCAGCTGCCCATACAACTAGAGCATACACTGAACACACAACAAACAAGGGTGGAATCGAAATACCAAATGCATGATGATGATATGATGTGAATGTAACCCGTAAGTTCCCCCTCAGGTACCCCAAAGACCCATGTAGATGTGGGACCCATGGAAGGACTCTACCCGTGTACCTCCACTCCGTCGTACACTCCTCTTCCTGGCGCACGCATTGGCCAGTAGCCAGTTACCCAAGAATAGCAGGGTCCATTGAGGTCTACTCGTCGACCACATACAAACTGTGCTAATCTCAAATAGTAGCTCAAAACTCGAAACCTCATAGTACCTTCCCGGAATTGAACCGGGTCTAAAACAGTAATATTAATCTCAAAAGACCCTTCTCAAGGGTACTCGAACTATATCCGGGTCTAAAATCAATAATAAACCACAATAACCCTATCAAAGGGGCGCCTAGAGCATAGCCGAGTCTAAATCTGTAGAAAATCATATCTAGTGTTGCGGCCCTGCCGAGCCTAGTATCCGTAGAAACACCAGTGTGAAATCATTCAAATCTCATTTTATCATTATTTATACCAAAAATGGCCCCCCAAGGCCATGTAAAGTTTAGAAACCGGTGAGAGTAGGCCCAAAGCTAAAAATAGTGGTAAAACATGCTGAAAAATCCTTTTTCATGAATGATATGCTCGCAGACAATGAAGTTAGCCCAAAGTGGCTCTCAAACATTCCTATCGGCCCTACATAGGTACAAGGAGCTCTACAGTAGACATAACCAGTCTAGAACAATATCTCTATGTTTAGAACTCACGGACATTCCCAAATAACCCACCATCTATGTTCAAGAGTAAATACAAGGTCGTACAGGACCACAAAGGTAATATACAACACTACAGGAATACTACAAACAACATATGAAATAAACGGACAAAAAAGGCGGATAAGGTCTGAGGGTACCAACCTATAACAACCTTCCCAAGGATACTAATTACTGCAGTTATAGTCTATATACGCAGAGTCTAAATAGGGGAAACTATAACCTATTTGTCGCCCGATGACTATCTGTGGGAATGACTTCGTCCAAGCTCAAACAGCTCAAAAAAACTCCAAATCGTGAAATCACTATCAATATAGAAATCTACACATTAATACGAGACTAACAATACCCATAATGCTATAAACATAACCGGGTCAAAATCCTGGTCACAAATGGGCCCATGAGCCCCGCAACCCGAAACTAGAAATGAAAAACACCTAAGTGTTCCTTACTATTCTGGGAACACATGCTCAAAATTTGAGCAAAAATAGAACATAGAAATGGTTCAAAATATCCCCAAGAACCAATAATTTAAGGAGGAGAATTTAAGGAAATCCACGGAAATAAACAAGAGAATTACCTGATTTAGAGACCTAAAATTGCTCAAGGATCAACAATAAACTTTCCTCCCAGCAATGGGTGTGAGAAGGTGAAGAAATGATGTAATTTGGAGTAACAATGTTGGAAATATCGCCCAAGGAAGAAGGAAATACGAGCTGGAAAAAGGAGGCCAACAACTATATAAGCTGGCCCGGCTGTGCCACGCCTATGTGGCCATGGCGCTGCCTACGCGAGCACGGAAATGAACAAAAGAATTACCTGATTTAGAGACCTAAAATTGCTCTAGGATCAACAATTAACTTTCCTCCCAGCAATGGGTGTGAGAAGGTGAAGAAATGGTGTAATTTGGACTAACAATAGAGGAAATATCGCCTAAGGAAGAAGGAAATACGAGCTGAAAAAAGGAGGCCAACAACTATATAAGTTGGCCCGCCTATGCCACGCCTACGCGGCCATGGTGCTGTCTATGCGGGCTCGCGTACGCAAGCGGCCCATGCCTACGCGTAGTCCAAGCGCTGGCAAGGCTAGGGGCTGGCCCAGTGCGCACACGACCAGGCCATCACGAACGCGGCAGCGCGCACATGGCCGAGCGTCGCCTAGGCGAAAGTAAGGAAGCAGGGGCAGCTGGTATGCTTCTTAACGTATGCATTCATGCCACGCGTAGACGAAGGCCATGCTGGTGCCATGACAGCACCAGCTGCCAACAACCAAGCCCAAAGCAAGAATTACTATAATGGACCCTCGAGAACGCATCTGGGGTCCCACGACCACAAACGACCTGAGCTATTCAACTATAAATGGCGTTCCGAATCCAAAAGAATTGATGAAAATCCCATTAGAGGTCGATTTAATGAAAAGTGGGCCCCACGCCCAAAATCAATTTTTAGGCCAACAATTCCAAAAATGGAACCCAAGGGCCAAAGTCAAGTCTAGAAGCCTCGGGACCCAAACCAATGGTCCCTCTAGCCTAAAATTGGCATTCTTGAGCTAACATCGCTGATGAAATTTCCATCTGAGTTCGTCTTCTCCAAATTTTGACCAAAATCAACTAAACAAGCCTAATTGGTCTTAAACACAGAATGAGAGAGATTTCCACGCTGAATAGCTTCGGAATCCTGACCAATGGTCCAACTATATCAATATTCATGCTTTGGAGTGAACAAAACTGTCAGAATTAGAACGATAGCTAAGAATGTTGACCAAAGTAAACGCTTTCCAAAGTTTAATCTCTAAAATAAGAAAACGACCATAAATACTAAACAGACGGCCCGGACACCGAACTACTTGTCCCAACAAGTCATAAATGACTTGGGGACGCTACAGGCAAGCGCTAACAATACAAGAAAGGCGAAAACACGAGAATGACCAAAAGGTTCATTACATCATCCACTACTAAAAAGGACTTTCATCTCTGAAATTCAGGAAAGAAGGAAAAACTAGAGACTTAAGAACAATAGATACAAAGCCCACACCACTCTCTCAAAAACCCGGGTAGCCTCCACGACCGGATGACACCCAACAGAACAAAACTAAAGAAAGCAACCACACCTTAACTTCTTACTAGTCAAGCTAGATTTCAAGCTTTAACTCCAAACTTCCAAGGATTTGCGAACCCAAACTGAACCTCAAGAATGTCAACCGGAAAGCACTAACATAACACCAAAACCAGAGAACCAAGGTGATCAACACACAAAACTCGAATCCTCGAAACCACAACCATGTTTACCAGAAAAGCCATCAACCCAAAACTCTAACTCGTAAACCCACTGATCTGCAAAACCCTTTATTTTGACCCAAATCCTGTTACAGCATAATCATGAAACTTCATATATGTCAAACACTCGATCCACCCTTGATACATCATGAATACACCAGAGATCTATAGTTCCTGTTACACTCAACCACGAATGAAGTCACCTTTATACACCAACTGTATCAAAGTCGAGCTATAATCTACTAGCCTTTGCCATCCAAGATAATAACCCATAGCATAGCGTCAAAAACTGAAGTTACCTGCCCCGACTGATCAACCACCAACGAATGAAATTTTTTGCTAATACCAAACTCAATAACTGAACCTAACTGGGTAACCCGTCTGAACCCAACTGACGCTTGCACACCAGGGTTAGGAAAACATGGATGAACACCTTGTGTCACTGGAGAAATCTCCCAACTATCAAACAAAGCTTACCCCGCTGAACCGTGCCAAGTCTGAATCAACAGAAAATGAATGAACCAGGGCAACCTGCCCAAGGGACCCAAACCAAAACCAAGACCCGGCAAGGAGTGTGGTAAGCCTACCACGAGGTCTGTAACCATAAATAAACTCCAGACACTCAAACATTACATGAATTCTAAAATCACCTTACTAGTCTCAACTTAGGAAGAAGTCAACCACGCTGCGAATGTCAAGTCAGAACACCCCGTAGCCAAGAAAAGGGTGCATGAAGTCAAAGACTACCATCTAGATGTAGAAATTTGCATAACCCATCAATTCACCTCTTTGGCTCGAATCAACCGTTCTACTGCATCAGCGCACCATACCACCAAATCTGAAGCATGCAACAAACCGAGTTGCTAGTCTACACTGGCCGAGTCTAACCAACATTGGAACTCCACATAACAGAAAACCCCTGAAGAACCAACAAACCAAGCTTTTAAACCCTCGGGATACAAAGACAACCACAAATCTCAAAGTATCATTAAAACCCATAATAGCCTCGCTAGTCTCAACTCGCATAATCAGATCACACATAATACACTACTGCTGAATCTCAAACTTACGCTGCTGAGTCTGTCCAACCATAGTAGAAGGAACCTCATACTATAAAGAACACCACTAAAATCAGGAATTTCCAGCCTAATCCAATGGTTAGCCAAGGACTGGATGTCCATGGCCAACTACCACTCCATAATAGAAATAGAAAAGCTAAGTTGGCCGCCGTACCCACTGCCTTCCTGTACCAGGATACTGCAACTAAAGAGAAACTGCCATGAACCATTTGATGTAAACTGTTAGCCCACAATTCTGTAATCCAACTCCAATTGCCAATTAATGCGCCTATCAAACCCATGAGTAGACTCATATACTGTCGATGAACACCCAGGTATCGGAGCCCACTAGGTTCTAAACATGCTATTTGCCCAAATCGTAACTGCTACAGAAACCTCAAACCAACCGAAGAGAAAGGCCATTGCAAATCGAAATTTGGTTGAAGAAAGGCATCAACACCCAAGCCAGAGCAAACTCTTGACCGTCACCTCAGCTAGTTTACTAAAACACAAAGCGCGAGCAAGGAGTCAGCACCCTTCTTCACAAACCCAATAAAAACCTTTCCAAGGAAATCCAAACCTAACAAGCTCTCTTTCAAATACAACCTGGAGTTGTTCCCTTAGCTTCTACAACTCCTACCAGCAACACTTGATACGATGGAACGAGGGTAGGCCGAATTCGGTACTCCATCAAAATGCTATAGTCACATCTCACCCACGATACTATAGTCAATGCTTAGCCAACATTCTACAGTAGGGAGTCGACCACCATACCATAATCAACCTCTCAACTAGAGCACCACAATTGAAACTCCTACCAACTTAAACCAGGGAAAATAAGAAGACAACCCAACCATACTGCCAAAATTCCACAGTCAACCTCAACCACGATACTACAATCAACACTTAGCCAAAACTACTATAGCCAAACACTTGATTACAATGCCACAATCAAACTCAATTCTATCATCCAAAACTAGAGAGGGAAGAAAGAAACTCATCTAGACTTAGAACAGGAGGAAAACATGAAAGCAACCCATACATGCTAACTTACTAAATAAAACAACTAAGGAAGGTCGATTCAAAACTCTCGAGAGAAAAAAAACTTACCAATGCTCACTAGCATAACCAACACCACTCAATCATAAGATAGGACCTCAAACTCTGGCACTACCACTGGTATCACACCGAACCAATATAAGGACCCTTATCTACGCTAGATAACGGCCTAGGCAACAACCATATAAGACCGCTAGAAAGAAAGATCCAAACCAAGCCTAGAACCTACCCATGAGCTATAACCTCAGAAAATTCCTCACAAGGATAACTCACCCCGTCCACTACTAAAAAAAGCGATATACCAAAGTACAAACTCAAATAGTAAAATGACTAAACAAGTAAAACACAAAGGCATGTTAGAAATACACAAAAAGGGGAGAATCGCAACGCCAGCAATGCTATCACCTGCCAAAGATAAATAGAGTCATACCTAGAGCAACAACATTGGGAACCTCTACCCTCGGCCCACCAAGAGGGGTATCAGACTGATGGGATCTAACTCTGGTTTGAGTAGTCAAAGCTGAAGGCTCAACCATCCCTCGCCGGGGACAAGTTCTATAAAGGTGACCAATCTCCCCATAATCATAACAACCAGGCTGAGCAGGATACACAATTGTGGAACAATTTCTAGTAAAGTGCCCATGTTCAATGCATCGACAATAACCTTTACCTGAACTACTACCTTGAAAGCTACCTCTAACTATCTGGGGACTACCCCAATAACCTACTGACTGGAAGGTAAGATCGTGAGGCAATCCCTAACAAAGTTCCCATGCCCACTACACTAAAAACAAATCCCACTGAATACATACAGGCTGAAAGATCTCGTTGAACCTGACCGGCCACCATGGCCTACACAATGTGAAGGCAAACCTAGAAGAATCTGACCCGTTCCATGTCCACTATGCTCAACATTCCTTAAGCAACCATCCTCGAAGAATCTCGCTGAATCAGTTTTGGCATCAGATATGCCCAGTATTATATGAGGTATAAGTATGTTTTGGGAGTAGTATTTAGCACCGAGTTGGATAGGGTGAGAGTACCCTTAGTCCCAGAACTACGTGGCCCCGTAGGTTTATAAGTCCCCTCTATTGGGAATCAAATTTAATGATCATGCCACAATTATGCCTTTATACCCTGGCAAGGTATATTGGGTCCTCTCGATGGGGCGTATACATCGGATTCCATGTAGCTCACATAGTCTATGTCGGTTAGAGAACCTCCCATAGAAATAGTTTATGCTTTTAAAATTTATTTGACTCTTGGTTAGATTTCAGAATTATTATTTATGATCATGTTTTCAGCTTATGATATTTCATAGAGTCACTTGCATCCAGTTTTACTTCTAAAGCATGATTTCAATTGTTAAGCATACTTAGCATGTTTTTGTGATATTTATGCATATCTCTCATACTTGGTACATCCTATAGTACTGACGCATATCTTGTGATGCATCCTTTGATGATGTAGATTCAGGTGTCCCATCCCAGGCACGTGGCTAGAGCTTGCAGGTCACTCCATCCGCCAGATGTTGGTGAGTCCTCCTAGGTTGAGGACTAGTCATGTTATAAGCTTGTGTTAGCTTTTCATTTCCGTACTTCGAGTTAGCTAGGTTCTTGTCCTAGAAACTCTTTATGTCATAAGTAGAGGCTTTTCAGACATAGATAGTATTAGAGTCTTTTTTTTGGACCTTGTATTCCCATTTGTCTTGATTATCCATTTATGTTATTCTGACTTTATCTATTATGCTTCCGCTTATCTTTTGTTACACTTGAGAATGCTATGACCAAGGGTTAGCTTGGGGCACTTGTTGTCCCAAGTCCCGTGTTATGTCTAGGGAGTAACCTCAGGGTGTGACAAACTTGGTATCAGAGCCAGGTTCAAGAGTCCTAGGATGTTTAAAAGAAGCATCGAATAGAGTCTCCTTCATGTGTGTGAAGCGCGCCACACATATGAGAGGGAAACTATGAGATGTCTTAGAAAACTTCACTTCTTTCATGATCACATCGTGCGATAGAGCTTAACTCTAATGTTACTCTAATCCTGATATTGTATGTTTTAGATTATGCCTCCTCGACGTGCTATGCCTCCCCGAGCCACTCAGAATGCTGCTTCTCCCATTTTGGTCCCCGATGTCATGAATGAGGAGTTCAGAAATGCCATTCATTTGCTAGCCCAAACTTTGGCCACTCAGGCCAATCAGCAAGCCCCTGGCCTAGTCCTCCCTCAAGGTGGGGTAGCAGCCCGAGTTCATGACTTCATCTGAATGAACCCACCCGAATTTTAGGGTTCAAAAGTTAGTGAGAACCCGCTCAACTTTATTGATGAAGTGAAGAAGATCTTTGAAGTTATGCAAGTGGTTGGGGTCGATTGTGTTGAGCTTGCATCCTATCAACTCAAGGATGTAGCTCATATTTGGTTCACGCAATGGAAGGAGGCTAGGGTGAGGGACGCGGTCCCCATGACTTGGGAGTGTTTTGAAAGGGCCTTCCTCGATAGGTTCTTTCCCCGAGAGTTTAGGCAAGCGAAGGTGGAGGAATTTATGAACTTGAGACAGGGTTCGATGTCGGTTCAAGAGTATAACCTGAAGTTCAGTCAGTTGTCTAGATATGCAAGGTAGTCCCCCTTCCTCGAAAGGTAGCTTCATATCCTATCTTAAGGCTAGGAAGATGATTTCTAAAGGCTATGTCTATCATATAGTTTGGGTCATGGACATGGAGTCCAGAACCCCATCTATTCAGTCTGTTCCTATTGTAAGTGAGTTTTCAGAAGTGCTTCCCGATGATTTGCCCAGAGTCCCTCCCGAGCGGGAGATCGACTTTGGGATAGATCTTCTCCCAGATACGAATCCTATCTCTATTCCTTCCTATAGAATGGCTCCCGCGGAGCTTAAAGAGTTAAAGGATCAGTTGAAGGATCTTCTTGATAAAGGTTTCATCAGGCCTAGAATTTCTCCATTGGGTACCCAGTTTTATTTGTTCGAAAGAAGGATAGTTCTCTTAGAATGTGTATTGACTACCATAAGTTGAACAAGGTCACAATCAAGAATAAATATCCCATTCCTAGGATTGATGACTTGTTT
The DNA here is from genome assembly GCA_003996215.1 of Jaltomata sinuosa. Classification (NCBI taxonomy): domain Eukaryota; kingdom Viridiplantae; phylum Streptophyta; class Magnoliopsida; order Solanales; family Solanaceae; genus Jaltomata; species Jaltomata sinuosa. The sequence goes on from QJPP01000422.1 coordinate 104,961, forward strand.
GATCAGCTTCAGGGTCCTAATTTCTTCTCCAAAATCGACCTTAGATTCAGTTATCATCAGCTTCATGTTAGAGAGTGTGATATTATGAAGACAACCTTCAGGACTCGGTATGGTCATTATGAATTAGTTGTGATGTCTCTTGGTCTAACAAATGCTCTTGCAGCTTTTATGGATTTGATGAACCATTTGTTCCAGCAGTATTTGGATATGTTTGTGATTGTTTTCATTGATGATATCCTCATATACTCTAGGAGTGAGGAGGAGCATGCGGACCATTTGAGAGTTGTGTTGCAAACTCTCAAGGACCGACAATTATTTGCTAAGTTCAGCAAGTGTAAGTTTTGGATGCAATTTGTTGCTTTTCTGGGTCATATTGTGACTAAAGAAGGTATCCGGGTTGATTTTGAAAAGATAGAGGCAGTAAAGAACTGGCCTAAACCCACTTCCCCGTATGATGTTAGAAGTTTTTTGGGTTTGGATGGTTACTACAGGAGGTTTGTGGAAGGATTTTCTTCCATTCCTACCCCTTTGACCCGATTGACTCAAAAGAAGGTAAAATTTTAGTGGTCCAACTTGAGTGAGAAGAACTTCCAAGAATTGAAGACTAGATTAACCACAACACCAGTGTTAGCTCTAACCGAGGGCCTAGATGATTTTGTTGTGTATTGTGATGCTTCTAGGATTGGTTTGGGTTGTGTTTTAATGCAGCATGGTAAGGTGATTGATTATGCCTCTAGACAACTTAAGACTCATGAGAAGAACTACCCTACTCATGATCTTGAGTTGGCAGCCGTGTCTTTGTTTTGAAGATTTGGAGATATTACTTGTATGGTGTGCATGTGGATGTATTCACCCAGCATAAGAGTCTTCAGTATGTGTTCACTCAGAAGGAATTTAATTTGCAACAAAGGAGATGGCTTGATCTTCTTAAGTATTATGACATGAGTGTGCTTTACCATCCGGGTAAGGCCAGTGTTATGGTGGATGCACTTAGTAGATTGTCAATGGGTAGCATGTCTTTAGTCAAAGAAGGAAAGAAGGAACTGGTTAAGGAGGTTCATAGGCTAGCTTAGTTGGGAGTTCACCTTTTGGACTCGACAAAAGGTGGTGTTATTATTCAGAATGGTTCTAAATCATCCTTGGTAGCAGAAGTAAAGTCCAAGCAAGAAAGTGATCCCATTTTACTCCAGCTTAAGGGTGCAGTCCATCAGCAAAGGGTTGAGGTGTTCTCCCAAGGGGGAGATGGTGTACTTCATTATCAGGGTCGACTATGTGTGCCAGATGTAGATGGGTTACGCCATTAGATTTTGACTGAGGCTCATTGTTCTAGATATTTCATCCACCTCGGTGCCACCAAGATGTACCGTGATCTACGGGAAGTCTTTTGGTGGAATGGTATGAAGAGGGACATAGCCAATTTTGTGGCTAAGTATCCCAACTGTCAACAGGTGAATGTAGAGCACCAGCGACCGGGTGGCATGATTCAGGATATTTACCTTCCCACTTGGAAATGGAAAGCGATCAATATGGACTTTATTATAGGTTTGCCTCGTACTCAAAAGAAACATGATTCGATTTGGGTGATTGTCGATCGGATGACTAAATCATCCCATTTCTTGGCTATTAAGACTACGGATTCAGCAGACGACTATGCCAGACTCTACATCTGGGAGATAGTTCAATTGCATGGTGTTCCTTTGTCCATCATTTCAGATAGGGGGTACTCAGTTTTGGAGGTCTTTTCACAGGGATCTTGGTACCTAGGTGAAGCTTAGCAAAACTTTTCACTCTCAGACAGACGGCCAGGCAGAGCGTACTATTCAGACTTTGGAGGATATGTTGAGAGCTTGTGTGATTGACTTCAAGGGAAATTAGGATGATCACTTACCTCTTATCTAGTTTGCCTACAACAACAACTTTCACTCTAGCATCCAGATGGCTCCATATGAGGCACTATATGGTCAGAGATGTAGATCTCCTATCGGTTGGTTTGATGTAGGTGAGGCAGCCTTGATTGGTCCAGATACGGTTCATGAGACTATGGAGAAGGTTCAGCTTATTAGGGAAGGGTTGAAAACCGCTCAGAGTTAATAGAAATCTTATGCGGATGTGAGAAGAAGGGAGTTAGAATTTGAAGTTGATGATTGGGTTTTCCTAAAGGTGTCACCCATAAAGAATATGATGAGATTTGGCAAGAAAGGAAAGCTTAGTCCCCATTTTGTAGGTCCTTATCGAATTTTGAGGAGAATTAGTAGTGTTGCTTATGAGTTGGATTTGCCAACAGAGTTAGAAGCGGTTCATCCAGTTTTCCATGTTTCCTTGTTGAAGAAGTGTGTTGGTGATCCGGCCTTGATTATTCCCTTGGAAGATGTGTGTGTGAAGGATAGTCTCACCTATGAGGAGGTTCCCATGGAGATCCTTGATCATCAGATTCGAAGGTTGAGGAACAAAGAAGTCACTTCGGTGAAAGTCCTTTGGAGGAATCAACTTGTAGATTGTGCTACTTGGGAAGCGGAAGAGGCCATGAAAGCCAAATATCCTCATCTCTTTCCTTTCGATTCAGTTCCAGCTTGAGGTACCAGTTTCCTCCTTAGTATGTCCCTCCGATTCTATTCCACCAGTTCCTCCCATGATTCTAGCATGCATCCATGTTTTTCGAAGTTAGTTTATCATGTTTTCAAGTTGAAAAGTTTAGTTTCCATGTTTATGCTTGATTTCCTATTTTTGATTGTTGTTAGGGTTGTTTTCTCTTCGGTTTTCCTTGTTTAGTCTTCATTCAAGGATGAATGATCCCATGGGGGAGATATTGTAACACCTTGGAAATCAAACCAACTATTTAAGTTAAAATCTCAGAAAAATTTCATGTTTCAGAAATGACGGGTCAAAACCACGGACCGTGGTTTGAACCACGAGTCGTGGAATGGAGCCGTGATTTCCCTTCTGTTGATTCAGCCTCTGGTTTGGGAACATGAGTTGGTTCTACGGACCATGGTTCAAACCACGGGTCTGTCCTATCCACTCGTGGAACACAAATCAGAGGGATGACAGTCCCTCAGGAATCACAAGTCAGTCTACAGCTCATCATATAAACAACTGGTCCGTCTTGTGATTCGTGGAACCTGGTTCAGAGAAGTCCATGTTTCTTGGAACTACGGTTCAAGTCTATGACTAGTCATTCATTCTACGGGTCCATCCTGTTTACCCGTAGAAGTGCTTCTACAACCTGAAGCTTCTGTCAGGAACCACGGGTCGTGGTTCAAATGATGACCCGTAGAAATGACCCTTAGTCCCTAAAACTGACCATTTTCCAGATTTTTCTTAAATATGTCCCAGGGTTATTTTAGTCATTCCCCACCCTTTTAACTCCTAAACGATGTTGTTTTGGATATTTCTATAAGGGTTTTCACCCTCATTAGCCTAAGTCCCTTCTCATTACCACATTCATCTCCCAAAAAGGAAAAGAGCTCTCTTAAGCTCAAGGTCTCAAGCTCCAAGTTCAAGTCTATTAAGTCTTTTCAATTCAAGTGGGTTAGCTTCAACCAACGTATATGGGTATTCAACAATAGGTTCCTTTCACCCTTGTGCCCAAAACTCCCAATTCTTATGTTAAATTATGAACTTGTGAAATTAGCGTTTTGATCTAAATTGGGGAAAACTTATGAAAACAGTTTCTATGCTTAAGTCCATGGTTTATTATTGTCTAATCATGATTTGATTATGATTCCTTCATTGATTTTAAAAGCCCAAGCTCTAAAGTTGATTTCTAGCATGATTCCATTGAACTACATGTTTTCAAGAGAAATTTGATATCATGACCTTATGTATTTTACGAAATTGCATGCCTAATTCTTCAAGTATGAATTTAGAAAGGAAAGGAATGATTTGAATTATGGTTATGCTTAAGTCTTTAGATGTATGATTTTGAATTGCATGGTATCAGATATGTCTTATTGCTTTTCAAACAGTTTTGACATTAGATATATCATCAGTTATGATCAGTTTTGGCATCAAATATGCCCTAGTATTATATGAGCTATAAGTATGTTTTGGGAGTAGTATTTAGCACCGAGTTGGATAGGGTGAGAGTACACTAAGTCCCAGAACTAAGTGGCGCCATAGGTTTATAAGTCCCCTCTATTGGGCATCTGATTTAGTGATCACGCCACAATCATGCCTTTATACCCTAGTAAGGTATATTGGGTCCTCTCGATGGGGCGTATACATCGAATTCCATGTAGCTCACATGGTCTATCTCGGTTAGAGAACCTCACATAGAAACAGTTTATGCTTTTAAAATGTATTTGACTCTTGGTTAGATTTCAGACTTATTATTTATGATCATGTTTTCAGCTTATGATATTTCATAGAGTCACTTGCATCCAGTTTTACTTCTAAATCATGATTTCGATTGTTAAGCATACTTAGCATGTTTTCGTGATGTTTATGCATATCCCTCATACTTGGTACATCCTATAGTACTGGCGCATATCTTGCGCTGCATCCTTTGATGATGCAGATTTAGGTGTCCCATCCCAGGCACGTGGCTAGAGCTTCTAGGCTATTCCATCCGCCAGCTATTGGTGAGTCCTCCTAGGTCGAGGACAAGTCATGTTATTAGCTTGTGTTAGCTTTTCATTTCCGTACTTCGAGTTAGCTAGGGTCTTGTCCTAGCAACTCTTTATGTCATAAGTAGAGGCTTTTCAGACATAGACAGTATTGGAGTCTTTTTTTTGGACCTTGTATTCCTATTTGACTTTATTATCCATTTATGCTATTCCAACTTTATCTATTATGCTTCCGCCTATCTTTTGTTATGCTTGAGAATGCTATGACCAAGGGTTAGCTTGGGGAACTTGTGGTCCCAAGTCCTGTGTTACGTCTAGGGGGGTAACCTCGGGATGTGACATGTCAGAATTAAGAATGTTGACCAAAGTCAATGATTTCCAAAGTTTAACCTCTAAAATAAAGAAACGACCATAAAGACCAAACAAATGGCCCAGGCACCAAACTAGCAGTCCCAGCAAGTCATAAATGACTTGGGGCCGCTACAGGCAAGATCTAACAGTACAAGAAAGACTGGAAGGGTCATTACATATTTTTTTAGGTTTCATTTTTAGATCAAATACCCATTAACAATTTTTAAAGAATAAACTTTTAAAATGGGTTAATGAGTATTGAGTCTAAAAATGAAACCTAACATAACATTGTCACGACCTAATTTCTCGATCGTGATGGCACCTACAAACCCCTAGTAGATGAACAATTGCACGTAGCCCATAACGGTTAGTAATGGGCTACCATCTAACACTATAGCTAAGGAATGATATGAATAAGCGGAAGCAAGGGAAATAAGCTGAAGAAAGTAGATACAGGAATATATATACATTTGCGGAAGCTAAATCAAAACCCCAAAACTTGGTATCATAGTATAGAGCCAGAACTACCTATAAGGAGTACAAAGGATCCAAAAAAATATATACAGATGTCTCTGGGTAGTAATGGAATACATGATATAAAAGATAACTAAAAGCTAAGCTCCGGTTTCCAAGAGCTCACCCTCAGTCTGAAATATCTCAAAAAAATAGCTTCTCGCACGAGTCTCCAATGAGCTAATGACGATGGCCCACACTAGGATCTGCACCAGAAGATGCAGAGTATAGTATGAGCACCTATTGCAAAGCAACTGGTACCCAGTAGGTATCATAGGCCGACTGGGCACATATAAGATAAAAGAGCAGTAATAAGCAGAATAGAAAACAACTAGCCACAGAAGGCAAAGAAGAAGTACACGGAAGCTAGCACAGAAGGAATACAAGCAGGAACAATACATATGTATAGCTAAAAGAATACATATCACAGGCAAAAGAAAGAAACACGTACCCGGGATCATTACAACAACAAGTATACAAAGAAGAGTTTAGAAAATAGGCGGTATACCGGTAACCTCAACGAATAGTGAAGGAGAGGAAGAAAATAGTAAACATGTTTGAATATAATGAATGATAACCCAACTAAGCATGAAATCTCAAGTCAAGAATTCAAAAACTGGAAGCCCAAGTTTAACCTTAAAAATATCCAAAGTCATAAGAACCACAATAGGAACCAATAGAGAGAAATAGTAACAATAAGCCTACCTACAGTCCCACGGGCGCCCATACACCCAAGGCACACAAACAAGTGAAGACAAACCCTCCGGCATCCCATACTACGAGAGCGTACAATCAACAAACAACAAACAAGGGTGGAACCTCACACAAATGAATGGTATGGCATGCCATGCTAAGCTAAGAGTGATAGTAGTACCATATGTTACCCACTTCTGGCATCCTATAAGGCCTAGAAGTTGGTATCTGTGAAAGGTCACACTCGTATACCTCTACTATGCTATATACCCCCTCCCTCTTACACTCGCAGTGCGTAGCCCCTAGTCCAGAATAGCAAGGTCAATGGAGGCCCCCGACCAACATACTAGATGCCCAGTAATCTTGAAAATCCCCAAGTAAAATTGCCCGTAGAGTATTCATGTCTATATCAGGAAGTTAAATAGTCCTAGCGCACGGCACGACCCTATCGAGTCTAGCATCACCCTGGAAGTTGTCGTAAAACAAGTCTAGCGCTTGACCCTGCCGAGTCTAGTATAAGTGGAAATAGTGATAAAACATCATGTTAATTCCCCCTTATCCCAACAAGATCCATTAAGACGGTACCAAACCCCTTTTCAATCATTTTTATCGAAAATAGGCCCCACGGGCCATACAAGGTTTAGAAATTCAGAAATAGTAGGCCCGAAGCCAAAACCATAGTAAAATCATGAAGAATTCCCTCTATATGCATGATGAATGGTATACACAATCATAATAGTGGCCCCTAGCCCACATTCAACCTATCAGACCTGCACAGGCTCCAAACATTCTATACCACAGATAGCTAGCTCTATATCAATAATAATGATGTTCGGGACTCATGGAAATTCCCAATATCCTACCAACTATGTTCTTGAGTCTAAATAAGACCACACAGGACCATAAGGGTAAATAGAGCGTATAACACAAGTGCTACAAACATCGGAGGAAGAAAAGTAATTGGACCTGAACAAGCGATCAAGGTCTGTGGTACCAACTAGTAAACCCAACCCAAGGATGCCCATTAATACAATTTATGCTATATATGCGAAGTCTAAGCAGTTTAAATCGTAACCTACCTTGGGGTTGAACTGCAAACACAAACCATCACTCGTGTGTGTTCCCCTTCCGAACAACCTCAAAAAGCTGCCATGCTATCAAGAACATAATCTAGGTGTCAAGATGAGAACAACGACCCAATATTGCTATTCGGAAAATGGGGCTAAAATTTGAGTCGAAAAATGACCCTCAAGGCTCGTGCAGCGAAACAAAAAATAAAATTCACAATTATGTTCGTGGTGAATTTAGGAACCCATGCTCCAAATTTGAGTGCAAACGGAGTTCGTTTCGGGACTCAAAATAGTCCCAAAGTACTACTAATTCATGAGAATAAAAGTGGAGAATTGCGATTTTCAAGGGCGGAAATGTACCAATTTGTAAGCAAGAATCTACCACGGACTGGAACTACATCTACCACGAACAATCAAGCTCTCCAACACAGCTTTAACCCAAGAAAAATCAAGCTTGTAAGATCCTCAACCATGGAGGTTTTTGAGCTTGAAGAGAAGAACAAGGCTTGAAGAAGAAGAGGCTTACCAATGATAAAGGAGCGAGATTAACGATAATTTGGAGAATTCCCACGAGCCCACATTGTTCTTGAGTAATTAGAGTTGAGAAAAAATGAAGTTAGAGTTGAAAGAAGTGAAAGAAATAAGCTGAAAATCGTGAAAAACAAGAATTTAAAGAATGAAATTTGTGGAAATTAACAAAAGTTAACAAGAGATTTTACCTATTCACGAGGCCAAGAAACACACTCGGATCAACGATAATTATTCCTCCAAGTTATGGGTAAGAGCAGGTGAAGATTTGAAGGAATTTGGTGTAAAAATTATGGAGAAAACGAGTTGGGAAGATAAGAGCAAAAGCTGAAAATAAAGCTGCCAATTGCTATTTAAAGATGGCCCGCAATAGAAAAATCTGCAATTTTCTAAACTTCTACGGGGCATTCCGGGCACAATCGGAACTCGATACTCAGAAACTAATAGAACTATTTGAGTGAAAATGATATTCCAAGCTCAATGAATCAATGAATTTACCAACAGAGATCGTTTTAAGGAAAAGTGGGCCCCATGCCCAAAACTAACTCGGAACTCAATACCCGAAAATAAGTCTGGAAGCCTCGGGACCCGAACAAAAAGTTCCCCTAGCCTAAAGTCGACATTCCGGAGCTAATAGAGTGGACAAAATTTCCATCCCAGGCCGTCTTCTCCGAATGTTGACCAAAGTCAAACTTTCAAGTTCAACTTGGCTAAAACACAAAAACCCAGACAAAACTAAATCGAAAGCTCCCAGAACCTGACCCAGGGTGCATCTAGACCGAAATCCACGCTCTGGAGGTAACAGAACTGTCAAAATTCGATTTTGAGCACATTTACCAAGAATGTTGACTAAAGTCAATGATATTTTAAGTTAAGGCTTTAAAACAGGCAAACGACCAAAACGACCAAACGAACGACCAGAGATTTGAACCACCGGTCCTAGCAAGTCATAAAGGTCTTGGGGACGCTACAGCAAAGCTCTAGCAGTACAAAGAAGGCGTAAACACGAAATAAGGTTCATTACATCATCCACTATTAAAAAGGACTTTCGTCCTCGAATGTCAAGAAGAAAGAGGTACTTAAAGGCTCAAACAGCTGCAGAAACTGGGCCCGCATATCTCTCTCGGTCTCCCAGGTAGCCTCCTCAATTGGACGATGCCTCCACTGAACTTTTACAATAGGAATCTCCCTAGACCTCAACCTCCTCACATATGTGGCCAATATAGCAACTGGCTCCTCGACAAAGGACAAGCTCTCATCCAACTGAACTGAATCCCAATGTAACACATGAGACTCATCTGGAACATACCGTCTCAACATCGAAACATGAAACACCGTATGCATAACTGAAAAGATCGGAGGCAAGGATAACTGATAGGCAACACTACCAACTCTCTGGAGGATCTCAAACGTCCCAATATACCTAGGGCTAGGCTTGCCCCACCGACCAAATCTCATCATACCCTTCATGGGCGACACACGGAGGAATACCAAATCACCAACACTAAACTCCAAGGCATGATGTCTACGATCAACATAGCTCTTCTACCTACTCTGAGCAGCTCAAAGTCTATCCTGAATCACCATAAATTTGTCTAAGGAGTCCCAAAGTAAATCAGTACTCTGTGGCCTGGACTCCAATCCATCAAACCAACCAACCGGTGATCTGCAATGCCTACCATACAATGCCTCGAAAGGTGCCATGCCAATGCTAGAATGGAAGCTATTATTATACGAAAACTCGGCCAAAGGCATAAAATGATACCAAAAACCTCCAAATTCAAGAACACAAGCTCAAAGCATGTCCTCCAGGACCTGGATGGTCCTGTCGGACTAGCCATCTGGCTGAGGGTGGAAAGCAGTACTAAGTTGAACCTCTGTACCAAAATCTCACTGAATAGCTCTCCAAAACCGAGATGTGAACTGAGTGTCGTGGTCTGAAATGATAAAAGCTGGGACCCCGTGCAACCGAACAACCTCACGAATATAGATCTGAGCTAACCTCTCGGCACTGTAAAAAGTCTAAACTGGCAAGAAATAGGATGACTTAGTCATCCGATCCACAACCACCCAAATGAAATCAAAACCCCTGGAGGTACGAGGCAAACAAATCACGAAATCCATAGTAATCCCTTCCCACTTCCACTCAGGAATGGAAAGTCACTGCATCAACCCACCAGGTCTCATGTGCTCGAACTTCACTTGTTGATAGTTCAAGCACCAAGACACGAACTCTGCTACATATCACTTCATACCACTCCACCAGTAAAGCTATCTCAAGTCTCTATATATCTTCGCTGCACCCGGATGAATGGAGTATCTAGAATAATGTGCCTCATGGAGTATCAACTGAATCAAATCACCAACCCTCAAAACACAAAGTCAACCACCAAACCTCAGAACCACATCTGAATCTAGAGTAGTCCGACTGGCCTCACACCGAACAAACTGATCTCGAAGGTAAGACAATAGATGATCCTCAAACTGACGGCTCTGTATCTGATCAACTAGAGTAGACCAAACCTCAGCACTAGCAAGAACTCGACTAGGATCTGACAAATCAAGCCTAACCAAGCGGTTAGCCAAGGAGTAGATGTCAAAGGCCAATGGTCATTTAGAAACTGAAAGTGAAGCTAGGCTGCCCATATTCGATGCCTTCTGACTCAAGGCATCCGCTACAACGCATGCCTTGCCCGGATGGTACAGAATAGTGAAATCGTAGTCCTTCAGCAACTCAATCCATCTCCTCTGCCTCGATTTTAGCTCTCGCTGACTCAGAATGTACTGAAGACTATGGTGATCGGTGAATATCTCACAATGAACTCCATATAAGTAGTGCCTCCAGATCTTGAGCATGAAAAGTTCCACCGCCAACTCCAAATCATGGGTGGGGTAGTTACACTCGTGAAGCTTCAGCTGCCTCTATGCATATGCAATCACACGACCCTGCTGCATCAACACACAACCAAGACCAGCCCCAGAAGCATCACAATACACGGAGAAACTCTAACCCTCAACTAGAAAAGTCAATATAGGAGCTAAAGTCAACAAGGACTTATGCCTTTGGAAGCTATCCTCACACTGAAATAGGAAATCCTTCCTAGTCAGCCTAGTCAAAGGTGCTGCTATGGAAGAAAACCCCTCTATGAACCGTCTGTAGTACCCGGCTAACCCAACAAATCTGCAAACCTCAGTAGGAGTAGTAAGTCTAGGCTAATCACAAACCGAAAAAATCTTACTCAGATATACTCTAATCCCATCCTTAGACACCACGTATCCTAGGAATGCAACTGACTCAAGAAAAAACTTGCACTTTAAGAACTTGGCATAAAGCTGATGATCTCTAAAAGTCTAGTATAATCCTCAAGTGCAGCTCATGCTCATCTTTACTCTGCGAGTATATCAGAATGTTATCTATGAAGACTATCACAAAGGAGTCCAAATACAGGCTAAGCACCCTATGCATAAGATCTATGAAAGCTGCAGGGGCATTAATCAACCAAAAAGACATCACCAAGAACTCATAATGGCCGTAACGTGTCGTTAATGCTGTCTTAGGGATGTCCTCCGCCCTAATCCTTGATTGATGGTAGCCTGGCCTCAAATCTATCTTCGAAAACATGACTGAACCTTGGAGCTGATCAAGCAAATTATCAATACGCGGCATCAGATACCCATTCCTCACAGTAATCCTATTCAGCTGCCGATAATCAATACACATCCACATAAACCCATCCTTTTTCTTAACAAATAGAACAGGAGCACCCCAAGGCGACACACTCGATCTAATGAACCCCTTAGCTAACAAATCCTGGAGCTGCTCCTTAATCTCTCAACTCTACAGGATCCATACAGTAGGGAGATATAAAAATGGGCCTGGTGCCTGGCTCTAACTCAATAGTGAAATTAATATCTCTCTCAAGTGGAAGGCCTGGCAGGTCGGTAAGGAACACATCTAGGAAGTCTCTAACCTTAAGAACGGACTCAGGGGAAGAAGGGTCAACACTAGCATCTCAGACATATGCTAAGTAATCCAAACACCCTTGTAAAATCAGGTTCCTAGCTTGAAAACAAGAGATGATCCCAGACGGCGCGCGGCTAACAGAACCCTGCCACATAACCGGGGATACACTAGGCACGAAAATGGTAATGGTCTTGGCATAACAATCCAAAACTTCACGGTGAGGGGATAACCAGTCCATGCCCAGTATCATATCAAAATCTAACATATCAAGTACCATCAAATCACCCCAAGTCTCCAAATCACCAATATATATCATGCAAGATCTCACAATCCTATCCATTACTAAGGAATCTCCTTATGGGGTCAAAACAGAAACATAAATATATAACAGCTTACTAGACAACCCCAAATAAGGCACAAAGTAAGCAGATACATATGAACATATAGATCCAGGATCAAATAAAGCATAAGCTGGTCGATGGCATACATAAATCATACCAATGATCACAGCATCCTAGGCCTCTGCCTCTGGTCTCCCAAGGACCACATAGAATTGACGTGACCACTACCTGACCGACCGCTATCACTACCACCTGTCCTTCCTCATAGGCCACCACCTCTACCCTGACCACCACCTCCTCGAACCGGTGGCAGAACTGAATGAATAGGCTGAGCCAGCTGGCTGAACTGTACCCCACTGGGGCCAATCTCTAGCAAAATGACCATAACTCCGCACTCATAGCAGGTTGTACCCAGCTGGGGGCAATCTCTGGCAAAATGACCGCTGACTCCACACTCATAGCAAGGCCCTGATAGGCCACCCTGCTGAGACAAACCCGCTGAACCTATATGGCCACCTTGGCCTGATGCCTTAGAAGTAGTACCTCTCAAAGACTGACTACTCTGACCACACTGACTGCTCTGACCCTGCTCAAACTGAGAACTATAAGTCTGAAGTGAATCTTGAACTGGTCGATTAGACTGACCTTGGTGCCTTTGCGGCTGATGACCTTGGCCCCACTGGCCTGAACCCCTACCACCAAACTGAGAACCACTGTAGATACCCTGATGTCGAGGCCTCTTATCTCTGGCCCCAGTGTTATGACAACGTGAATCCTCTATAGTATGGGCATAGTCCATCATATCCTGGAAGGATCGACCACTAGCAACCAATTCCATCATATCCTGGAATGACCGACCACTAGCAACCAATATCTCTGCAGGATCTCTAAACTCTCTCCGTAGCCCCCAAACAAATCAATGGACTCTGTCAGACTCAGTAGGAATAAGCATGACCCCAAATAGAGCAAGCTGATGGAAATGAGTCTTGTACTCTGAGACGGTCATGGTATCTAGAGTAAGTGTGGTGAACTCCTCTCTCCGCCTCTCTATGTCGCTTTGATGTAAGAATTTGTCCATAAAGGCCTTATAAGACTCGGACCAAGTCAAAGGAGGTGACGATAATGGTCTACAAACAACCTGGGACCTCCACCATAACTTTGCTAGGCCCTCCTGCTGATATGTAGTATAGCCAACCCTATGAGTCTCCAACAACCCCAGATGGTGCAACATCTCCTCACAAGTAGTAATAAAGTTATAAGGGTCCTGCCCAGAAGTACTAGAAAACCCCGGAGGTGTCAATCTCAAGAATCTACCCAACGCCTTCTGCTCCTTCTCTGTCATAGCTGGTGAGGAGCAAGAGGCTGTGAAATTGATGGGACCAAAATAACCTCGGCATGGGGAGAAACAGTAACAGGCTGCGCTCCTGAACTCGGTGCACCTAGGATTGCCTCCCAAGTGGATGTCTGTGCTTCCTCAGAAGGTCCCTCTCCAATCATACCCAACAACTATAACAGTAAGCCCAGAATATCTGAAGACTGAGCTGGGGCTGAAGCTTGCACTGGAGATAGTGGTACCTGGGCTGCCCCCTGGTCCACATGCTGCTCGAGAGAAAACTCTGGCTCATGATCATGCTCGGGCCCTATCTCAACTCTACCAGCTACTGCTGCTCAGGGACATCCTCGAACCCTACCTCTATGACCTCCTTGGCCCCTAGCTGGAGTCAGAGGCTCATCTCTGCCCGACGCTGATAATCTCGTACGGCCCATCTGCGAAATAATAATTGAGAACAAATGATATTTCAAGAAACTCCCAAGGATTACGCACGATACAGAAGCAAATAAGAGAGTCATAATTCCTAAGATGTCACTATAACCTCTCAAAGATTGAGTACGGACGTCTCCACCCTGATCCACAAGACTCTACTAGACATTGTCTCCTATACCGATGATACCGGTGAACCTAGGCTTTGATACCAAGCTGTCACAACCCGATTCTCAGTCATGATGGAACCTACAACCCCCAGTAGGCGAACCAAACCCCGTAGCTCAGAACGGTTAGTAATGGGCTACCATCTAACACTTTAGCAGAGGAAAAATATAAATAAGCGGAAGCAAGGGAAATAAGCTAAAAAAAGTAGATACAACAATATATATACATCTGCAGAAGCTAAACAAAAACCCCAAAACCTGGTATAATAGTATAGAGCTAGAACTACATATAAGGAGTACAAAGGATCCAAAATAATATATACAGATATCTCCGGGTAGTAATGGAATATATGATATAAAAGATAACTAAAAGCTAAGCTCCGGTTGCCAAGAGCTTACCCTCAGTCTGAAATATCTCAAAAAAATAGCTCCTCGCACGAGTCTCCAACGAGATAATGGTGATGTCCCACAATAGGATCTGTACCAAAAGATGCAGAGTGTAGTATGAGCACCAATTGCAAAGCAACCGGTACCCTGTAGATATCATAGGCCGACTGGACACATATAAGATAAAAAAGCAGTAATAAGAAGAATAGAAAACAACTAGTCATAGAAGGCAATGAAGAAGTACACGGAAGCTAGCGCAAAAGGAATACAAGCCGGAACAAAACATATGGATAGCTAAAAGAATACACATAACAAGCGAAAGAAAGAAACACGTACCCGAGATCCTCGCAACAACAAGTATACAAAAAAGAGTTTAGAAAATAGGCAGTATACTGGTAACCTCAATGGGTAGAGAAGGAGAGGAAGAAAATAGTAAACATGTTCGAATACAATGAACGATAACCTAACTAAGCATGCAATCTTAAGTCAAGAATTCAACAACTAGAAGCCAAAGTTTAGCCTTTACAATATCCAAAGTCATAAGAACCTCAATAGGAACCAATAGAGAAAAAAAGCAATAATAAGCCTACCTATAGTCCCACAGGCGCCCATACACCCGAGGAACACAAACAAGTAAAGACAAACCCTCCAGCATCCCATACTATCAGAGCATACAATCAACAAATAGAAAACAAGGTTGGAACCTCATATAAATGAATGGTATGACATGCCATGCTAAGCCAAGAGTGATAGTAGTACCATATGTTACCAACTTCCGGCGTCCTATAAGGCCCAGAAGACGGGATGCATGGAAGGTCACACCCGTATACCTTTACTACGTCGTCTACCCTTCCTTTGGAACTCACAGCTCGTAGCTCCTGGTCTGGAATGACAAGGTCCATGAAGGCCCACGACCAACATACTAGATGCCCCGCAATCTCAAAAATCCCCAAGTAAATCTGCCCAGAGAGTATTCAGGTCTAAATCAGGAAGTTAAATAGTCCTAGCGCACGGCTCCGCCGAGTCTAGCAACACCCCAAAGTTGTAGTAAAACAAGTCTAGCGCTCGACCCCGCCGAGTCTAGTATAAGTGGAAATAGTGATAAAACATCCATTTAATTCCCCCTTACCCTAAGAAGATCCATTAACACAGTACCAAACCCCTTTTCAATTATCTTTACCAAAAATAGTCCCCACGAGCCATGCAAGGTTTAGAAATTCAGAAGTAGTAAGCCCTAAGCCAAAACCATAGTAAAATCATGAAGAAATTCCCTCTATATGCATGATGAATGGTATACACAATCAAAATAGTGGCCCTCGGCCCACATTCAACCTATCGGCCCTGCACATGCTCAAAATGTTCAACAACACAAATAGCCAGCTCTATATCAATAATAACAATGTCTGGGACTCAGGACATTCCCAATATCCTACCAACTATGTTTCAGAGTCTAAATAAGTCCACACAGGACCACAAGGGCGAATAGAGCATATAACACAAGTGCTACAAACATCGGAGGAAGAAAAGTAATCAGACGTGAACAAACGGTCAAGGTCTGTGGTACCAACTAGTAAACCCAACCCAAGAATGCCCATTAGTACAATTTTATTCTATATATGTGAAGTCTAAGGAGTTTGAACAGTAACCTACCTCGGGGCTGAACTGCAAACACGAACAATCCCTCGTGTGCCTTCCCCTTCCGAACAGCCTCAGAAAGTATCCAAGCTATCAAAAACATAATCTAGGTGTCAAGATGAGAAGAACGACATCTATATTAATATACGGAAAATTAGCCTGAAAATCGGGTCAAAAAATGACCCTCAGGGCTCGCGTAGCGAAATAGAAAATAAAATTCACAATTATATCCGCGGTGAATTTAGGAATCTATGCTCAAAATTTGAGTACAAATGGAGTTCGTTTTGGCGCTCAAAACAGCCCTTAAGTACTACTAATTCATGAGAACAAAAGTGGAGATGTCACGACCCGATTTCTCAGGTCATGATGGCACCTACAACCCACCAGTGGGTGAACCAATTCCTGTATCCTGGAATGGTTAGTAATGAGCTACTACGTAACCAATACGAAAAATGAACAAAAATAAGCGGAAGCCGAATATAAATATAAGACAACGCGGAAGAAACAACATGAAATATATATATACAATGATACTACACCAACCCCAAGACTTGGTATCGACAGTACAAAAGCTTCTGATAGAATATAAGTGCTAGAAGTAACTAAATACAACATTTTAATTTGTCTCCGAAAGTACAAGGAGTAACAGTGCCAAAAGATGAGATGTGGTCAAGCCCCGACCGTCAGCCGCTCACCCTAGTCTCAAATGTCCAAAAGTTGCACGAGTCTCCAACATGATCAACAATGGAAGGACAACTAATATCTGCACCAGAAAGATGAAGAAGTATAGTATGAGCACCAAGACAACGAGTACTCAATAGGCATCATCGGCCGATTGAGCACATATAAGATATAAAAATAGTAATAAGCAGAATACAAGAAAGAAGTCACGGAAGCAAGGAAAAAGCACAAGGAACTAGCACAAGGAGCAATCAACCAAGAGTTACAAGTATACATGCTAGCACAAAATAGATACACAACAGAAAAACACAGGTGTAAGGAAGAAGAACGCACCTGGAATCCTTGCAACAGTAGTATATAAAAGGAGAGAGGTTAGAAAACATGGCGGTATACTGGTAATCTCAAGTAAAAAGGAAAGAAGGGAGGCAATCCAACATAATCAACTAGAAGGCATAGAATAACGAAAACATGCTTTAAACACAACTATCAAGGTAGGCATAAACCGGGATCAATCTCACAAATACAGCCCTAAAAAGGAATAACTAAACCACCATAACCTATAGCCACTACTCAGAGTCAAGATAAGGAACAATGGGCTGAAACCCACGAACCGACCTAAAGGCAACACAAAGGTTCCCCAATAAAATAGGACTCACTAGCCCTTTAATACTCAAGCCCAAACACTCGGAGCCTCAACAAGATAAAACTTACCAATCCACAAGAACCAAGGACTAAAACAACCTCTATAATATGATAGGAATCGTATAAGCTACCTACAGTCCCAACAACCGCCCATACAACCGAGGAATGCAATCAAGTGAAAACAAACCCTTTAGTCGCTCATATAACCGGAGCGTACACTGAACACATAGCAAACAAGGGTGGAATCGACGTGCCAAATGCATGGTAATGATATGATATGGAAGTGACCGGTATGTTCCCCCTCAGGTACCTCAAGGGCCCATATAGAGGCAGGACCCTTGGAAGGACTATACCCGTGTACTTCTACTATGTCGTACACTGCTCGTCCAGCACACGCAGCCCAAGGTCCCAGGTCCTAGATTAATAGGGTCTATAGAGGTCTACTTGTCGACCACATAAATCGCCCAGCGTTCTCAAATAGTAGCTCAAAACTAGAAACCTCGTAGTATATTCCCAGAATTGAACCGGGTCTAACATAGAAGTAGTTAATCTCAAAAAACCCTGTCAAAGGGTGCCTGAAGCATACTCTCATCTAAATCAGTGATAAAAGTCTCAATAACCCTCTCCCAGGGTGCCCAGAACGTATCCAGGTCTAAATCAGTGATAAAAGTCTCAATAACCCTCTCAAAGGGTGCCCAGAGCGTATCCGGGTCTAAATCTGTCAGAAGTCAAGACTAGTGCTCTGCCCAGCATAGCCTAGTATCAGTAGGAAATCAAATGTAGTACTCTGCCCAGCATAGCCTAGTATCAGTAGAAAATCAGGTTTAGTACTCTGCCCAGCAAAGCCTAGTATCAGTAGGAAGTCAAGTGTGAAATCATCCAAAATCCCATTTTTATCATCAGGTATACCAAAAAGGGGACCCCGGGGCCATGCATGTTTAGGAAATACCATATATAGTGGCTCGCAGCCAAAACCGAAGTAAAACATACAGGGAAAACCTCTTTCATGGATGATATGATCACACACAAATATAAATTAGCCCAACGGCTGACAAATATTCCTACCGGCCCTGCACAGGCTCCATAGCTACCCAACAGACATAACCAGCCTAAATGGGTATCTCTATGTCCAGGATTCACTGATATTCCCAAATCACCCACCGTCTATGTTCCAGAGTCAAAGCAAGGCCACACAGGATCACAAGGGTGATATACAATACTACACGAATACTACAATCAGCATATGAAATAAACAGACAGAAAAGGCAGACAAGGTCTGGGGTACCAACCTATAACAACCCGCCCAAGGATACTAATTTATGCAGTTATAGCCTATATACACAAAGTCTAGGTGGGAAAAGCTATAACCTACCTGTCGTCCGATGAATAGATGCGGGGAAGGCATAGTCCAGGATCGAACTTCTCTGAGAAGCTCTAATTTGCGAAACCACTATCAATACAACAATCTATATGTCAAAACAAGACTAACGATAACCATATTGCTATAATAATAGCCGAGTCGAAATTTGGGTCACAAATGGGCCCGTGGGCCCAGCGATCCAAAACTAGAAACGAAAAAAATACATGTGTTCCTTACCATCCCGGGAGCACATGCTCCAAATTTGTGGAAACGGACAACAATTGGGGCTTCAAATCAGCCCAACAATTATGAAATCAAAGAGGGAATCAAATGAAGAAATTACTGGATTAAAGGATGGAATACTTACAATTTGCGACAAGGAATCAACCACGAACGAGAAATTAATTACTCCAACGCTAAGATATGATCTCATAGAGATAATGGAGCTTGGACCCTTAGAAACAATGGATAAATGCGGAATTTTGGTGAAGAAAATTAAGGAAAAGGTATATATACATACAAGGATTTGTTCATCGCTATCGCGAAGAAAAACCTCCGAGATCGCGATGAACAAACTGGCTAACTCATCAAGATCACGAGGGTTTGTTTTCGAGAGCGCGATGAACAACTTCACCAGCAACAGAAAACCAGCAGTGCTAAAAACTTCTACGGGGCATTCCGGGCATAATCGGAACCTGATACACAAAAACTAATAGTGCTATTTGAGTGGAAACGATGTTTTGGACTCAACAGAATGGACAAAACTTCCATACAAGGTCGTTTAGGAAAAATGTTTACCCAAGTCAACACTATCTAATGCCAACCAAACATCCAAAATAAGCCCGGATCACTCGGGACCAAAACTAACCAACTACCTAACACAAACTCAGCATTTCAGAGCTAACAACACTGGCGAAATTTCCATCTGAGGCCGTCTTCTCCGAATGTTGACCAAAGTCAATCAAATAAGCCCAACTCTCCTGAAAATGCAAAACGAGAGAGAATTCCAAGCTGAAAAGCTCCCGGATCCTGACCAATGGTCACTCTATACCAATGTCCATGGTCCAAAGCTAACGGAACTGTCAGATTTTGATTTCGAGCACGTTCACCAAGAGTGTTGACTGAAGTCAATGATTTCAAAAGCTTAAATCTCTAAAACCAGGAATGGACAAAAGACTAATCATGCATCCCAGGCACCAAAGTACCGGTCCCAGCAAGCCATAAATGACTTGGGGCCGCTACAAGAAAGCTCTAACAGTGAAAGAAGGGAGAAAATGCGTAATTGACTGGAAGGGTCATTACATCATCCACTACTAAAAAGACTTTCATCCCCAAAAGTCAGGAAAGAAGGAAAGACTGGAGATTAAAAGAATAGCGAATACCAAGCCCGCACTATTCTCCCGAACAACCCGGGTAGCCTCTTCGACCGGATGGCACCCAACAGAACCAACGAATGCAACCAAGCCTAAAACTCATTACTAGACAAGCTAGATTCAAAACTCCACTCCAAATCTCCAAGGGACTTCCAACCCAAACTGAACCTCGAGAATCTCAATTGAAAAGCACCGACACAATATCGAAACCTGAGAAGCAAGGCGATCAACACACGAAACTCAAACGTTCGAAACCACAACCAAATTTTCCAGAAAAGCCAATAACCAAAATACTAACTCATAAGCCAGCTGACCCATAAAACTCTTTTGTTCTGAACGGAATCCTCTTGCACCACAACATGAAGTTGCATACAAGTCGAACACTCGACCACCCTCGAAGCATCAACTGACACACCAGAGATCCATTGTCTTTGCTTATACCCTACCACACATGAAATCACCTCTATTTGCTCAAACTCCTTTCAACTCAAACTATAGTTCACTAGCATATACCATCCAAGGTAACAACTTGATGCGTACCCTTGAAAACTGGAGTTACCTGTCCCGACTTACCATCAACCAATGAGCGAATGATTTTTCTAACATCGAACTTGATAATTGAAACCGACTGAATAACCCATCTGAATTCAACTGAAGCTTCCATATCAAGGTGAGGAAAAGCATGTATGAATACCCTGTGTTGACGGAGAAAATTCCAAACTGTAGAACGAACCCAACTTTGTTGCACCGTGTTAAGTCTGAATCAACTAGAAGCGAATGAACCAGGGCAACCTGCCCAACAGACCCAAACCAAAACCAAGATCCCGCAAGTAGTGCGGTAAGCTTACCACAAAGTCTGTAGTCATTATCTAATCTCCCACACTCTAAGAAATACTGCTGCTACTCCGAATACTCGAACACCATTCGGATTTGAAATTGCTTCCCAATTCTCAACTCAGGAAGGAGTCTACCATAACAAAAATATCAAGTCAGAACACCCCGAAGGCAAATAAGCGGTGCCTGGGGTTTAAAGTCTCCATCTAGATATAGAATCTCTGCATATACCTTCAACTCACCTTTTTGGTTTGAATCAACCGCTCTACCGGATCTGCACACAATCAAATATTTCGAAGCATATATTATACTGAACTTCTAGTTCATACTGGATGAGTCTAACCAATAGTGGAACCCTATATAAACAATAACTCTGGAAGAATCAGCTAAACAAGCTTTCAAAGCCTCGATAAATGAATGGTGACCACCAGTCTCTAAGTAGCATTAGAACTCAGAAATAACCCTGCTAGTCTCAACCCGCACAAGCTGACCACATAAAGCATATACCGCCGCTGCATCTTGAACTTATACCACTGAGTTTGACCAATCATGGTGGAAAGAACCTCGTACTATCATGAACACCGTTGAAATCTGGAACGTCTAGTCTTACCCAAGGGTTAGCCAAGGACTAGATGTCCAAGAACAACTATCACCCCATAACGGAAAATGGGTAAGCTAAGTTGTCCAGACTCAATGCCTTCCAACCCAAGAAGCTGCAACCAAAAGAACCAACCACGAACCATCCGGAGTAGTTTTCTAGTCTACGATTCTAAAACCTAACCCTAGTTGGCAACCAATACCTCTGTTGAACTTCTGCATAAACCCAATCACTGTCGATGAACACTTAGGAGTTGGAGTCAGCTGCTCTGAATATACCGTTTTGCCCAAAACCGAAGGTGGTGCAAAGACTTGGATCATTCACCGAACATCACAAGAAAATTACAACTGATGCAATGAGTCGCCAATGGTAGTACTAAAAATGACCACTACCTCGATCTCTCACCAAAAAGGAATTCTGACCTCGGACCAATCGAAGGAAAACTATTACAATCTATAGTCAGATGGATCATGTCAATACACACAAACCAAAGAAAACTCTCAATTGTCACCCCAGTCATCTACTAGAATGCACAAGAACGAACAAGGAGTCATCTCCCTCCTTTTCCAACTAATAAACCCTTCCTTAGCACATACTGAACTTTAGAAATCCTTTCTCAATTAAGAATCTGAGGCCATTTCTTTAGCTCCCATACTTACATTGTCTACACTCAACAAGGCAGGTGAAGAATGGTCCGGATGCTCGACTCACCCAACATGCTACGAATACATCTCAACCACGAGGCTACAGTCAATACTTAGTCAAAAATGCTAAATCCAAAACTCAATAAAAGAACTAAGATCGAAAATTACTCTAGTTGGAATAGGGGAAAACTATAGGACAACCCAACCGGACAAGAACTGAAGGAGACTATGGGAACAACCCACATAACTACCAACCTCCTTAACCAACCAACAAGGAGGTTAGACTCTAAAGACTTGAGAAAACCAAATTGATCAAGGCACGCTAGCAAAACCAACATCTCCCAACTTAAGATAAAATTTCAACTCTAGCACAACTACCGGTATCACATTGAACCAACACCAGAACCTCTAACAAAAGCTAGGTAACAGCCTAGGAAACAACCATCTAGGACCACTCAAAAGGAAGGCTTAACACAAGCCTAGAGCCACAACGAAACCGGAGGCAAAACACCCAGAAATGAGACTAACATGAACTACCCACGAGCTACGACTCCAGGTAAGAACCTCATAAGGACAACTCAGCCCATCCACTACTAAAGAACAAACTACCAATAAAACAACACATAGATACTACAATCCAAGTAGTCAAATAACTAAATAAGTAGCAGGTAGGCATATAAGCAAATAAACGACAAAAGGGATAGAATCAAAATGCGAGCAGGACAAACACAAGTCGAAGGTAACGAGAGCATTACGTGGATCAACGATATTAGGAACCTCTACCTCAGGCCCACCAAGAGGGGCATCAGACCGATGGGGTCTAACTCAGGACTGAATGGTCAAAGCTGAAGGCTCAACCATCCCTCACTGGGGACATCTCTAGAATAGTGGCCAACTACCCCACAATCATAACAACCAAGCTGACCAGGATACAGAATCGTGGGGCAATTCCTAGAAAAGTGCCCATGCTCATCACATCAAAAACAACCTCTCCAGATGAAGTACGACGGTAAGATCTCACGAAACCTGACCGGCAACCACAGCCTACACAACCTAAAAGCGAACTTTAAAGAACCTGACCCATAAAAAATCCACTCTTCTTGACATGCTGTATACCATCACCCTTTTAAACCTGTGGAGTAACTGAAACTGTATAGGTAGATAAGAAGCAATGGAACCCATCTCTTGTGGAGAATCCCCAACCTCGAGTCTGAGAACCTCGAAAATTGGCCTGGCGATGACGTTTCTTAGTGCTACCTTCGTAAGCCTCATGGCATAAGCCCTCAATATCCCAAGCATGATCCACTACCTGAAGGAAGGTCATCCCAACTATAACCAAGTGCTCGGTAGCCAAACGGAATGGTGAAATCAAACCCCCAACAAAGCTCTAAACCCTATTGAACTCTGAAGGCACCGTCCTGGTAGTAAACCTAACTATGTCATAAAATATCACCTCATACACCAATATCGACAGACAACCCTGCTGAAGAACTGGTAGCCCAACCCTAGCTGAGGAACTGCTCATAGAACCGAGTACTAAAACACCCACTGGAGGACTCAAAGTCCTATCCACGGTGTCCTGAAGAACTGGGGTCACTATAAATCTAATCTAAGATTGGGATGGACCTACACCCCCTACCTAATGCGATAAACTCTCACTCTGAAGTCCTGGAACTGATGGAAGAACTGAAGCAACAGGCATAGAAGTCTCGACACCAATCGATGTCAAACTCATCTTAGTCATCTGAGAAGGAATGAAACAATCAAAGTTTAAAAGTCAATAGATCCAGGAACGCATGATAAGGAGCCAAAAAGATGAAACTTTTCCTAACAATGCCCTTTAGCCTCCCGCAGATAAGATACAGACGTCATCGTACCAATCCATGAGACTCTACGTAGACACTTGATACTGTACCACTACACCGGTGAACCTAGAGCTCTGATACCAAGCTGTCATGACCCGATTTCTCAGGTCATGATAGCACCTATAACTTCTCAGTAGGCGAACCAATTCCTGTAGCCTAGATGGTTAGTAATGGGCTACTACCTAACCAATATGCATAATGAATAGAAATAAGCAGAAGCCAAATATAAAGATAAGATAACGTGGAAGCAACAACCCAAAATATATATATACAATGATACTACACCAACCGTAAGACTTGGTATCGACAGTATAGAAGCTTCTGATAGAATACAAGTGCTAGAAGTAAATAAATACAATATAAATTTGTCTTCGAAAGTACTAGGAGTAACAGTTCCAAAAGATAAGATGTGGTCAAGCCCCGACCGTCACGCGCTCACCCTAGTCTCAAATGTCCAAAAGCTACATGAGTATCTAACGCAATCAACGATGAAAGCTCAACTAGTATATGTAGCAGAAAGATGAAGAAGTAGAGTATGAGCACCAAGACAACGGGTACTAAGAAGGCATCATCGGTCGACTGAGCGCATATAAGCTATAAAAATAGTAATAAGCAGAATACAAGAAAGCAGTCACGGAAGCAAGGAAGAAGCACAAGGAACTAGCACAATGAGAAATCAACCAAGAGTTACAAGTATACATGTTACACAAAACAGATACACACCACAGAAAAACAGGTGTAAGGAAGAAGAACGCATATGGAATCTTTGCAACAATAGTATATAAAAGGAGAGAGTTTAGAAAACATGGTGGTATACCGGTAACCTCAAGTAAAAAGGAAAGAAGGGAGGAAATCCAACATAATCAACTAGAAAACATAGAATAACGGAAACATGCTTTAAACACAACTATCAAGGTAGGCATAAACCGGGATCAATCTCACAAATACAACCCTAAAATGGAATAACTAGACCACCATAACCGATAGCCACTACTCAAATTCAAGATAAGGAACAACGGACTGAAACCCACAAACTGCCCTAAAGGCCACACAAAGGTCCCTCAATAAAATAGGACTCACTAGTCCCTCAATACTCAAGCCCAAACAGTCAGAGCCTCAATAGGCTAAAACTTATGAATCCACAAGAACCAAGGACTAAAACAGCCTATATAATCTAATAGGAATAGTATAAGCTACCTACAGTCCCAACGGCCTCCCATATAACTGAGAAACACAATCAAGTAAAAACAAATCCTTCGGCCAGCCATACCATCAGAGCATACACTGAACACACAACAAACAAGGGTGGAATCAACATTCCAAATGCATGGTAATTATATGATATGTAAGTAATCGGTATATTCCCCCTAAGGTACCTCAAGGGCCCAGATAGAGGCAGGACCCATGCAAGGACTATACCCGTGTACCTCTACTATGTCGTATACCCCTCATTCGGCACATACATCCCAAGGCCCAGGTCCTAAATCGATAGAGTCTATGAAGGTCTACTCCTCGACCACATAGATCGCCCATCGATCTCAAATAGTAGCTCAAAACTAGAAACCTCATGGTATATAGGCAGAATCGAACCGGGTCTAAAATAGAAGTAGTTAATCTCAAAAGACCACCTTAAAGGGTGCCCAAAGTATACTCGGGTCTAAATCAATGATAAAAGTCTCAATAACCCTCTAAAAGGGTGCCCAGAGCGTATACGGGTCTAAATCAGTGATAAAAGTCTCAATAACCCTCTCAAAGGGTGCCCAGAGCATATCCGGGTCTAAATCAGTCAAAAGTCAAGACTAGTATGAAATCATCCAAAATCCCATTTTTATCATCAAGTATACCAAAAAGGGCCCCCGGGGCCATGCAAGTTTAGGAAAAACCATCTATAGTGGTTTGCAACCAAAACCGAAGTAAAACATACAGGAAAACCTCTTTCATGGATGATATACACACACACAAATAGAAATTAGCCTAACGGCTCACAAATATTCCTACCGGCCCTGCACAGGTTCCATAGCTACTCAGCAGACATAACCAACCTAAAAGGGTATCTTTATGTCTGGGACTCACGGACATTCTCAAATCACCCACCGTCTATGTTCAAGAGTCAAAGCAAGGAAACACAGGACCACAAGGGTGATATACAATACTACACGAGTACTACAATCATCATATTCAATAAATGAATAGAAAAGGCGGACAAGGTCTTGGGTACCAAGCTATAATAACCCACCCAAGGATACTAATTTATGCAATTATAGCCTATATACGGAGAGTCTAGGTAGAGAAAGTCATAACCTATCTGTCGTCTGATGAATAGCTGCGGGGACGACATCGTCCAGGCTCGAACTGCTCCAAGAAGGTTCAATTTGCAAGACCACTATCAATACAACAATCTATATGTCAAAACAAGACTTACGAAACCCATATTGCTATAATAATAGACGGGTCAAAATTTGGGTCACAAACGGGCCTGTGGGCCCCGCGATTGAAAACCAAAAACGAAAATACTCATGTGTTCCTTACCATCCCGGGAGCACATGCCTCAAAATTTGAGCGGAAATGGACAACAAGTGGGGCTTCAAATCAGCCACCAATTATGAAATCAAAGAGGGAATCAAATGAAGAAATTATGGGATTAAAGGATGGAATACTTACAATTAGCGACATGTAGTTCCTCCCTTGTTTGCTATTTATTGAGTGTACGCTCTGGTGGTATGGGATGGCGGAGGGTTTGTTTTCACTTGTATGTGTTCCTCGGGTGTATGTGCGCCCGTTGGGACCATAGGTATATTAGTTTACTCGAATCTATTATAGTATATGTTCATATTATATATACTTATCGGCTTACTTTTGGATCATCCTTAACTTATGAGTTGTATTTAAATCATGTTTATAACTAGTTGCTTCTCCTTCTTTCCCTTTTATTTGAGGTTACCAGTTTACCACCATATTTCTTAAACTCTCTCTATATATTATTGTTGTTGCAAGAGGCCAGGTGCATTTTCTATTATTTCACCTATGTTCTGTGATATATCTTCTGTTGCTAGCTTATTATACTTGTTTTCTCCTTGTCTTATATCCGTTTCTAGTTTTTTGTGCTTTCCTCTGTTTGCTTCTGTGACTACTTCTTTCCTATCTGCTTTATACTGCTTTTCTATCTTATATATGCTCAGTCAGCCTATGATGCCTACTGGGTACCTGTTGCTTTGCAATTGGTGCTCATACTACACTTCTGCATCTTCTGGTGCAGATCCTAGTGTGAGCTATCGCCACTGATTGCGCAGACATGTGTACCTTTTTGGATATCCGAGACTAGGGTGAGCTCCTGACGATTGAGGCTTAGCTTTTATCTCTTCTTTCGTACTATGTACTCTTTTACTAACTCAGAGACAATTCCATATTCTATTTTTTACTCCATCTTGTACTCTATTTATTTTAGTAGGGTCTTGTATACTATGATACCAGGTTGTGGGATGGTTTAGCTTCCGTATATATTTATATATTTCAGGTTGTTTCCTCCTTTTTATGCCTTCTTTATATTCTTTTGCTTATTACTCTATCTTGTATGTTTTGATTTATTAGTAGCCCATTACTAACCATTCCAGGCTACATGAATTGTTTCGCCTACAGGAGGGTTGTAGGTTCCATCATGAACTGACAAATTGGGTGGTGACAATTCTTGGCTACTGGCCGAGCCTTGGTATATGTCAAATATGGAGAATTGAAATTCCGAGTGGGCAATGAAGAGGTCACATTCAATGCCAATCGATGAAACCATCGAATGAGTGTAGGGTGGTGTCCATGACTGATACACATGATGAGCTGGTTGAGGTACCTTATGGATAAGATCTTAGATGAGAATTGTCGAGTGAACGCCTTTTGCTATATGAAGAGCGAGAGAAGAGTTGGTGGATCCCAAGAATGATATCATGCCTAATCAACCATGCTTGGTTGATGTTTACCTTGGTCCTAATGACACTCTACCAATCCCCACCTCCATTGAGTTGCAAACTTTGAATAGAGAAGAGTTGGTACACTTATGAGGAGATACATTTGATGCTTTAGATGGAAATATGCCAATATCCTTAGCGTTTCTCCGGACACTCATTGATCTTTAAGGTATTATTATCGTGCCACGAATTTAAATCAAGTGCTTCTTGGGAGGTAACCCAAGTGTTATTTGCTTTTGTTTTTGCTTCACTTTTATGTCATTTTTGGTGTGTAGGGATGCACATGCTTAGAGAATGCAAAATGTTCCAAAAAGGTCACAAGAGAGGACCTACACTATACCTACAGACCACCAACCCACATCACGTAAGTAGAACGCAGGTCCAACCCAATGGACCTGGCAAGGAAAAGGCAAAAGTGAGCACTTGTGCTGTTGCACTTGCGTAATGCATGTGCCGACCTACAAACTGTAGGTGTAGTGCAGGTTTGAACCAATAGACCTAGAAGAAAAATCAACAAAATAATCACCTATGCCAGACATGCAGCTCTCAAGGATTAACTTGAGGTTGCAAGTCCAATACACGTACATGTACATTTTTTTAAATTCTTGGTCGGGTTTGTTGACTATAACCGACCTGGCGGCTGACCCATGATTTTCTTCTTCCTTAAAACCTTGTCACTTGATTTTTTGCCTCACTTTCACCATTAAAAAACACAACAATCCCCATTACACTTCTCCCCACTCTCAAATCTTTCCCTTTCTCACACAAATCACTCCACCACTTATCAAATGGTCTGCCATCACACCACCACTTCCATTTTCTCCAGCAAAATCCGTTGGAGTCACCATTGTTGCAAGCTTCAAGCTTCAAATTTTCTCACCCATTTCACTCCAAATATTTTTTGATATTCTCATCTTAAGTGTAAAATTATGGTTTTTAGTTTATTGGGAGTATTTGTATTAAGACATGTTATTTGAATTCCCCATTCCTAAGGTGTTTAGATTCAATTTTTGAAATTTAATGTGGGTTATTGTTGTTGTATTTGATGTTAAAGTGGTGGATTGAATAGATATTGTGCAAAGCATGTTTGATTGAAGTTGAATCATGTTGTGAAAATTTTAGTTGGGGGTGAAGTCTGAGTAATCTCACTCAATTTTATTAGATGAATTGGCCCTATGATAGATTTGGTGATGTCATTCATAAGGGCTAATCATCATTGTTTTGAGTTGTGGTTTACATGTGCTCATGTTCCGAATTGATAAAATATACTGTGTGATGAGCATTTTGGTTGAGTGAGAGTGATATATGTGCATTGTTTTGGTGATGTTGATTGAATGAGTTTATGACTTGATGATTCCCTATGATAGATGAGGCGACATTCTTCTTAAGGAAAATTGTCAAGTTTGTTTTTAAAGTTGAAAAAAACATGGTAGTGCATGTGTGGGCCAAACCTTTGAGGAAGTCTGAGTACCCATTAGGTTGTGTTCTTGGTCAAAATTTAATCAAGTGTTGAATTTGATTAAGGTTTAAGCATGAATAGGCATTGGGGAACACCTGCAGAATGCAAGTGTTGCCTTGTGAACCGCAGGTTCAACGTAAGTCTGGGAAGAAAGGGAAATCTTCACTATCTAGAACCTGTGTGGCACCTGTGGATCGCAAGTCTCCACTTGTGAGACAAAAGTGTAACACAGGTGTATGCCACTGTCTCCCAGGCCACTGCCTCAGACCTGCACTACACCTGCAAGCTGCAAGTCCTGACATGCGGCACACAAGTCCTGGGGCAGTGCCCTTTGATGCCCTCTTCTCTGTGCAATCCTTTTTCTTTAATCTTTTTAGTTGTTTCCCTTTTGATTAAACCATGAAATATATATAAAAGATTTTGTTTATTTTTTTTGTGTCCACTCATATTGTTGTGCAAAATTATCTTCGTCTAGGCACAACCCCGATAGAAATGCTCGAAAAGCTCAATTCTCAAGCAAGAGCAAAATCAAGAGTTAGGGCAAGTCCCAGAGTGAATATAGAGCCCCCGAGATTCTGCCCGATCTAGTACAGAATGATGAGGAAAGTATGGAGCAAATATGATTTGGCATTATGGGTATGAAGCTCTACTATATTACCTTTTGTGAGAATTGACCAATCACAAATGAGAGATGGTTTAACCTGGCAACTCTTAGAGATTATCTCCCAAAAATGACAAGGCATTTCGATATAGGTGATTAGGACTATTTCACAGTAGCACCAGGCCAATATTTTCCAGAAATGGTGAGGGAATTATATGCCTCATACCAAGCGTGACAAGATGATTTGAAGCACAAAGGTCGTGTATAAGATATGCCTTGTCTACCGTCTATCTTGGTAAGGGGAAAAGAGGTCGACATTGATCCTGTAGCCATTAATTCTATTTACTGGGACATTCCAGTACCATCAGGGGTTGGGTATGCTGAGAGAATAGCCAAAAAATAGATCGATATGCTTAGGTTGATGATATTATTGCTGAGGGGAAGCCTCTCTGGGCAGTGACTAAGGGTGAGATATACCGCCTAAATCTTAAGTTCTAAGCCAGGATGTGGCTTAACCTAGTTGTACAAGGATCATGCTATCAAAGAACAATAACCACATCTCCATTGAGTCAGCCATTCTCATAGTGTGCATCATGATCGATATTCACATAAATATGGGAGAAATAATAGCGATACAATTCAAGCAGAAAGCTAGACATCAGGCTATATCCATGCCTTTTCCTGTTCTTATCAGCTACCTCTACCTTCACACCCAATGCTCTCACCTCCGGCCTTAGGATAAAATAATTCAGGCGAAGGGAATATAACAAAAACCTCACTCACACTTGACACATGTTCAAATAAAGAAGGATACCTATAGATTCTCAACCAAGAAATTGCAAGGATTCAAATTAAGCAAAAAAGAGTCATATAAGAGAACCTAGGTGTTTCACAATAGTCATCCAACTTTTCCAATCATTCCATATAATTAAACACCAACTTGCAACAAATAATCATGTGTAGAACCTAGCAGGAGCATCTCTATTTTAAACTTACTCGTAAAAAACACAAAGGGTACTGGGTTCAAAAGGCCCCCCCTCGAAAAAGAACTGAAAAGAAAAACAAAGGGGTTGGTGAAGTGTTCTTCTACTACACAAACCAAACACAAACACTAAAAAGAAAAAAAGATAAAATATTTTTGTAATTTTTTTCAATTTAATCAAAAACATGAAAATAAATAAAAATAGAAATCCTATAACGCACTTCACCCTAAACAAATCTAAAGATTCCCACCCCACACTTAAAATCATACCTTGTCCGTGAAGTATAATTTAAAAGTAAAGATAGAGATACTCTTTGAGGCCTATAGGCCTAGTATCAAGTCCATCGAATATGTCCAGAGGACCCCATACTTAGTATCTTCTATGGTCCTGAGCTAAGATCTCAGGTACTCAGAATTCCATTCAACCTGTCAACACAACACAAAAACAAACCAAAGGTGATAATAAAGAAAAACTAACAAGAATAAAAATGCTACCTTAACTTGGGTTGCCTACCAAGCAGCGCCCTGATTTATTATCGCAACACGACTCACATCACAACTCTCATCCATATTTTCTCATCCTCTTTCTCCAACTTGGGTCCCATCTTATCCTTCTTTTCTTCTCTCTCATGTGCTCACAATTGAGGTCTGTAGCCTTCCTTACACCTATCTTCTCAGGATTCCATTAAAGTTTTTTTAAGTTCAGTCTTATTTGCCAACTTGGGAAACTCCATGAGAGAGTCCGATGAGGCAATTGGAGGTTCAAGCTTTTCCACCCCATACTCATCAACTTCCATTGCTGACATCATACATAAATCTTTATAGTGTGAGGGTGTGTTGAGTGCTTTGTACACTTTGAAGACTACCTCTTCATCATTCCATCTCATCTTAAGTGTTCCCTCTCTCACGTCTATCAATGCTCTACCAGTAGCCAAGAATAGATGTCCTAATATAATTATTACCCTATCATCTGCATCAAAGTCAAGAAAAAAAAGTCAGCAGGAATAATGAACTTACCAACCTTAATAAGAACATCCTCAATAATCCCTTCGGGGACCACTCTAGTTCTGTCTACCATCTATAGCACAACTGAGGAGGGCCTTGGCTTTACTAAACCAAGAGTATTAAAAATTAAGAGGGGCATCAAGTTGATGCTTGACCCTAAATCGCTCAAAGTATGGACAACATCACTTTCACCAATTTGTATGGGGAGTGTGAAACTCCCAGGGTCCTTGAGCTTTTTGGGAACCTTGCTCATGACCACATAACTACACTCTTCAGTAAGTGCTACAGTCTCAATATCACCAAGCCTCCTTTTGTTTGTCACCACGTCCTTCAAGTACTTACCATACTTTGGCATTCACTGCAAAACATCTATAAGAGGAAAGTTAATGTGAAGTTCTATGAATGTGTCAAAGAACTTCTTAAAACAAGCATCTTCTTTTGCTTTCTTAATATTTTTAGGGAATGGTGGTGATGGTCTATTTTGAGGTTGCTCAACCCATTTTTCATTAGGGTACTCAGACTTCCCCTTTTTGTCAGCTACTTTGGACTCAACTTGCTTCTCTGTCTGCTCAGGTGTGACCAATTCTGCTTGTACCTCATGATTTTTCTTTGGAGGCGCATCACCCAAATCTCTACCACTCCTCAATGTAATTGCCATACTTGGTTTGGAGCTTCTGTATCACTAGGCAAACCCTCTTGAGGTCTTGCATTTTGTGCCTGAGCTAACTGACCCGTCTGTATCTCTAAATTCTTTTGAGCCAATAGCTAATTTTTGATTTCCGCAGCCATTTGTTCTTGGTTGGCCAGAATATTTTTCAAAGTCTCATCTAGATTGCTGGCCTGAGTGTTGTTCTGAATCCCTTGTTGCTGTTGAAACTACTGCAGTTGCGCCTGATTATTTCTCCAAGAGTAGTTGGGCTGACTCTGCCAGTTGTGATTGTAGGAATTACAATAGTTTTGATTATTTTTCTGTGCATTGCCTACAAAATTTACCGACTCTGAATTCCCTCCACACTAGTCTTCCAAATGACCACTATTACCATAAGTTTCATACCAAGTATGAACCTTCTACAATGCATTAACCTTGGCCTGAGATTGAGCCATACTCAATTTGCTAAACTGAGTCATCACCTAGTTCTGAAAAGTGTCCAATTGTGCAGCCAAGCTGTGACACTATCTACCTCAAGCATACATGAGTTTTCTTTACCATATTTCTGGACATATCGCCATGCCACTCTAGATTACCTTGTGCAATATGGTTTAGGAGAGTATACAACTCATCATAGGTTTTTTCCAAAGCTTGACCACCTGCCACTGAATCTAGCAAAAATTTTGTGTTATGGTCAAGACTTTCAACAAAAGTGTGAGGTAATACCTTATTAGCCTGTTGGTGATATGGACAATCTCTAAGGAGAGACTTGAATCTCTCCCATGCATGATAAAGATTTTTTTCTGGCTTCTGTTTGAAACTTAAAATCTCTCTCCTTAACTTTGCAGTTTTACATGATGGAAAGAATCGAATGAGGAACTTCTTTGCTAAGTCATCCCAAGTTGTGATTGAGTTTGAAGGTTATGCCTTCAACCATTTATTTGCTTCTCCCAAAAGTGAGAATGGGAAAAGTGTGAGCCTCACATAGTCTTTTGAGACTCTTGTGGGAATGAATATGTCCCTTATCTCCATAAAAAATCTGAATATAGACTTGTGGATTCTCATGTGACAAGGCATTAAACTATCCGCTTGTGTGCAATAATTACACCATGTTCTGTTTTAGGTAAAATCTACCTCCTGTGGCTGGCTTTTGAATACAAGAGGTCATATTAGTTGCGAGTCAGATTGCCACTTTGCGCACTATCATGCGGGCTAGTTGTTCATCACCCTTGACTGAATGAATAGTCTCAACCTGTTGGACTTGCGGGATTCAATAGAGAAGTGCTGCTTCTCTTCTCAATTGGTGCAAGTGTCACTCAGGTTCAATATGCGTTTCAACCAATTCCCTCTCCCTTGCCAACTTGCTTAAGACTCAAACTTGTACCTGCAAATTCAGTAGCTAAGACCAAGTTGTTAGAACTTATCAAACAAAATAGTAAAACTAAACATTAGAAGGTTGTTAATTTTCAAGTCCCTGGAAATGACGCCAAAAACATGTTGCTCCCAAGAACACACACAAGTGTACATGGTCGTGCAAGTAATAAGTGGCTCTTGGAAGTCAAATGTCGATTCCACAAGGACTTGGTGTTTAGCCGACAATCCAACTTAATTTTTACTATTAAAGTTAAACAAGTGCGATTCATAACAAAGGAGAGTTTGAGTTTTGCTTTTTTAAACTAAATACCAAAAATAACAACGATATGAAATTAGGGTTGTAAACAATTTATGGAGAGATCCATGGCTGAGGCATTTACTTCACATTCATGCGTAACTATGGTTTCTAGTCGGTGTTGGTGTTTATCATGATTATTGATCCACGGGGTTGATATTACAACTTGGGAATGGCCATCCTATAAGTCATCTACCCAAATTAATCTCACAACTACAACATTGAGCAGGGATATGAGTCTTTAATTCGGATGCATTAAACTATCCTCTCGTTTCATAAACCAAGTGGGGAGTTATGCTATATTGCTATCCTAACTGCAAATCAGCCTTTACAATTAATTTCTAATAGTTAAAGACATGATCCACACTCCCTATGTTCTTCATTTCATCCCTTCACTCCTATGGTAAATTCGTTTAGAGAGATAGATTTATCCTAAAGTTCATGAAGCTTTAGAATAGTATAACAAGAATGCAAGAATAATCATATGACATGATAAACGTATAAACCAACTATAAACCCATAATACAACATTCATGTCGTAGCCTCAACCCTAGAAACAGGGTGTTTAGCCACTCATAATCTAATTTGCAATTACAAAATTAGTGTAGTTCATAAAAAAATAAAGTAATGGGAAAGAGAAAGATAAGAACCCTAAAGGCAGCCTCCCTTATGTGTTTTTTAATCCAAAACCATCCAAGTCA
Organism: Jaltomata sinuosa; assembly: GCA_003996215.1. Classification (NCBI taxonomy): domain Eukaryota; kingdom Viridiplantae; phylum Streptophyta; class Magnoliopsida; order Solanales; family Solanaceae; genus Jaltomata; species Jaltomata sinuosa. The sequence continues at coordinate 139,956 of QJPP01000422.1, forward strand.
GTAGATCACTATCATGGCACGACCTTATCACTGCAGGCGAGCTCCATGCCATGCCCTTATCTTGGAGGCTCACTGGAAATTGCAATCCAACTGGTGACCATCTCCGTGCCACGTAAATAAAATGTAGCATAGCTTCCATGGCATTGGGGTGTGTTTTGGCTTCCCATTTCCCACTCTAACACAATCTTTCCACCTTTCTTCGTGTTTCATGCTTAGTAGTTGCCTTTAAACACCTTTTTAAGCTTGTCTTACTTCCAGTCATTGATCATAATGCATTCACTCATCCACAAGCTCATTATTTATGCCAAATCAAGCTCGATCATTGCAAACTTCTCAACCTGAAACACTAATCATATCCATCAGTTTATAAAAACAAGTTAAGCTTATTCAAATCTATATATATGCATTATTTTTCACAAAATAGACACAAATATGGGTAATAATTAGCCATTAGACGTATAAATATGCCCAAGATCAGTCTGCTTGCATGGGGTGCCTGTTTCTATCAATTTTGACCATGGTACTCAATTTACTTGGTGTTTCTGGAGGTCTATTCAGCGAGAGTTGGGTATCCAAGTTGAGCTTAACACTGCTTTTCACCCGCAGATTGATGGTCAGTCAGAGCATACTATTCAGGTTCTGGAGAATATGTTGTAAGCATGTGTTATCGATTTCAGAGGTGAGTAAGACCAGTTCTTAGCCTTGGCAGAGTTTGAGTATATCAATAGCTACCATTCCAGTATTTAGATGGCTCTGTTTGAGGAATTGTATGTTAGGAAGTATAGGTCACTGTGGGTTGGTTTGATGCCTTCGAAGTTAGACCATAGGGTACTGACTTTCTATGTAAATCTATGGGTAGAGTTTAGGTCATTCAGAAGAGACTTCGTACTGCTCAGACTAGGCATCAAATCTATGCTGATCAGAGGGTTCGAGCCTTAGAGTTTATTGTTGATGATCGAGTATTCCTTTGGGTATCACCCATGAAGGGCGTGATGAGGTTTGGGAGGAAGGGCATTAGCCGTAGGTTTCTTGGGCCATTTGAGATCCTTCATCACATTAGGAAGGTAGCATATGAGTTAGCCTTGCTACCTACTATTTCAGGTGTTCACCTCATTTTCCATGTTTCTATGCTGAGACGGTATGTTCCAGATGAGTCGCACGTGCTTCAATGGGATTCAGTTCAGTTGGATGAGTCATTATCTTTTGAGGAGGAGCCTATTGCTTTTTTTGATAGGCAGGTTAGGTAGTTGAGGTCCAAGGAGATTCCCTCAGTTAAGGTTCAGCGGCGGCATTATCCTATCAAAGAGGCTACTTAAGAGGTCAAGCATGACATGCTGACCCATTATCCTTATCTTTTCAAGCCTTCAGGTACCTTCCTTTCTTTAACTTTGGAGTACAAAAGTTCTTTTAGTAGCGGATGTTATAATGACCCTTATGGATATTATCTTATATTCATGACTTTTTACCATTTTCACCCTTCTCGTAGCTTTTTCATAGATTGTTTGACTTGCGAGGATAGCTGCCACACTTCCTGAGGCATTTGGTCGAGTTCTAGATAAATTTTCCTGTTTTGAAACTCTTAAAGTTGATAGGCTTGACTTTGGTTAACTTTCAGAGAAGACAAGCTTGGATGAAAATTTCGTCAATGTTGTTAGCTCTTAAATGTGGAATTTGGGCTAGTGGAACCTTTGATTCAGGTCCCGAGGCTTCTAAAATCATTTTGGGCACTTGGATAAATTTTGGGCAAAATTGGCAAATTGTTGATTTTGGTCAACATTTCATCAAGACAACCTTCGTTGGTCATTGTTTCAAGTTGGGTAGCATGTCTAGTTTGTATTTGAAGGGGTTCAAAATGAATCCCAAGGGTCCGATAACATACTTTGAGGTTGTTTAGAAATTGCTGATGCAACTGGTGCTAGTGCAGCCGCCCTTACGGCGCCTAGCTTGAACTATCAGCGCCACGCCTGCAGACGTCAATCGCTCCTACAGAGACCGGTGATTTCATCAGGGCTCCACTCCTTCGGAGCGTGTCCATATTGCAGAACTACACTTGTGGTTCTTGAGACGCTTCAGCGGAGTCATAGGTTTCTGTTGACCTCCGCTCCTATGGTGTTTTTCCACCTTGGCATCACCGCTCCTGTGCCTCTTTTTTCACAGGAGCGTCGATCGTGGAGTCATTTTAAAAGGATCATCTCTTTCATTTTCTAAGTTTCCAAAGCCTTTTCCTTCATTGTTGAGCTCGGTTAATCAGCATCACCTTCATTTCTTTCTCATTCCTTGAGTAACTAAGGTAATTCTCTCCCCCTACATTTCTATTATGCGTTTGGTTATTAATTCCATCGCCCGTTTCCAAATTGGGCCCCTATTGCATGATTCTTCTTAGCTTAAAGTAAGCTTTCCCGTCCATTTGAGGTCCAAAATCACTCCCTATCCCGCACAAATTTTGGGCATGCACCTCACATCTCGTTTAGAGCATAATTATAAAATTTGTTTTGTATTTCATTAAGCGGACCCTGAGGGTCATTTTTGGACCCGATTTCTGACCTGAATTTGTTAATAGCAATATGGATGTCATTTTTCATGGCTTGACATGTAGATTCTGTTAATGATAGCGTGGTAGTATTTTGAGGTACGACAAAAGGGAAAGGCTTCTAAGTGATGAATTTCAACTACAGTTTGGCATTGAGGTAGGTTATGGTTTACCTCTTTTAGACTTAGCTCAGCTAGATTTTATATTTTATAAGTTACTTGAAAATTAAGGTAGGTTTTAGGTTAGAATTAGGCTTTAATCCTGTTTCCACTTATTTGGCCATTACCGGGATCATAGAATAGAATTATCATGTTTATGCTTCATTTAGGGTAATGTAGCCTCGTCATGTTAGGCTAGAATCCTTAGTATAGGCTTGAGGAGGTATTGTCATACCTCAATTTCTCAGGTCATGATGGAACCTATAATTCTCTCCCTGTAGGCGAACCAATCCCCCGTAGCCCAGAATAGTTTGTAATGGTCCACTAGCAAAGCGAAGCATACTCAAGAAAGATACTAAGCGGAAGAAAGTAAAAATCATAGAAAGGGAACAATCAGAATATATACAAGAAAGCGACACCATCGCATGACCTGGTATCATAGTACATAAGCCACTACTAAATATACAGAGTACAAGAAAGAGAGTACGAAAGTAAAATATACAATTGTCTCTGAATATAAAAACTTAATGAAGGACCCACATAGAGTTTGGATCTTTGAGATCAAGAACTATGGTGGATTTTGGTTAAATAAATTGGAAAATAAAGGAGAAGAGTTTATATACTTCCAGGGGTCCTTCATCACGATCGTGAAAGGACCCCACGCGATCGTGATGACCATGCTCGCTAGACCATCGCGATCGCAAAGGCTAGCCATATAGTCATAAAGAGGAAAGGGGCAAGGCCTTCATCGCGATTACGAGAATGAACCTCATGATTGCGAAGAGCAAAGGGTGCCAGGTCCATATGCCCTTCATCGCAATCACGTGAAGGCGACCTCATGGTCGCGATGCCCGAAGAGGCAGACCATCGTGATCACATGGCCTCCCTCACTGTTGCAATTAAGGCCTAAGGCTTGCACCTATAACAACAACGAGCAGAAAGATTAAGGCAAAAAATCACCAGATGGGTCCATAGGACTCATCCGAGACCCTACACGCGCAAATGAACTATGCTACCCTACTAGAAATGGCATTATTGACTCTATCAGAATCGATGAAACATCAATACAAGGTTATTTTGATGAAATATTGACCCAATTAAATATTTACAAAATTTAACCGAACATCTAAAATGAGCCCGACTCACTCGAGACCCAAACCAAGTACCTAGCTTATCCAAACTCGACATTTTAGAGCTAATGGAACAATGAAATTTTGAATCTGATGCTCCGATCATCGAAAGTTGAATAAAGTCAAACTTCCAACTCCAATAGTCTTGAAATCTTAGAGAGTGAGATAAAACCATTTTGAATGCTCTTAGGCCCTGACCAAGGGTCTAACTAGACCAAAATCTATGCTCCAGAGCTAACTGAATTATCAGAATTTGATCCCGAGCTCGTTTGCTAAGAATGTTGACTAAAGTCAATAATGTAACACCCTGCATTTTTTTAAAAGTAAGCAAGTTTAGTATGTTACAATCACTTCTTTCATGAGGGGATGCATCATAAGTAAATCAATATGAGCCTGAAAAGTTAAGTGTCGTGAGGGTTGGAGGTTAGGCTAATCGAATATGTTATAAACTGTAAAATAGTGGTAGGAGTAGGAGTGTTGAACATGATAAGGAAAGGTGTTTTATGAGGTATTCGAATCATGAAATGTTCGTATGTTATGTTTTGAAGTCAACCAAGTTGTAAAACAAAAGTTGGTAAAAATTATTGCAAGTTACTTTCATTAGTTCTATGAAATTTAGATCATATGTCACGGAGCATTTATCTCAATATACATGGATATATGGGGTGATCCACCCACCAAATTGAAGTTCTATGAGTCTAGTTTCCAACGCACTAAACCGTTCGATGATACGACTTCGGAGTAGAGAGATATTCACATTTTTGTGAGGCTGCGCAAGCAGGCAGGTCGAGGTGGGCCCCTAAGTCGGTGGAAATTTCAAGAGGATATATACAACATTTTCAGTTAATTTTAACTCATTTTTTCACTCAAATAAGAACCAAAACAGTCCCAAATACTCTCTAAGGGTTCCCCTACCATCTAAGCCATAATCTACGTAATTTCAACATGATTTAACCCTGGAATGTTCGTAGAGATTGTGTTACTTCTTTCCTCCTCTTTGGTTATGATTTGAAGGATTCTTCAAGGTGATGGAGTCTAGTTTTAGGTGTTTTTGCTGATGTTTGGAGGTAATAATTCTCACCCTTCATTTTATTGAGTGAATCCAAGTAATAGCTAAGCTATGTAAGCAAGAACACACGAATAGACGGTCGGAAAATCGTATTTGGATTGTTATGTGATGTTGGGCTGTTTTGAAGTATCTTCCTGATGTTGTTCTTGCTGGAATTATGGGAAATATTATGTAAATTGTGTGGTTGTGGTTTATACGCATCTGGGAGAGAAGGAGTATAGATGAGTATTAAATTGTAAGATAAATTAGCGTAACCTTAGTTCTATTGTGGTATTGTGATTTTTGAATGGTTCCTTCTTGCTTCAAGGTCTCGTGTTTGAGGAAACTATTTCTTATTTGAGGAGAAAAGTTAAAATACTATAAATTCAATCAAGTTTAAGTTAAGGTCTAACCCTCTTAACCCCTTATTGTTTATGAGGAGAAAGAGATGATTCTAGACATAATTGTTGTACAAATTCATAGGACGGTGATAGAAAACCATGAGTTCGAATTATTATGGTTATGTTGAACTATAATAGGACTGTATTATATATATATATATATATATATATATATATATATATATATATATATTTCTGGCTTAAAAGGGTTGAAGACTCAGGGTTGGGGTTTGGTTGTGGCTGTTTTGGGGTTGGAAAGGAGGGGTGTGGCGATACACTGAGTTTTTGATTATTGTACAGACATATTGTCTATTTTGTTTGGATGGACTATTTCGTCAGCCGCAAATTGTCAATAGAAGCTAGAAAAATGTCCGTTATGTCTTTAATTTGTGGTTGTAATTGGGAGAAGAAAGTGTAATCAGACATACGTTTAAAAAATAGTTCGACGTACAAGCTAATCACTCGCCTAGTAGTCTATAAATTGTTGATTTGAGCCTGACGTGTTAATTTTCTATTTTTAATGGTTGTGTCACTTGATTTTATGTAGATTACATACTGTAAAGAAGGGGTACATTCCATATTAATATCTCAAGACCCATAATTGAGGTATGTTAAGGCTTCTCTATTTTTATCGGCATGAATCTAGAAATAAAACTCTAAATTTCCGAAGGGAGGAATTTGAGTATTGCGTTGTCAGGAAGTGTTTTGGTGACTAAACAAGTCTTAAGAAACTAAATGATACATTATGATGAGTCAAGTCTCTTTCTTACAAAAATATGATTTCAAAATAGAAATGCAAGTTATTCTTTTATCGAGTTTTCCTTTTCATCGTGATCCCTACTCAAGCTTTAGAAGGTACAAAAGGAAGGTTAGCAAGTCAAATCCATATTAATATTCAAATAGTAGGTTGAGTCCCAAAGAGTACATGAGAATAATGTTTAGTAAGTCAAGCCTAAGGAAGTTAGTTAATGAAATCTTCATAATCCACGGAAGTAAGTTTGGAAGTCAATCCGGATAATATGCTTATTATATGTGAGTTGCGTGTGTTAGTGTGTGCCGAGGTGCTACTGCCATATTGAGGCTATTCTATACATAGTGTGCACCGAGGTGCTACTTCCATATTGAGGCTATTATATACATAGTGTGCACTGAGGTGCTACTGCCATATTGAGGCTATTATATACATAGTGTGCGCCGAGGCGCTACCACCATATTGAGGATAATATAAACAGAGTGTGCACCAAGGTGCAATTTCCCTTATAGTGGATAATATTATATATAGTATGCGCCAAGACGCTATGGTATATCAATGTGTATTATAAAGCGTGTGTTACAGTGGCATTAAGGTGCGTGTTGTTCTCTAAGAACAATAAAGAAGATTTGAGCTCAACGAGTCCTACAAATTACAGTTCACAGGTTTTATATTATATCTCATTCTTAATTACTGCTTGTTGCTTAATCATATATTTCTGCCTTACATACCAGTATATTTTTGTACTGACGTCCCCATTTCCTGGGGGCGCTGTATTCATGCCCGCAGGTCCAGATAGAAACCCAAACATACCTCTTCAATAGGAGCTAAAGTGTTCAGCCATTTTTGTAAGCTCTATTTTCCTGGAGCTGACGAGTCAAAGGTCCACCTTGTATTATGAGTATGTGTGTAGAAAATGGGTAGGTCGAGGCCCTGTCCCGACCATACGATAGTTTGACTACTCTTAGAGTCTTGTAGACACCTATTGAGTTGTTAGTATGTTGTTTATGGCCTTGTTGGCCTTCTGTTTACCCATTCTGCAGTTTATAGTTTTGTCGGTCCAACTACTATCCATATTATATGAGTTTCAGTGGCTCGCTCGATCAAGTAAGGCATCAGGTGCTAGTCTTGCCTCCCAAGGTTGGGGCGTGACAAACTTGGTATCAGAGCACATCGTATCCTAGGGGGTCTACAAGACGTGTCTAGTAGAGTCTTGCTTATGGGTGTGTTGTGCACCACACTTATAATCAGGAGACTACATGACATTTAAGGATGGTTACTATTTTTTTTTTCATCTATTAGATCGTGCGATAGAGCCAAGTTTTATGAAGTTGTTTTAGATTCATACTCTACCTAATTGTTATACAGACTCTGCCCACTAAAGGCAAATTCAAATCAGGCCAAAGGCCAAATGCCTAGTATTATGGAAGGAGTAATTTTCAGCTTATAGTGGCATGTACAGGGAGACTCACTCCTCGACTTATAATAGCATGATGAGTTCAATTTTATTTCAATATTTTAAAGGCTCGAAGCATATGAGGAAAAGACATAAGATAAAAAGTTATGAGAATGTCTAAGATAATAATAGATAAATTATTAGTTACCTACCTTTGGAACGGTTGTGGTTATATTTGACATATAGCAAAATGTTATATGAGTAATAAAGTATATGCATAAAGTAAGGTTCCCGATTAAGGTACAATTATTTTTAAGGGTTAGAAGAATGATTTATAACCTATAAAAGTACCAGTTATATATTGAATTAGGTTAATGTGAATTTACCGGGGTAAATTTTGTGGATTACATGTTATAAGGTTATAAATATTTTATGCCTTGCAGTTTATTCGTTATATGTTATATGCTCCATGATTTACAGCTAGACTGTTGCTTGCAACTTGTTTTTTAACTTACTAAGCTATGTGCTATATATTTCTTAAGAAAAATTATATTTTTGTTAATCCCATCATAAGTCAATTGTCCATGGAAAGTGTTATATATGGGCCAACATGTTAGAGATGTTACAAATTATGAACTATGACTGAGATAACTACATTTAGTGTTTTATAGATGGAAAAGGCATTAGATGCCTATAAAGAGTAAGTCATCAAGAATCTATATATAAAGTGTGTTACAATACAATTCCTTACAACATTATATGCACTACATATTTCATGATGCAAGGATATACATGCCCCTCATCCCATAGTTTTGTTAGTTCGCTTGCTAAGTTCCCTTCAGTGGTTAATAATCTACACATTATTTGCACCACAGAGCCCTTATTGCAATCTACATGATATGTGATCCAATTGAGTATATTCTTTTTGTTTTATAAGGAACTTGCTAATGTGTTATATGCTACATGAACGCTTGATGCATATGCACTTCTCCCAACAGGAATAATGCCTTAATGAAATGCTTGTTGTAGCTTCTCCATTCATATTATTAAGCATAATTGGTAATGTATTACTTTCCGTTGCTCCATTGATTGAGTTGTAAGCATGATCGTTATTTCAGAATCCTTTATGCTAATATGTTATTGCAAGCCTCTTTTGGAAGTGTTGAGTATTTATTGTGTCACATATTCCCGGGTTGAAATAAATTAATTGTACTCGTAGCACCTAAATATTGTAAAGAGAAGTGCATGATGAGTTCGTTTCTAAGTTAATGAAATATTAATTTCTTGTGTTGTTCTTAAAACCATGTTTACGTTGTGTCTACAGTTTTAATTCCTTAGAAAGGAGACGACAAGAGTTCACTCTGTAAGAATCCTATGTTTAGAGTGTCTTGTAAGTGTTATTTGTCTGTTGTTTCAGATAATGGTAAGCGTAGGAGTGATAGAGATTCCTACCATTATATGAGATATTTTATATTTCCAGTTATCACATGATTCTCCCCCCCCCAAAAAAAAACACATCCCACAAGCGTCGGGTACAAGACCTCATATAGAGAAGAATTCTTGTCATAGCCTAAACTCTCTAGATTCATTTTTGTAAGATGGAAGCTTTATTTGAATGGGGATGATTTTCATAAGGTAGTGAAAATCATAAGGAACTAGTTAAGCTAAGTGACTATGCATAGATAAGAGTAGTCATGAATTAGAGCCTGTGGCCATAGTTGAGTATAACCAGAAAGAATTTTAGTTATTGGCTTATTTGAATCTATTTTTCAGCCAATATGATTTTGTATAATAATTTGTTAAGAACTTAATTATTAGGCTATTGAGACCTAAGAGCTAGCTAACGGAGGCTTCCTCAAAAGTTAAACAAGACATACCAATATGCTTCTTGAACAAGTAGTTTTCTAGATGAAAGAGTATTTGTATTAAGATTATAACTTATATTGTGTATGTGATACCTATTCTGTAAAAAAATGACTTTTTATAGGTCATAGGCTTAGCGGATACGAGCATCAAAGATTTAACTTCATGAATGACGCTTCTATGTGCCACATACCTTATAGTATCTTTGTTCAAATTATGTAAGTCTCATGAATTCTTATTTAACATGCTAAATTCATCCGCCGTATGCTTAATGACACATAGGTAACGAGTTCATAAGTTATTTGTAAAGTATGATAAGATTATGTGTTGGTATGACACGATTAGGATTTCTCATATGTTATATGTTTTAATGTCCTAAAAGCTTGTGTGCTAAGTAAATTTATTTTTCCTTTCTCTTGTTAGAATGTGTGATCAGCTTTGCGTCATGGTATTTGACTACTTGTTACATGGTTAATCGTTATTAGCATATATTCTACCATATAGCTTACTATTATTTAGATTACATGTCCATATAAGTTCCACTACTCAGATGGCATATGCATGTTAGGACTTACATGTTAAAAAGCTAAAGTACTTTACTAGATTAGATGATTACATTCCCTTGTGCTCCGTGATTTATGTGTTATGAATTCCGTATGAATTCTTGTTCAAACACTGCATGCCATTCTGAGTATACCACTTGAGTGGATAGATAAGGATAACTTGCCCTTTTGAGCTGCAAGAAGTGTTATATACTACCTGGTAGTATTGGTAGAATTCTTATTAGACACTGTCTTGTAAATACATTTAATATCGCCCCGTGTGGCACATAGGTTGGATTCTTCTGCATTTCAGGTTTTTGGAGTCCATTTTACAGAGGAAACTCTGCCAAAAAAATTGGCAAATCATTATGACTTACTCCCGAAAGTAATACCTTCATTCGAGGACGAATGTTCCTAAGGGGGGAAGGATGTTACACCCTGCATTTTTTTTAAATTAAGCAAGTTTAGTATGTTACACTCAATGCTTTCACGAGGGGATGCATCATAAGTAAATCAATATGAGCCTGAAAAGTTAAGTGTCGTAAGGGTTGGAGGTTAGGCTAATCGAAGATGTTATAAACTGTAAAATAGGTGTAGGAGTAGGAGTGTTGAACATGATAAGGAAAGGTGTTTTATGAGGTATTCGAATCATGAAATGTTCGTATGTTATGTTTTGAAGTCAACAAAGTTGTAAAACAAAAGTTGGTTAAAATTACCGCAAGTTACTTTCATTAGTTCTATGAAATTTAGGCCAGATGTCACGGAGCATTTATCTAAATATACTTGGAGTTATGGGGTGATCCACCCATCAAATTTAAATTCTATGAGTGTAGTTTCCAACGCACTAAACCGTTCGATGATACGACTTCGGAGTAGAGAGATATTCACATTTTTGTGAGGCTGCGCAAACAGGCAGGTCGAGGTGGGCCCCTAAGTTGGTGGAAATTTCAAGAGGATATATACAACATTTTCAGTTAATTTTAACTCATTTTTTCACCCAAATAAGAACCAAAACAGTCCCAAATACTCTCTAAGGGTTCCCCTACCATCTAAGCCATAATCTACGTGATTTCAACGTGATTTAACCCTCGGAAAGTTCGTAGAGATTGTGTTACTTCTTTCCTCCTCTTTGGTTATGATTTGAAGGATTCTTCAAGGTGATGGAGTCTCATTTTAGGTGGTTTTGCTAATGTTTGGAGGTAATAATTCTCACCCTTCATTTTATTGAGTGAATCCAAGTAATAGCTAAGCTATGTAAGCAAAAACACACGAATAAACGGTCGGAAAATCGTATTTGGATTGTTATGTGATGTTGGGCTGATTTGAAGTATTTTCCTGATGTTGTTCTTGCTGGAATTATGGGAAATAATATGTAAATTGTGTGGTTGTGGTTGATACGCATCTGGGAGAGAAGGAGTATAGATGAGTATTGAATTGTAAGATAAATTAGCGTAACCTTAGTTCTATTGTGGTATTGTGATTTTTGAATGGTTCCTTCTTGCTTCAAGGTCTCGTGTTTTGAGGAAACTATTTCTTATTTGAGTAGAAAATTTAAAATACTATAAATTCCATCAAGTTTAAGTTAAGGCCCTGCCCTCTTAACCCCTTATTGTTTATGAGGAGAAAGACATGATTCTAGACATAATTGTTGTACAAATTCACAGGACGTATTAGGAAACCATGAGCTCGATATATTATGGTTATGTTGAACTATAATAGGACTGTGTTATATATATATATATATATATATATATATATATATATATATATGTATGGCTTAAAAGGGTTGAAGACTCAGGGTTGGGGTTTGGTTGTGGCTGTTTTGGGGTTGGAAAGGAGGGGTGTGGCGATACACTGAGTTTTTGATTATTGTACAGGCATATTGTCTATTTTGTTTGGATGGACTGTTTCGTAAGCCCCAAATTTTCAATAGAAGCTATAAAAATGTCTGTTATGTCTTTAATTTGTGGTTGTAATTGGGAGAAGAAAGTGTAATGAGACATACGTTTAAAAAAGAGTTTGACGTACGAGCTAATCACTCGCCTAGTAGTCTATAAATTGTTGATTTGAGCCTAGCGTGTTAATGTTCTATTTGTAATGGTTGTGTCACTTGATTTTATGTAGATTACATACTATAAGGAAGGGGTACATTCCATATTAATATCGCAAGACCCATAATTGAGGTATGTTAAGGCTTCTCTATATTTAGTGGCGTGAATCTAGAAATAGAACTCTAAATTTCCGAAGGGAGGAATTTGAGTATTGCATTGTTAGGAATTGTTTTGGTGACTAAACAAGTCTTAAGAAACTAAATGATACATTATGATGAGTCAAGTCTCTTTCTTACAAAAATATGATTTCAAAATAGAAATGCAAGCTATTCTTTTATCGAGTTTTCCTTTTCATCGTGATCCCTAATCAAGATTTAGAAGGTACAAAAGGAAGGTTAGCAAGTCAAATCCATATTAATATTCAAATAGTAGGTTGAGTCCCAAAGAGTACATGAGAATAATGTTTAGTAAGTCAAGCCTAAGGAAGTTAGTTAATGAAATCTTCATAATCAACGGATGTAACTTTGGAAGTCAATACAAATAATATGCTTAATATATGTGAGTTGCGTGTGTTAGTATGCACCGAGGCGCTACTGCCATATTGAGGCTATTATATACATAGTGTTTGCCAAGGCGCTACTGCCATATTGAGGCTATTATATACATAGTGTGCGCCGAGGCGCTACTGCCATATTTAGGCTATTATATACATAGTGTGCACCGAGGTGCTACTGCAATATTGAGGCTATTATATACATAGTGTGCGCCGAGGCGCTACCGCCATATTGAGGTTAATATAAACAGAGTGTGCACCAAGGTGCAATTTCCCTTATAGTGGATAGTATTATATATAGTGTGCACCGAGGCTCTATGGTATATCAATGTGTATTATAAATCATGTGTTACAGTGGCATTAAGGTGCGTGTTGTTCTCTAAGAACAATAAAGAAGATTTGAGCACAACGAGTCCTACAAATTACAGTTCACAGGTTTTACATTATATATCATTCTTGATTACTGCTTGTAGCTTAATCATATATTTCTGCCTTACATACCAGTATATTTTTGTACTGACGTCCCCATTGCTTGGGGGGCGCTGCATTCATGCCTGCAGGTCCAGATAGAAACCCAAACATACCTCTTCAATAGGAGCTAAAGTTTTCAGCGATTTTGGTAAGCTCTATTTTCCTGGAGCTGATGAGTCAAAGGTCAACCTTGTATTATGAGTATGTGTGTAGCAAATGGGTAGGTCGGGGCCCTGTCCTGACTATACGATAGTTTGACTACTCTTAGAGGCTTGTAGACACTTATTGAGTTGTTAGTATGTTGTTTATGGCCTTGTTGGCCTTCTGTTTACCCATTCTGCAGTTTATAGTTTTGTCGGTCCAACTACTATCCATATTGTATGAGTTTCAGTGGCTCGCTCGATCAAGTAAGGCATCAGGTGCTAGTCTTGCCTCCCAAGGTTGGGGCGTGACAAATAACTTCCTAACTTAAAGTTTTAAAATAGGGAAAGGGTCATAAAGACCAAATTAACAGCTCGAGCACCAAACCACCAGTCTCAAGAAGTTATAAATGACTTTGGGCCGCTACAGGTAAGCTCTAATAGTACAAACAAGGAAAAAATATGAATATGAGCAAAAGGGTCTTTACATGTATTCGTAGTAGAGTATACATGTAATTGTTATTTTCACTTTATAGTTTTATTTTCTATAATTATTATCATTACTGTGTAACTATTGGCCTGAGGCAATAGCTCGGATTTGGGATGGAGTTTCATGTTAGTTATCTTATTTAGAGGGAGGTTTTACCTTGTTTTTTATATACATATACATGTATTCTCTTGGAGTAGCACAAATATGCTCATAAATGAATTTACATGGATAGTGGTACAGTTCAAAAGAAAATATGAGATTTTTGGTTTAAGCATGGAATTTTCTATTTTTAGTACGGTTTTCAGATTTCAAAGAAATACTTCATGTTTTATCATTATTTTGGAAAGGAAAGGAAAGTACCAATTTTTACACTAAGTCTTAGGGATGTTTTCAGACCTTTTCTCTATTTACTTTCTGTTGATGAGTCTGAGGTACAATTTCAAGTGTCCCGAGGAGCACATATTTAGGTTTTACTTTTATTGCATATGCTGATGAGCCCAAGGGAAGCCTGTGATATGGTTCGGGGAGCCTATGGGGCAGCCCACAAACTGTATTTTGGGCTTTTTACTTTACTACACTGGCCACATTCTGCACTATGTCATCCCATGATGCATTGCACTCTCTTGTATATATTTTTGAGTGGTTTATTTACTTTTTCTATTATTATCTTCACCATTATTCCGAATTATACTTGCTTTTAGTGTTCCTGCTATAACTAGAGTTAGGTTGATCCCCATAGCTAGTTTACTTTCTTGTCTCTTATATTATATACTATCTTCTAATCTCAGTCAGCCTATGATGCCTACTCAGTACCCTATATTTTGGTACTCATACTATATTTTTAGATCGTTTTCTAATACAACACCTAGAACGATCCACCCTCATTGACTATTCACTCGTTCGAGACAAGCTTCTATTTGAATCATGGTGACCTCCCAGTGCTCGGAGATTTACCGGTTTTGACTATTACAATGTCAGTATCTTGTATTTTTTGTAGACAATAGTACCTTGTAGAATGCTATTTCTATACTTAGACGCTCTTGTACCGGTGACACGATGTCTAGGGTTTGGTTCTATAAGTATTTTGATTTTGTCTTCCTTATTTTTTTAGGGCCTGTTATGTATTTTAGTACCATTTTGTATATATCTATGTTGATGGCCCTTATCTTATTATTATTTTGCTTTTATTTATATGTTTTAGTATTTAATTATAGTAGCATTCTCTTGGGTTTGGCTTGCTTACTGGGGGATTTTAGTAGGCGCCATCTTGGCCCAATTTCAGATCGTGACATTCCCGAACCACATAACACCCTTCATGGATGAGATCTTGAGAAAAACGTCCTCACCTTCCATGAATGGTACATCCCTTACTTTCCTATCTGCATACTCCTTTTGTCATATTTGAGCCTCTAGGAGCTTCTCTTGGATGAACTTCACCCTTTTCATATAATCTCTCAAAAGTTTTGTACCGCATGTCCTTACTAAAAATGAATCAAACCAACCAATGGGAGACCTATATCTCCTCTCATATAATGTTTCAAATGGAGCCATCTCTATGCTTGTGTGATAACTATTATTATAACCAAATTCAGCCAATGATAGATACTGGTCCCAATGAACACCAAAATCCATTACACATGCGTGAAGCATTTCTTCCAACACCTGAATCATCCATTCAGGCTGCCTATCGGTCTGAGGGTGAAACTTTGTGCTCAGGTCCAACTTAGTACCCAACTTTTCATGCAATTTTTACCAAAAGTTAGAGGTAAACTAAGTACCCCTATCAGAATTAATAGAGATAGGCACCCCATGCAGCCGAACAACTTTCTTGAGGTAAATTTTGGCTATGTTAGACATATTGTACGTCACCTGAACAGGAATGAAATGCGAAGACTTCGTCAAATTATCCACAATAACTCATATCAAATTATATTTCCCCAAAGTTATGGGAAGGCCAACCATGAAATCCATGGCTATTCTCTTCCACTTTTATTTAGGAATGGGCATTCTCTGAAGAGTACCACAAAGCTTGTGGTGCTCATATTTCACTTGCTGATAGTTCTGACACGTAGCCACAAAGTTGACTATATCTCTCTTCATCCAACCCTACTAGTAGTGTTGCTTCAAATCTCGGTACATATTGGTCAAAGCAGGATGTATAAAATACTTGGAAGAGTGAGCCTCAACTAGAATCGTAGGGATCAACTCATCAAAATGGGGCGCACAAACTCGTTCTTTTATTTGCAGAACACCTTCATCATTAATCATGGCCTGCTTGACCTCACCCCATAACACCTTATCATGAATCTTACTTAGCTTAACATCATCAAATTTCTTACTTTTGATCTGATCAAGGAAAGATGACCTCGCCTCCGCACATGCTAATACCACCCTTTTCAGACACTTCCAATCTCATGAAGCTATTAGCTAGAGTATGGATCTCTCTAGCTAATGGACATCTAATAGATTTTAAATAGGCTAATCTACCCATACTCTAAGTCTTCCTTCTCAATGCATCGGCTACTACATTAGCCTTACACAGATGGTATAAAATAGTAATGTCATAATTCTTGAGTAACTTCATCCACCTTCACTGCCTCAATTTCAAGTTGTTTTGAGTGAAAATGTGTTACAAACTATTGTGGTATGTGAACACTTTGCAATGCACCCCATGTAAGTAATGTCTCCAAATTTTAAGAGCAAACACCACAACAACAAACTCTATGTCATGAGTTGTATAGTTCTTCTCATCCACTTTGAGTTGCCTCAAATCATAAGTGACAACATTCCTCTTCTACATCAATACAACACCTAAACTAGACTGTGAGGATCACAATACACAATAAAAGCCTTACCTTCAATTGGAAAGGCAATAATATGAGCAATAGTCAATAATGTCTTGAGCTTTTGGAAGCTCTCCTCATATTCATCTGACCAAACAAATGGTACCTCTTTCTGAGTCAGTCGAGTCAAATGGGTAGCAATGGATTCAAAATCCTTCATGAATTTGCAGTAGTAACAAGCTAATCCCACAAAGCTACGAACCTCAGTCACCAAAGTGGGCCTAGCGTAATTCGTAACTGCCTCAATTTTCTGCGGGTCTACCATCACCCCTTCTTTAGAAATAAACATGCCCCAAGAAGGACATAGAGGACAACAAAAATTCACATTTGGAGAATTTTGCATACAGTTCCTTTTCCTTCAATAACCTTAACACAATCCTAAGATGATTTTCATTCCCCTAGCCACTTTTATAATACACTAGAATATCATCAATGAGCACAATAATGAATGAGTCTAGATAGGGCTTAAATATCTCATTCGTCAAACTTATGAAAGTAGTTGGGGCATTAGTCAGCCTAAAAGATATCACAAGAAACTCGTAGTTCTCGTACTTGGTCCAAAAAGTAGTCTTAGGAATATCAAAAGGCTGAATTTTCAACTTGTGGTATCTGGACCTTAGATCAATCTTAGAAAAGACTGATGCACCGAGTATCTGGTTAAACAAATCATCGATGCGAGGGAGAGGATACTGATAATGGATAGCAACTTTATTCAACTGTTGATAGTCTATGCACATACATCTACTGCCATCTTTCTTCTTAACGAACAATATTGAAGCACCTCAAGGGGAGGCACTCAGATGTATAAGCCCTTTACTCAACAACTCCTATAACTAAGACTTAAGCTCTCTCAACTCAGCTAGTTCTATTCTATGAAGGGGAATAGAGATGGGACATGTATTCATCCCTAAGTCGATACAAAAGTCAATGTCTCGATTGGGTGGCAGACCAGGTAGATCCATAGGAAATAACTCTTGGAACTCACATACCACATGAACTGACTTGTTAGTTGGGACCTCTGAACTAGTATCCCGAAGATGAGTCAAGAAAGCCAAATATGCCCTTTCTATTAGACTCTGAGCACGAAGGAATGATACAAACTTCATAGGAGCAGGACTATAGTTACCCTCCTACTTTAGTCTATCCAACCCAGGCATAGCCATAGTCACTGTCTTAGCATGATAGTACAAAATAGCATGGTGCAGAGATAACCAACTCATCCCCAAGAGGATGTTGAAATCCACCATGTCTAGAATCTCTTAATCTGCCAAAGTTTTTTCATACCACAAATATAACTTGACAAGCACAAAAGACCCTATCCACAACCACATAATCATTCACTGGGGTAGACACATTAACAAGATAATCAAACAACTCACAAATCATGTCAAACCCTTCAGCATAACAAGCAGACATATATGAAAAAGTGGAACCAGGGTCAAACAAAATTAAAGCCATGTGGTCACGGACAAGAATTGCATATGTGATTACAACATTCGATGCCTTTGCCTCTGGTCTGTTTGGAAAAACATAGAAGTGGTTATTACTACCTGTCTGTGCACCACCCCTTATGGGGTGATTACCTCCTCTGCCATTACCACTACCCCGGTCGGGATGGGTGACACCCCTGCCAGCTATGTGATCACCATGTCTGCCCTATGGATGATCTTTGTCATATCCATTACCTACACCTGCCAAAGCCAGAGCTCGGAGAGCCTACTACTAAACTTCCTATCAAAATCAAGGACAATATCTCTTCATGGACCAATCTCACCGTACTCATAGCTTTCTCAGTCTATGGTAGGTTACCTAATCAAAGCATACAAAGTAACACAACCACTAAACTCTTATGAAGGTTGACTGGTTCCTAGTGGACCCCAGTAGGAATATACATTATATACTGAATAAGGTACATAAAGTATCCTCGTAAACACTGACCCTTAGAATAATGACCACTGAAATTTCCCTAGACTGAGACTTCATAAAAGCCATCCTTGCTTGACCCTCTTGCCTTACACCCTCGATATTCTTCACAAATTCGATCACCTCCTAAAAAGACCTACCAAAAAATTCTACATGTAAAGATGTCATCTGAAACCTTTGTTCAAACTCTTCGCAAAATGGCAGATCAGTTCTTCCTTTGTATTGATCAACTATGAATGTTACGAGCTAAAGCATGAAAGCGTGCCTCATAGGCTTCCACTGAAGAATTTCCCTACTCAATGTTAAGCAAAATCATCCATCTTCCTGTCCCTTATAGTATGTAGAACATACTTCTCCAAAAACACTTGGTAGAACTGACTACAAGTCATAGGGAGTGACCCAACAGGCCTATATTGCATCTACGCCCTTCACCAAATTTTTGCATCCCCTTGCAATTGAAAAAAATAAATTCCACACTATATCTCTCAAATATACCCATCATGTGTAATCGCACATGATAGTCAATGATGAGTTCATAAGCAATATCAGACTCCAATCCCTGAAATATCGGAGCTTTCATCTTTAGAAACTTACAGAAAATATCATGCTCGCCACCAGTCATTATTGGGCCTATCACTGGTCACGGAAAGATATCTATCTTAGAAGTCACATCAATCCAATGAGCCATAACAGTAGCATGCTGCATAGTGTGATATACATGAATAACATCATTCCCTGCCAGTGCACTCAGAAATCTCAAAACATGATGAATCATATCATATGACATCAAAACTGGCCCTACACCTCCCTGAATAGGTGCCGCCCCTAATCCCCTAAACTGGTACTACCTCATCATTCTGATTCTCAACCTCTCCTTCCTCTACAACCTCGAGAAGGTGCTCATGTAGAGAAAGAGAGACCTTCCCTGAGCTAGTGCTGCGTCTCGAGCTCCACCCCTGGCAGATGCACCTCTCCTTCCCATGGCTCTTCCCTGTACTCTTCATCTGTCGTGAACCGCAAACTCAACAACTAGTTCAGGTGTTACTGCTCCAGACTCTGAACTACATATTCTCACCATTTGTGAGAATAAGAATAAAAGAGTTAGATACCAATTTAGATTGGCAAATAACAATTGGAATCAAGTAATTGCACAAAAGGAGAAGGAAGTTGATGTTTTCTAAAGTCTTATAGACTTTTGAAAAAAAGTATAGATCTCTCCGAACCATTCAACAATACACTACTAGATATGTTCTTGTACGATAAGATCAAAAAACCTGGGGCTCACATACCAACTTTATCATCACCCAAAGGGCCATGAGTGGCACCCACAATAACCCACACATGGGAGAACCAATCAACCCAAACTTTACCCTTATACTTAGCCAATTTTAGAAGAGATAGAATAAAAACCAACTATATTAAACTCATAATGAATGTCAAACTTATATAATAAATTGCGGAAATAGTTCAACTGACTAAAATATTCCCCCAAGAACTGAAAGTCATTGTACAAGAACTTTAGTCATAAACAATATCTAAAATATCTAAAAATAACTAAAACAAATAAAGAGTTCAATCATCCGGAAGGACAATAACTCAAGGAGGATCCACGGTTAGCCTAAAAAGTATGGCTGACCCTTAGATCAAAGTGTCAATTGCCTAACCTAGATGAGGTCGCATCTCAGTCTCTTGAACATGGTTTGAACTCAACAAAATAAGAGTACATGGTAGTATCATTATAAAACACTATGTACTAATAGGTAGCATAGTCCAACTCAGTTTAGAACTGGTACATAACTAAATCAAGTAACATGTAAGAGGCAATTCAACACTTAGCATGTAATTCAGTCATTAGATAATCATCTCAAGTCAAGTGAACAACAGTAATACCAAGCCCACATAAGTCACCGAGTATCACCACAAAAAAATTAAAAGGATTCACTTCTAATAGTCACAATACATGGAATATGTGTCCATCTATCTCTTATCAATGCAACAATTACCTGTAGTCTCATCTTAATCCATAATACAGGCTCACCATGAGTGACTATGAAATAATGCCATGATAAAAGAAATAGTACACACATGCTAATGGGTCTTATTTCTCCCAAACTAGCCATGACCTGCAGGGGACACACCAGGGTCCATGTACTCACTGGAATTATTTCCTATCGGTGCAAATATCAATCTATATCTATGTGGTACCCGATCCCATAATAAGTGACAATGTTTACCTCTACCAGTGTGTTACCCAATCTCATGATAATTAACAATATCAACATGTACGGCATGGTACCCGATCCCATAATAAGTACAATATCAACCTGTACTGGTGTAGTACTTAATCCCAAAATGAATGACAATGCCAATGCACCTATGGTTCTTAGACCTATCTCTTAGGATATACATAGTGCACTAAATCACAATTCTACTTATTCATTTCATTTCATGCATCAACTCATATACACCTACCTTATTTATTCAAGCACAACATAAAAACACTCACATTTCAAATATGTTCGAAGACCAATCACAAGTTAAGTAATATACATGTACTAAAATAAGTCTCAACTCAAATTAAAAATCATAACCTATCTCCAATATTGAATTCTCAACCACAAGCTACTTAGCAATAGCCTTTCCCTTCCTCAATGCATCAGAGCATACAAAGTCTAGAAATACAAATACAAGAGTAATTAATCATTTAGCCATTATTTTAGTCCTTGGGAATTTAACCCACTAATTCTACCCTTTTCCAAGGTCTGTATCATTCCCCAAGGGTTAATTAACCATTAAATAGTCTCACAACATTCATATGATCAATACCCAAAGGGTTTCTAATCAAGTTAATCCCTTTTAGCCATTTTTATGCTTAAAGGTCTTATCCTTAAGGAACCCAAGGTTCCCCATTAGCCTTAATTATGTTAAGAACTATTAATTTCGTGCTATAAATCGTAAAAATACATTCTAAAATAAATTCTAGGTGAAATTGAACCTACCCATAGGGTATTCTCCAAGTTTCATGCTTTTAGGGATCAAACTCAAAAATTCCACTATTAATCTTCCCCCAAATGTACTACAAGGATTAATGATTATTAAATAAAGGGGTTTACAATGTTACTTACCTTAAACGAAGAAAAACACCCTAGTTCTTGAGAAATATGCCTCTTAGAGCTCTAGAAGACAATAGGAGTTTATTGGGAAATAACACAAAAAATTTAAATAAGTGCAGGTAATCAGTATGTTTTCTCATCATGATGAGATGGGTCTCATCACGATGATTTGCTATGACAAGGATTGGATTGCTATGAAAACTCATCATGACTTGGTGTCCTCTTGTAATAATGAATTGCAATTTCCAAAATGTCAGAAACACATTCCAAAACCCTCATTTCAAAACACACTTCATTTTCTAGACATCACAAATTTATCTCAACACAACAACTACCATAACCAGAGTTCTCTGAACATGATTTCCATCTTGAAACTTTATACGGAACCCTATGGACATGACTATCCATAAATGAACACCACACTATCATATAATAAACCATGAGACCCCAACCATCTCTAAGGCACTGAACACTAGATTTTAGTTAAAGCTCACCCTAGTCTGAGATTTTATTAACTCTCATCTTAGGGACTTTTCTAGATTGGTACTTATACCCTCACTTTACTATAATAATGGAATAGGTCATAACAAAAGATGAAGGGAGGTGGTGAAAATATGAAAGTTGAAAAAGAAAAGAAGTTAATGTGTGAGTAAAATCAAAAAGTGTAGCATAAGAAATAAGAAAAGAAAGAAAAAGTATAACACTAAAAGAGAATTTGTGCTATGGATTAAGTAAGCTCAATAAAAAGGGAAGGACAAAGGGGTAGAATAAAAGAAAAGTGAAAGAAGTAGCTAAGAGAAGTCAAAAGCGCTACATTGTGAAATGAAGTGATATACTAAAAGTGCCTAGGGAGGATTAGTAACTATTTTATCCAAAATATTCTTACCCATACTTTAGCTTACAGTACAACAAAATAAAGACCTACTTGATCCTAGACATGAACTTTCTTGAATTCCTAAATCAAGTACACTAAGGGCAAGCTTATGCTTAACTTTTTGTTGCATATGAATTTTCTTTATGAGTGTGAGAGTTTGATGTATCGTATACCTATGTTTTAATACTATTCTATGAGTGAGAGGGTATCCTTGATTTGAAGGCACATGTTTAGTATAATGTCCTTAAACGTTTGATCCTCTATGTTTTGATTTCTAGCTTTTGTGCAAACTTACTTAAGTCGGTTGTTGAGGTTAGGATGTCTTGAGTTTAACTCAAAGAAAAAGCACAGTATGAAGAGAATATTCATGTTTATATTAGTCATGTTCTTAAATTGAGTGAACTAGTTTTTATATAAATAGATTTAAAGAATTATAGTTACAGGGTAGAGCTACTCGAGGACAAGTAAGATTTTAAGTATGGGGTCTTGATGTGAGACTTAAAGTTTAGTGATTTTATGTTAAAGATTGCCTCATATTTCACTTGTTTTAAGATGCTTTTGAGCTTACTTTATATGAATTACGCTTACATAGCTTGTTTTGCTGTGTAAATTAAAAAGTAAAGGATTTTGCATGGATTTGGAGAATAATGGAGTGATTATGGAGCTTTGAATTCTGAGTAGAAGCTGAGAAAGATGATCTGGAGCATGTATATAGTTAGGAGATCAAGACAGGAGCTTAACAGAGGTAAAATAATGAAAAAAGGCAAAAAATACACTACATGGAGGTTCTGGGAGACACCCCAGGCTCCCCCGAAGTGCAATGCACCTGAGTGCAAGAGGGAGCTGACAAATAAAACTATGGAGTCTCCCCTAGGCGCCAAAAAGGGGAAGGCCATATGCCTTTTTCTGGCCTAGTTTGGCCTAGAATCGTCTTTTTTGGCCCTAAAATGACCCGGAACCCCCTGAAACCTATAAATACTACTCTTTAGTCACCTTTCTTTATTTTAGACTGGAGGGAGACACACGTACAAAGGGTAAGATCCACACTTTGGTTTTTCTTCTCTTTTCATTACTTTTCACCATTAAATCTCTATCTATTCATGAATTTGTTATCTTGTAATTAGTTCATAAGTAGCTAAGCTCATAGTATCTAGGGTTGTGGTTAAAGACATAAAAGTTATGGTTTGAATATCATATTGTTTGGTTTTATTTCCATTATTTTATTGAGTTATTTATCTACTCTTTATCTTAATTATTTTGAAGCTTAAAAAACTATCAAACACTCTATATAGTGTGTAGTTTGGACTAGGAATGGGAAAATTATGTACGTAATAAGGGAGGGTAGAGCTTTGTTTCAGAACACTTAAGGGAGGGGGGATGATCCTCTAGCTTGAATTAGAATATATCTGTTAGTCTTTCTTAGTTGATACGGAAGATAAATTACATGCCCTTAACTATTGGCCAATGATCATAGGAATATAGGCATTAGGAATAGTCTAGTAGACATAGAGGAAGTTTTGAAAGACTCTAAATATCGATAATATAAACCCTTAACTAGTGGTAATGACCCTCTACTCATTTTATTGATTTTCATGTTTTTTCTATGTTTTAAGCTTTTCCACAGTGGCTACAGGTCATTTATGACTTACTAGGATTGACAGTTTGATTCTCGGATAGTTCGTTTGTGTTTTAAGCCCATTTCCTTATTTTGCAACTCTTAAAGCTAGTAGAGTTGATTTTGGTCAACATTCGGAGAAGATGGCCTCGGATGGAAATTTCATCAGCGCTATTAGCTCCAAAAAGTTGGCATTAGGTTAGAGGGAAATTTGGTTTAGATCTAGAGGCTTCTAAACTCATTTCGAGCTATTGGGTTCCTTTTAGGTAAACGTTGGTTTTTGGGTGTTGTAACATCCCGGAATTTGATCCAACTTTTAAACTCAGAACTAACAAAAAATTTGAAACTTCCAGGGACCACGGGTCAAGTCTACGAGCCGTGGAAATTTCCATGAGTCATGGAAGTTACTCGTGAAACCAGTCCTGCAGATTATCCTCAGGTTTAGGAACCACGAGAAAGGTTCACAATCCGTGGATGGTTCCACGATTCGTTGAACCAACTCGTGGAACTCAGACTGAGGGTTACCATTTCCCCTGGAACCATGAATTGGTTCCACAACTTCCTGTTAAATCGTGGAAAGTCTTTCACAGCTTGAATTATGGGCTCAGGAACCACGAGTCAAATCCACAACTCATGGTTACTTCTACGGCTCGTGAAAGGGACTCGTGGAACCTGGACCTGAGTTTTACAACAACCTTTTCTTAATTAAGTCCTAGGGGTATTTATTTTAATTACCCACCCTTTTAACCCCTAAGTGAGGTTATTTTGGCCATTCTTAGCATGATTTCTAACCCTATTAGCCTAAGTCCCTTCTCATTACCTCATTCATCTCCCAAAAAGGAAAAGAACTCCTTCAAACTCCAAGTCTCAAGATCAAAGATTAAGTCTTCTTTCTTTTCAATTTCAAGTGGGTTAGCTTCAATCAAGGTATGTGGGTATTCAATAGTGGGTTCCTTTCACACATGTGCCCAAAACCCCCAATTCTTATTTTAAATTATGAATTTGTGAAATTAGAATTTTTATCTAAATTGGGGAAATCTTATGAAATCAATTTATGTGCATCAATTCATGGTTTCTCATGGTTTATTTATGATTTGATTAAGATTTCTTAATTGGTTTCAAAAGTTCATGCATTAAAGCTGATTTCTAGCATGATTCTATTGAATTTCATGGTTCCAAGTAAAAGTTCACATGTTTAAAAACATGCCTTTATGTTTTTATCAAAATGCATGCCAAATTCTGCAAGTATGAATTTAAGAAGGAAAAGTATGTTTTGAATTACGGCTATGCTAAGCATCAAGAACTTATGATATGAGAATTGCATGATATCCAATGTGTTTTCATGAGTTTCAACAAGATTTGGCATGAGATTGTGCCACTATGAATTTATGAGCTATATGCACATGTTTTGGGAGGAATTTACCACTAAGCAATGAGGGTTTGGTTACCTAATTCCAAAATTATGTTGCCAACGTAGGTTATGAATTGCCCTATGGGCTTATGAGAGTGATACCACATCTTGATGTATGGTGTCCTGTGCTTTAGCGGGCATTAGGAAAGCTTTGCCAACTAGGGTTATATAGTTGGATATGGTGACTTGTTCCTTGGCACGGTTCAAGTCAGCTTTGCAAACTAGGGTTATATAGTTAGATTCCATGTAGCTCGCATGGTCTATTGTCGGTTATAAGAAACTCCTGTATGCATGCTTTGACTTGTTTAAACTTATGATATTTATTTGATGTTTTGACTCTTATCTCATGTTTACCACTTATATTATGATGTGCACTTATGATATTCCTTTTTACATAAACTCAGTTTTAAGTATGTTTTCATCATATTCACACATATCTCACATATTCAGTAATCCTATAGTACTGACGTATTTTGCGCGGCATCCTTTGATGATGCAGATTCAGGTTCGTTCCCTCACACTCATGGATAGATCTTTCTAGAGTCCAAGTTTCCAGTGGTGAGACCTCATAATCCGATGGCCAGTATTAGACCTATTTCTCTTATGTTGCTTTCTTTGGAATTCTAGAGCAAGTTGGGGTCTTGTCCCATCATCTCTTATGATAGTTTAGAGGCTTCAGACATAACTAGACTTTTTTTCCATTGTATGAAGTTGACATTCCTTAAGCCTTGTCCTTATTTAAGTTATGAATGCCTATTTGTATGTAGTATGCTTTCGCTATGTTTCTTGAATTGGTTTCTGAGCATACTATGACCAAGGGTTAGTCTGGGACACTCGTGCCCCGGATCTCGTGTTACATCAAGGGGGTAACTTAGGGGCATGACAAACATGGTATCAGAGCCTCAGGTTCAAGAGTCTTAGGGTGTATCAAGCCGCATCGAGTAGAATCTTGTTCATGTGTGTGAAGCACGCCACACATATGAGAGAGAGGCTATGAGATGTCTTAGGAAAAGTTCACTTCTTTCATGATTATATCATGTGATGGAGTCTAACTCTAACGTCCCTCTAATCCTTTTCTTGTATATTTCAGATTATGCCTCGACGTGCTATGTCTCACCGAGCCACTCAGAATGCTACTTCTCCAGTTCCGGCCCCTGATGTCACGAATGTGGAGTTCAGGAACACCATCTATTTGCTAGTCCAGACCATGGTCGCTCAAACCAACTAGCCGGCTCCTATCCTTGTTCACCCTCAAGGTGGGGTAGCAACCCAAGTTCATGATTTTGTCCAAATGAACCCACCTGAATTTTGGGGATCGAAGGTTAGTGAGGACCCACTTAGCTTTATTGATGAAGTGAAGAAGATCTTTGATGTTATGCAAGTGGGTGATGTTGATTGTGTGGAGCTCGCATCCTATCAACTCAAGGATGTAGCCCATATCTGGTTCATGCAATGGAAGGAATCTAGAGCTAGGGATGAGGTCACTATGACTTGGGAGTGTTTCGAGAGGACCTTCCTCAATCGGTTCTTTCCTCGAGAGTTGAGGCAAGAAAAAGCGAAAGAGTTTGTGAACTTGAGACAGGGATCCATGACAGTCCAGGAGTAGAGTTTGAGGTTCACTCATCTCTCCAAATACACCCCTACTATGGTGGCTTACCCACAGGATCAGATGAGCAAGTTTATCTATGGGGTTTCAGATATGGTGAAGAAGGAGTGCAGGTCTGCTATGCTGTTAAGTGATATGAACATTTCTAGACTCATGATCCATGCTCACCATATTGAAGGAGACAAGCTTAGGGAGACGGCTAAGGAGAAAAGGAGGGATAAATCCGAGGGTTTGGGTTTTGGCCATCAGAAGTTTGGAGGTGGACATCACTCTTCCTTTCAGAAAAGGTCATCAAGACCCATGCATTCTTCAGCTAGTGCTCCTTCTCAGGCCTCTAGGCCCCGTCATGATCAGGCCAGTAAAGCTGCAAGCTCTTATTCGCAGGGGAGTGGTGCAAAGGGGTCTTCTTTCCCCGTTTATACCAAGTGTGGAAAGGGCACTGCTTCTAGTTCTGGTGGTTAGCACCAGAACTGCCTTTATTCTATGTCCTCTCGTCAGGACCAGGAGAGTTCTCCTGATGTTGTCACTGATATGTTGAAAGTCTTCTCTCTTGATGTGTATGCTTTGTTGGACCCCGGAGCCTCCCTATCTTTTGTGACCCCTTATATAGCATGCAAATTTGAAGTTTGTCCTAAATTGCTTTTAGAACCTTTTTGTGCTTCTACTCCTGTTGGTGAGTCAATCCTAGATAAAAGAATCTACAAAAATTGCCCTATCTCAATCCTTCATAGAGTCACGTCAGCGGATTTAGTAGAGTTGGAGATGACTGATTTTGATGTTATTCTTGGTATGGATTGGTTGTATGCTTGTTATACTTCCAAATGAACCCGTCTTAGAAAGGCAAGGTAGCCCTCCTTCCTCGAAAGGTCATTTCATATCTTATCTTAAGGTTAGGAAGATGATTTCTAAGGGTTATGTTTATCATATATTTCAGGTTGTGGACACAGAGTCTGGAACCCCACCCCTTCAGTCTATTCCTTATGTGAATGAGTTCCCAGAAGTATTTCCCGAGGACTTGCCCAGAGTATCTCCCGAGCGGGAAATCGACTTTGGGATAGATTTTCTTCCATATATGAATCATATCTCTATTCCTCCCTATAGAATAGCTCTCGTGGAACATAAGGAGTTAAAGGATCAGTTGAAGGATCTTCTTGATAAGGGTTTCATCAGGCCTATCATTTCTCCATGGGGTGCCCTAGTCTTATTCGTGGGAAAGAAAGATGGTTCCCTCAGAATGTGTATTGACTATCGTCAGTTGAACAAGGTCACAATCAAGAATAAGTATCCCATCCCTAGGATTGATGACTTGTTCGATTAGCTTCAGGGTGCTAGTTTCTTTTCCAAAATTGACCTTAGATTCGGTTATCATCAGCTTCGTGTTAGAGAGTGTGATATTCTGAAGACAACCTTCAGGACTCGGTATGGTCATTATGAATTTGTTGTGATGTCTTTTGGTCTAACGAATTCTCCTGCAAATTTTATGGATTTGATGAATCATTTGTTCAAGCAGTATTTGGATATGTTTATGATTGTGTTCATTGATGATATCCTTATCTATTCTCAGAGTGAAGAGGAGCTTGCGGACCATTTGAGAGTGGTGTTGCAAATTCTCAAGGACCGACAGTTATTTGCTAAGTTTAGCAAGTGTGAGTTCTGGATGCAGTCAGTTGCTTTTCAGGGTCGCATTTTGTCTAAAGATGGTATTCGAGTTAATTCTCAAAAGATCGAGGCAGTAAAGAACAACCCTAAACTTACTTCCCCATCTGATATTAGGAGCTTTTTGGGTTTGGTTAGTTACTACAGGAGATTTGTGGAAGGATTTTCTTCCATTGCTGTCCCTTTGACTCGATTTATTCATAAGAAGGTTAAATTTTAGTGGTCTAATTTGTGTGAGAAGAACTTTTAGGAATTGAAGACTAGATTGACCACAGCTCCAGTGTTGGCTCTACCCGAGGGCCTAAATGATTTTGTCGTGTATTGTGATGCTTCTAGGATTGGTTTGGGTTGTATTTTGATGCAGTGTGGTAAGGTGATTTCTTATACTTCGAGATAGCTTAAGATTCATGAGAATAACTACCCTACTCATGATCTTGAGTTGGCAGCCATTGTCTTTGCTTTGAAGATTTGGAGACACTACTTGTATGGTGTTCACGTAGATGTATTCACCGATCATAAGAGTCTTCAGTATGTGTTCACTCAGAAGGAATTGAATCTGCGACAAAGAATATGGCTTGAGCTTCTTAAAGATTATGACATGAGTGTGCTTTACCATCCGGGTAAGGCCAATGTTGTGGTAGATGCACTTAGTAGATTATCTATGGGTAGTGTGTCTTCAGTCGAATACGGGAAGAAAGAATTGGTTAAGGAGGTTCATAGGCTAAATCGGTTGGGAGTTCTCCTTATGGACTTGACAGAAGGTGGTATTATTGTTCAAAATGGTTCCGAATCATCTCTGGTAGCTGAAGTGAAGACAAAGCAAGACAATGATCCTATCTTGCATCAGCTAAAGGGTGCAGTCTCTCAACAAAGAGTTGAGGTTTTCTCCCAAGGGGGAGATGGTGTGCTTCGCTGTTAGGGTCGATTGTGTGTGCCTTATGTAGATGGGTTGAGACAACAGATTCTGACTGAGGCTCATAGCTCCAGGTATTCTATTCACCCTAGTGCCAGTAAGATGTACCGTGATCTACAAGAAGTCTATAGGTTGAATTGTATAAAGAAGGACATAGCCGATTTTATGGCTTAAGTGTCCTAACTGTCAGCAAGTAAAGGTAGAGCATCAGCCCCTGAGTGGCATGACTAAGGATATTGACCTTCCTACTTGGAAGTGAGAAGCGATCAATATGGACTTCATTACAGGTTTACCTCATACTCGAAGGAAACATGATTCAATTTGGGTGATTGTAGACCAGATGACAAATTCATCCCACTTCTTGGCTGTTAAGACTACGGATTCAACGGATGATTATGCCAGACTCTACATCCGGGTGATAGTACAATTGCATGGTGTCCCATTGTCCATCATTTCAGATAGAGGTACTCAGTTTACATCCCAGTTTTGGAAATCATTTCAGAGAGGTCTTGGTACTCAGGTAAAGCTTACCACAACTTTTCACCTACATACGGATGGCCAGGTAGAGCGTACTATTTAGACTTTGGAGGATATGTTGAGATCTTGCGTGATTGACTTCAAAGGTAATTCGGATGATCACTAACATCTTATCGAGTTCGCCGATAACAATAGCTTTCACTCTGGCATCTAGATGGCTCCTTATGAGGCACTTTATGAGGTGTAGGTCTCTTATCGGTTGGTTTAAGGTAGGTGAGGCAGCTTTGATTGGTCCAAATTTGGTTCATGATACTATAGAGAAGGTTCAACTTATTAGGGAGAGGTTTAAGACCGCTCAGAGTTGACAAAAATCATATGCAGACATGAGGAGAAGAGAATTGGAATTTGAGGTTGATGATTGGGTTTTTCTGAAGGTGTCACCCATGAAGGGTGTGATGAGATTTGGCAAGAAAGGAAAGCTTAGTCCCCATTTTGTAGGTCCTTATTGGATTCTAAGGAGAGTTGGTAACATTGCTTATGAGTTGGATTTGCCATCGGATTTAGAAGCGGTTCATTTGGTTTTCCACATTTCCTTGTTGAAAAAGTGTGTTGGTGATCTGACCTTGATTGTTCCTTTGGAGGATGTTGGTGTGAAGGATAGTCTCACTTACGAGGAGGTTCCTGTGGAGATCCTTGATCACCAAATTCGGAGGTTCAGAAACAAAGAAGTCACTTTGGTAAAAGTCCTTTGGAGAAATCATCTTGTTGAGGGAGCTACTTGGGAAGAAGAATCAACAATGAAAGCCAAGTAACCTTATTTATTTCCTTCCGACCCAGTTTCTGCGTGATAGGTGTAGGATCCACTTTTCATTAAAAAGATCTCCGTTGGGAATTTAGTCAAATCTGTTAAGTTTGGAATGCCATTTTTGGTAGGGTAGCATGGTTCGTTTGCATCTGCAGGACCCTGGATGAATCCCGAGGGTCCATCCACCTTCACATGCATAAGTGCCAGGCTGCCTACCCGAGGTTGCATGTGCAGGGTCCTACCCGCATTCACGAAGGGCTGTGCCTGGCAGCTATATATGTTTTTCAACTTCATTTCAATCTCCCTTCATCTGAAAAAAACTTCAATTGTTGAGAGCTCCAAAGGCTTGTTCAAAACTTCCTTTCATCCCTCCTTATTCTGGTAAGTTCCCCCTAATTACCTTATCATTTTCCGTAATGAAATTCATGCTATCTTCCATTTAAATTCTGTTAAATTCCTTGTTTAAGTCCTTTGATCAAGTAAACTTTTGGGCCTATTTTGGGCCCCAAAATGAGTCATGTTTGTGCTTAAATTTTGGGTGTGGGTTTATGAACCCGCTGCAAACATAATTGTAAATTTTTTTTTGTTTCATTGCATAATAAGTTGGTAATCTGCCAACTTATTGAGCCTTTATTCATGAATTATTGCCATTTTTTATGATATTTAGAGGTACATATTGCTTTTATTAATATAAATGCAGGTACTCTTGGTCAAAAGTAGAAAACAAAGGGATTGGACCCAAAGAGCTTAAAATGGGCTAAAGTGTGAAGGTGATCAAAAACAAGGAAGATTATGTCGAGAGGTGCGACCGACAGGTGAGCCTCACAATGACATATGTGGTTTGCACGTCCCTTCAACGTCACTACATCAGCAACTAGAGTCACTGGTTGAAGGACATGCGTCATGTCATGTGCAAAACATGTGGTGTGACTACACATTGTGTCGCACGTCATGTCATACCACGCTCAAAGGGCATTTTTGTCAACTTTCAAGTGATGCATTAGGAAGCTTCTAAAACCCTTTTTGGGTGTGTACCTGATATCATTGAACAAGTATTTATTATGGAATAGTTTTGGAAGAGAGTACTCTTTCTCTTCATCTTCTATACTTGAATTCACCATTTTTTGTACCAAATTGAGCTTAGATTTTGATATTAGCTTAATTATGAATGGAAGTATAAGTTACCCAATTGGTATATTCTCTTATTTCCTTAGCATGAGTAGCTAATCTCCTTGTCTAGGGGTATGTGTATTTATGGGTGTTTGAATTTGGGTATGGGTCTTGTTTAATTGATCTTATAATTGATGAATTGATATGGGTCTATTGAATTCCTCAAGTTTTAATTATAAAATTGGTGGTTGCAGACATAAATTGAGTTTTCTTAGTTGTGTTCATGCTTGAAAGTGGGGTTCATTATTAAGATAGGATTTCAATAGTGGAAATTTAGGATTTACATCTTAGATTGAGGCTAGAAATATCTTAATTGACGAAAACTCTTATCTAACAGTCTAATCTAGAAATAGTATGACTTACCTAAGCAATTTAATTGGTTGGTTTATGTTAAAAACTTTGGGGCTTGAACAAAGACCTTGGGATATATATTTGGAGGATCGAGAGATTACTGAATATCACTTAAACCAATGCTACCCGTATCATTAATCGAGAATAAGCTTAATTAATCAAGTACCCTAACACTTTGAAGAACCCCATCAGAAGCATACCCTTAGTCTTCCTCTGATTGATACAAATCATGTGTTTACTTTCCACTTGTGTGTTGAAATTGATGTTGCTAAGTAATTTCCCTTTCAAATCCCCCCAATATTTACCTTTTAAGTTGTTTGAACATTTTCTGTCTTGGTGATAATCTTTTGATGGTTTCTTAGTGATTTACTACTCCACTCTCTGTGGATCTACCCTGACACTCGTTAGATTACTTGTTTGTTTTGCTCTGATAATTGCTACCACCTCCTTATGGGAGAGTTCTTTTGAGCGTCAGAAAAATGGCACCATTGTCAGAGAGTGGTTTTTGAATCATCAATTGATTGTCATTTGAGTTCACTTTGTTGATTTTTTGTTCAATTTACCTTTTTTGTTGTTTGTGATTATTTGGACAGGGTGCCCATGAGCAAAGTAGGTGACCAAGAAAGCGTAAATGGATATATAGATGCAGATCCTGAGCCCATAGTCCATGGTGGTGTGGGTGCAATATGCCTACCACCCATTACTAGAAATGTTGTGTTTTATGTTATGAGAACCATGCTCCACTTGATTCAGATGAAAGGTCATTCAGAGGGTTGGCACATGAGGATTCCAACCGACATATTCAGAACTTCATAGAGATTTGCCAACCCTTCAACATAAACCATATCATACAAGAGTCATTCTGGCTCCACTTATTTCCCTTCTCCCTCATGGGGGAAGCGACGACTTGGCTTGACGGGCTTTTGGAAGGCTCAATTCCTATATGGAACGGATTGGTTGAGGCATTTTTGATAAGGTTCTTTCCTCCATCATGAATGATGTAATTGAGGGATGACATTAATAACTTTTGCCATCTCCCGGATGAGCCATTACATGAAGCATGGACAAGGTTCAAACAAAAGCTCTTTCTATGTCCTAATCATGGCCTGCCCGACAATGTCCTTCTCCAAAGTTTCTATCGAGCCTTGATTTCAATGAACAAATCTTTTGCAAATAACCTCGCGAGAGAAAGATTCATGGACCAACAATATGGTATTGCCTTGGCTCTTCTTGAGAGAATGACAAAGACAAATTGTGCATGACATACTAGAGAGGTCGATGTTTTTTTGGGGGTGACTTCATCGATTTTAATGAGTGAAATGAGGCACAAGGACAAAGAGAGGGATGAAGCAATGGCCAAGATGTTAACGCAAATTTACCTATTGTCCAAGCATGTAATAAGGGCTGAAAATAAAAGTGTGAATGCGGTAGGGACATATGGTTTTAGACCTCATGATGAAGGTGTGTACTCCCCTACAAATAAGGAGTTATGTTATATTACAGTAGGTTCTTAACCCGAATAGCAAGGTACCAACCAAGTTCCTTGGCATCTAAATGATGTGAACCATAGTTGGAACAGATACAAAGGAAACCAATGGAGAGATAGTGAGCTGGTCTTATGACCAAGAGGGTCCATGGCGTGATCGTGAAGAGATGGTCATTGTTATAATTACCGAAGTTCAAATCCATATGTGCCTCCACCTAAGTCTGATACCCCCTCATATTATCCCACTGTGAGCAACCCAGACATTCAAAAATTTAAGATATGTTGTCTCTAGTCTTAAAAAAAGTTCAGTCAACCAATAGTGCGGTTAAGGAACAAAAGAGCGAGGTGTCGACTCTTCATAAAATGGTGAGATCACACTCAACTTTGTTCAAGTATCTTCAGGCACTAATGAATCACCTGTCTTCACAAATGAATCCTCGGATGAAGGGGACACTTCCAAGTGACACAACGATGAACCCGAAGAACTGTAACATCCCAAAAATCCAAAGCTAATACTCAAACCTTTTTCATGAGTGTAATAATTATTTCCCTAGTATTTTGAGTGCTTTGGATGCGAATCATGTTCATAAGAAACTCCTATAATCAAGTTAAGTTGAAAGCACCCAAACCAAATGAGTTTTCATGTAAAACTAAACTAGGGTCAAATTCAATTGACCATTCCTCCTAAAAGGTAAAGCGTTAGGTGGACTAGTACCCACAAAATCAATGTTTTTTGAGTCTTCTTTGCAATGCCACTGACCGCACATTAATCTGACTCCAGAGTAAAAAGTTATGGGCAATTTACTACAGCACTGTCTGTGACTACGGACAGGGATGACAAACCGTGGTTCTGAACCATGGTCCGTACTATGACTCGTGATCTCGGACCTGAACCTTAAAATTTTCATCTTCAAAACCACTGGTTGGTTCATGACCCATAGACCAAAACCACTGTCTGTAGAGTGAGCCGCGGTTTGTCAAAATTTAGCTTTTCTTTCCTAGATTCAACGAGTGACTTGATGGGTCATCATTTTGAATGATGGTCTATCCTGTAACTCGTGGAATCACCTTCAGAGATGTACCAAGTCATCTAAATTCTTTAAGTGGGTTTATGACCCATCAACCCATTCTACGACCCATCCTTCCATCCGTAATTCCTGAGGTTCAGAGGATCCTCATTTCCTGAAGTTAAAACCACGAGTCACAGGATAGTCCGTTGTTCAGAATCATGGATCGTAAAGTGACTCATGGAATGGAATTCTAGTAGACTCCTAGAAATGATTCCTGAAAGCATAGACCAAATGACGGTGAGTCATTCACTTTAACGGTCCGTAGATTGACTCGTGGTCCCTGAAGTCGAGTCATTTTATCAATTTTTCCAAGCTTAAGTCCAGGGATATTTTTGTAATTTTCTACTCTTTTAACTCCAATACTAAGTCATTTTAAGTCTATTTAGAAGGGTTTTTATTCCCACTTGACCTATGTTCTCTCCTATTCTTTCAATCAAGTTCTAAAAGAAGAAAAGGAGTTCCATCTTCTCAAGCTTCAAGTTAGGGTTTCGTCTCCAAGCCTCCATCCTCAAGTCCCAAGTTAAGAAGCTTCAAGTTCAGGTATGTGGGTATTCAATAAGGGATTCCTTTCACCCTTATGCCCAAAACCCATGATTCTTACTTTGATTTATGAAATTATGAAATTACGGTCCTTACCCAAATTGGGGAAAAGTTATCGGTTTTATTTTAAAGTATCAATTCATGATTTCCCATTCATTACCCATGTTTTAATTATGATTTCTTGCATGATTTCAAAATCCCATATGTTGATGATGAATTTTAGCATCATCTCATTGATTTACATGTTTCCAAGCAAAATTTACATGTTTAGATAACATGGCTTCTATTATCATGAAATTGCATGCCTAATTCTCAAGTTTAGAATTTTGAAAGAAAAGTATGTTTTGAACTATGGCTATGCTAAGTTTTATATATTTTGAAGTATGAAAGATTTGAAATAAGATATGTCTCTATGTTTAATGAAAGGTTTGGCATCTAGATGTGTCTGCCTAAGCTATGTGAATTGCATGGTATAGATATACCCTTATGCTTTTCAAACATATTTGACATCAGATATATCACAAGTATATATGAGCTATATGTATGTATGTTTTTGGAGTAGTATTTAGCACCGAGCGATGAGAGTTCGATTACCCATGTCCAAAACTATATTGCCAGCGTAGGTTATGAGCCGCTCGATAGACTTATGAAAGCGGTACAACTCTATATCATTAATTGTGTCCTTGCCTTAGTGGGTCATAGGACAGCTTTGCCAACTACGGTTATATAGGTTGGTATGGTGGCCCGTACCTTGGTAGGGTTCAGGGAAGCTTTGCTAACTAGGGTTATATAGTTAGATTCCATGTAACTCACATGGTCGATAGTCGGTTATAAGAAACTCCCGTATGAATGGTTTTTTAAGTTTTCTAAATTTTATGATATCTTATTTTGAGGTTTGACTTTTATCTCATGTTTATTATCCAAACTATGATATTTACTTTTGACTTTTTCAGTTATGCATGAAGTCAGTTTTAAATAGGTTTTCAAGTATGTTTTCATCATGTTTTACTATATTTATGCATATCTCGCTGATGTGCCACCATTTTACGGCACTTTCGACGTCTCTAAACAAAGAACAATCGTACGTTTTCAAGCAACCATCGTCGTTTTTGATGGTTTTATGTTATATTTGTAGGAAATGGAGACAAACACGGAAATGGAAGGAAATACGAGCAAAAAGACATTCTGGATAAGAGTGACGGCCTGAGTGCGGTCCGTCACAGTGACCGTCAAGTTGAGCAGTACCACTGTCTAGTGGTGACGGCCAAGGCGACGGTCCGTCAAGCTTGTGACGGTCCGTCAGCCTGGCCATCAAGTTAAGGCAGAAGCGCGACGCGAAATCTGAACGTTTTTGGGTTTAATTCCTGGACTCCTATAAATACCCTATGTTAGGTTTATTTTACAATATTCATTACCCAATAGTTAGAAGAGTTTTTTTAGTCGATTTTGGAGAGAAAGAACACGTTTTCTTGTTCCTGAATTCGTGTTCTTGATTTATTCTTGGGATCTTGGTTTTTCTTGTTCTTGGATATTTGAAGATTGTTTTCATTATATTGTAAGAATCTCTTCTCCTTATTATGAATATGACTTTCTTCTCTTCTTCTTCTAGCATGATTAACTAAACTCCCACAACTAGGGTTGTGGGAGCCATGGCAAAAGTAGCAATATAGATTTCGGGTAGCGACGGGTTCAATATATATGATTCTCACATTGTTAATCATTCATTATGTCACGTTTTCTAGTGGTTGCAAACATTAGAACATGCCTAGTTTTAATTTGCTTGAGTAAAGAGATTAAAACGGGGAAACTTGATTAACGACGAGGATTCGAGACTACCAACTCTCGTCTTATGATTAATGCTGTAACTAGATTAATCTACTTGATGTTTAGGATTGAAATATAAAAGCATACCTTTTCAAGTTCGAGAGAATTGAAAAGTAAATTCGTCTATTTGGTTGAGAAACGTTTAGATGATACCATTAATTCAATCACATCGTGATACGCATATAGAAAAAACCCGGTTAAGCTTAGAATCGACATCGTCACCAACGCCATGGTAAACACTTCCCTAGTTCATTCTCCTACTGATTATTTCTCATACATTATTGTTCGTTTTGTTTGCACATTGTTCACACAAAACCCCCTTTTTATTTACCGGAAACTATTGACCATTAGTCAACTAATTCACTAAAGACTTAACTTTCACCATATTCTCTGTGGGATCGACCCCAACCTTTGTTGGGTTCTATATTTGACAACGATCGCTTACGCTTCCTAATTGGAGTGGTACTGTGAGCGTTATCAAATTTTGGCGACGTTGCCGGGGAATACGGTTGTTTATTAAGTCCGGTGTGTTTATTTGACTCTTAGTCATACTTTCCTGCTTTTACGTTTATTTGTTGTTTTTGTTTTTGACAGGGTACAGAGTTGTGCATGCCAAGTACCCGGTGCTCGGGTGAATCAACATTACCTTACGACCCCGAGCTTGCTAGAACATTGAGGCAGAATATGGCCGCACAACAAGAGGCAGCAAGGCTCGCTGCAGAACTGCAGGCCCAACAAAATCTGAATGCTGGTGGTCTGCAGGATGATGTTATGCTGAATGATGAGGATATCGACTTGGATGGAGTTGGCGCTACGGGCGCCATTGCTCTTCCACCGCTAGTGCCCGGAGCCAAGTTCAACATCACTAGCACGATGATCCAGCTGTTGAACTTGAGAGGAGTATTCCGTGGTGCCACTGGTGATGATCCAAACCAGCACCTGATGAATTTCGTGGGCATCTGCAAGTCGTTCGAGTTGCCTGGAGTGAGTCAGACAGCAATCAGGCTCAGGTTGTTTCCGTTGTCTCTGTCTGATGAGGCAGCATTGTGGTTGACAGAGCTGACCCTCGACTCTATCACAACTTGGAGAGAGTTGAAAGGAGCTTTCCTAGAAAGGTTCTTTCCTCCCTCTAGGATGATACAATTGAGGGATGAAATTAGCAATTTCAGACAGCAACCTCACGAAGCGTTACATGAGACTTGGTTGCGGTTCAAGAAGAAGCTGACACAATGCCCGAACCATCAGTTGACCGATAACTTTTTGATGTAGAGGTTCTACAGGGCACTGAATTCGGCTACCAAACCGACGTTGGACAACGCAGCAGGTGGTGCATTCATGGGTCTCACTTTTGTTGAGGCCACAACTACTTTGGACAGGCTAACCAAAACCAACAGGGCCTGGCATACACGGGATACAGAGGTAGCAGCTAGCACTTATTCAGTTGGTATGTCAGCTGAGCAGCGCAGAAAAGAGGAGGAGCTCGACCAAGACATGGCGCATCTGAAAACGCAGTTTGAGCTACTGACAAAGCACTTGTTTTCAGGAAGTATGGAGAAGGTAAAAGCCATGGGTTCCCAAGGTAGAGCAGCCAAGTTGGAAACTGATGACGAGGCAAATTACTTGGGGGGTTTCCAGGCCAATGGCCATGGAAACCAAGGTCGGACCTATCAGAAAGACAACTACTACAAAAAAGCTGGCTACAGAGATCGCGAGCAGGGAAATTGGAGGAATAACACCGATAGAGGTGGCTTGTATGTACCACCTGGTAATCGGGACAAAGCTAGCAATGAGGCAGGGACTTCCAAGCTAGAGAACATGATGGCGAAGATGCTGCTGAAGGTAGAATCGACTGACTCTGGGGTAAAGGAGATAAGGACTGAGTTATCGGCCATGAGTCAAATAGTGGAGGCGCATTCCACCTCGATTAAGCAATTGGAGCAGCAAGTGGGCTTAATCTCGGCATCTCTAAACTAAAGGAAGACAGGTACCTTGCCGAGTGACACGATTTAAAACCCGAGGAACGACGCGAGCTGTATGGCTATCACCACAAGAAGCGGCAAAATATTATCAGAATCACATCCGGTAATTCAGACTCAAGTTGAGGGTGATGACGCCAACGATAACGAGGTTGAGGAGGCTACTCAAAAGCTCGCGGATAAAAGCAAGGAAGCTGAAAAGCTTCCAACTATGATGCCTCGACCACCACCTCCTTTCCCACAACGCCTGAAGAAAAAAATGGAAGATGGTAAGTTTCTGAATTTCCTGACCATACTCAAGCAGATATCAATAAACATCCTATGCCAAGTTCATGAAGGACTTGATTACAAAGAAGAGGTTGGTAAGTTTTGAACCAGAAGACAATCTCCATCATTGCAGTGCGATTTCATCTAGATCGTTAGTGGACAAGAAGGAAGATCTCGGTGCTTTTACTGTTCCCTGTACCATTGGGAAGCTCAACTTCGGAAAAGCCTTATGTGATCTTGGTGCTAGCATCAACTTGATGCCGCTAGCAATCTATAAGCAATTGGGTTTAGGAGCTCCTAAACCAACGTCCATGAGAGTGTTGATGGCTGACCGTTCGGTAAAGCGACCCGTGGGAATATTGTCTGATGTGCTAGTAAAGATCGATAAGCTTATCTTCCCAGCTGACTTTGTGATCTTGGATTGCGAAGTGGATTTTGAAGTTCCCATAATCTTGGGACGACCATTGCTAGCCACGGCAAGAGTATTGGTTGACATAGAAAGAAACGAACTGACCTTCAGACTAAACAATGAAGTTGTCAAGTTCGATGTGTCCAAATTGATGAAGCAACCAAGTGACATGAGGGTGGTCGCGGTCGTCAATGTTATTGAGGAAGCTCCTGCGGATGTGCATCTTGAGGAGAAGGGTTTGGTCGAGACTCTAGCTGTTGCGAGAAGGATGCTGCAAGAAGGGAAACATGTAGAGGAAGGCGGTGGAAATAGATCAAGGAAACGAAAACACCGCAAGAGAATCTACAAAGAAAGAGCGAAGAAGTTGTCATGACTAGCTGTGGAGCCAATAAAAGAAGAAGCTGGAACGCAACATGAGGTTGTCACGTGCACACACTCCATCAATTTCTCCTGCTTTGGAGACCCTGGCGGTCTGCAACATCATGTCAGAATCTGAGTCCTATGGACTTCACAGGTATTCCTTATTCTCACAGTTTTAGTTTTCACATGTATGCATTAGGGACAATGCACGAGTCTAAGTTGAGGGTGTTGGGGAAACCTGTGAGTCACCACCGAGGGTTTTTGTTGCCGAGTTCTTTTCCCTCCGGTGTGCTATCTAGTAGAACCGGCATATTTAGGTTGTCGTTTAAATTTTTGTTTTTTTAGTGTCTATAGCAAGGTGATGAGTTTTCCTTACTAAAAGGAGCCCCCTCTGAAATTTTTTTGGTTTTGTACCTATGGTTGAAACGATTGACTGTCTGGATCCTTGAATGTCATTGTGTGGTTATGATTAGAATGAGTATGCTTAAGCCGAGCGGTTTTTTTGATAGTTGGTAGTGGTATGGTTTCTTGATGCCAAGTGTGTGTGAGCGTATTGTTATAAACTCTTACTCTGTGCATGCATCTAGAACTTGCCCAGTCTATTTTGTTAAAGTTTGAAGATTGGTTGCTTAGGAAAGGATCGCAGGCCCTTTTTGTGTGCAGTTCACTTAGCCTATAAGATCGTCCAAATATGAATAATCCCTTTGATCCCTGTTTAAGCCATAATTGACCATGTTCTTTCAATAACCCGTCACCGTTCCTGTTTAACTTTGAATCCCTGTTTTGGCCTTGGTCCTTCCTTGGACATCGTGCACCTCAACTCAGGCAATCAGCCTAAGTTGAGGGTGGCTACTATAGAGGTGAATGATAAGAAAAAGAGGATGGAGAAGATTGGTTGTGAATAGAATGAAAATTCGGGTGTGTGCCTAAGAAAAGAAAAAAAGAAAAAAAGAGATGAAAAAGATCAAAAAAGTAACAAAAAGAATTGTCAAAATAAAGAGGCCGCACCTGTAGCTAGAGAGAAGGAAATAAAAAGGTGAATAAGGATGGACAAAGTAAAGTATGTGGTAATAAGACGTCGGTGGTTCGAAGGAGGGCTTAGTCACTAACCCCTAAATGTATCCTACCTGCACCTGAAGCCTCATTACAAGCCAAAACAAGTCCTGTAGTGATCCTGAGCGGCTTTCTGAAGAACTGAAATAGAATAGTAAGGGCAAGCCTATGGTGTCGCATGTGCATTGTTTGAAATCGTTTGTGAGTGTGAGCGCTTACCTAGTCCCAAATCTTGTGCGTGGGATTTCTTTGCGGTGAGGGCACCAAGATTTCGGTATTATCTATTGACTGTTAGGATAGCTGCGTGTGTATATGTAAAGTGTTCTATCATATCGAAATGACATGTTTGTATCCTTGCAAGTTAGTGTTTCATACATTTGTGTGCTGCGAGGGAGCTTGATTTAAAATTAAATAAGATGTTGAATGATCATGAGTTGCTAAAGACACGAGTTTGTTTTCTTAGTTGAGTCGTCTTATTGTTTTCTTTTATGTTATGTTGCTTGAGGACAGGCGAACGTCTAAGTTGAGGGTGTTGAT
Source organism: Jaltomata sinuosa (assembly GCA_003996215.1). Classification (NCBI taxonomy): domain Eukaryota; kingdom Viridiplantae; phylum Streptophyta; class Magnoliopsida; order Solanales; family Solanaceae; genus Jaltomata; species Jaltomata sinuosa. The sequence continues at coordinate 181,759 of QJPP01000422.1, forward strand.
GTGCCGCCATTTTACGGCACTTTCGACGTCTCTAAACTAAGAACAATCGTACATTTTCAAGCAACCGTCATCATTTTTGATGGTTTTATGTTATATTTGTAGGAAATGGAGACAAACACGGAAAAGGAAGGAAATACGAGCAAAAAGACATTCTGGATAAGAGTGACGGCCTGAGTGACGGTCCGTCACACATGTGACGGTCTGTCACAGTGACCGTCAAGTTGAGAAGTACCACTGTCTAGTGGTGACGGCCAAGGCGATGGTCCGTCAAGCTTGTGACGGTCCGTCAGCCTGGTCGTCAAGTTAAGGCAGAAGCGCGACGCGGAATCTGAACATTTTTGGGTTTAATTCCTGGACTCCTATAAATACCCTATGTTAGGTTTATTTTACAATATTCATTACCAGATAGTTAGAAGAGTTATTTTTAGTCGATTTTGGAGAGCAAGAACATGTTTTCTTGTTCTTGAATTTGTGTTCTTGATTTGTTCTTGGGATCTTGGTTTTTCTTGTTCTTGGATATTTGAAGATTGTTTTCATTATATTGTAAGAATCTCTTCTCCTTATTATGAATATGACTTTCTTCTCTTCTTCTTCTAGCATGATTAACTAAACTCCCACAACTAGGGTTGTGGGAGCCATGGCTAAAGTAGCGATATAGATTCCGGGTAGCGACGGGTTCAATATATATGATTGTCACGTTGTTAATCATTCATTATGTCACGTTTTCTAGTGGTTGCAAACATTAGAACATGCCTAGGTTTAATTTTCTTGAGTAAAGAGATTAAAACCGGGAAACTTGATTAACGATGAGGATTTGAGACTACCAACTCTCGTCTTATGATTAATGCTGTAACTAGATTAATCTACTTGATGTTTAGGATTGAAATATAAAAGCATACCTTTTCAAGTTCGAGAGAATTGAAAAGTAAATTCGTCTATTTGGTTGAGAAACGTTTAGATGATACCATTAATTCAATCACATCGTGATACACATATAGAAAGAACCCGGTTAAGCTTAGAATTGACATCGTCACCAACGCCATGGTAAACACTTCCCTAGTTCATTCTCCTACTGATTATTTCTCATACATTATTGTTCGTTTTGTTTACACATTGTTCACACAAAACCCCCCTTTTATTTACCGGAAACTATTGACCATTAGTCAACTAATTCACTAAAGACTTAACTTTCAACATATTCTCTGTGGGATCGACCCCAACCTTTGTTGGGTTCTATATTTGACAACGATCGCTTACGTTTCCTAATTGGAGTGGTACTTTGAGCGTTATCACTCGCATACTCAATACATTCCATAGTACTGACTGCATACTCCTTTGTGCTGGATCCTAGTATGATGCAGATTTAGGCTCTCGATCTCAGATTCATGGCTAATGGTTAGAGGGTGTTCCTACCTTGAGTGATGAGTCCTAATTCTTCGAGGACCAGTATTAGTTTAGCTTGTTTATGGATTTCTTCTTAGTTTTTAGAGTTAGCTGGGGTCTTGTCCCAGCAATTCATTATTCAGCATAGAGGCTTCTTTGACATAGTTAGAGGTTTTGTATTTGATATTCAGATTTTGATATGTTTAGACTTGATCTATTAATGGTTCAATTTGCTTATCTCTTCAGTTTATTGCTTCCGTTGAGTTTATTTATGTTTGCTTAAGTCATGCTAATGCCAGAGGGTTATCTTGAGATCACTTGTGATCTTGGGTCCCATATTACATCTAGGGGGTAGGCTCGAGGTGTGAAACAATTGGTATTAGAGAATCAGGTCTAAGAGTCCTAGTGTGTCTGAAAGCCGCATAAAGTAGAGACTCTTTCATGGGTGTGAAGCACGTTACACTTATGAGAGGGAGGCTATGAGATATTTTAGGAAAAACTTCACTTATTTCATGTTCACTATCGTGCGATAGAGTCTGACTCTATTATCCTTTTAATCCATTTTGTATGAAATTCAGATAATGTTTCCGCGAAAACCCCCCATACGGAATGCTAATCCGACCTCTCCAGATCATGAGGTTACGAATGTGGAATTTCGTGAAGACATCTGTATGCTGGCTCAAGCCATGATACCTTAGTTGAATGAGAAAGAGAAACTAAAGAAGAGGAAGAGGAAGAACAAGAAGGCCAGAACATGGAACCAATCGTCTTCTCAGCATAGGTCATCTAAACCAACCCTATCTTTAGTTAACACTCCTGCACTCGATTCTAATTCTTGTCACAATAGGGCTCCAAGGACCTTAAGGTACCCTCGTTGTAGTAGATGCGGTAAGTTTCATCTAGGTGAGTGCCTCAGTTAGGTCATAGGATCAGGGATTACCCCTCAGCTAAGCGGAGCAACTGTGGTGTTCAGCTCCAAAACCAATTCCCTTCATTACCTAGCCAGCCGGGTTAGAGTATTCCTCTAGAAGTTGAATTTGGTATGTCACTAGATTTTCTTTCTTTATGCATCCATAGTCCCTGGACCCCTATTATTGTTTGGTTATGAGTTATCTTTACCTAGAACAAAGTTGAGGCAGAAGGGTTGAGTCCTAGACTTTTAGGTGAAGGAGAGTCTTAGACTATAGAAGGAAGTGGGTATTCGTTCTAGATTTTGGAGTAGTGTATGCTATGTTAGGGTAAAATGATCATAGTTCCTTTGAGAGGTTGTTTTCAATTATTTTTTTACCATGTTTTACTATATTTATGCATATCTTGCATACTCAGTACATTCCATAGTACTGACCGCATACTCCTTTGTGCTGCATCCTACTATGATGCAGATTCAGGATCTCGATCTCAGATTTGTGGCTAAAGGTTATCGGGTGTTCCAACCTTGAGTGGTGAATCCTCATTCTTCGAGGACCAGTATTAGTTTAGCTTATTTATGGATTTCTTCTTAGTTTTTGGAGTTAGCTGGGGTCTTGTCTCAGCAACTCATTATTCAGTATAGAAGTGTCTCAGATATAGTTAGAGGTTTTGTACTTGAGTTTCAGATTCTGATATGTTTAGACTTGATCTATTAATGGTTCAGTTTTCTTATCTCTTTAGTTTATTGCTTCCGTTGAGTTTATTTATGTTTGCCTAAGTCATGCAAATGATAGAGGGTTATCTTGAGATCACTTGTGATCTTGGGTCTCGTGTTACGTCCAGGGGGTAGGCTTGGGGGATGACAAGAACAATGGCCTTGTGATGGTAATTGTCACTAGGAGTAGATAAATGTGTAGTGGGGTGAAGAAGCCAGTTGTTGAGGTTGTTGTAGAGCCAAATGATATAATGGATGAGGAGATTATGGTTGATAACAAAGTTGATGAGAGCCTCATTGTTGGGGTGAACCCTAGTGCACCCAATATGAATTCAAATGATGATGATCCATGTGTAAAGAAGGATGAGATTTATCCTCCCTCTCAAATTGCTATTGATATTGAAGAGGATGCTCCAAGTGTGCCTAAAGGACCTCCGGCATACCCTCAATGATTGACCAAGAAAAAGGAAGACGCCCAATTCAAAAAGTATGTTGATATGTTCAGTAAGCTAGCAATTAACATTCATTTGGTTAATTCTCTTACACAAATGTTGAGGTATGTGAAGTTTATGAAGAAGATGTTGAAAAAGAAGTGGGTTGTTGATTTGGGGATGGTGGAAGTGTCCCACAGTTGTAGCACGGTAATGACAAGTAACATTGCCCCTAAATGGGAAGATCCGGGATCGTTCATTATCCAGTGCACTATTGGAGTATTTTTGTTTCAAAAGGCATTATGTGATCTCGGGGAAAGTATAAACTTGATGTCCCTTGGGATTTTCAAGAAGTTAGGCTTGGGTACCCCTAGGCCTACTCCAATGAGATTAATAATGGCTGATCATTCAATTAAATATTCCGTGGGGATATTGTTCAATGTGCTAGTTAAGGTGGACAAGTTCATCCTCCTAGTCGACTTTGTGGTATTGGATTGTGACGTTGACCTTGAGGTGACCATCATATTAGGGCGATCATTATTGGCAACCGAGAGAAATCTTATTAATATAGAGCTTAGAGAACTAAAGTTCCAGTGGGAAGCAAGGAAGTCACATTTAATATATGCCAACCCACCAAACAACCATAATAGTTTTGAGTTGTTTTCGTGATCAATACCGAGGGCAAGTTAGTTGAAGTCCTTAGTGATTTTGAGATGAAGGAGATACCCAAGCCTATAATGTTTGCACCTGGCAACAAGATAATGTGATGAAGATATTGAAGGAGCAATTCTCTTGCTTCGGATGGGGCCATGCCAATAGGATTGGCATGCTTTTGGATAATGATTCAGGATTGAGGTATAATCGTCGAGCCACGGCGCAAAATTAAGCGCTTTTTGGGAGGCAACCCAAGTGTTTTTACTTTTTACTTTTATTACCTTTTGTTGTTTTTGGTGTGTTTTAGGAATGCATGGAGAGAAAAAATGACAAAGTGGAAAAATAGAACAACACGTGCAGAAGACAGTGCAGTTCGCACATGTTGTTGTGCATATTGCATGGGGAAACACACCTCAAACAAGAAATTTGGGAAGAAAGTTTAAAATCAGAGGTAACGTGCGATGAGCTATGCGAACTGCACCTCACATATGTGTGTCGCACCTCCATCGCACCCCAAGTTAATAGGCTGGGCAGTTTTTGGGCAAAAAATCAGCTAGTGCAAAGCAATTTGCGAGCCACACATTGGCTTGTGCGAATCGTACGTCGCGGTGCACCAAGGTAAGTTTTTAAGTTTATGTTGACCTACCCATTAACCAACCCAACTCGAAGACTGACCAACTGTCCTTTCTTCATTTTTTTCAATTTTATAAACCATCACACCCATTCTTTTCTCCCATAACTCACACACAAAGCTCCACAAAACTCTCTCAAATCCTCCAAATCCCATCAACTCTCCCCAAATCTTCTCCTAATTCACCCAAACTTCATCACTGCCACTGCACCGCCTGGTCACCGTTGTTTGTCCCTGATTGGAACATTGGGTCACCATTGTTGGCACTCCAAAAGATTTAAATTTTGCATTTTCCTCCCTCTTCTTTACTTATGGTAAGTTCCCCGGTGTTAAATCAATGCTTTTAAGTAGATTGGGAATTAATATTCTGAAACATGCTAGTTTAATCTTCTAGGTTGATTGCTGGAGAGATCCAAAAATTTTGTGACCCAAATTTTGGGTATATTGTTGATTTTGCTTGTGATAAACTTGGTATATGTTGTTGTTATGATAATGCATGTGCTTTGCTTTAATTTTTATCCCTGATTTTAGTGATTTTTGGGCGAATTCTGAGTAACCCACCTGAGTTGATACATGATTTGGCCCTATTATAGATTGGGTTATGTCATTCTTAAGGAAAAATCAACATATTCACAAGGTTTTGTTGAATCAAGATGTTTTGGGCTTAAATTGTTGTGACCACCGAGCCCATGTGTTGTTTGAATTTAATATGCTTGACGGGTGAATATTTGTGGTTGAGGAGTATGAAATTGTTGTTGGAATGTGCATATTGTCTTTAATTGAAGGATTGACCTTCCCGATGATAGATGTGGTAACGTCCTTCTTAAGGTAAATCATTAAGCTAATTGTTTGGTTGAATGTGTTTGAAGTTTTCGGGGAAGTCTGAGTACCCGAACAACTTGGGTTTTGGTCATATTGTGCTTAGGGCCTATTGAAATATCACGCCCCGAGGCTACCCCCTGGATGCGACACGATGCTCAGTGTCACGAGTGACCCCAAGCTAACCCATGGCATGGCATATCTAAGTGAAACCAATTTAAATATATATACTGTGCGGAAAACTAAAGCGAATAATATCTGAAAGTGGAAAAAAACCCAAATAAAACCTGAATATATAAGAATCTGGTTTAGTACTGACTGAGTAACAATACTAAAAATGTTGAATCTAGTCTATGTCTGAAAGCCATCTAACTGAATGGGAGTTGCTGGGACTTTCCCCCAGCTAACTCTAGCAAAACTAAAAACTGAAGATAAATACTTAAATGAAGGCATGTCTATTGTCCCTGAACTATTAAGGACTCACCACTGAGCTGCTGAGTACGGACCGGAGGTCGAGTTATGTGTGATATGGATGCTGAGTGCCTGAACCAACATCATGAAATGATGTATCACAAAAGTATGCGTCAGTAATTTGAATGTACTGAGAATGCAGGATAGAGGCTGGACTGAACAATATATATATATATGCAACTGAACAATATATATTACATATAAACTGAGCAGGAAATAGATATGCTGAAATATAACTGAAAGCTGAACTGGATGCAATGACCAAGTATAAATCATGTAATTGTAACATGCTGAACTGCATAATTGAAAAGATGGATACATGGTCAATGAAATACTGAATACGGATTGTGGGAGATACTGTTAACCGACATACCCCAAGCTGAGCTAACTATGGGGCCAATCTTGTAACCCTGATTGGAAGGGCGTTCATACCTTGCCAGGGTACAAACTAAACTGATGTCCACAAGGGACAAGGATGTACAGCCTAATCTGACAGGTGACTCCTCTGAACCTATGGCGCCATAGTTATGGGACTTGGGGACTGCTGCTAAAGGTCATAGCCTAAAATGACAGCTAAGCCCTCATCCCCTAGTCCGCTCGGCACAAAGTCTACTCCCACTGAATACATAGGCAATGAATGCAAACTGAATTACTGGATAGCTCAAACATTGATAATTTACTGAGAATACAATATACTGATAGTGAAACAGATTACATTCATATTCTGAACATAACTGACTGCATAATCTGGGAATGCAACATAAACATACTGAAGATTATGGCATTCAAATTCAGAGTAACTAATTATCTGGATGGTCTGTCTAGCAAGTATAATTTATGGAATGCTGGAAATTATCACAAGCTAGGGTTCTGTATTCTAAGCATGAACTGTACTAATCCTTCCAAGAAACATGCACTAAACCTCATGTAGATCATAACATCTGAGTAATAAGGAAAACTCTAAGGTTTACAAACTCTAGGTCTAATCAAGCATGAGGATAATAAAGGAACTAACTGAATTCTAGGGACCTAATGGGGGAAAGGAACCCACTAGTGAAATCCCACATACCTTGACGAAGATTCTATGGTTGAACCTTTGGATTCTAAGAGAAACTTGGATGAGAACCCTCTTTGCCTTGTTCTTGAGAGAGCGTGCTCTATTTCTTGAGAGACTGCTAAGTACGGACAATTTAGGAGTAATGAGGGAAAATAGTTAGAGACCCTTTAATTACTCCAAAATGTCTTAGGGGCTGAAATAAAATAACTGGGAAAAGACTGTACTGCCCCTACTTAAAGCTAAAATTCTGAGGGGCTAGTCCCTTGGATGGTTCCCACAGGTGGCTCCCATGGCCCATTTCCGCGGCGACGCCCGTGGCGCTAGCCCATAAGGGCAAGGGAAGTTGGGTCAGGGCGACTGGCCCTCTCTCACGGGCTGCCCGATGGCCCGTCGGACTTTTGATTCATATCGGGTCCCCCATCGAAATGGAGCCAGCTGGGAAGGGATCCTGGTCGCCTCTCAGGGGCACCCGGATGGGCCGTCGAACCTCCGACGCCCGTGGGGCTTACCTGTAATGGATTTTTTCTGAGTTTCTCCAATGTTCTGAGTTTTTGAAGCTACTTTAAATTCTGGGGTGTCACAATATCTCCCCCTTGGGATCATTCGTCCTCGAATGAAAACTGGATAAGCTAAGTTTGGAAGGAAAGAGCTGCAATCCTTACCAAGTGAGTACTGGAAACTTATACCTGACTGAACTGAGTTTGATGAACATGCACATAAGCTGAAATGCAAGGTAAACTGGTGGAACAAGGTACTGAGACTGAATTACACAAGAGTAAGCTGAGAGACTGAAGAGGAATTGTTACCTCAAGATGAAACTGGGTCGGAAGGGAAGAGGTGAGGGTACTTAGACATCATGGCTGCTTCTGCTTCCCAAGTGTCTCCCTCTACGGACTGATTCCTCCACAAAACTTTAACTAAAGTGACTTCCTTATTCCTCAACCTACGAACCTAACGGTCAAGAATATCAACTGGAGCCTCCTCATAGGTGAGGCTATCTTTCACAGCCACACTTTCTAAGGGTACTATCGAAGTCGGATTACCCACACACTTCTTCAAGAGCAAAATATGAAAGACTGGGTGAACAGCTGCTAATTCTGCTGGCAACTCTAACTCATAAGACACATTACCAACCCTTTTTAGGATCTTGTAAGGGCCTATACACATGGGACTGAGCTTCCCTTTCTTGCCAAATCTCATCACACCCTTCATGGGTGACACTTTCAAGAAAACCCAATCATCACTTTCGAACTCTAAGTCTTTTCTCCTAACATCTGCATAGGATTTCTGATGACTCTGAGCAATCCTAAGCCTATCTCTGATGAGCTGAACTTTTTCCATAGACTCATGAACTGAATCTGGTCCAATCAAGGCTGCCTCACCTACTTCAAACCAACTAACAGGTGATCTACATCTGCACCCATATAGAGCCTCGTATGGGGCTATATGAATGCTGGAATGGAAGTTGTTATTGTAGGCGAACTCTATGAGAGGTAGGTGATCATCCCAACTACCCTTGAAATCGATCACGCATGCCCTCAACATATCCTCTAAAGTTTGGATGGTACGCTTTGCCTGACCATCCGTCTGCAGATGAAATGTTGTGCTGAGCTTTACCTGAGTACCAAGACCTTTCTGAAATGACTTCCAAAAGTGATATGTAAACTGAGGGCCTCTATCTGAGATGATAGACAAAGGAAACCCATGCAACCTGACTATCTCACTGATGTAGAGCCTGGCATAATCTTTTGCTGAATCTGTAGTCTTAACTGCTAAGAAATGAGCTAATTTGGTAATTCTTTCCACTAATACCCAAATCGAATCGTGCTGCCTGCGAGTATGGGGTAGACCCGTTATGAAATCCATGTAAACCACTTCACACTTCCAAGTAGGGATGTTAATCTCCTGAGTCACACCTCTTGGTTTTTGATGTTCTACCTTTACCTACTGACAAATAGGACACTTGGCCATAAAATCCGCGATGTCCCTCTTCATGACATTCCACCAATAGACTTCCCGTAGGTCACGGTACCTCTTAGTGGCACCTAGTTGAATCGAATATCTGGAACTATGGGCTTCTGTAAGGATTTGCTGCCTAAAATCACCCATATTTGGAACACACAAGCGACCTTGGTAGCGAAGTACACTATCTCCCTCCTTGGGTGAAAACCTCCACTCTCTGCTAATGAACTGCACCCTTCAACTGAAGCAATATAGGGTCACTATCTTATTTTTCTTTAACCTCTGCTGCTAGTGAAGATTCTACTCCATTTTGAACTATCACACCACCTTCTAACATGTCCATAAGTCAAACTCCTAAGCGATCCAGCCGATGAACATCTCTGGCTAGTTCTCTTTTTTCATCCTCCATATGAGATACACTACTCATCGACAGTCTTCTGAGAGCGTCAGCCACTACATTGGCCTTACCCGGATGGTAGAGCACATTAATGTGATAATCCTTGAGGAACTCAAGCCATCTCCTCTGATGAAGGTTCAACTCTCTCTGGTTGAACACATACTGGAGGTTCTTATGATCTATGAACACATCAACATGAACACTATACAAATAGTGTCTCCAATATCATTAGGGCAAACACAACCACTGCAAGTTTGAGGTCATGAGTCGGGTAGTTCTTCTCATGGACTTTAAGCTATCTGGAAGCATAAGCTATGACCTTACCCTGCTGTATTAACACATAGCCCAGGCCGACTCTGGATGCATTACAATAAACCACATAACCCTCTGAACACTCTGGTAGAGTCAACACAGGAGCTGTAGTCAACCTAGTCTACAGTTCGAAGAAACTCTTCTCACATTCATTTGACAACTGAAACTTGACCTTTTTCTGAGTCAACTTGGTCAATGGGGAAGTTATGGATGAAAATCCTTCAACGAATCTTCGGTAGTAACCAGCCAAACCCAAGAAACTTCTGATATCAGTCAGAGAGGTGGGTCTGGGCCAGTACTTTACTGCCTTAATTTTCTAGGAATCAACACGGATCCCTTCTTTGGATATCACATGACCAAGAAAAGTGACAGACTGAAACCAGAACTCACACTTGCTAAACTTATAAAATAACTGGCGATCCTTGAGAGTTTGCAGAACAACCCTCAGATGAGTCGCATGCTCCTCTTTATTTCTATAGTAAACGAGGATATCATAAATGAAGATGATGACGAACAAGTCCAAATACTGTTTGAACACCCTATTAATTAAGTCCATGAAAGCTGCAGGAGCATTGGTTAGTCCAAAAGACATAACAACAAATTCGTAGTGACCATACCGAGTTCTGAAGGCTGTCTTCGGGATGTTACTACTTCTGACTCTGAGCTGATGATAGCCGGATCTGAGGTCTATCTTAGAGAAATGACTGGCACCCTGAAGTTGGTCGAATAAGTCATCAATCTGTGGGATAGGATATTTGTTCTTGATTGTGACTTTATTCAACTAACAATAGTCTATGCACATCCTGAGAGAATCGTCTTTCTTACACACGAACAACATTGGAGCACCCCATGGAGAGATATTGGGTCTGATGAAGCCTTTATATAAAAGGTCCTTCAACTGATCTTTCAATTCCTTAAGCTCACCTTGAGCCATTCTGTAAGGAGGAATTGAAATGGGCTGGGTATCTGGAAGGAGATCAATTTTGAAGTCGATTTCCCTTTTTGGGGGAACTCTGGGAAGATCTTCTGGGAATACATCTAGAAACTCACTGGCTACTGGGACTGAATCAAGAGTTGGGGTTTCAGAGTTTGAGTCCTTAACCCGAACTAGATGATATATGTACCTTTTGGAAATCATCTTTCTGGCCTTAAGGTAGGAAATGAAACGACCTACAGGCACTGAGCTACTACACTTCCACTCTAGGATCGGCTCGTTAGGAAACTAAAACTGAATGATCCTAGTCCTACAATCGACTGAGGCATAACAAGAGTGTAACCAATCCATGCCTAGAATGATATCAAAGTCTACCATTTCTAACTCTACAAGATCTGCTGAGGTGACTTTCTGGGAAACTGTGACTGGGCAATTTTTGTATACCCGTCTAGCTATAACTTGGTCACCAACTGGAGAAGAGACTGAGAAGGGTTCTAGGAGAGTTTCTGGGTTGACAACAAAGTTTACTGCTATAGATGGAGTTATAAAGGAAAGTGTAGCCCATGGGTCTAATAGTGCAAAAACATCAATATTAAAGGCTCATAACGTACCCGTGACCATATAGGGACAATCTTCCTGATCCTGAAGTGCATACAACCTATTCTGGCACTGATTGCCACCCGTACCAGATAAGGCACCCTACTGAGTAGGGGGACCTGTTGGAGCTACTGTAGAATCGGTTTGAGTCTGAGGGCAAATATCCTTACCCTTATGAGAAGCTGTGGGACAATCCCTCATCATGTGGCCTGACTTACCACATCCAAAGCAATTTCCGCTACCGGCCATGCACTCACCTTGGTGGTTCTTACCACACTTCTTACACATCGGATTAGAGCGGCCACTAGTAACCAAACCTTAGGACTTGGAGCCAGATGCTCTACCTCGTCGGTACTTCCTGAACTTAGCCACTGGGGCACTAGCAGATAATGGGGTTAGTGCTGAATTTTTTTGTTGATACTGAGAGCGCTTTCCACCCTTTGACCTCTGCTGAAAGTGGCTATACTCATCTGTCCTATCACTCTTAGCATCACCTCCCCTTTCCTTGATATTTTCGTCCTCAATCTGTTGAGTATAAGTAACTAACCTGGAGAAGTCTATTTCCATCAAAAGCATGGCCGTCTTGCATTCCTTGACCACATCGTCAGACACACCCGACACGAACTTGCTCATGCAAGCTCGTTAGTTAGCTACTATCGCTGGAGCATACTTGGATAACTGTGTGAACTTTAGAGCATAGTCCTTTACACTCATGTCATCCTGCCTCAAGTTGATGAACTCATGAACCTTTGTTTCCCTGAGCTCTAGTGGAAAGAACCTGTCCAGAAAAGCAGTCCTGAACATATCCCAAGTCACTGGTCCTGCATTGGCATAACGTGATTACTTCCACTACTGATACCAAGTGTAGGGCACTCCCTTTAACTGATTAAAGGCCAAATCTTCACCCTCGACTTGAGTGACACCCATAATGTCAGTGACCTTCTGGATGTCCTCAAGGAATTTTTGGAGATCCTCTTCTGACTTGGACCCATGAAACTCTGTAGGTTCATTGGAGTGAAATCGTAAATTCTGGCAGCAGCAGCTTACTAGTTGACCTGAGCGATCATGGCTTGAGTGAGCACTTGGAAGGTAGCCCTGAATTCGGCATGCATAACCTGCTCGTTCAAGGGGTCTGCTGGGGCTGCTGGCTGGTTTCTAGCGTTAGCTCTTCTTGGAGGCATTTTTTCTAAAATCGAAGAGCATGAGTTAGAATATAGAGATATCAATTAGTGTTCACACTCTATAGCACGAGCTAGATATAAAAGAAGAGAAATTATTTTTAATAACGTCTCATAGCCCCCCTCCATAAGTATGGCGCGCTTCATACCCATGAAGAAAACTCTACTTGACGCGGCTTTTAGACATCCTAGGACACTTGAACTTTATGCTGTGATACCAAGTTTGTAACACCCCGAGGCTACCTCCTGGACGCGACACAGTGCTCAGTGTCACGAGTGACCCCAAGTTAACCCATGGCATGACATATCTAAGTGAAACCCATTTAAAGATATATATTGTGCAGAAAACTAAAGCGAATAAATATCTGAAAGTGGAAAATAACCCAAATAAAACCTGAATATATAAGAATTTGGTTTAGTACTGACTGAGTAACAATACTAAAAATGTTGAATCTAGTCTATGTCTGAAATACATCTAACTGAATGGAAGTTGCTGGGACATGCCCCTAGCTAACTTTAGAAAAACTAAAAACTGAAGATAAATTATGAAATGAAGGCATGTCTATTGTCCCTGAACTATTAAGGACTCACCACTGAGCTGCTGAGTACGGACCAGAGGTCGAGTTATGCGCGATCTGGAAGCTAAGTGCCTGAACCTACATCATGAAATGATGTAGCACAAAAGTATGTGTCAGTACTTTGAATGTACTGAGCATGCAGGATATAGTCTGTACTGAAATATATATATATATATAAATACAACTAAACAATATATATTACATATAAACTGAGCAGGAAATAGATATGCTGAAATATAATTGAAAGCTGAACTAGATGCAATGACCAAGTATAATTCATGTAACTGTAACATGCTGAACTGCATAACTGAAAAGCTGGATACATGGTTAATGCAATACTGAATACGGACTGTGGGAGCTACTGTTAACCGACATACCCTAATTTGAGCTAAGTATGGGGCCAATCTTGTTACCCTGACTGGAAGGGCGTTCATACCTTGCCAGTGTACAAACTAAACTGATGCGGATCCACTAAACTGATGTCCACTAGGGACAAGGATGTACAACCTAATATGACAGCTGACTCCTCTGAACCTACGGTGGCACCATAGTTCTGGGACTTGGGGACTTCTGCTAAAGGTCATAGCCTAAACTGACAGCTAAGACCTAATCCCCTAGTCCGCTCAGTACTAAGTCTACTCCCACTGAATACATAGTCAATGAATGCAAACTGAATTATTGGATATCTCAAAAACTGATAATTTACTGAGAATACAATATTCTGATACTGAAACAGATAGGATTAATATTCTAAACATAACTGACTGCATAATCTGGGAGTGCAACATAAACGTATTGAAGATTATGGCATTCAAATTCGGAATAACTGATTATCTTGATGGTCTGTCTAGCAAGTATAATTTATGGCATGCTGGAAATTATCACAAGCTAGGGTTCTGTATTCTAAGCATGAAATGTACTAATCCTTCCAAGAAACATGCACTAAACCTCATGTAGATCATAACATCTGAGTAATAAGAAAAACTCTAAGGTTTAAAAACTCTAGGTCTAATCAAGCATGAGGAAACTAAAGGAACTAACTGAATTCTAGGGACCTAATGGGTGAAAGGAACCTACTAGTGAAATCCCACATACCTGGACCAAGATTCTACAGTTGAACCTTTGGATTCTGAGAGAAACTTGGAAGATAACCCTCTTTGCCTTTTTCTTGAGAGAGAGCGCTCTATTTCGTGAGAGATTGCTAAGTATGGACAATTTAAAAGTAAGAGGGAAAATAGTTAGAGACCCTTTAATTACTCCCAAAACGTCTGAGGGGCTGAAATAAAATAACTGGGAAAAGATCGGACTGCCCCCACTTAAAGTTGAAATTCTGAGAAAATATGTCGCCGGACGGGCTGCTCGATGGGCGTCGGACCTTCAGCGGCCCATCGGCCCTGGCATCGACAAGGGGCAGGAGTGGATGGTCCCCTGGACGGTTCCCACGAGTCGATCCCACGGCCCTTCGCCTCGGCGATGCACATGGCTCTAGCCCATCGAGGTAAGGGAGGCTGGGTCAGGGCGACTGACCCTCTCTCACGGGCTGCCCAACGGCCTATCAGAATTCCGACGCATATTGTGTCCCTCGTCGGAATGGATTGGGCTAATAAGGGATCCTGGTCGCCTCTCACGGGCACCCAGACGGGCCGTCGGACCTCTGACGCCGTGGGTCAGCCTGTGGGGCTTGCCTGGAATGGATTTTTTTTGAGTTTCTTCCAAGTTCTGAGTTTCTAAAGCTGGTTTAAATTCTGGGGTGTTACATGAAATTTTTGTTTGTTGCCTTTGTGCCAGGTGCATTCCACATATATTGCTTTGATATTCAACTATGTAACACATATGAAAATAAGGAATTTCAAAATTCCATATGTTCCCATGTGTATTTCGCATATGGCACACAAATCTCTATATGTGAAATGCACAAGGCACTGGACCATGGTTCTAAATGCTGCCATGTCAGTGAGTTGAGGGGCGAGGTTTCAGCGACACGCACATCTGTTGGTGCGCATCTCACCAGATGATGAACCCTAAAGCTAATTCAATACATGTTTTTGGTAGCCTGTGCGACACCACGTGCAATGCGCACTTCTCATGGTGTGGTCCGCACATGAATTGCACAGTCCATCAATCACCCAATGTGTTTTTCTTCTCTTATGCCTTCCATTTCTTTTTAGTTAAATAACTTCTTTTAGCTTTTGTTCTTTTAAATATTTCAAAAATACAAAAAGATTTTTCTATCTCCTTTTAGTACTCATAATCTGCCGATACAGACTATGTCTTTTGGTAGAGGAAAGTCCAGGTGCAATTCAAGGAGGCCACCAGCTCACCCTACCTCCTCTCTCATATCTCAAGGCAAAAAGAAAGCCCTAGCTTCTTCTACAACACCTCCTCCTGTACATGTTTCAGAGGAGGAAAAACTTTACTTCGGGGTAGAGGGTATGAGGGCCCTCTACAACAGAGACAAGAAGGAAACTTTCTATTCGGAGCAGAGCTTCAACTTGGCAGTGGTTGTGGATGACCTGCATAACATCCACCACCAGTTCTTAACCCGCCAATGGTTCCTATTCTAAGAGGTGTCTGGTGGTTATTTTGAGGAGTTAGTTCGTGCATTCTTAACCTCCTATCAGGACAAGAAGGAGTCTATGGGGTACAAGGGTAATGTGGAGGACTTCCCTTGTTTGGACTCTGTCATTGTTTGGGGCAAAGAAATTCCCATCACACCCAATGACCTCAATGCCATTTACTAGGGTCCGGACAAAATTGAGCCTGCACCAGAACTTCAAGCCAAGTTGTTTGTTGAGAATAAGCCCCTTGACTGGGCTGCCATTGTCATTGCTCCTGGGACTCCCTTATGGGACACTATAGGGGGAAATATGTTAAGGTGGACTCTATACTTAGAGGCTCGCCTTTGGTATGACTTTATCCGCTCCAGATTTCTACCTCTTAGAATGATAAAAAGGTTACCAAGAAGGGGGCCATTCTAGTATCTTCTATCATGGCGGGGGATCATATCAACTTTGAAGAGATAACAACTGTCGTGATTAAAAGTAAGGCACGTAGGGGTGGCGACTCATTCCCCTATATTGTCCTCATTAGTAGGCTTTGTGTGAAGGCTTGAATTCCTTACTACCACTATGACACTCCTACCCATGCCACGGGTATGCTCAACCTTGCAATAAAACTAACATGGATGCCCCTAGATGAAGAGGCGCATATAGAAACCTCTTGAGGATGTTGAGGTTGAGGATACTGATGTTGAGCCCATTGCTTCCTCCCCTTCTAGATTAGCTTTGGAAGTGCCTACTCCCACAGAGTTGAGAAACCCTAAAGAAGCTACACCTCAGGGACTCCCACATTCTTTATTGACCTTTACCAAGGAGGGCTTCCAAAAGCTGGTTGACTTGACTTATTCTCATAATACGCAGTTAACCGACTTAGCTAAAAAGCTACCCGATCTGATCCAGAAGGCTGTCAAGAAGGCCATGAAGTAAGTGGTGAATAACGTGAGAAATCTATGCCAGAGGGTGGATGTCATTGAAGGTGTAGTGAAGGAGATCCGGAAGGATTTTGACAGGGCAAAAGGGAAGGCCCCGGTTGATGATACAGATTTGAGAGCCTTGAATTAGGCCATGACTCAGCCCCATCACACTCCTGCTCTTATAGATGACTTGTTAGCTGCTTACAAGGATTATGATGAGGATCCAACACTTCAGCAGGTGCTCAGAGAGTCCCAACTCACTTTGCACTCCTAAAAGGGTGGTGCAGGTTCCAATTCAGAGGCGGCGGAGCAGGCAAATGATGAAGAGTAGCATTATAGGGAGTTGTTACACTCTTTCCTTACTTACTTGACCTTAAAGAATTGAGGGCAATGCTTTTTATCATGGGGGAGGTGGTTCTTATTTGATTATTGTTGTTGGTTTCCCATGTTCGGCTTTGAGATATTACTTTTTATTGCCTTTGTCAAGCCTTGATATTTTTATTTCCCTTCTAGAAATTTTATTTGACCCTTGTCAAGCGCGTATTAGATGATTGTGATATTGCCCTTGCCGGGTTTTTTATTTTGTTTATTTGGTTTTTAGTGCTCTAGCTATGCCCTTGTCGGTCTTGATGCTTTATTTTGATTTATGAATTTTGTGAGATGCTGAATTGGTTTTACATGATTCATTGTTTCACTACCCATGTCGTGTAAACGCACTTAGTGCCTACGCCGAGGCTCAGTTTCAAATGACTCATAAAGCGCTTTAAAATTTTGGTTGCATTGTTAATAGTAGATTAGCGGATAGACTCCAAGGTTTTTTTTATACCACGGTTCTTTTCCAAGGAGCAAATTGTTTCTTTTATTTTTGTTTTCTTTATTACTTTTGTTTATTTTTGTGTCAAACCAGGTTGGTGTTTCTCTATGATAGATTAAGAGGCAACTTTCTTAAGGGAAAATGCCAATTTTTAGTTTATATTTTAGTCCGTGCTTCGCTTGTCTTGAAATGGGCCCATCGAAAAAAATTCTTTGCAAGAAGTTTTTGAAAATTAAAGGAAAGAGGGAAAATGATATTAAGTAAGACATACTCTTGTCATGACTTTCACACTCCCCATATTGCTTTATTGATTCATAAACGAGTGTGTAAAGAACTCAGAATAGCTTGTCAAATGTTATTTTTCTCAATTGATTTTGAGACTCATTATGAAAATTCTTGTGTTGTGATGACTTGTGTGTTAAGGTTGTACTTAATTCTTGTGTGCATGTATTGTATAGAACTTTCCCCAAATGTGATTCAAGGTGAAATCCTAGATGTAACCGAGCTTGGAAGATGACCTTAGGCCCTTTTTGAATAAGCCACTTCACCCAAATTGACTTCCCTTTACATTGATCCTAGTATGCCCTTTTGAGCTTGTGACCTTTCTTTGGCACCTTGTTGATACCTTGACCCTTTTTAAAATCTCGATTTTTGCACCCATCCTCCCTAATGGCTTAAATGTTAAATATAGGCTAAAAGACTAGGTTTGGAGGGGGGGGTTGAAATAATAACATATGCAAAAGCCTAAGTAAGTTTGGGGGTGCATGCACCAATATGGTAAAGAAAAGGACATGTGTCAATGCAAGGTAGCACCATATTCTAAGAATTGAAATTGCTTCAATTTTGCCAATGAAATATACAAAATGAAAAGAAAAGAAGGAATTGGTGCTACAAAGTAAAGGTGAATAAGGAAGTTGAATGATCAAGTTGAAGGGGAAGTTTGGGATTGTGAGAGGGAGAAATAAGGTAAAGTAATTGTTTGAAAATGTAATAGGTGTTTTGAATGATCACAACGAGCATTAGGGAGGCTTACTCACTTGAGACAAATACAATCCTCACCTAACCCTAGCGAACATCGTAACCCGCAAGTCTTTGGTGATTCCGAGGTTGGTAACTCTACATTAGTGGCGAATTAGATAAAGGGCAATCATATGGTTCAATGCGTGTGCACTCAAATTTCCTTGAGAGAGTGAGAGTCTTTTTGGTTCTCTTATACTCCTTTTGATTGTATAATGCATGATTGTGAGTGAGATTCTCTTTTATGGTGAGCGGCATCACACACTTGAAAGAAATGATGAAATCTCTATTTCAATTGAGAAGAATGAATGAGAAAAGTTATGTGGCAAATCTCGAGGCACACCTTAAAGGTCCATGCCAATGACTTGAAAAGCTTGATATCTTATTTTGAATGACAAATTCCCTTGTTTTTGAATGAGAAAATAAATCTTTTTGAGGAGCGTTTTGAAATGAGAAATGGCCTTGAGAATATGGCGGTCCAAATTTAGATGAGCATTGTAGTTGAGTCTTTTTTAAGTCTTTTTGTTTGTTATTTTCTTAGTTGTAGAGTTAGATTGATCTTGTGTGCACCCTATGCGTTTTAGAGCATAATTCATTCCTTACTTTGTGAGTATCTTTCTTGAGGACAAGCAATAGTTCAAGTTTGGGGGTTTGATAAGTTGGTAATCTACAAACTTATTGAGCCTTTATTCATGAATTATTGTCATGTTTTGATGATATTTAGAAGTACTTATTACCTTTATTTATTAAAATGCAGGTACTATTGATCAAAACTAGAAAACAAAGGGAGTGGACCCAAAGAGCTTACAAAGAGTTGAAGTGTGAAGGTGATCTAAAATAAGGAAGATTCTATCTAGAGGTGCAAATGACAAGCGAGCCACACAACTGCATGTGCAGTTCACACCTTCCCTTGCACGTCACTACATCAGCATCTGGAGTCACTGGTTGAAATACAAGTGTCATACAACGCACATAATGCATGGTGCGACTGCACATTATGTCGCACATTACATCGCACCATTCCCGCAGGGCATTTTTTTCAACTTTCATGTGATGAATTGGGAAGCTTCTAAAACCCTTTTTAGGGTGTGTACCTGATATCATTGAACAAGTATTGAGTATGAAAGAGTTTTTGAATAGTTTTGGGAGAGAGTACTCTTTCTCTTCATCTTTTATACTTGAATTCACCATTTTTTGTACCAAATTGAGCTTGGACTTGGATATTGGCTTAATTATGAATAGAAGTATGAGTTACCCAATTGGTATATTATTTTATTTCCTTAGCATGAGTAGCTAATCTCCTTGTCTAGGGGTATGTGTATGATGGGTGTTTGAATTTTCTCTCTTGGTGATAATGTTTTGACAGTTTCTTATCGATTCACTACTCCACTCTCCATGGATTTGACCTCGACACTCATTGGGTTACTTATTTGTTTTACTCTGACGATTTCTACCACCTCCTTATAGGAGAGTGCTTTTGAGCATTATTATTGAACAGGCCTCGAGGGTCATTTTCTGATCTGATTTCTAGCCTGAATTTTTGTATAGTAATATAGGTGTCATTCTTCTCGCCTTGACACATGTATTATGTTTATTATAACATTATAACATTCTGAGGCTTGTTAGAAGGGGAAGATACACGATTGATAGTTTGTGCTTGCAGTTCAGCCCCGAGGTAGGTTAAAGTTTATTTTCCATAGACTTGGCTTAGTCAGATTGTGTATTTTATAAGTTACTTGAATGTTAGGCTAGGTTTTAGGTTAATCATGCTTTCCGCTTATCTTTGGTCATTTTTGGGACTGTAGAATACTAATACACTATTTATCCTTAGTTTTGGAGCTTGTAGATTTGTTGTGGCTTGCCTAGATTCCTTAGAATAATATAGGGAGGTTTTAGAGGTAGAGTAGGTGTTTTTACTTGTTTTCATGCTTTAGCACCGTTCCCGATCATTTATTACTATTATTGTGTAACTGTGCGCCCGAGGCCATAGCATGGATCGAATGGAGTTCCAGGTCAGTTGTCTTGTTTGGAGGGTGTTTTACCCTGTTTGTTTGTAAGTATATTATATTCTTTGAACTAGGCATCATATCTCATACTGCACTTGCATTTCAAATGGTTTGGAAATGAAGGGAATATGGGATTTTTCAATTCAAACTTGAGATTTTCTACTTACCACTAGTTTTTGAAAGAAAAGGAAAGTATCACTTTTTATGTCGGTCCGAGGGACGTTTCCGGACCTTTTCTCCATTTACTTTTATGTTGATGATTCTGATGCATAATTTTGGGTGGCCCAAGGTGCATATATTCAGGTTTTTACTTTATGCATATGTTGATGAGTCCGAGGTTAAATTTTTGGCACTCGGGGTACCAGATAACGAGTTTTTATATTTCTGCATTGGCCACATTCTACATACAATCATGTCACGATATATTGAATTTGCTTGAGTGTACTAGGATTGTATGTTGCCTTTTATTATCATTATAATCTTTACCGTCAGCTTAGGTAGTTCTATTTTCTATTGATAACTTGATTTAGGTGTATCTGTGTAGTTAGCTCTCTTTCTTGTAACTTATATTATATATTATATTTCTGTGCTCAGTTGGTTTATGATGCCTACTGGGTACCCATTGTCGTTGTACTCATACTACACATCTGCATCTTTTTCTGATGCAGCACCTAGTACGAGCCACCCTTGTTAACCCTCCAGTCATTTGTGGCCAACTGCTATTTGGATCGTGGTGAGCTCCCAGTGTTTGGAGATCCTTTACTGATTTATGTCTACTTTTCTGCCTATATTTTGTATTTTGGATAGACAGTACATCTTGTATAGCCATATTCAGTACTTTAGATGCTCTTATACTAGTGACACCAGCTCCGGGGTTGGTCTTGTATATATTTATCTTCTCGGTCACTTTGGGGCCATTTTTGTATATATATTAGTATTCATACATATATATATTGTTGGCCCCTTTCTTGTATGTTCCATTACACTTTTATTTATTTTAGACGTTTTATTGTATTTCTGCGTTCTTAGTTTGTCTTGCCTACTTGGTGGTTATGTAGGCGTCATTGCGACCGGATTTTGAATTGTAACAGAGTAGTATCAGAGCTTTAGGTTCACCGGTCTTACTAGTGTAAGATAAAAGTTTCTAGTAGAATCTTGTGGATTGGTATGATGATATCTGTATCCTATATGCAGGAGTCTATAGGACATTTCTACGAAAAATTCCACCTTGTTTAATCGCTTATCATGCATCCTTGACTTTATCACTTTTGAATATCTTTTGTTTCACTCTATCTCAGATGGTTCTAACGAGATCAATAGAAGGTAAGGACAAGACCCATGTGCCTGCAGTTAGATTCCCAGTTAGGGGATATGGTAGAGGTCGACCCAAAGGTCAAAGTAGGGGATGGATTACAGTGCCTTCTCGGGCCTAGGCTAGATTACAATTTCTAGAGCATGATATTGGGGTTGAGGAGGTACATTATAAGCTAGAGGGTGTGGGTCCAACCCAACATCTGACAGGTTTCGTGGCAACTCTGGTACTACAGGATACTTTGGTTTGCCTGCTTGGGTTTCTTAAAGGTATGTCACAGCGAACAGCTTCTCCCGGTACTCCGATTGGTTCTCAGATCAGAGAAGAGTCTCCGACTTTAGCCCAGGAAGAGGCACATGGTTTAGGATCATAGCCTGCTACTACGACTCCCCAATTAGAGGTATTGCTAGTTTCTACAATTATTACACCTATTATAGCTAGGCCTGTTATGACTTTTGATGAGTAGAAGGTACTTTGTAGGTTTCTGAGTTTGGGTCCCTCGATATTTTTAGGTGCTCCTAGGGAGGATGCGCATGATCTTCTGACTAGTTGTCAGGAGAGGTTGCATAACCTTGGGTTAGTTGAGTTGCACGGGGCAGATTACACCGTATTTCAGATGGATGGTTTAGCAAAAAAATGGTGGAGGTCTTTTATAGCTTGCAGACTAGGTGGGTCACCTCCGCTTACTTGGGCACAGTTCATCGCAACTTTCTTGGAAGAGCATTTACCATGCATTTTGAGGGAGTGGTTGATGGATGAGTTCACTAGGTTGGAGCAGGGCTCAATGTCTGTCTCAGAGTACGAGGTCTATTTTCATAAGTTGGCTAGGCATGCCACTATGATTCTGCCCACCGAGCACGAGAGGGTGTGTCGCTTCATCAGAGGCTTGACTTTACAGATCTTATTGGCTACATAGGGTATGGTAGCATTAGGCTAGTCCTTCTTGGAGGTGGTGGATCAGGCCCACACTATTAAGGGCATACTTTGCTAGGCCAAAGAGGCAGTGATAGAGGCCCTGCCATTAGGGTAGTTATAGCGATCAATCGTCCTGAGATATAGGCTTCTTTGTTAGAGGTCAACACCCGCAGCGTTTCTAGTCGAGCTAGCGTGTTCATGCGCCATTACAGATTATTGAGGGTCAGGGTAGCCAGAGTATGGTTCAGGCTTCAGTAGGTGCTCATTCTCGGTCTACATGCCATGGAAGTCATTCTGATTCAGCCGGATTATCACAGCAGGGTAGAGTTGGTCGGGATTGTTCTGAGTGTGTGATAAGTTCGTAATCTACCAACTTATTAAGTCTTTATTCATGAATTATTTTCATGTTTTGATGAGAATTAGAGGTACTTATTTCCATTATTGTCGTAAACGCAAGTCCTCTTTGTCAAATGAAGAAAGAAAAGGATTTGAACCCAAAAGAGCTTAAAATGAAGTTAAAGTACAAAGATGATCAAAAGGGAAAGAATTTGATGAGAAGGACAAAGTGATATGCCATCCGTAAGAGGGCCTGCATATCGCAGGTGCCAACATACATAGAAGCTTAGACACTGCTTGAATAATCATCTATATGCGAGCCACACTTTGCCAAGGGCGATCGCCCCTTCAATCACACCCAATATCACACTTTACATAGATAACACTGCCTCGGGATCTAGGCACCTGCGAGCTGCAAGTCTCAAGGGGCGGCCGAAGGTGACTTCACACCTTGTTTTGCACGTGCTCGAAGGGAAATTTTGTCCCATTATGTTTGATGCATTTGGGAAGGTTCTAAAACTCTTTTTGCAATCTGTACCTTTATTATTCAGCAATTTTTATTTTCCCAAGGGAGATAGTGTAGGGAGTACAATTTTTCTTTTCTTCTTCACCAAGAAAAACACCATTGTAAACAATTTGGATCTTGGATTTTGAATTTATTTTACACAATGAATAGATTATTGGGAAACCCATTTTTTATCTTCTCTTATTCCTTTACTATGAGTAGCTAAACTCATCTCAGGGGTGTGTGCAAAATGGGTGTTGATTATTTTGCTTATAATTGATTATTGAGTATGAGTCTATTGAATTCTTCATATTTTAATTCTAAAATTGATGGTTGCAAACATTGATTTAATTTACTAATTGTGTTATTGCTTGGAGGAGGAGTTCTTCAATTGGGTAAGAATTCAATAGTGGGATTTGGAACTCCCACCATAAATTGAGGCTAGAAATAGCTTGATTATAGGGAATTCCCATCTAAGAGTCAAATCTAGAGATAGTTTGATTAACCTAAGCATTTATTCGTTGGTTTGATATTACATCTATGGGGCTTGAAATAAGACCATAGTAAATATATTTGGTAGGTTGAAAAACTACTAAGTGTAGCTTAAACCAAGCTACCCCATGCTATTAATTGAAAGTTTGTTTAAATTATTAACCCCTATCCTAATGTATGACCCCATCGAAAGCACACCACTAGGCTTTTTATCTTTATTGAACACTTGTGTTTACTCGTTAAGTTTTTATAATTCAAATTTTGATTTCCCAAACTTTTCCCCCCAAATTTTACTTTTTCTTGCTTGGACAATTGTTTGCTCTAGTGAACTTAAACTTGAAGCTTAGTGGAAAGTCGTCATCCCATTCTCTATGGATACAACCCCGAAATCTATCGGGTTACTTATTATTTTGCATGGCAATCGTTACCACCTCCTTTGGGAGAGTACTTTTGGACATCATAAAAAATAGTGTCATTGTCGGGGAATGGTTTTGATTTGCAATTTAATTATCGTTATTCACTTTTGTTAAGAATATGTTTTCTTTTACTTTTTTGTTGTTTTTGTGGATTGAGTAGGAAGCATGAGCCTCGCAATCCCCGATGCTAGTGTTGGTAACCATATGGGTGAAGGAGCAAACAATCCTATTTATTTGCCTTATGTGGTGGAGTATGCAAAATTCCAAATTACTATCCCTATGCTCCAGTTATTGCACATGAAAGGTCTATTCGAAGGACTTCATCATGAGGATGCCCACAAGAAGATAAGGAATGTCGTGGAAGTATGTAAACTATTTGCTTTGGCCAACATCACTCAAGAATCCATTCGGTTCCACTAATTCCCCTTCTCTTCCATGGGAGAAGCTGCTATTTGGTTTGAAGAATTACCAATAGGTACACTATCTACTTGGGATGAAATTCTCTCCATATTCCTTGACATATTCTTTCCCTTTAACCAAATGCTTCAGTTGAGGGATGAAATCATTAAGTTTGAACTTATTCAGGGAGATCTTCTCCATTAGGGTTGGTCAAGATTCAAGAGAAAAGTGAAAAAATGCCAAATCCATGGCCTTCCAAATGATGTAATCCTTTAGCATTTCTACCACTCTTTAGACTCGACAAATAAAACCATTATCAACACTTTGACTGGAGGTGCCCTAATAGACCAAATATTTGAGTTTGCTAAGGTATTACTTGAGATGGTGACTATAGTAAATCATGATTGGAGTGCTTGGGGAGCCAAGGGGGAAATGGGTGATACCTCTGCTAAAATGCTTGATGAGTGGAAGAAAAATGATGCACGAATCGATAGAGAGCTAAATACCATCAAAACTCTCCTTGAATTTATGACTAAGCACGTGGCCAATAAGAATGTTGACTGTGTACATGCCATTAGCATTGGTGGAGCTGTAGAGTTAGTGGATGATGGGAGTTACTCTTTTGAGGATGGGGAAGGGTCATTTATTAAAAATCATGATGTGGGTTCCCATGCGAGTCTTCAAAGAGTAAATCAAACCTCATGGAGACAAGAGCATGGGATTCAAGGTTGGAACCATGTGAATGACACCTCAAGAGTGGAAATCATGCTTGAAAGATTATTAGAGAGGGTGGAGTCCACTAATGAGGGAGTCCGAGAGCTATGATGCAAAACTGTAATACTTTCTCAAACTGTACGTTCACATTCTATTGCTATCAAGCTTCTTGAAGAAAGAATGCATTGCCTCACCTCTCAATTCAAGTATGAGCAAGCCAAAAGAGGTGAGGAGGTTTTTGTTGAAAGGGAACAGTCAAACTGTATAGATAGTACAAGTCATGCCATAAAAAAGCCTAGAAGCAAAAGGGATATTGGCAATAGTATTATAGAGAATCGTTATCACTGAAACAAGGTTCCCAAAGTTTGTAAGCATTTCCCTAAATGTCCACCTCCTTTCCCTCAACTACTAATTCAAGAGAAAGAAAGGGATCAAACTAGAGGGTTTGATTCCATATTAAAGAAAATTTCTATCAATGTTCCATCGAAGTATGCCCTCACTCAAATGCCAGATTATGCTAAATTTATGAAAGAAATGTGTACCAAGAACAACTTCATGGAGTATGGGGTAGTTCAGATGTCCTCCCAATGTAGAACCGTAATAGCAAATAAGTCTACAAATGGCTTGGATAACCAGGGTGTTTTTACCATTTGTGGTGCAAATGTGTTACATAAGTCGACAAAGATTATGTATGATGAAAGTGCGAGTATAAGTTTGATGTCTCTTGCCACTTTCAAATAATTGGAACTCAGTCCTCCTACTATTACAAAGATAAAAATGTTTATGGCAAACCGATTAATGAAATACCCCATTGGAATTTTTTATGACATGTTAGTCAAAGTGGACCAGCCTACGTGTTTCCGGTGGATTTTGTGATACTCGATTATACTGGTGATTTTGAAATACCAATTATATTGGGGAATCCGTGTTTAATGATAGGGCACACGTTGATTGATGTGAAATTGGGGGAACTTCAATTCTCAATGAATGAGGAAGATAAAACTTTTGATGTATGTAGATCAATGAAGCAGCCCAATGATCTCTAAATGGTATTCACAATCGAAAAGATTGTCGAGAGCATTGAGCTACAAATGGAATAAAGGTTTGTGGATAAAGCATTGGATGTTGTTTTGTTGAACCATGATTGCGAGAAGATTGAGGAGTATAAGAAAGTGTGTAGTGCCTTGGTGGGAATGGGATCTTATTCTTACTCTCGGAAGAAACTTTACCTTGATCTAAGGAACCAACAAACTCCCCCATACAAGCCCTCCATTGTTGAACCTACAATGTTAGATCTTAAGCCCTTGCCTTCGCACTTGAAGTACGTGTATTTAGGTTCCGATGAGACCTTACCAGTAATCATATCCAATAAATTAGAAGAATGGCAAGTAAGGGCTTTACTTGGTGTTTTGAAGAAGCCTCTTCCAGCACTTGGGTGGACCATTGCTGATATTATTGGCATACACCTCTGGGAATATGTACACATAAAATTATCCTCCAACAGGATTGCACACCATCAATTGAGCACCAAAGAAGATTAAATTCACCTATGCAAGAAGTGGTCAAAAAGGAAATTATCAAACGGTTTGATGTAGGGGTGTTTTTTCCAATATCCGACAGCACGTGGGTTAGTCCGGTCTAATGCATACCCAAGAAGGGAGGAATCACTATTGTGCCTAATTACAAGGATGAGATAATAACCCTCCAGCCGGTGACTGGTGGAGAGTTTGCATGGATTATAGGAAGTTGAATGCGTGGATGGAGAAAGACCACTTCCCCCTTTAATTTATGGATCAAATTCTTGACCGATTAGTGGGGCACAAATATTATTGTGTCTTTTATGGGTACTCGGGTTATGGTCGAATCTCAATTGATCCCGAAGATCAAGAAAAAACAACATTCCCTTGTCCATATAAGACCTTTGCATTCAAGAGAATGCCATTTTGACTTTGTAATGCTCCAGCTACTTTTCAATGGTTCATGATGTTAATCTTCTCTGGATATGGTAAAAGTAACCATGGAAATCTTCATTGATTATTTCTCTGTTGTGGGAGATACATTTGAAGATTGTATATCTTATTTTAAAGATATGCTTAAATAATGTAAAGAGACTAATTTGGTTCTAAACTGGGAAAAATGTCACTTCATGGTGAAAAAAGGAATTTATTTAGGTAAAAAAATATCTGAGAATGGAATTGAAGTTGACCATCCAAAACTTAAGGTAAATTCTACGTTACCCACCCCCCCAAAAAAAATTAATAAAAGGAGTGAAAAGCTTCTTGGGTCATGCTGGCTTTTAGACGAGATATTTCTCTAAAGTGGCCCATCCCTTATGAAAATTACGAGATAAGGATTTTAATATTGAATTTGATGATAATTGTATGCAAACATTTCTCAAGTTGAAGGAAAAGCTAACCTCAGCCCTTATCATTATAGCACCTGACTGGTCAAAACCATTTGAACTAATATGCGATGCTAGTGGGATAGACTTGGGGTGGTTCTTGGTCAAAGAAGGGATAATCTCTTTCATCTGGTCTACTATGCTAGTAAAACCTTGAACGCAACCCAAATAAACTATACAGTGACCGAACAAGAGTTGCTTGCAGTTGTGTTTGATTTTGAATAATTTCAAGCATACTTATTGGGGACCAAAGTAATGGAACACACGGACCATGCCATGATTAGTTACTTGATGGCTAAGACATATTCCAAGCCAAGACATATCGAATGGGTATTGTTGCTACAATAATTTGACTTTGAAGTGAAAGATCGAAGAGGGTGTGAAAATCAAGTTGCTGACCATCTTTCTAGGCTGGAGGAGAAGGAAAACTTGTGGGGGAACTTGAAATAAATGACTCGTTCCACGACGAACACATCCTGGTTGCATCTCATGAGCTTACACCTTGGTTTGCTTATTTTGCTAATTTCCTAGCAAGTGATGTAGCATCGGAAGGTTTAACCTTCAATAAGAAGAAAAAGTTTCTACATGATGCCTGAAAGTTCTACTGGGATGAAACCTGTCTCTTTCGGATTTGTGTTGATGGTATGATTCAAAAGTGCATTCCTGAAGCAAAAATGATTCCTTTTTTAGAAGCCTGCCACTTATTGCCGATTGGTGGTCATCATGGTGGCATGCGACCAGCCTCAAAAGTATTGCAAAGCAGATTCAATTGGCTGACTCTCAACCAAGATGCTCATGATCTAGTAAAACAATGTGACCAGTACCAATGCGAGGGGAGAATGTCTTATCATCATGAACTTCCATTGACCCTGATCTTAGAAGTTGAATTATTCAATGTTTGGGGAATGGACTTCATGGGGCCCTTTACAAGATCTTATGGAAATATTTACATTCTCGTGGATGTGCACTATGTGTCCAAATAGGTAGAAGTGGTGTCTTTACCCAATAATGAAGGGAAGAGTGTTACGACATTTCTAAAGAAGCATTATTCTCTCGATTTGAAATCCCTCGTGCTATTATTAGTGATGGAGGTTCCAACTTTTGTAACCAGCTTTTTAGTGCTTTGCTTGAGAAATATGGCGTCAAGAAGAAGGTCACCACTCTGTATCACCCACAAACAAGCATCCAAGTTGAAGTATTGAATAGGGAGATCAAGTCTATTCTAACAAAAATTGTGAATGCTAACAAAACAGACTGGGCATGGAAATTGGATGATTCATTGTGGGCCTATAGAACTACTTAAAAAAAACCATTGGTATGTCTCCATATCAAATAGTTTTTGGAAAAGCTTGTCATCTTCATATGGAGTTGGAGCATAAAGCCATGTGGGCTTTAAAAAGGCTGAACCTAAATTCTGAAAAGACTACTCATGGTTGGGTTGAAGATCTTAATGAGATAGATGAATTCCGGATGTAGTCCTATGAGAGTGCCTTACTCTATAAAGCTCAAATGAAGCATTACCATAATTAACAAATACTGAAGCGAGATTTCTCTCCCAGCTATTGGGTGCTTCTATTCAACTATAGGCTCCATCCTTAAGTATAAATGGTCTGGCACCTTCAAAGTATATCAAGCTTTTGCAAATGGAGCAATTGAGATGGAAGCTGAAAAAGGCTAAAAATTTAAAGTGAATGGATAATGAATCAAGAAATATTTAGGTACTCCAGAAGAAGTCACTTTCATATGAGTTACTTACCTCGATAAACAATAGTTGTGAGGTACCCCCGCCGAACTGTGACATTAAACCAAGCACTTCTTATGAGGCAACCCAAGTGTTTGCCTTAATTTTAGTATTTTCTCTTTTCTCTCTTTACTATTTTGTTGTTTTTGTTAAATTTTTAGGCAGGAGATAATTTAGGTGATATCAGAGTGCTTAAAAGGTAGAAACTTTCTCCTATGAGGAAATAGGCAAAGTGCACCTAGAAAAGTGCTACTCGCAAGATAACCCCTCTATAAATATAAATACCTCTATCTTCAAGTCCATATGCAACAGACCATGCAAAATGCATGCCTTAATATGTGTGTCACAATCGACTATGCAATCGTGAAGCAGAACACTGGCACTCTTAAGGAATTTTGGCCCGTATATGTGCCTAACGTGCAAATTGCATCACCCAACTCATGGAATGCAAGCTATTTCGCATGTTAAAATAGACCATTGGAACTGTAGCTATTTTCTCACAACTATTTGCAATGATCTCATGCTATCATTTTGTGCCATGCAAGTCAATTTGCAGATGGGGATGTACATCACTGGTAACTTCACTGATTTCCACTGTAATCTGTGACAATATTTGTATTTTGCCCTTGTCTATTTGCGCCTCGCACTTCCCCTCACCTCAGCATATATCAGGGAGTATACGTCATTAGTCACTTCTTTTCATTTGTGAGAATTGAGGACAATACTACATTCCAGTTGGGGGTGGAGTTACTATTTAAATAATTGTGGATCATTATTTGGCCCTTGTTTGAGTGAGTTGCCATATTACTGGGTTATTCCTACACGGATAATTGTTTCACAACCCATGGCTTGCAATCACACTTAGTGCCTATGCTAGGCATTATTCTCCATTGATCCATGAGCGCATAACTCAATTTTTCCATGATAATAGTAGGATTAGTCGAATAAACTCAGAGGGTTTTCTTCATACCTCGGTTCTTTCTCAAGGAGCAAATAATTTCTTTTGTTTATTTTTATGTCGAACCAGGTTGGTGTTTCCCTATGATAGATTGAGAGGTGACTTTCTTTAGGGAAAATGCCAAGTTTTAGTGTTTAATTTTGTCCATGTGTTGCGTATCTTGAAATGGGCCCACCAAAAATTTTCTTGGCAAGGAATTTGCAATTTGAAGAAAATAGGGGAAAATGGTATTTGCTAGAGCATTCTATTTTCATGCCTTGTACATTCCTCATTTGGCTTGATTGATTCAGAAATGAGTGCATAGAACTTGTAATAGCTAGTCAAAAGTCATTTGTTCAAATTGATTTTTGAGACTAGTTGTGAAATTCTTTTGTTGTGATGCCTTGTGTGGTAAGGTTTTACTTCATTCTTGTGCACGCTTATTGTCTAGAACTTGCCAAAAATGTGATTTAATGCAAAATCCTAGACGTTACCGACCTTAAAAGATGACCAGGCCCTTTTTGAGTAACCACTTTACCCAAATTGAATTCCCTTAACATTGATCCTATTAAGCCCCTTTGGGCTTGTAACTTTTCTTTGGCACCTTATTAGACACCTTAACCCTTTTTTGGATCCTCTATCTTTGTACCCATCCTCCCTAATATCTAGAAAGTGAAATGTAGACTAAAAGACTATGTTTGGGGGGGAATTAAAATGTTGATGTAGGCAAAAGCCTAAGTTTGAGGGTTTATGCACAAAATATGGAGAAGAAAAGGAGTTGTGATTCAATGTAAGGTAGCACCTTATGCTTATAATGAAAATTTCTCCAAAATGTTCAATGAAATAAGAAAGATTAAAAGAAAGGAAGAAGATAGTGCTAACAAATGAGTTTAACAAAAGGATGTTGAATGAATAAATTGATAGGGAAGCTTGGGTTGTGAGAGGGAGGAATAAGGCAAAGTTAATGTTCAAAATGTGAGTGGTGCATTGAATAATCACAAGTAGCATTAGGGAGGTTTAGTCACTTAAGCTAAATGTAATCCTCAGCTAAACCCTAGCAAACATTATTGCCTGTAAGTCCTTAGTGATTCCAAGCTTTGTAGCTCTACATTAGGGGTCAATTACATAAAGGGTAAGCCTATGGTGAAATGCGTGTGCACTCGGACTTCTTTGATATAGTGAGAGCCTTCATGTTCTCTTATAATCCCCCTATTATGAATTGCAGATTGTGAGTGGGATTCTCTCTTATGGTGAGTGACATCACATACTTGAAATGAAAAATATCTATTTCAATTAAGAGGAATGAATGAGATAAGTTGTGTGAAAAATCTTGAGGCAAACCTTGAAGGTCTAAGCCAATGACTTAAGAAGGTTGATTATCTTGTTTTGAATGACAAATCCCCTACTTTTGAATGAAAAGTGAAATCTTTTGATAAGAGTTTTGAAATGTGTACTTGCCTTGATATTATGGTGATACCAATTGAGATGAGCATCTTCGTTGAGTCCTTTTTTTTGAGTCTTTTGTGTGTTATTTTCTTATAATTTTTGAGTCGACATAATCTTATGTACAACCCTTGTGTTTTGAGAATCTGTTTCAGTCCTTACCTTGTGAGTGTCTTGCTTGAGGACAAGCAATAGTTCAAGTTTGGAGGTTTCATAAGTTGGTAATATACCAACTTATTGAGCATTTATTCATGAATTATTGCCATGTTTTGATGAGAATTAGAGGTACATATTGCCTTTATTATCGTAAATATAGGTACTCTTAGTCAAATTAAGAAAGAAAAGGATTTGAACCCAAAAGAGCTTAAAATAAAGTTAAATTACAAAGATAATTGATAAGTCGGTAATCTACTAACTTATTGAGCCTTTAATGATGAATTATTGCCATGTTTTGATAAGATTTAGAGGTTCTTATAGCCTTTATTGACATGAATGCAGGTACACTTGGTCAAAGATAGAAAATAAGGAATTGGACCCAATAGAGCTCAAAAGGAGTTAAAGTGTGAAGTAATCAACTAAGATGAAGATTCTGCCTTGACATTCGAACCTTGTGCGACACGCACAACCCTTGGTGCGGTCCATACCTCCTACGTATGAAGGACTCAGAAGAAGAGGAGAATTTTTTAAGGGGGTGCGACGCCCGTGCGACACTAACAAGGTTTTGTGTGAACTGCACCCCACTTCACACGAAACAGCAAGTATGAGCCCAGTCTTGGGTTCAATTATGCAGAGTTGTACGATGCGCACAACAAGACATGTGAACAGCACATCATAGCGCATAACTCCCAAAGGGCAATTTTGTGTGACACTTTGGGAACCTTCTAAAACCCAATTTGGGCATAGTTTTTGAATAGTTTTTTTAGTTTTTGAGCAGGTTTCTCTCCCTAGGCAAGAAAGAGGGTATCAATACATTTTGTCAATCTTCAACTTTGGACATGGAAATTTGAGCTTGGATATTTGATTTTTGCTACAATTAATGAAAAGGAATTTGAATTTCCCTATGAGTATACTTTTTTGTTCCTTTAACATTAGTGGCTAAGTCTCTTTGTCTAGGGATATGTTGATGATGGGTACTTGATAAAAGGGTATGGGTCTTGCTTATTTGTGTTTATAATTGCTAATATGATATAGGTCTAGTGATTTCACCATATTTTAACTCTAAAATTGGTGGTTGCAAACATGGATTTAATTTACTTGATTGTGTTCTTGCTTGACAAAGGGGTTCATGATTTTGGATGTGAAATTGCTAGTGGGTATTTGGGTTTCCACTTAGATTGAGGCTAGAAATAGCTCAATTCACCAGAAACACCCATTTAAGAGTCTAAGGTAGAGATAGTGTGACCTCCCTAAGCCTATATTGGTTTGTTTATGCCTAAACCATGGTGCTTAAACCAAGACCGTTGGATGAATGAATGTGTGATTGAAAGATTAACAATCATGCCTAAAACCAATGCTACCTATGTTATTTAGTAAGAATTCATGCATTAAGCTAGTACCTGGACCCATGTTCGAGTCCCATCAAAAATACATTCCTAGTCGTCCTCTCTCTTGTTTACACCTCGTATTTATTTTATTGTTTGGTTTGGAATTGAATAGTGATAGATTCCTAATTCCCCCTTATTTTTACATTTTTTGTTGTTTGGACATTTTAATCTCATTGTGAAATATTTTCTACAATCTCTTTGGCTAAGCTCCAATTTCCTGTGGGATCGACCCCGACTCCCGTCGGGTAATATAAATTTTGTTTTGATTAATAATCGTTGATACCTCTATCTTGGAGAGTACATTTAAGCATTATTAATGATCAAAAGGGAAAGGTTCTGATGAGAAGGGTTAAGTGATATATGAGCCACAAGAGGGAACCTGCATTTTGCAGGTGCTAACTCATATGAAAGCTCAAACACTGCTTGAACAATCATATCTATAAGATCCAAACTTGGCCAAGGGTGATCGCCCCTTCTGTCACACCCAATGTTGCACTTTATATGGATAGCACTTCCCAAGGATCTGGGCACCTGCGAGATACAAGTCCCAAGGGGCGGCCGCAGATGCCTTCACACCTTGTTTAGCACATGCCCCAAAGGGAAATTTTATCCAATTATGTATGAAACATTTGGGATGGTTCTAAAAACCATTTTGGGATCTGTACCTTTATGATTGAGCAGTTTTTACTTTCCTAAGAGAGTGTAGAGAGTACAATTTTCATCTTCTTCTTCCCTATGAAAAACACCATTGTAAACAATTTGGAGTTTGGATTTTGAATTTAGCTTACACTACAAATGGAATATTGGGAAACCCATTTGGTATCTTCTCTCATTCCTTTACTATGAGTAGCTTAACTCATCTCTAGGGGTGTATGCATAATGGATGTTTGAAATTGGGAATGAGTGTTGATTATTTATGCTTATAATTAATTATTGAGTATGGGTATATTGAATTCTTTATATTTTAATTCTAAAATTGATGGTTACAAATATTGATTTAATTTATTAGTTGTGTTCTTTCTTGGAAGAGGAGTTCTTCAATTGGGTAAGAATTCAATAGTGGGGATTTGGGTTTCCCACCATAAATTGAGGATAGAAACAGCTTGATTATAGGGAATTCCCATCTAAGAGTCAAAGCTAGAGATAGTTTGATTCACCTAAGAATTTATTTGTTGATTTGATATTACAACTATGGGGTTTGAAATAAGACCATAAAAAATATATTTGCTAGGTTGAAAAACTACTAAGTATAGCTTAAACCAAGCTACCCCATGCTATTAATTGAATGTTTCTTTGAATAATCAACCCCTATCCTAATATATGACCCCATCGAAAGCATACCCCTAGGCTTCTTCTCTTTATTGAACTCTTGTGTTTACTCATTAAGTTTTTATAATTCAAATTTTGATTTCCCAAACTTTTCCCCTTAATTTTACTTTTTCTTGTTTGGACATTTGCTTACTCTAGTGAATTAATACTTGTCTCTTAGTGGCAAGTCATCATCCCATTTTTTGTTAATTTTACCTCGACGTCTATTGGGTTACTTGTTATTTTTCTTAGTGATCGTTACCACCTTCTTCGAGAGTGTGCTTTTGAACATCATCAGTGTGGCGAGTTGGGCAACTTTGCTAGGGACTGTTCTTCAGTGAAGCACCATAGGAGGCATGATTAGACGGTTTAGACCCCAGGGCTCCAGCACCACCAGCCAGAGGCAGTGCACAGGCTAGTAGAGGTAGTCCCCATGGTACTAGAGGTGGACCTCAGTCTAGTTGATAAGGTAGTCATAGCAGTTAGAGCCACATGTATGTATTTCCAGGTCATCTAAAGGCTGAGGCTACAACTACTGTTATCAAAGGTACGATATCTATTTGCCATCAGTCAGCTTCTGCATTGTTTGATCTGGGGTCTACATTTTCATATATGTCTGCTTATTATGCTACCCGTCTGGAGTCTACTTATATGTTATTGCATGTGCCCTTGTGTGTAGCTACCCCTGTAGGAGATTCTTTAATAGTGTAACATTTTTATCGGGCTTGTGTGGTAACTATTCTGGGGAATGACACATGGGTAGACATGGTTGTGCTGGATATGGTTGATTTCGATGAAATTTTAGGAATGGATTGGTTGTCTCCTTACTATGTGGTCTTGGATTACTTTGCTAAGATTGTTACTCTATGGATGCTTGGTATCCCTTTTATAGTATGGAAGGTTACTGATAGCCATATGCCGAAGTGAGCTATATCTTTCCTGAGCACCCAACGGTTGGTTCGGATGGGGTTCTTAGCTTATCTTACTTACGTCTGTGATACTAGTGCCATCACACCTTCATTTGAATCAGTTATCATGGTTTGTGAGTATTTGAATGTGTTTCCCTCTGATCTATTGCGTATTTCTCCTGATTGTGATATTGACTTTGGTATTGATGTTGAGTCGCACACTCAACCTATATCTATTCAGCCATATCAGATAGCACCAACCAAGTTGAGGGAGCTTAAGGATCAGTTTCAGGATTTGTTGAGTAGAGGGTTCATCAGGCCTAGTGTGCTTCTGTGGGGTGCTCCTATTCTGTTTGTAAAGAAAAAGGACAGGTCCATGCGTATGTGTATTGACTACTGGCAACTGAATAAGATGATCATTAATAACAAGTATCTGATGTGGCATATTAATGATTTGTTTGACCAGCTACAGGGTGCAGTGATGTTCTCTAAGATAGACTTGAGATCCTATTATCATCAGTTAAGGATTAAGGCTCTGGATATGCCAAAGACTTAATTTAGGACTCGATACGGCCATTATGAGTTCCTAGTCATGTCTTCTGGGTTTACCAATGCCCTAGAAGATTTTATAAAGTTAATGAATCGAGTGTTCATAGCCTACCTAGATTCCTTTGTTATTGTGTTCATCGATGACATCTTGGTACATTCAAGGTGTAGAGTGGAGCATGAGCAGCATATGAGAGTTGTACTTCGAACCTTCTGAGACCATTAGTTATATGCCAAATTCACTATGTATGAGTTTTGGCTTGAGTCTATGGAATTCTTGGGGCACGTGGTGTCCAAGGATGGGATTATGGTGGATCTGGAAAAGCTTATATCATTTCGTGATTAGGCTAGCCATACTTTTCCTACCGAGTTTCATAGTTTCATCGGGTTAGCAGGTTACTATAGATGGTTTATGGAGGGGTTTTCTTCTATAGTAGCTCCATTGATTAGATTGACACAGAATAATGTCTCTTTTGAGTAGTCCGATGAGTTTGAGGTGAGCTTTCTGAAGCTCAAGTCATTGTTGACTTCAACCCCGATTCTTACTCTTTTGGTTGAGGACTAGGGGTTTACAATGTATTGTGATGCTTTTGGTGTTGGTTTGGGTTGTGTATTGATGTAGCAGGGCTAAGTTATTGCTCATGCTTCAAAATATTTGAATGTTCACGAGAGGAAATACCTTACTCATGACTTGGAGTTAGTGACGGTAGTCTTCGCGTTGAATATTTTAAGGCATTATTTGTATGGTGTGCATTGTGAGATCTTCACTAACCATCGTAGTCTTCACTACATATTCAGCCAGGAAGATTTAAACTTGAGGCAGCGCCATGTGGTTGAAGCTACTAAAGGACTATGACATCTCCATTCTTTATCATTTGGACAAGGCAAACATGGTAGCAGATATCTTGAGCCGGAGGCAGTGATTATGGCAAGCTTGGCATTCTTAGTACCAGAGGAGTGGCCATTAGCTTTGGACATCCAATCCTTGGCTAACTGGTTAGTTAGACTTAATATTTCTGAGCCGGGCCATATTAGTGCTTGTGTTGAGGCTAGATCTTCCTTGTTAGAGCAGATTCAACCATAAAAGTTTGATGATGTGAGGTTGAGGATCATCAATGATGATGTGTTGAGAGATGAGGCTAGGAAGGTGACCTTAGATTCAGATGGTGTTCTAAGGATTGAGGGTCGTATATGTGTTCCAAGAGTTGGTGATCTGGGCAGGTTGATCTGGGAAGAGGCTCATTGTTCTAGGTATTCTATTCATCCTAGGGCAGCTAAGATGTATCATGACTTGAGGCAGCACAACTGGTGGAGTGGGATAAAGAGGGATATCTCAAATTTTGTGTCTAGGTGCTTGAAATGTCAGCAAGTGAAGTTTGAGCACCAGAGGCTAGGTGGTTTGACTCAGAGGCTACCCATTCTTGAGTGGAAATGGGAGCGGATAGCTATGGACTTTGTGGTAGGCATTCCATGTACTTTACTGACATTTGATGCTATTTGTGTCATTGTGGATAGGTTTACGAAATCTGCTCATTTTTGTCGGTTTAGACTTCCTATAGTTCTGAGAGTTTGGCTCAAATCTATATCTGTGAGGTTGTCTGTTTGCATAGAGTGCCAGTTTCTATCATTTCTAACCATGGTATTCAGTTCACTTCATGTTTCTAGAGGTATAT
This sequence comes from Jaltomata sinuosa, assembly GCA_003996215.1. NCBI lineage: Eukaryota > Viridiplantae > Streptophyta > Magnoliopsida > Solanales > Solanaceae > Jaltomata > Jaltomata sinuosa. The sequence goes on from QJPP01000422.1 coordinate 219,686, forward strand.
TTAGAGAGAGTTGAGCTTAGCACTGACTTACACTCGTAGACTGATGGTCAGTCAGAGTATACAATTTAGGTTTCAGAGGATATGTTGTGGGCCTGTGTTATTGATTTTTGAGGTTAGTGGCACTAGCTTTTAGCCTTGGTCGTGTTTTCTTTTAATTAGTTACCATTCTTGTATTCAAATGGCTATGTTCCAGGCTTTGTATAGTAGATAGTGTAGATCTCCAGTTGGTTGGTTTGATGCCTTCGATGTTCGGCCATAGGATACTGACTTTCTTTGTGATTTTACGGATAGAGTTTGGGTTATTCTGGAGAGACTTTGTACTACCCAGAGCAGGCAGAAGAGCTATGCAGATCGAAGGGTTCGCAACATAGAATTTATGGTTAGTGATGGTATGTTCCTTTGGGTATCGCCCATAAATGGTGTGATGATGTTCGAAAGGAAATCCAAGCTCAGTCCTAGGTTTATTGGGACATTTGAGATCCTTAATTGCATTGGGGAGGTTACTTATGAGTTAGCCTTGCCTCCTCCTCTTTCAGTTGTTCATCCTATTTTTTATGTTTCTATGCTACGGTGATATGTTCCAGATGACTGTCACGTGCTTCAGTTATGTTGAATGACTCTCTAGCCTTTAAGGAGGAGCCTATTGCTATTTTGGAAAGGCAGGTTAGGAAATTAAGGTCCAAGGAGATTCTGTCAGTTAAGATTCAGTGGTGGCATCATAAAGTCGAGGATCCAACTTGGGAGATCTAGACCAATATGCGAACCCGCTATCCTCTCTTTTTTTATCCTTCAGGTACTTCCCTTTCTTTAACTTTCGAGGATGAAAGCCCTTTTAGAAGTGGATGTTGTAATGACCCTCTATCATTTACTTGATTTTCATTCTTTTTCTACGTTTTAAGCTTTCCTACTCTGGCTACAGGTTATTTATGACTTATCGAGACTGGTGGTTTGGTTCTCGAATAGTCCGTTTGTGTTTTAAGCCTATTTCCTATTTTGCAACATATAAAGCTGGTAGAGCTGACTTTGGTCAACATTCAGAGAAAAAGACCTCGGATGGAAATTCTATCAGCATTGTTAGCTATAAAATGTTGAGTTTGGGCTAGAGAGACCTTTGCTTCAGGTCTCGAGGCTTCAAAACTCGTTTTAGGCTATTGAGTTCCTTTTTGGTAAAAGTTGGTTTTTGGGCACGGGACCCACTTTTCATTAAAACAATCTCCGTAGGGAATTTCGTCGATTCCATTGACTGTTGAATGCCATTTTTGAGAGGGTGGCATGGTTTGTTTGCAATCGTGGGACTCCAGATGATTCCTGGAGGTCCATCAAAAACCTTTTGAAGTGGGGAAACTTGCTAGTTTGCTGCAACCTTCTGCAGCAGTACCTAACCCTTCGCTTATGCGAGGGATGGGTTGTATGCATGAAAAAGAGGGACCGAGCACCACCTCCTTTTCCCTTTTCCTATGCATATCCCTGGCCGCCTATGCATGTCCGTGTGCGCAGGCCATCCTGTGTCCACATAGAAAGGGCACTGGGCCTCGCCTATGCTTTCCCTTTGGGTACGTGTGTGCGGTGTCCTGCCTGCATGCGCGCAAGCCTGTGCCTGGCTGCTATATATGTTTTTCAACTTCATTGTCATCTTCTTTTATTCGAGAAATATCCATTGTTGAGAGCTCGAAAGGGTGGTTCAGAGCTTCCTTTCATCCCTCCTTATTCTGGTATGTTCCCCCAATTCCCTTCTTCTTTTCCGTCATTAAATTCATGTTATATTCTGTTTAAATTCTGTTAAATTCCTTGTTTAAGTCCATTCATCAAGTAGACTTTTGGGGATGTTTTGGGCCACGAAAGGAGTCCCATTTGCACTCAAATTTTGGACATGGGTTTATAAACCCACTACAAACATAATTGTGAAATTTGTTTTCTATTTTATTATATGGGTCCCGAGGGTCATTTTTCAACCCAATTTCTTGCTCGAATTTTTGTATAGTAATATGTGTGTCATTCTTCTTGCCTTGACACTTGGATTATGTTTACAATAGCATTGTAGCATTCTGAGGCTTGTCGAAAGGGGAAGGCACATGATTGGCGGTTCGTGCTTACAGTTTGCCCCAAGTTAGGTTATGGTTTATCTTCCTTAGACTTGGCTTAGTTAGATTATGTATTTTATAAGTTTCTTGAATGTTAGGCTAGGTTTTAGGCTAATTAGAATTAGGCTTAAATCATGTTTTCCGATTATCTTTGGCTATTTTCGGGACTATAGAATAGCAGTATCATGTTTATCCTTACTTTAGAAGCTTGTAAATTTGTTGTGGCTAGCCTAGAATCCTTTGAATAATTTAGGGAAGGTTTAGAGGTAGAGTAGGTGTTCTTACTTGTTTTCATCCTTTAGTACCATTCCCGCTCTTTTATTACCATTGTTGTGTAACTGTGGGCCCGAGGCCATAGACTGGATTAGACGGAGTTCCAGGTCCGTTGTCTTGTTTGGAGGGTGTTTTACCCTGTTTGCTTGTAAGTATATCATATTCTTTAAACTGGGCATCATATCTCATACTTCACTTGCATGCAAATGGTTCGGAAATGAAGGAAATATTGAATTTTTCGGTTCAAACCTGGGATTTTCTACTTACCACTAGTTTTCAAAAGAAAAGGAAAGTATCACTTTTTGTGCGGATCCAAGGGACGTTTCTAGACCTTTTCTCTATTTATTTTTCTGTTGATGAGTCTGATGCATGATTTTGAGTGGACGAGGAGCACATATCTAGGTTTTTACTTTATGCATAAGTTGATGAGTCCGTGGTTAAATTTTTGGCGCTCGGGGTACTAGATATTAGGTTTTTTTGTTTCTGCATTGGCCACATTCTGCATCATATCATGTCACGATACATTGCATTTGCTTGAGTGTACTCAGACTGTTTGTTTCCTTTGATTATCATTATTATCTTCTCCGTCAGCTTAGGTAGTTCTGTTTTCTGTTGATAACTAGATTTAGGTCGATCCCTGTAGTTAGCTCTTTTCCCTGTAATTTATAATATATATTATCTTTCTGAGCTCGGTCAGCCTATGATGCCTATTGTTTACCCGTTGTATTTGCACTTATACTTCACTTCTGTATCTCTTTCTGAAGCAACACCTAGTAAGAGCCACCTTCATTGACCCTCCAGTCATTCATGGCCAGCTGCTTTTTTGATCACCGTGAGCTCCCAGCGTTTGGAGATCGTTTGCTGCTTTCCATATACTCTTTTTTCTATATTTTATATTTTTGATAGACAATACATGTTGTATATCCTTATTCAGTACATTAGATCCTCTTGTACCAGTGACACCACCTCCGGGGTTGGTCTTTGTATATGTTTGTCTTCTCGGTCACTTTGGGGTAATTTTTGTTTATTTATTACTGGTTGTACGTATATATATTTTTGGCCCCTTTCTTGTATGTTCCCTTATGCTTTTTGTTATTTTAGATGTTTTATTGAACATCCGCATTCTTGGGTTGGCTTGACTAATGGGGGTTTATGTAGGCTCTATCGCGACTCGATTTCGGGTCGTGACACTAGTACCTCAGGAAATCAACTAAACGTATGATTTGAAGACCCAACTGGATTGTCAAAATACCATGACCCTAGGTCATCTCTCTAATCTGTATTTGAACCTAATATTCAACGACATACTCCAATGTACTTTTATTTACTTTCAAAGCACAAAATTACTCTTTATTAATTGTATCTTACTGAATATCAACTATAAAAATGCAAACTAGTTAATCAATTCATCAAATTCCTGTGGGATCAATATATGGACTTACAAGTCCTATATTACTTGTCAGATTGCATACACTTGCGTATGCATTTGGATGCAACAGTGACCAAACAGACAGTAAAAACTTTTGTTTAATTTTCACAACTTAAATTATGATTGGTTGTGGAGGCACCTACTCGATTCTAACTCAATAGGAGAAACCCCTTAATTATCCAATCATGATTAAACGAAATTCTTTGAAACGATTCACTACAATCACTTTCAAAGTGGAACTCGTAATCATAGATGCGATTAAGCATTGAAACATATAATTGCTCTAAAACAGTAAATACAACCTTCCCTAAAGACCTAGTCTAGACATGTACAAGAGCTTCTAGATAAAGAGTACAACAAGAAAAATACATGACACAACTTCTGCCTAAAAATGTGATATGCAGAAGTTGATGTTGGAGGCCCATCATTTCAAGCAAGAAACTTCAGTCAACCTGTCACACACTTACATCCAAAAGGATGTATCAAGATTAGTATCAGTGCACCACATAAACTTATAAGTATCATAAGCAGACCAAGATTAGATCATGCAACACACATTTAAAAAAATCAACGAAAGAACAAAAAATCTTATATTACAAACTTTACACAGAGAACAATAAATAAAGTAAGTGTATGATACTACCCCATAACTTCTCATCCAATTAATTCTTACTTTAAACTTTATTCTCTACAAGCCTGCTAGATTAGAATTAACCCTCTCAATTCTGATTCAACCTTAGTAATTGTTTCTAGACATTCCATTATACTTATCAATGTATCAAGTATTGCATACACTATCGTCCTAGTTCAGATGTAACCATTAGTCATTCATTTGTATTTCATCAATTACCATTATTCACAGATTCTCACCCACATACCAAGTTCACCAAGAAATAGGATGCAAAAGTTTACATAACTTAGTTTACAACACAAAAGTAAACTAACGACTCAACAAGCAATTAAGATCTATTCACATAATTCAAGAAAACATCACTATCACAAGGAACTACTATCCCCGATAACCTAACAATCAGTGTAGTCAGATAAGTAACTTCCAATTTCAAACATATCAAATGTCAATAGTAAAGGATATAAAGTCACCCAAACAGATATATACAAAGCCATCTTGGAACTCTACATCTATAAGCAGACACATCACAACTATGGATCTTGTCCATAACAACATCTCAAATATATGGTCTCTGTATCTCATCAATCTCAATGTAATTATATATGAACTCACTCAACACACTCATCTATATACAGATGCTAAAGGGTCTTATTTCTGCCCAACTAGTCATGACCTGAAGGGGATGCACCAGGGTCCATATACCATACCGCCATGGTACCCGATCTATAATAATAATATCAGTATTAGTATATATACCTGAGTGGTACCTGATCCCTCCACCAATTATCAAGCTATGGTTCCAAATTCCCTATCTCTCATGATATAAAACAACACACCAAATCACAAGTACACTTTACCATTATAATGTACTTTAATAAAATTTAATATACAATAGTTTATTCATTAAAGGATTAACAAGATTGCAATCATTGATGTGCCGGGATTCTACGACACATTTGACGCCTTTAACTAAGAATACTCGCGAGTTTTCAAGCAACTTTTGTGGTTTTTGATGTTTTATTGTTATATTTGCAGGGAATGGAGCTAGAGATAAATACGGAAGAAAAAATGTTCAAAAACCTCAACTGGTTACGCTTGACGGCTGGCATGACTGACCGTCACACCTGTGACTGGCCGTCAGCCAGGCCGTCAGGACGAGACAGCAAGTCATCAAGCACTGCCTAGGAGTGACCGCCCGTCTGATGGCCTGTCACTGACCTGATAGACCGTCACCCAAGCCACCAAGATAAAACGCACTCCTCAAAATGCATTTTTACCCTATATACATGTAAGTCGTCGAGCAGGTCACGACTTACCTGAAAATTTGTCATAAAACGCATATAAATCTTTAAGTCGTCACATGCTGGATGACTTACCTGAGAATTTTCCTGGAAGCTCACTGTTTAGCAGTGACGGCTCAAGTGATGGTCAGTCACATTCGTGACAGTCCGTCAGGCGACCCGTCAACGCGATGCGGGATTCTGAAAATTCTATTTTTGGACTTTATTTCCTGGGCTACTATAAATACCCTGTGTTAGGGTTATTTTATTATTCATTAACTAATATCTTGTCAGACATTTTTTGAGAAATTTTTGAGAGGAAAAACACGACACAATACGTTTTTCTTTTTCTTCTTCCATTGTGCTTGGGATTTTGGCTTCTTGTTCTTGGATAATTGAAACTTGTGTTCATATATCGTAAGAATCTTGTCTTTCTATTATGAATATGATTTTCTTATCTTTCCCTAATAGCATGAGTAGCTAACTTCCCACAACTAGTGTTGTGAGATCCATGGCAAGAGTCACAATGTAGATTCCGGGTAGCGTTAGGTTAAATTTATATGCTGTTACGTGGTTAATCATTTGTTATTTACGTTTTCTAATGGTTGCAAACATTAGAACATACCTAGGTTTGATTTGCTTGAACAAAGAGATTAAAACCGGGAAATTTGATTAACTACGAGTATTTAAGACTACCAACTCTCGTCTTATGATTAATGTTGTAACTAGATTAATCCACTCGATGTTTAGGATTGAAATAAGAAAGTTCACCTTTTCAAGTTCGAGAGAATTGAAAAAGAAATTCGTCTATTTGGTTGAGAAACGTTTAGATGATACTATTAATTCGATCACATCGTGATATGCATATAGAAAAAACCCAGTTAAGCTTTGAGTCAAAATTGTTACGATGCCATGGTGAACACTTCCCTAGTTCATTCTCATATTGATTAATATACTCACAATTCATTATTTGCATTGTTTAAATATTTATCACAGAAACCTCCCCCCCCCCCCAAATTTACCGGAAACTATTGATTACTAGTCAACTAATTCACTAACGACTTAATTTGCACCTTATTCCCTGTGGGATCGACCCCAACCTCTGTTGGGTTCTATATTTGACGACGACCGCTTACGCTTCATAATTGGAGTTGTAATTTGGGCGTATCAAATTTTGACGCTGTTGTCGGGGACTACGATTGTTTATTAAGTCCGGTGTGTTTATTTTACTCTTAGTCATATTTCCTGATTTTACTTTTATTTGTTGTTTTTGTTTGTTACAGGGTACTGAGTTGTGCATGCCAAGTACCCGACGCTCGAGTGAACCAATATTACCCTACGACCCCGAGCTCGCAAGAACGCTAAGGCAAACCATGAATGTACAACAGCAGGAGGTAGCAAGGATCGCTGCAGAACAGCAAGCTCAACAGGATCAGCATAACTTGAATGTTGAGGATATATAGGAGGATATTGCATTAGATGGAGTTGGTGCTACGGGCGCGATTGTTCTTCCTCCACTAGCGCCCGGGGCCAAGTTCAACATTACTAGCACAATGCTCCAGCTGTTGAACTTAAAGGGATTGTTTCGTGGTATGGCTGGTGATGATCCAAACCGACACCTGATGAATTTTATGGGTATCTGCCAGTCGTTCGAATATCCTGGAGTAAGTCAGAACGCGATCAGACTCAGGTTGTTTCCATTGTCTCTGTCTGATGAGGCAGCATTATGGTTGACAGAGCTAACCCCCGACTCTATCACAACCTGGGGAGAGTTGAAAGGAGCTTTCCTAGAAAGGTTCTTTCCTCCCTCTAGGATGATACAATTGAGGGATGAAATTAGCAATTTCAGACAACAACCTCATGAGGCTTTACATGAGATGTGGTTGCGGTTCAAGAAGAAGCTGACACAATGCTCGAACCATCAGTTGACCAAAAATTTCCTAATGCAAACATTCTATAGGGCACTGAATTCGGCTACGAAGCCGACACTGGATAATGCAGTAGGTGGAGAGTTTATGGGTCTTACCTTTATCGATGCCACAACTATTTTGGACCGGCTCACTAAAACCAACAGGGCCTGGCATACGCGGGATACAGAGGTGGCTTCTAGCACTTATGAAGTCGGTATGTCAGCGGAATAGCGCAGGAAAGAGGAAGAGCGGGACCAAGATATGGCCCATCTGAAAACGCAAATGGACCTACTGACAAAACATTTGCTATCAGGAGGTATGGAGAAAGTGAAAGCTGTGGGTTCCCAAGGTAGAGCAGCAGAGTTTGAATCTGATAAGGAGGCTAATTATTTGGGGCGTTTCTAGGCCAATGGCCAGGGAAACCAAGGTAGGAACTATCAGAAGGACAACTACTATGAAAAAGCAGGCTACAGAGATCGTGATCAGGGGAACAGGAAGAATAAAACTGATAGAGGTGGGTTGTATGTACCACCTGGTAATCGGGAAGAAGCTAGCAACGAGACAGGGACGTCCAAATTGGAGAATATGATGGCGAAGATGTTGTTGAAGGTGGAATCTACTGACTCCGGGGTAAAGGAGATGAGGACTGAATTATCAGCAATAAGCCAGGTAGTGGATTCACATTCCACATCGATCAAGCAATTAGAGCAGCAAGTGAGTCAAATCTCGGCGTCTCTAAATCAAAGAAAGACAAGTACCTTTCCGAGTGACACCATTCAAAACCCAAGGAATGACGGGAGTTGTATGGCGATCACTAGGAAAAACGGTAAAATATTATCGGAATCACATCCGATAATTCAGACTCAGAAAGGTGATATTGCAGATGAAAATGTGGTAGAGTATGCTACTCAAGTGCTCACGGATAAAACCAAGGAAGTTGAAAAACTTCCAACTATGATGCCTCGGCCACCGCCTCCTTTCCCACAACGGTTGAAGAAGAAAGTGGAAGATAGCAAGTTCCTAAATTTCATGACCATGCTCAAGCAGATATCAGTAAACATCCCACTGGTGGACGCTCTTGAACAAATGCCCAGATATGCCAAGTTCATGAAGGACTTGATTACCAAGAAGAGGTCAGTGAGCTTTGAACCAGAAGATAACCTCCACCACTGCAGTGCTATTTCTTCAAGATCATTAGTGGAAAAGAAGGAAGATTCAGGTGCTTTTACTGTTCCCTGTACTATTGGGAAATTCAACTTTGAAAAAGCCTTATGTGATCTTGGTGGTAGCATCAACTTGATGCCACTAGCAGTCTATAAACAAGTGGGTTTGGGAGCTCCCAAACCAACTACCATGAGGGTGTTAATGGCTGACCGTTCAGTAAAGCGACCGGTGGGAATATTGTCTGATGTGCTGATAAAGGTTGGTAAGTTTATATTCCCAGCTGACTTTGTAATTTTAGATTGCGAAGTGGACTTTGAAGTTCCCATAATCTTGGGATGACCATTGTTAGCCACTGCAAGAGTGTTGGTCGACATGGAAAGAAATGAACTGACATTCAGATTAAACAATGAATTGGTCAAGTTTGATGTGTGTAAATTGATGCAGCCACCAAGAGACATGAGGGTGGTCTCGGTTATCAATGTTATTGATGAAGCCCCTACGAATGTGCATATTGAGGAGAAGGGTTTTGTTAAAATCGTAGTTGTTATGAGAATGGTGTTAGGATCGTAAGAAGAGAAACCTATAGAGGAAGGCGGTGAGAACAAATCAATGAAAATAAAACACCGCAAGGGAACCAGCAAGAAAAAGAGTTAGAAAGAGTAAAGAAGTTGTCTCGACTAGCTGAGGAGCCGATAAAAGAGAAAGTTGGAGCTCAACAGGATGATGTCGCTTGTACCTATTCCAGCGATTGCTCTTGCTTTGGAGACCCTGGTGGTCTCCAACATCATGCTAGACTCTGAGTCCTATGGGCTTCACATGTATTCCTTTCTCTCACTGTTTTAGCTTTCACATGTATGCATTAGGGACAATGCATGAGTCTAAGTTGAGGGTGCTGTTGGGATACCTGTGAGTCTTTCACCACCGAGGGTTTTTGTTGCCGTGTTTCTTTTCCCTCCGGTGTGCTATCTAGTAGAACCGGCATGTTTAGGTTGTCGTTTAAATTTTGGTTGTGTTGTGATGTCTATAGCAAGCATGGCTTTTTGAATGTTGAACTAAAAGGAGCCTCCTCTGAAAAAGTTGATTTTGTACTTATGTTTGAAATGATTGACTAATCTGGATCCTTGAATGTCATTGTGTGGTTGTGATTATAATAATTATGCTTAAGAAGAGCTGATGTTTTGATAGTTGGTAGTGGTATGGTTTCTTGGTGCCAAGTGTGTGTGAGCTTATTGTTATAAACTATTACTCTGTGCATGCATCTAGAACTTGCCCGGTCTATTTTGTTAAGTTTAAAGTTGGTTTCTTAGGAAAGGATCACAGGCCCTTTTTGTGTGCAGTCCACTTAGCCTATAAGACCGTCCAAATGCAAATAATCCCTTTGATCCCTGTTTGAGCCATAATTGACCCTATTCTTTCAATAACCTGTCACCGTTTCTTTTTAACTTTGAATCCCTATTTCGGCCCTGGTCCTTCCTTAGACATCATGCACCTCAACTCAGGCAATAAGCCTAAGTTGAGGGTGGCTACTATATAGGTAAATGATAAGAAAAATAGGATGGATAAGATTGGTCGTGGATAGAATGAAAATTTTGGATGTGTGCCTAAGAAAAGAAAGAAAAAGAAACGAAAAAAAGATGAAAAAAAAGAAAAAAGAATTGTCAAAAGAAAGAGGCCGCACCTGTAGCTAGAAAGAAGGGAATAAAAAGGTGAATAAGGATGGACGAAGTAAAGTTAAGTGGAAATAGTAGGTCAGTGATTCCAAGGAGAGTTTAGTCACTATTCCCCAAACGTATCCTACCTGCACCCGAAGCCTCATTACAAGCCAAAACAAGTCCTGTAGTGATCCTGAGCGGCTTTCTGAAAAATTGAAATAGAATAGCAAGGGCAAGCTTATTGCATCGCATGTGCATTGTTTGAAATCGTTTGTGAGTGTGAGTCCCAAATCTTATGTGTGGGACTTCTTTATAGTGAGGGCACGGAGATTTCTGTATCATCTATTGACTGTTGGGATAGCTGTTGTGTGTGTATGTAGAATATTCTATCATAACGGAATGACATGTTTGGATCCTTGCAAGTTAGCGTTTCATACATTTGTGTACTACTGGGGGGGCTTGATTTAAATATAATAGACTGTTGAGTGTCCATGATTTGCTAAAGATATGTGTTTGTATTCTTAGTTGAGTCGTCATTTTGTTTTTGTGCCGGGATTCTATGGCACATTTGACGCCTTTAACTAAGAATACTCGCGAGTTTTCAAGCAACTTTTGTGGTTTTTGATGTTTTATTGTTATATTTGCAGGGAATGGAGCTAGAGATAGAAACGGAAGAAAAAATGTTCAAAAACCTCAACTGGTTACGCTTGACGGCTGGCATGACTGACCGTCACACCTGTGACTGGCCGTCAGCCAGGCCGCCAGGACGAGACAGCAAGTCATCGAGCACTGCCTAGGAGTGACGGCCCGTCACTGACCTTACGGACCGTCACCCAAGCCACCAAGATAAAATGCACTCCTCAAAATGCGTTTTTACCCTATATACATGTAAGTCGTCGAGCAGGTGACGACTTACATGAAAATTTGTAATAAAATGCATATAAAGCTGTAAGTCGTCATCTGCTGGACGACTTACCTGAGAATTTTCCTGGAAACTCACTGTTTAGCAGTGACGGCTCAAGTGACGGCCATTCACATTCGTGACGGTCCGTCAGGCGACCCATCAACGCGATGCGGGATTCCGAAAATTCTATTTTTGGACTTTATTTCCTGGGCTACTATAAATACCCTGTGTTAGGGTAATTTTATTATTCACTAACTAATATCTTGTCAGACATTTTTTGAGCAATTTTTGAGAGGAAACACACGACACAATACGTTTTTCTTCTTCTTCTTCTTCCATTGTGCTTGGGATTTTGGCTTCTTGTTCTTGGATAATTGAAGCTTGTGTTCATATATCGTAAGAATCTTGTCTTTCTATTATGAATATGATTTTCTTCTCTTTCCCTAATAGCATGAGTAGCTAACTTCCCACAACTAGGGTTGTGGGATCCATGGCAAGAGTCACAATGTAGATTCCGGGTAGCGTTGGGTTAAATTTATATGCTGTTACGTGGTTAATCATTCGTTATTTACGTTTTCTAATGGTTGCAAACATTAGAACATACCTAGGTTTGATTTGCTTGAACAAAGAGATTAAAACCGGTAAATTTGATTAACTACGATGATTCGAGACTGCCAACTCTCATCTTATGATTAATGCTGTAACCAAATTAATCCACTCGATGTTTAGGATTGAAATAAGAAAGTTCACCTTTTCAAGTTCGAGAGAATTGAAAAGGAAATTCGTCTATTTGGTTGAGAAACGTTTAGATGATACCATTAATTCGATCACATCGTGATATGCATATAGAAAGAACTTAGTTAATCTTTGAGTTGAAATTGTTATGACGCCATGGTGAACACTTCCCTAGTTCATTCTCATATTGATTAATACTCGTTGAAACTCGCAATTCGTTATTTGCATTGTTCAAATATTGATCACAGAACCCCCCCCCCCAATTTACCGAAAACTATTGATTACTAGTCAACTAATTCACTAATGACTTAATTTGCACTTTATTCCCTGTGTGATTGACCCCAATCTCTGTTGGGTTCTATATTTGACGACGACCGCTTACGCTTCGTAATTGGAGTTGTAATTTGGGCGTATCAATCATCAACCACAAGTTTGTCTGAAGACCAATCAACAAGTTATTCAATTCAGAAGAACACAAGTACCAAACCAAGTCCCAACTCCAATTAAATCTAAAATAAGTTCATCTTGATTAATTAACAGTGTTACCCAAATAAGGACCCTTAACCTCTGTTATTAGGGGTGATGACCCATCCTTTCTTATTATTTCCCTATTTATAAATTCCACATCATGATCCATCATTCGAGAATCGTATCCATATTACGCATACAATGCAACCCCTATTTTATTTACATTAGTTGTAGATCATATTCTGACGTTAACCATATTTTCCTCCTAGAAAACTTTTCATTAAGACACCACTTTGCACCATAATTCAGAACCACAAAATAATTCACGTTAAGTTGAATCACAAATTTAAGAAAACACATCCATAAGGTTTATTATTTCATAACTCTTTTTTGACCCTTGGCGTTAAGTCTCGGGTTCCATAGACATAATGAACACAACATCTATCCCCTACTCTTCCATATTAGTTTTACCTAGTTTAAGGTCACCACAAGATAATCATATAATAGACATATCAATACACATGCATTCTTGTTTCATCTTTTATCCCAATAATTTACATCTAGCCTCCATGCCCAAAGGTCTAATCATATTATCTCTGTCAATTCTATACAGTATTATGATTAAATATTCAAAGTCTTACTACTCATTAAGAACAATAACCTAACTCGATATTGAGTTGCTTCCATAAACTGCATGTAACCTTGCTCCTTGCTCTCGATTTAGGAACCTTGATGGAGAATCTACGAGGAAGAGGGTGGAACCATGCTATTTTGAGAGCATTTTCTCTCTTTTCTTGGTGTTCTTACTAGAACTAACCCTAGGATATTTTAGGAGAAAGCCTCTTTTTAGAAAATAGTTGAAAGATAAAAAACATTATATCCCATCATTCTATTTTACCATCTTTGTTGTAGTAGTTACCACCTTGTTGTAGCGAGAATATGACCACTACGGTGGACCTAGCTAGTTGGCCCCAATTCTTTTGACTCAAATTTAAATATGTTCTTCATAAAACACAACAATATTCATTCACAACAAATTCATATCCTAATTTTTTAAAATTCTATGATTTTACCGCAAAACTTTTAATAACAATGGGATGGATCATTACATTAGATACCAATTTACCTACCGTTCATTTGTTAAAAGGGTTGAGGGGACACAAGAGCAAGAGACCAAAATTCAGAAGGAGGTTATTTTCAAAAATCATCAACTAGTACCAACCCAAATTGACTGCTTGCACTTTTTCGAGCTGAATTAATATTTCAGACTTACATTTTCCACACAGCCTCTAAATCAAGGAACGTTGGAGCAATGGAGTGCAGAATTAAATCGTACACATGAATCTGAGTACCTTCATTACAATTTCCCAACTCAGTAAATAATTTTACATATGCAAGTTTATAAGGACTCATAATATCTAAAATTATTAGATGAAGCATTGGATATGCAATGCCATCAAAATTGTAATACTGTACCACATGTGAGTTGCTACGATGATTAAAGTCTCTCTACAACAAGCTCACTATGGTGAAAAAAGAGCTTCTATAGTGGGACTCCTTGAAGATTGATGGATGAAAAGGAACTCATTTCTTCACTTTTACATAAACCAACTTCTCGCATTCACTCAAAAACCTCTTTATAAACTTGCTTCCTTCGTTGATTTTTCATGGTAAGACACCCTTTTAATGCTTATTTCATTTCATACTATATCTATATTGCATTATCTATTCCTATTTTGTTTGATTTGCCGCAAAAATTATGGCTTGGGGTGAGGGATTTATTTTTCTCTTGCAGGAGAGTAAATTTGAAGCATGCTTACTTGTTTTACTTTTTTATTTTCTTCACAACAATCTCTACGTCAGTTCTATGGAATTCATATAGTTTTAAACTAAAATATGAAGTAGGGTAATATGAAAGAGATTTCAAAAATCCTTAACACTTGGGGATTGATTTTGGGAATTAGCCACTGTAAAAATGATGTATAAGTGTTGTATACCCCTATCGTTTACTAGATCTATGATAAAAATTGATAAAATGTGTGAAATTTTAAAAATTACCATTTTTGAATTCCAGGTTAGTTAGGGATGATGACCTCGCTATAGCGGAAGTTGCTTTCACTGTAACGACTCACTGTAGAGGCACATACTCTCCATGGAGACCTCACTGCATTAGAAGAGCATCCGCTGCAGCAAAGATGTTGGGCAGAATCACTACCTAGAGGATTAATGTATTTCAAGATGATATCTTTTGGCTTTCCTGCTTTTGTTCTTAACTCCTTGTTAATTATCGAAAACATTGTCTAACACAATTCTTTTACCTTACACAGAGATTACTATCATTATGGCAGAAGGTGACGACAGAGGCTATGCAAGGTTCACAAGCGACCAATTTCAGAGGTGATACATGGAGCAAAGACTTACATGGTTCACCTATGAGCGCAGTATCTAGATGGAAGAGGTTGAGGATAAGGTGCCAGATTTCTAATACGGGTCATGGAATATTGGGTGGTTGCCCATTGTAGAGAAACCTATTAATGCATATGAGAGCTGGGTGATGGAGTTTTATGCCAATCTCCCCACCATCAATAGGAATGTCCCAAACCTCATAATTTACATTCGAGGTGAGTATGTCGGGGTTGGTGCTACTCATATCAATAATGCCTTGGGTTGCCATAACCCTTAGAGACTGAGTATAAGGAAAGAAAAGCAACTGATGATGGTCAATGGATGGTTAACAACTAGTCATAGAGGATGAGAGGGCCTCAACTCCTTTGGTCGCCAGTCATTTGGGAATTAAGAGTATCGACTTTACTCATGATGGTCAAAGATGGATCAATTTGGTGTCTAGGAGGATCTACTCTTCCAAAAATGTGTCTGACATCACCTACCCCCAGGCACTGATAGTGGCCTGCATAGTAGATAGGGTTCTAATAAATATTGGGGCATAAATTATGGATGAGTGAAGACAATTTTCCGCTATTGCCAACCAGGATTTTCCTTTTCCCTACTTGATTACAAAATTATGCAAGAGGGCAATTATTCCTAGTGATCTGGATGACAACACTCTTGACCCAACATGCCTTTTGACCCACTGAGAGTGAAGGGCACACCAGAATGTAGTAATAAGAAAAGAAATTTGGGGTATGAAGGAGGCAGCAGTAGTGGTCAGTATGGTGAAGGAGCTGGGTCCAGTTCTACATTGCTTACGGGCTCTTCAAGTGCTTGGGAGCAAAAATGAAGTCCATAAAGAAGTTTTTAGAGGGGTATATCAATACCTCCCCTGGAGCCTGGATCATCGAGTGTTGCAGGCCCTTTGAACCTTTATGGTTCCTTTGAGTCCCTGGCACAGGCCTATATTGAGCTTCAGGAAGAGCTGAATGCTAAAAAGAAGAAAAGACACTCTCGAGAAAAGATGTTGGTCCGAATATGGAAAGGAATAAAGTCTCTTGTCAAGAATTTCACTCAGGTTAAGAAGTTCCCTAAGGTAAGTCAGGCAGATTTCTAGTGGTTCTCCTTCGCAAGTGGGTTGGAAGAGGAGAAGTCCAGCTACTCGAGTGCTGATAATTAATGAGGCATCTAGCTAGACTATGGCATGGTGAATTCCGCACCATTTATCCCTATTTATTTAGATAACTACTTGCCCTTGTAGGGCCTTGACTTTCAGACAATCTATATTCTTTCTGCATGTTGGATAATTTCTTTTATCTTTGTTGGATGATCTTATTGTTTTTTGATATTATGGGTGTTGTTGGTGGAATTCCCATAACTCTTGCCTTATTATAGGCCGGTATTTTGTATATAATTGCTTTTCGTCTATTGGTAAACCTCATAATATACTGAACAGGCAAAGTCCCAAAATAGGGGACTGAAAACTTTTATCTACTGGTTCACATGTGTTCGCTGCAGCGGATGAAGTCTCACTAAGGTGGTCTCTTCTTCATAAAAGCAGGCCCACTGTAGCTGGAATCTCTTCACTGTAACAAAGCAGCTGGACAAAATCAATATAACCAAAACTTTTAAACTTCTTAACAAGCATAAATTCTTTCACTATCACTCTAATACATAGATCACCTTTGTATTATACAAATGCACAAAAAAGTAATTGTACCATTAACACATGACAATTTTATTGCAACCTCGATAAACAATGATTTTTGTATTATCGCATCACATAATTATGCATTTAATATATTAACATGACATCATATGTTCAAATACAATTTGGAATTGGTTAGATACCAATTGAACTTTTCCAGGTACTAATTAGATTCAAGAAGATACCAATTTCCTTTGTCAAGACACCAATTGGAATCGACTAGATACCAATTGTACTCAACCTAGTTAGACGACAAACTAGGATAAAATGATAGGAATAAAGAAAAGGGAAATAACACCTAGATGCCTCATAGCTTCCCGAAGATTTGACGTGGACGTCAACACACCAAACCGTAGGACTCTAGTTGATATTGCTCTTGTACTTATGTAATGACCTTTCTAGTCATGCTCATATTTTCGCCTTCTTTGTACTACTAGAGCTAACCTATAGCACCCCAAGTCATTTATAACTTGCAGGGACTAGTGGTTTGGTGCCCGGGCTATTTGTTAGGTCGTTATGACATTTCCTTCCTTTACAGCTTTAAATTAGGAAATCATTAACTTTAGTCAACATTTTTAGAAAGCTTGCTAGGAATTTAATTCTGATATTTCTGTTAGCTCCGAAGCATGGATTTTGGTCTAGTAGACCCTGGGTCAGGGTCTGGAAGCTTTTAGTTTGGTTTTATCTCACTTTCATAGATTTCAGGCTAGTTGAACTTGGAAGTTTGACTTTGCTCAACTTTATGAAAAGATGATGTTAGATAGAAATTTCATCAGTGTTGTTAGCTTTGGAATGTTTCCTATGGGATAGAGGGACCTTTGGTTTGAGTCTTGAGCCTTCAGATTTGTTTTGGGCCATTAGATTTCATTTTGGAAAACTTGGCCATTGATGCGTGGGGCCTACTTTTTGTTAAATCGACCTTCGTTGGGAATTTCTTTGATTTGGTTGAGTCCAGAATGCCATTTTTGTTTTAGTAACATTGTTCATTTGTGTTTGTGTGACCCAGGATGAATCCCGAGGGTCAATCCGATGATATTTTAGCCATGTCAAATTACTAGTTGTTGGTGCCTATTGCAGCACTAGCCAAGCCATCGCCCATGCATGGGCAGGCTGCATGGTTCTAAAGGCCATCTAGCCCCCTTCCTTCTTGCCCTTTGCCTGCGCAGTAGACAGGCTGCATGTGCATTCTTGTGCGCATGGTGGCCAGCCCGCGTGTGCATTGGCTTGCCGTCTGGCCTGGCCTCTACCTCCCCTTTGCATGTGCGTGTGCCTAGACGTGTGCATGGTGCCGCATGTACAGGTCCTGGCCACGCGCGCATAGACCCTTCTTAATTTTTCATGCTCCAACTCATCATTCCACCATTTCTCTTGAGCTCAAGCTCCCAAATTCTGTGTGTGATCAATAAGTGTTGGGGTGATTAACTCATTGCCCGTGATCGATTCTCCACTGCAAATTGTAAGTTTTCTCCACTTTAATTCCATTAAACTATTGGTAACATTGGGAACCTCGTAGTAACTTTCATTTTTGGTTTCAGGTTGCGAGGCCCATGGGCCTGCTTTTGACCTATATTTTAACCTAGCTAAATTATTAGCATTATGGGTATTGGAGGCTTTGTTTTAATAAGTAGAGTTTTTTTTGATAGTTTGATTGCTATTCGGGGCTTCTCGGAGTAGTTTAGGCTCAGGCGACGACTCCCAACAACTATCCGTCGGACGCTAGGTAGGTTACGACTTACCCACCTTAGACTTTGTGTATATAGAATATAATTGTACTATCTAGTACCTTTGGGTTGGGTTTACTAGGTTAGCACCCCACACCTTGTCTGCTTTCTTTGGTCCTCTCTTACTTCCTACGTTTGGCTTTAGTATTTGAGCTAGTTGGTAGCATTACCCCTTGTGGCCCCATATGGCATTTGTATATACCTTTGGACCATAAATGGTGGGATATTTGGGAAATATCTGTGAGTCTCAGACATTGATTCATGATTCTAAGTTTCTTATTTGTGTTATAGAGCGGACTGAGCCTATGCAAGGATGATATGTTGATTGTGACACGTTGAGCTATTGGTTGTATTTGATCATATCACCATCATCATGCAACGAGTTTTCTGCATTGATTTATTACTACTATTGTTTCGAGCCTATCTATCACTGGTTTTCTAAACTTTGCATGGTCCGAATGGACCATTTTCAGTTATAAAATGGCTATAAATGGATTTAAATTGGTTTTATGGATTTTCTAAAGATAAAAGAGGTTTTATGATGGTTTTTAAGCTGATAATAGATTCGGCTAGGACGGAGTGCTAGACATGATTTTCTACTAATTTTGAACTGATACTAGACTTGGCTGGGCTAGAATTCTAGATATGATTTTCTACTGGTTTGAGATGATACTAGGCTAGCCTAGTCCTGAGCACTATACATGACTTTATTTACTTATTTTAGACCCGGATAGATTCTGGGCACAAATATTGAGATGCTGAGAGTTTGTATGTGGTCTTGGAGACCTCCATGGACCTTGCCAATCCAGACTAGGGGCTATGGGTCGTGAGTGTCGGAGGAGGGATATATGGGGGAAGCCTTCCATGGGTTCTACCTAATAGGCCTACGGGCACTGAAGGAGGTGCATACAATACCACTGGCATGGTATATCATATCATACATTGTTTGCATGGTTCCACCCTTGTTTGCTTTTTTTTGAGTGTACAGTCCTGTAGTATGGGATACTGGAGGGTTTGTTTTCACTTGAATGTGTTCTTTGAGTGTATGGGAGCCCGTTAAGACTGTAGGTAGTGATGTGCTGCTAATTTACGGCACTTTCGACTCCTTTTTACTAAGAATAATCGTACCTTTTCAAGCAATCGTTGTTGTTTTTGACGTTTTTATGTTGTATTTATAGGAAATGGAAACAAACACGGAAACGGACGGAAATACGCGAAAAAGAACATTCTGGATAAGAGTGACGGTTCAGGTGACGGTCCGTCAAGGGTGTGATGGTCCGTCACCCAAACCGTCACACCAAGGCAGCAGCCAAGGCAGCACCACTGCCTAAGGGTGACGGTCCAGGGGATGGTCCGTCAACCCTGTGACGGTCCGTCACACTTAGGCAGTCCGCGACGCGGAATCCGAGCGTTTTTGGGATTGGTTTCCTAGACTCCTATAAATACCCTATGTTAGGTTTATTTCATTATTATGCTTTGAACCAAGTTTTTCCAATAATTTTAGGAGAGTTTTTGAGCGAGTTTTGAGAGGGGAAACGCGCTACACAAGGTTTCCTTCTCCTCAATCTTGTTCTTGATTCGTTCTTGGGATCTTTGGTTTCTTGTTCTTGGAATAATTAAAGATTGTTCTCAATACATTGTAAGGATTTCTTTTCTTTATTATGCATATGACTTTCTTTTATTCTTCTACTAGCATGAGTAACTAAACCTCCCACTACTAGGGTTGTGGGAGCCATGGCTAAGGTATCGAGATAGATTCCGGGTAGCGACGGGTTCAATATGTATGTTGTCACGTTGTTAATCATTCGTTATTTAACGTTTTCTAGTGGTTACAAATATTAGAACATGCCTAGGTTTAATTTGCTTGAGTAAAGAGATTAAAACCGGGAAACTTGATTAACAACAAGGATTCAAGACTACTAACTCTCGTCTAATGATTAATGCTGTAACTAGATTAATCTACTTGATGTTTAGGATTGAAATCTAAAAAGCACATCTTTTCAAGGTCGAGAGAATAGAAAAGGAAATTTGTTTATTTGGTCGAGAGACGTTTAGACGATACCATTAATTCAATCACATCGTGACACACACATAAAAAGAACCTGGTTAAGCCTAGAATCGACATTGTTACCAACGCCATGGTAAACACTTCCCTAGTTCATTCTCCTATTGATTATCACTCCTACATTAATCGTTTGTTTTGTTTATAAGTTGATTACACAAAACCCCCCTTTTTACCGGAAATTATTGACTATTAGTCACATACTTCACCAACGACTTAATTCTCACCATATTCTCTGTGGGATTCGACCCCAACCTAGATGGGTTCTATATTTGACTACGACCGCTTACACCTCGTTAATTTGAGGTGTAGTTTGGGCGTTATCAAAAAGTGGCGCCGTTGCTGGGGAATACGGTTGTTAATTAAGTCTGGTGTGTTTATTTGACTC
Source organism: Jaltomata sinuosa (assembly GCA_003996215.1). Taxonomy (NCBI): domain Eukaryota; kingdom Viridiplantae; phylum Streptophyta; class Magnoliopsida; order Solanales; family Solanaceae; genus Jaltomata; species Jaltomata sinuosa. The sequence goes on from QJPP01000422.1 coordinate 240,480, forward strand.
TTAGTCATACTTTCCTGCTTTTACTTTTATTTGTTGTTTTTGTTTATTATAGGGTATATAGTTGTGCATACGGTTGTTTATTAAGTCGGGTGTATCTTGATGAAGTCTGAGTAATCAAGACACCCGCGTCGTGCCGCGACGTTAAATCAGGCGCTGTATGGGAGGCAACCCATAAATTGTTGTTGTATTATAGTCTAATTAATTCGTGGGGAAACATGTGAGTCACCACCGAGGGTTTTTGTTGCCGTATTTCTTTTCCCTCCGGTGTGCTATCTAGTAGAACCGGCATGTTTAGGTGGATATTTTAAATTTTTTTTAGTGTCTATAGCAAGCATCATGGCGTTTTTCTGGTTTAAAAACGAGGCCCCTTTAAAAATTTTCTGGTTTTGTACTTATGTTGAAACGATTGACTGTCTGGATCCTTGTATGTCATTGTGTGATTATGAGTAGAATGAGTATGCTTAAGCCGAGCGGTTGTTTGAGAGTTGGTAGCGATATAGTTTCTTGGTGCCAAGAGCGTGTGAGATGATTGTTATAAATTCTTACTCTGTGCATGCATCTAGAACTTGCCCGGTCTATTTTGTTAAGATCGAAGTTTGGTTTCTTAGGAAAGAATCACAGGCCCTTTTTGTGTGCAGTCCACTTAACCTAAAAGACCGTCCAAATATAAATAATCCCTTGATCCCTGTTTGAGCCATAATTGACCTTATTCTTTCAATAACCTGTCACCATTCCCGTTTAACTTTGAATCCCTATTTTGGCCCTGGTCCTTCCTTGGACATCGTGCACCTCAACGCAGGCAATCAACCTAAGTTGAAGGTGGCTACCATAGAGGTAAACCCTGTTTTGGCCCTGGTCCTGCCATGGACATCGTGCACCTCAACGCAGGCAATCAACCTAAGTTGAGGGTGGCTACTACAGAGGTGAATGATAAGAAAAAGAGGATGGAGAAGATTGGTTGTGAATAGAATGAAAATTCGGGTGTGTGCCTAAGAAAAGAAAAATAAAAAGAAGTGAAAAAGATCGAAAAAGTAACAAAAAGAATTTTCAAAATAAAAAGGCCGCACCTGTAGCTAGAGAGAAGGAAATAAAAAGGCAAATAAGGATGGATAAAGTAAAGGATGCGGTAATAAGACATCGGTAGTTCCAAGGAGGGCTTAGTCACTAACCCCTAAATGTATCCTACCTGCACCTGAAGCCTCAGTACAAGCCAAAACAAGTCTTGTAGTGATCTTGAGCGGCTTTCTGAAGAACCGAAATAGAATAGTAAGGGCAAGCCTATGGTATCGCATGTGCATTGTTTGAAATCGTTTGTGAGTGTGAGCTCTTACCTAGTCCCAAATCTTGTGTGAGGGATTTCTTTGTGGTGAGGGCACCAAGATTTCTGTATTGTCTATTGATTGTTAGGATGGCTGCGCGTGTGTATGTAGAATGTTCTATCATATCGGAATGACATGTTTGGATCCTTGCAAGTTAGTGTTTCATACATTCGTGTGCTACGAGGGAGCTTGATTTAATTGAATAAGTTTTGAATGACCATGAGTTGCTAGAGACATTAGTATGTGTTCTTAGTTGAGTCGTCTTATTGTTTTTATGTTATGTTGCTTGAGGACAAGCGAACGTTTTAAGTTGAGGGTGTTGATGTGCCGCTAATTTACGGCACTTTCGACTCCTTTTTACTAAGAACAATCGTACGTTTTCAAGCAACCGTTGTTGTTTTTGACGTTTTAATGTTGTATTTGTAGGAAATGGAAACAAACACGGAAATGGACGGAAATACGCGAAAAAGAACATTCTGGATAAGAGTGACGGTTCAGGTGACGGTCCGTCAAGGGTGTGACGGTCCGTCACCCAAACCGTCACACCAAGGCAGCAGCCAAGGCAGCACCACTGCCTAAGGGTGACGGTCCAGGCGACGGTCCGTCAACCCTGTGACGGTCCGTCACCCTGGCCGTCACATTTAGGCAGTTCACGACGCGGAATCCGAGCGTTTTTGGGATTGGTTTCCTAGACTCCTATAAATACCCTATGTTAGGTTTATTTCATTATTATGCTTTGAACCAAGTTTTTCCAATAATTTTAGGAGAGTTTTTGAGCGAGTTTTGAGAGGGGAAACGCGCTACACACGGTTTCCTTCTCCTCAATCTTGTTCTTGATTCGTTCTTGGGATCTTTGGTTTCTTATTCTTGGAATAATTAAAGATTGTTCTCAATACATTGTAAGGATTTCTTTTCTTTATTATGCATATGACTTTCTTTTATTCTTCTACTAGCATGAGTAACTAAACCTCCCACAACTAGGGTTGTGGGAGCCATGGCTAAGGTATCGAGATAGATTTCGGGTAGCGACGGGTTTAATATGTATGTTGTCACGCTGTTAATCATTTGTTATTTAACGTTTTCTAGTGGTTGAAAATATTAGAACATGCCTAGGTTTAATTTGCTTGAGTAAAGAGATTAAAACTGGGAAACTTGATTAACAACAAGGATTTGAGACTACTAACTCTCGTCTAATGATTAATGCTGTAACTAGATTAATCTACTTGATGTTTAGGATTGAAATCTAAAAAGCACATCTTTTCGAGGTCGAGAGAATAGAAAAGAAAATTTGTTTATTTGGTCGAGAGACGTTTAGACGATACCATTAATTCAATCACATCGTGACACACACATAAAAAGAACCCGGTTAAGCCTAGAATCGACATTGTTACCAACGCCATGGTAAACACTTCCCTAGTTCATTCTCCTATTGATTATCACTCCTACATTAATCGTTTGTTTTGTTTATAAGTTGATTACATAAAACCCCCCTTTTTACCGGAAATTATTGACTATTAGTCACATACTTCACCAACGACTTAATTCTCACCATATTCTCTGTGGGATTCGACCCCAACCTAGTTGGGTTCTATATTTGACTACAACCGCTTACGCCTCGTTAATTTGAGGTGTAGTTTGGGCGTTATCAGGTAGATTAGCTAACTCGTATCTATTATAGTACTTTCTAATTTACTTGAGATCGTCCTTATCTTGTGGATTGTATTGCTAGCATGATTATGTTTAGTTGCTTCTCCTTCTTTCCCTTTATTTTAGGTTACCGATATACCTCCATGTTCATTAAACTCTTTGTATATATTATTGTTACAAGGATCTAGATGTGTTCTCTATTATTTCACCTCTATTCTATGATATATCTTCTGTGGCTAGCATAGTGTACTTGTATTCCTTCATGTCTTCTATTGTTTCTAGCTTCCGTGTATTTTCATATGTTTTCTTCTGTGACTATTTCTTTCTTATCTGTTATATATTGGTCTTATATATTATATAAGCTCAGTCAGGTAATGATGCCTAGTGGTTACCCATTGCTTTGTAATTGGTGCTCATACTACACTTCTACATTTTTTGGTGCAGATCAGAGTGTGAGCTATCACCGCTGATGCGCGGACTCGGGCAGCTCTGGGCATCCAAGACTTAAGGTGAGCTCTTGTCGATCACAGCTTGGTGTTTATTTCTTCATTGGGTCTATGTACTCTTTTGCTATTCAGAGACAGTTGTATATTCTTATTTTGTACCCTTTTGTACTCTATATACTTAGTAGTGGCTCCTGTACTTTTGATACCAGGTGTCAGTTTGGTGTAGTTTCCTGTTTATATTTATAAATAATTCTCATTGCTTTCTTCTATTTTTTATTTTTTCTCTTGTTAGTTTGCTTGTGTGTGCTTCACTTCGATAGTAGCCCATTACTAACCGTTCTAGGCAATAAGTATTTGTACGCCTACAAGAGGGATTGTAGGTTCCATCATGACTTGAGAAATTAGGTCGTGACAAGTTGGTATCAGAGCCTAGGTTCACCAGTGTCATCGGTACAGGAGCCAATGTTTAGTAGATTCCTGCAGATCGAGGAACCTACGTCCGTCTATCTTTGGAAGGCTACAGTGGCTTTTTAAGAAACTTGAATATTTTCTTGCTTCTACATCGTATGTCTTATCCTAGATGGTTTATTGGAATCTCATTTGGTCTATTCACTCTTTCGCAGATGGCTCGTACGAGATCTTCAGCAGCGGGTGAGGGCGAGCCTTCGACACTAGCACACCTGACTCTAGCCAGGGGCTGGGGTGGTCATAGAGGTAGAGATTGAGGACGTGCCCGAGCAGTGGCACCAGCTAAAGCTCCTGAAGATGAGTATGAGCTTGAGCCAGTTTTGGACCAACACCTCATGGACCAGAGGGAAGCCCAGGTTCCACCAGGGCCAGTACCAGCATCTGCACCAGCACCAGCCCTAGCTCCTTCATCAGATATTCGAGGCATGCTTCTTAAGTTGTTGAGTATGGTTTGGGGTTATCCTTCGGATATAGCACAAACATCCGCTCAGGGAGCAGACTTGGGTTTTCATAGTTCAGGAGCACAGCCTGCTAATATGACTCCCCGTGCACAGGTTCTGTTAGTACCTACAGTTTCTCAGCCTTGTGCTCCTCACCTAGTTATAATAGAGTTAGAGGAGAGGGCTTTGGGATGATTTTTGAGATTATCCCCATTGAGATTCTCTAGTGCACCTGGACAGGATGCCTATGACATTATCTCGACTTTTGAGGAGATGATTCATCATCTTAGTTTATTAGATACTCATAGAGTAGGTTATACCACCTATCAGTTGGATGGTCCAGGTAAGCCTTAGTGGAGGTCCCAGGTAGCATACAACCCTTCTCAGTCTCCTCAGTTGACTTAGAAAGTGTTCTATGAGGCCTTTGGGCCAAGTTCTTACCTTAGAGTGACCGTGAGTGCCATTAAGAGTTGTTTACCCGATTGATGCAGGGATCCATGTTAGTGGCTGAGTATGAGACTCGTTTCCACCAGTTGGCTCTATTTGGGGCTATGATCTTTCCTACAAAGCCATATAGGGTTTGTTGGTTTGTTTAGGGGTTGAGGACCGAGCTTCGACAAACTTCAAAGATACTAGTTTCTAGTGGGCGAACATTTCAGGCTATAGAAGACCATGTCGACAATATGGAGGATTTGCATCGTCAGGACCCGGGACCAAAGATAAGAGGCCATACCATCAAGGCGGATATAGTGGTTCCCCCTCCGGCAGTAGTGGTTCAGGTAAGTAGGGACGAGGGTATTAGCCACAACAACATCAGGGTCTGAATTAGTATCCTTCTTTTTGTAAAAAAATTAAATTAAATTAATTATATTTACCTCAACATTAATTCTCCTTCACATATATTTTAGAAGTCTTTTTCTAAATTTCTTTTTCATATATTTTAGGAGTCTGCATTAATTCTCCTAATACCTCTTATCATCCTTAATTTTTTTTCTTCCCATATATTTAGAACTCAATATTATAAAAATATTATAAAGAAAATTAAATAATAATTATTTAAGAGAAATAGTAATGGCAGTTTTATCAAGAGTTTTTTAATGAAAAACAAAAAGTTCAAATCACATTTTTAACGACCTTCACATTTTTAGTATAATATAAATAATATATACACTGAAATAGAAAAGTGCTAGAATAAATAAGTTCTAAGCCTAAAAAAAACTGTGTTTCCTTAAGAAATTTAACCCTCTCACAATTGCCCAATATTTTTTCTTTTAAAAATGATGCACAGAAGAGGGGAAGAAGATGATGAATTTCTGATATTGTTTCAATATGTGTAAAATGAGGTGTAGCCTCAAAATTTATAGTCAAATAGTTGGAGAATTATCAGGTGCAACAATACTTGTTTGTGAAGAAGGTGCCTGTTTGTTTGGTTGCAATTGTAAAATTCAGAAATGATCATTGGGAATTTACCAAAAGTTTTAAATTAAAAATATTGCATAAAAATAGCAGAAAAGAAAAAAATTATATAATGGGGAAAAAAATTAAATTTGGTCAAAAATATATATCTATCAGTTAGATCATTTGACCAAATTCAAATCTAAATTCAAAGGAAAGTCGAGAGACGATGACAACATCTTTTTAACTGTTTAAGAGCTAGAACAAGTAATCCTTTATATAAGCACAATAATCTTCCTCTTGCTATTTAATGAAAGACAAAGTTAATTTGTGCAAATTTTCATCTCCGTCTATTTTTATTTCCTTTCATTTCACAATTCACGCCACACCTCAATCTGAAATCCAATAATAGGCATCTTATTTATCCATGCAATTCAAGTTTAATGAACCATCACACATAAAATATATAGTTTAATTATGAAAATCCCAATTTAATGAACCAGCACACATAAAATATATAGTTTAATCCATTATCATCAATTTGATAGTTAAACTGGGCCCCTTTGACTATGAAATTTATAACTAGTATATTTGCAAATATTGTTTTGGCTGTGAATTAAGTTTTTGGTTTCTACGTGAACTAACTTTTTAAAACTTATCATGAAATATTGAAATAATATATTAAAGGTGTACATCACTCACAAAACTTTAAGTTTTATAAATAAAAAAATCCGAGTGAAGTTGGCATCCAAACCCCCCAAATATTTCCTTTATTTTAATTTCAAAATAATATTCTTTTTACTTTGACTAAAATTTGTCCCAACGTCTTCAATAAGTACCATATTCGCGAACTTTAATACAATCTTGAGTTTATGTGTACAAAATTAGTAAATTTAATAAGATATTTACCAAATGAGATTTCAGACCTCTTTACATAGCAATGCTCCTTCCTCTGCATAACACCAATAGAGATTGCTGTTAATTTCACTAAATATCGTCTTTTTGCAAAATAATAATTATTTTTCTTGAGAAGAAGCAAAAATAAGCCCCAAACCGTGAACATCAATACCTTTAATCAGTAAATGACTTAACTCTTAGGACAAAACACCTTGCCGGAATCCTTTGGAAAATAATCCAAGCGACACCTCAATTTTTATTTTTCTCATCACATCCTTCACATATAATCAAAATTGCAATTGTATTTAAACCATTGTATCCATTGGCAAATAATTAAAATATTCTCTTAAATTTTTTAAAAAAGGTAATTATGTAATTTAAATTTCAAATTAGAAAGTTTATGCGTTTAATAAATATTATATATATATATATATATATATTAGATAGATAGATAGATAGATAGATAGATAGATACAATCGTTCGTAGAGCTATTTACTCGATCACAGACATTTCTGGAACACCTCTAACAGAGGGGTAAATAGTCAATTTTGAAAGAACTTTTTGTCAACCTCTTTCAGATATGAATCAATCTGATTCAGAAGGGAAGAACTTGAATCAGTATCTCAATTTCAATTCAAACATGGGTTGACTCACACTCCATGTTCTGAGAAAGATTTATCATCCGAAAAGAGGAAAAAATGGAGTCTTTGTCTAAAGAAATGCGTTGAAATTGAATCTAGAAACTTCATGACCATTCAAATCTCAATGTACCTCATGAACAAAGAAATGCCACCAATACACACAATATATTATTTCAGAAATAGTTGTGGCATGTCAATGTCAAGTACTCTTACACATCACAAGGAAGTTCTCATGTAACACATAAAAGTATCACAGTCTTACCCATTTTGTTGCTATCCACTAATGTAGGAGTCCTAATCAAAAGTTAAATAGGATTTTTCATAGCTTGTAATGTCTAAGGATAAGGTGTGGTACACTTTTGGGTATGTAGTGATTACATCTTTCCCTAAAATCTTTAAAAACTAACTTAGAATTTCTGCCACCATCCTTCTTATTGTAGCACTTCCCATGATTGCTTTTTCAACAAAAAATTTCTAAAACAAAAATTCTTTTCACATTTCCTCTACCTTCATTCTTTTGAAACTTTAACTTCTAAGTACACAACTCATATCATACTCCCACCCTTTTTTACTATCACATAACCTAAAGTAGTTAGGGGTGAAATAGGTAAACAAGAGAGGTAATTGCAAAAAAGTGTTATAGTTTGTAACACAGGTTGCGAAATTAAAGGTCAATAAGTTAAAATTGGGACTCCAAGGATATCCATTTATTGGGTAGGCTAATTTTGACAATGACGGGTCAAAGAAGGCCTAATTTCATCATAAGGATCAAGACTACCTAGAATTTTACCTCAAACGACAAACAGAACAAGTTGTAGACTCAATATGAAATAATGAGAAATAAACAATTAAGCTCACCACACATTTTACATGGAATTCAGAGGTCATTTCAATTTCACAACCCAATACCATATGATGAGCTCCAAAAGGTAATTCAAAAGTAATTAGGTGATTCTTATTAGAGGCCCAAAGTCCTACACTTCTCTTTTCATGCCTCATCATTTTTATCTTTTTCGATTTTTTTGTTTTATTATTACTTTTAAATATTTACACCTATCCTAAAATAATTACTCGATTCAAGCTACATTCATCGAAAAAGAACATATGCATAGAAAAAAACTTAGAGGGATTATTGATTACTACTCGCACTAGCACAAAGTATCTTCTCAGCCCACATTGAAAATTATATATTTCCCTTAATGCACCCTATACATAACAAGAGGGTAAAAGAAGCTCCTCATAAGGCCAAATGTTAAAGTATTAGTAACTCATAGGATACTCAGACTTCTTCTAACAAGATATAGTTCTTTATGTAGACACTCATACACTTAGTTTCAACTTTGTTACTTTCTTTATATACTTCCAATGATTTTGCTTTCCATTTTCCTACAATAACACTACTAAAAAACATAATGAAAAATAAAAATAAACAAAAAATTAGAATAAAATAATAAATTTAGGTTGTCTCTCAACCTACGCCTGCTTTAACATTGTAGCACGATGTGAACCACTTTTTACCTCCACCACAAGCTTATATATTGGATCCCTGATTTTGATTTTGCTTTATGATTATGCTCTTAGGGAAGTACAATATTTCATGAGATAAAATCAGATAACTCTTGATACACTTTTTGGCTCTTATTTGAGAAGTGCCTCCTAGCCTAGATGGTCTCAAAAATTTCAAAAAACAAGACTCAATTCTTGTAATGATCCTTCCAATTATTTATGTATTTTTGGCCTTGTTGCACTATTAGAGATTTCCTGTAGTGGCTTCAAGTCATTTATGGCTTGCTGGGACTGATAGTTCGATGCCCGGGTTCTTCATTTGGTCTTTATAGTCATTTCCCTTTTTTAGAGCTTTAACTTAGGAAATTGTTGACTTCAATCAACATTCTTAGCAATCGTGCTCGGAATAGAATTATGACAGTTCTGTTAGCTCCGTAGGATTGACTTTAGTCTAGTTGGACCTTTCGTAAGGATCTCGGAGCTTTTGCTTTGAAGTTCTCCCTCGTTCTGTGTTTTTAGGCAAGTTGGGCTTGTAAGATTGACTTTGGTCAATATTATGAGAAGACCGCCTCAGATGGAAATTTTATCAGCATTGTTAGCTCCAGAATGTTGCTTTTGGGATAGAGGGACCATTGGTTTTGGTCCCGAGGCTTCTGAACTCGATTTTTGGCCTTAGGTTCCATTTTTGTTTTAGTTAGCCTAAAGGTTGATTTTAGGTGCGGGGCCCATTTTTTTCTAAAATAACCTCTGTTGGAATTTTCATCAATTCCATTGAGTTATGAATGCCATTTTTAGTTTAATTACTCAGTTCGTTTATGTTTGTGGGACCCCGAATTCATTCCTGGGGGTCTATTCATTAGAAATCTGCCTTAGCCTGGCTGCTGCTGGTTGCTGGTGTGGCTTTGCAGGATGCGCTTGGACCACGCCTGCACTTAGGCACCACACTTGCATGCCCACCCACCTTGGTATGCCACTTCCCCGGCGCCTACCTTCCAGCCTCGGTGTCAGCGTGCCTGCGCCCGCATGGCCGCCCCTGAGCTTGTGGATTGGTAGCTTATAAAGCTGGCCATTTATCTTCTTCTTCTTCTTTATTTTCCCTCATTCCCAAAAACATTTCCTTCATAGAAATTAAACCCCAAAACTCTATTTTTACCCTTTTTCAATTCTAAATCTTGGAGGCATATGTATTTTCGGTCCATGCTTGTTTCTTGTCTTCTATTTTGGTAAGTTTTTGGGTTAAATTCCGTAATTTCCTTCTTTCGATTTCCTTGTTCTTTTTAATTTGATGGGGATGTTTTGAGCCCTTCCATTGGACCATTTTTGCTCAATTTTGGAGCATGTCCTCCTGGGAGTATTAGGAATATTGTGGTGTTTTCCATTTTGTCTTTGGGTTGCGAGGCCCATGGGCCCTCTTGTGACCTGAATTTTGACCCGACTATACTTTTAGCATTATGGGTACTGTTGACTTCGTATTGATGCATAGAATATATTGTTGGTAGTTTGTTCGTGATTCAGGGCTTCTTAATGCAGTTTGAGCTTGGACGATATTGTTTCGGTAGCTAGTCATCGGCCGACAGGTATATTACGGTCTTCCCAACGTTAAACTTTACATATATAGGCTATAACCACATCAATTGGAATCCTTGAGTTGGGTTTTCTAGGTTGTCACCCCAGACCTTGTCCTTTCTTTCTGTCCGTATTATTTCTTACGTTAGTTATAGTATCCGATGTAGTGTTGTAATCTTACCCTTGTGGCCCTGTGTGGCCTTTGTATATGCCTCTGCACCATAGATGGTGGATTATTTAGGAATGTCCATGAGTCCTAAACTTTGAGTTGTTATTTTAGGCTAGATATCTATGTTGTAGAGCTGTTTGAGCCTGTGCAGGGCCGATGGGTTATTTATGAGTTGTTGGGCTAGAGTTTGTTTGCGATCATATTATTCATGCAAAGGACTAGTTTGGCTGCGTGCCTACTATTACAAATTTTCTAAACTCTGCATGGCTAGAGGGCCCATTTTCAGTTTATATGTTTTTAAAAGGGATTTGGAATTAATTATAATGGATCTTCTTGGAGTAAAAGAGTTAAAATAATGATTTTGTCACTGGTTTTCACACTTATACTAAACTCGGGTAAGCCAAAGTGCTAGACATGTTTTACTACTAATTCGAGATGATACTAGACTTGGTTGACCTGAGCACTAGACTTGTTTTACTTCGAATATAGACCCGGTTATGCCCGGGAATCCTTATTGGGGTTTTTGAGAATCGATTCACTTATTTAGACCAAGATACACTCTGACCAATCATTTTAAGATTCTGATCAATGGTTTAGACCCGGATACACTCTGGCTAGTTATGCTTTGAGATTTCACATTTTAGTATGTGGTCATGAACCTCCATGGACCCTACTAATTTGGACCAGGGGCTACATGTTGTATATGCCAAAAAAGGAGTTTATGATAGAGTTGAGGTATTACAGGTGCGTCCTTCTACGGATCCTACCTACTGGCCTATAGGCACCGCAGAAGGTACATACAGGGTTGCTATCACACTGGTTCCATCATATCATATCACATCATGCATATTGTATTTGGATCCACCCTTGTTTGTTGTTTGCTCAGTGTGCGCTCTGGTAGTATGGGATGCCAGAGGGTTTGTTTTTACTTATATGTGTTCTCGGGTGTATGGGCGCTCGTTGGGGCTATAGGTAGATTATATTACTGCTATCTTTGTATAGTACTTGTTAGAGGCTTTGGATTATTAGTGGATTAGTGGATTCTTTCTCGTTGTGGTTCTGATTATATTGACTTGATCATTGATTGGTTAGCGGGTTCTATATCTTTATGGCACTAATTAGTGGCCTCTCGGTTATTTATTGTGTAGCTTGTTCTTTCCTAGGGTTGTACTTGTGAGATTGCATTATGATTGTTCTTGTCTTTAGAGTGGTGTTATTAGCATGAATTGGTTGGTATTATTATTCTACAATGATTATATTCTTTGATTTACTTTTCTTCCTTCTCTTTTATTGAGGTTACCGGTATACCTCCATTCTTCTTAACCCTCCCTTTATATATATTGTTGTTTCAAGGACCCCAGGTGTATTTTCCTTCCCGTTACCTCTGTTCTTTGATGTATATATCCCTTGTGGCTAGCTTAGTTTGATTGTTTTATCCTTGTATTCTATCTATGCTAGATTCCGTATACTATTCTCTATTTGCTTCTATGACTACCTTCTTTCATTCTGCTATTTACTGGTTTTATATCTTATATGCGCTCAGTCGGCCTATGATGCCTATTGGGTACTCATTGCTTTGCAATTGGCGCTCATACTACACTTCTGCATCTTTCTGGTGCACATTCTAGTGTGAGCTTTCACCACTGATCGCATGGATATTCGTACAGCTTTTGGATATTCGAGACTAGGGTGAGTTCCTAACGACTAGGGCTTGATCATATCTAATCTTTTCGCACTACTACTCTTTTATTATTCAGAGATAATTGTATGTTCTATTTTGTTATCTCTAGTATATTGTATTCTATTAGAGGCTCTTGTACTATAGATACCAAGTCGTGGGATGGTGTAGTTTCCTTATGTATATATCCAGTTGTTTTTCATTCCGTGTTGTTGTATTATATATGCTTCCACTTATTCCTGCTTATTGTGCGTACTGGCTTAAGTAGTAGCCCATTATTAACCATTTCAAGCTACGGGGATTGGTTTGCCTACATGGGGGTTGTAGGTTCCATCATGACCTGAGAAATTAGGTCGTGATAGGTTGGTATCAAAGCTCTAGGTTCACCAGTGTTGTTGGTACAAGAGCAAGTATCTAAGTAGAGTCTCGTGGATTATTAAGTTGACGTACGTATCCTATCTGCGGGAGGCGTCATGGTACTATTAGGAAAAGTTCCCTATGCTTGGATCCTTATCGTGCGTTCCTGAATCTTTTGACTTCTAAATTTCATTTGTTCCATTCCTTCTCAGATGCCTTGGATGAGTACGATAATGGGTGACGTCGAGTAATCCATGCCTATTACTTTAGTTCTTCCTTCAGCCCGATTTTAGAGTGAGAGTTTACCGTATAAGTTAAGGGGCTTAGGGCCAGCCCAGCCTCCAGTAGGATATACAGATACCCCAATTCTTTAGGATACCATGGCTAGGACTCTGAGTCTTCTAGAGGGTGTATTAGTATCCCAAGTAGGGGTAGTACATGGTTTTTCGAGTGGAGTTTAGACTAAATTTGAGGTTCCAGGTCTTCGGCAGTGTTGTATGTCAGTATTATAGTATGAGGTAAGGTTTCATAAGGTGGTTAGGTGCACTGCTAAGACTGCGCCTACAGAGTTTGAGAGAGTTCAAGGTTTTGTTAGAGGATTGATTTCACCACTCTGTTTTGCAACAGAGCACATGGTGACAGTTGGGACTACCTTCTTTCAGGTGGTTGATCATGCATAGGCTATTGAGGGGTTATGTTGTGAGGCTTATGGAGGTGGTTCTAAGAGGAGTCACTATCAGTGAAGTTTATGTGGTTCTTAGACTTGAGGTAGGGGATTTTTTGGAAGAGATTGGTTTCACTACTTTCTATCTAGTAGACTAGTTCTAGGGGCTCCATAGGTTTTAGAGGGTGGTTATACAAAGAATATTGAGCAGCGTCCACATTGTGTAGGTTTGGTTTCTCAGGGTTTGAATTAAGGGTGTGTAGGCTGTGGTGACCAGTTAGGCTCAACAAGATCTTCATATCAAACTTCATCTAGTAGAGGTTTTTTCCAGTGCAGTGATTGTGGACACTTTGCACGGGATTGTCCTACGATCATGCTTTCCAGTCAGTAGAGCCAACAAATTTTATATCCCAAGGCTCTAGTGCCACCGGCTAGTGGCGGTGTACATGCTAGTATGGGTGGTCCCCAGGTAGTGAGAGGTCGTGTACATGGTTGTAGAGGTTGTCCCTAAATTGTTAGAGGTGGATTTCAGCCCTGTGGTTCAGGTATCTATTCATAGTTGACAAGCACCGTGCATCAGAGAAGGGCTTCATTGGGTTGTTATGATTTTAGAGGGATTGGTCACTTTGCTAGAGATTGTCCCTGATAAGGAATGATCGAGCCTTCGGCATCAACTACTCAGTCCATTTATAGACACTGATAGCCCGATGCTCCTCTTGGCAGGCAAGAGTTAAAGGTTCCAATTATTGTTGCTATAAGTACGACTTTAGTCACCATCAGCTAGTGCTGACGTTAATTGCCTTGCAGACCTACCTTTATCTTTCATGTATTTGTATATTTGCCTACTTATTTCTTATTTGGTTGTATTGCTATTTGAATTTGTGGTGTCTATACATATGTTTTCTTGGTAGATTGATTCTTGTAGTTATAGATGGGGGTGTTTTGTCTTTGGGAGGTGACTACCTAGGGTTATGACTCGTGGGTTGGTGTTGCTAGCCTTATTTCTTGTTTTTGCTATGGTTCTAGAATTAGTTTGAGTATGTTAATTTCTAGCGGTCTTGGGTGGTTGTTGCCTAGGCCGTTATCTAGTGTTTCCTAGAAGTATTTCTGGTTTTGTGGTATGGTACCGATAGCTACATATCGAGGGAAGTTGCTTTGTCTGAAAGAGGATGGTGTTGGGCACGCAAGTAGGTATTGGTTGGTTTTGCTTTCTTCGGGAGGTTAGCATCGACCCTCTTTATTTTGTTGGTTTTGGAAGTTGGCAGGTGTATGAGCTATTTTCATTGTCTTTCTCAGTCCCAGTTGGGCAGAGTTTTGATCAAAGTATTTTGGTTAAGTTGGGCATTCAACATATTCTTTTCTTTCCTTGTCGAGTGTTGCAAGTAAATATGAGGGATCTATGGGAACAACTCCAGTATCTTCTGAGAAAGAGTTTGTCAGGTTCAGGGTATCTTTGGTAAGGGTTTTGTTTTGTTTAAAAAGGAGATGGATGACTCCTTGTATGTATGTATGGGTTATTAGTAGCTAACTGAGGTGACGACTGAGAGTATGCTTAGGTTTGTGTGTTGATGACTTGATTTGAGCGACAACAGAGTGCAGTGGCATATTCCATAGATGAATTCGTGGTCAGGATCCCTTCTGGTAGAGATCGAGGTGGTAGGCTTTTTCAGTACTACCTTTGGGGGCTTGTTTCATCAGATGTGATTTCCTTGTATATTCCTTAGATGACCCTGGTCTCTGTAGCATCTACGAATTGGGAAAATTACATTTGAAGCTTATTTGGATCCAGTTTCTATAGTGTTCACCAGTGGCGTATGAGTCTACTCAAGGTTTTAACAGAGGCATTGATTGCTAATTGGTTTTGGGTTTTAGAGTCATGGGCTAGCAGGTTACATTGGATGGTTCATGGAAGGTTCTTTTCTGTTGCGGCATCTTTGATCCGGAAGGCAGTAAGTACGAAAATTTAGCTCCTTGATAAGTCGGTAATCTACGAACTTATTGAGCCTATATCCATGAATTATTGCTATGTTTTTAGAGGTTCTTATGGCCTTTATTAATGTCTATGCAGGTACTTTTGATAGATGATGATAAACAAGGAAATGGACCCAAAAAGAGATAAAAAGGAGTAAAGTGTGAAGTGTTCGGAAAAGCTAAAGATTCTGACTGGAGATGCGGTGGTCGTGCAACACGCACAAGCCAAGGTGCGAACCGCAACTCCTCCGCACAAAGCTGCAAAAGTCCTAAAGAGTCTGTTAAGGGGAGCGGTCGTTGTGCGATGTACATATCCTAAGGTGCGAACCACACCTCCTTCGCATGAAGCTCGCAAAGATATCTAAAGTCACAGGTTCAACTGAAGGCAGGGTGCGATGCGCACACCCCAATGTGCAAACCGCACATCGCACCGCACATCGCACCACACACCTCTTGTTTAGGGGTGTATTGATGATGGGTGCTTAACAAATAGGTGTGGGTATAATTTATTCTTGCTTATAATTGCTTAATTGACATGGGTCTAGTAATTTCACCAAGTTTTATTCCTAAAATTGGTGGTTACAAACATTAATTTTCATTACTTTACTATGTGATTGCTTGAGAAAGGATTTTATGGTTTCGGATGTGAAATTATTAGTGGGAACCTGGGATTCCACTGAGATTTGAGGCTAGAGCTAGCTCTTATCGATGGAATTACTCATTTAAGGGTCTAAGCTGGAGATAGTGTGTTATCCCCTAGCTTAGATTAGTTGTTTATTGATCAAACCGATGATGCTCTAGCCGAGATAATCAGATATAAGATTATTGATCGAGAGATAAGCAATTCTTACCCATGACCAATGCTACTTATTTATTAAGCAAGAATAAGTATGAATTGATAATCACCCTATCCCATAACTAAAGCCCCATCTGATATGCATCCATAGTCATCTAATCAACTTGGTACACCCGCTTTAGTTTATTTTCTTTTTAATTGAATTGCGATTGTAGTGATAACATACCATTTCCCCCATCCTTTTACTTATTATTTTGAGCATTTACTCTCATTTTGAACTCAATTCAATACAATCTCTATTTATCTACTCCAAGTCCCTTGGGTACGACCCCGACACTCATTGGGGTTATAAATTTTGTTTTGATGCATGATCGTCGTGGCCTTCTAATTTGGAGAGCACGATTTGAGCGTTCATAAAAAATGGCCTCGTTGCTGGGGACTTAAGTTGATAGCCATTTTGATTATTTGTTTGAAATCAATTTGAGAGTACTTGTTTCTTTTACATTCATTTGTTTTTTGTGGTTGATTGAACAGGCTAGCCTATGAACAAGGCCAACGATAAAGAGAGCATTGACGGCTTCATGGAGGCCGACAAGGCTGAGCCTATGATGAAAGGGGGTGTAGGTGCAATCTGCCTACCCTCCATAGTGGAAAATGTTGTCTTTCATGTGATTAGCACCATGCTCCACTTAATCCAAATGAAGGGCCTACTTTGTGGAGCAGCACATGAATATGCCAACCGACATATTGAGAATTTTGTGGAGATTTGCCAATCATTCATCTTTCAACATATCTCCCAAGAGTCCATCCGATTGTGCCTATTCCCTTTTTCCTTGACGGGGGAAGCCACAGCGTGGTTGGAAGAGTTGTCGAATGACTCTATCACATCTTGGGATGAGTTGGTTGAGGCATTTACATCGAGATTCTTTCCTCCATTTTGAATGTTGAAGCTAAAGAGATGAAATTACCAACTTTAGGTAGCTCCCGAATGAGCCTCTTCATGAAGTTTTGCTAAGAATAAAAAATAAGCTTCTCTTGTGTCCAAATCATGAGTTGTCAAACAATGTGCTGCTACAAAGCTTCTATCGATCATTGAACTCTATGAATAAATTGGTGGCTCACAACCTTGGAGGTGGCACCTTCATGGACGTAGAGTTTCCCATTGCCTCGACTTTGATAGAGCGAATGACAAAGACCAATCAAGCTTGGCATACAAGAGAAGCGGATGTGCAAACTTCGGGAGGACCCTCATCTATCCTGATTAATGAAACGAGGAAAAAGGAGGTGGAGCAAGATGAGACAATGGCCAAAATGATGATACAAATTGATTTGATGGCCAAGCATGTGATGGGAGCTGGTGGTGCTAAGACAGTGAATGCAGTAAGTACACCATAAATCAAAGCTAGTGATGATGAGCTCATGACTATGGTTGATGGAAAGTTATGTTTTGTGTCAGTGGGTTCTCGTCCCGGGTATTATCACCTGAGGGAGGAGAACCAAGGTTGGATTCAAGACAAAGAAAGAGACAGAAATTGGCGGGATAGAGACAAGGATGGTTATCTTTTCAATCACCAAAGTTTGAATCCCTATATCCCTCTGAGCAGGACGGACTTTCTCTACCAATCAGGAACAAGTTACCCCGACCATTCTAAGTTGGAGGATATGTTGTACTTGGTTCTTAAGAAGGTGGAAACTGTAAATACGGGAGTGAGTGAGCTAAAGAGTGAGGTCTCAACACTTCACCAAATTATGAGCTCTCACTCAGCCTTAATCAAGCATTTGAAGGCCCAAATGAACCACCTCTCAAGCCAAATAAACCTGAGGATGAAAGGGACGTTGCCTAGCGACACCATCACCAACCCAAAGAATGATTGAGGATTGAGGTAGTATCGTCATGCCACGACGTTTAATCAAGCGCTGCTTTGGAGGCAACCCAAGTTTCTTTATTTGTTTTTGATTATCTTTTGTTATTTTTAGTGTTTTTGTAGAGAATGCATGGATGTAAAAATGAACAAGGGAACCAAACCCAGGGGAGAAAAAAAGGTATGTACGATACGCCATGCGGTCCGCACATTGTCTGGTGCAAACCGCCTGCCGCGGCGCACAAGTGGTAAGTTTGAAGTTTAATTAACCTAACCCGTTGATCGACGGACCCGGAGATGACCCAGTCGACCTTTCTTCTTCTTTTTCTTTTAAAAACCACCTCTTCTCTTCTTCTTCCACCATCTTTTTCCTCAAACCCTCAAAATGTTCTCCCAAAACTCTCTCTAAATCCCTCAAATATCTCAGAAAATCATCTCCTCTTCTCACCCATAATCCTCATCACTCCATCACCACTGACATCGTCATCTCTCTAGGAAGGTTTCGCTGGTCACCATTATTAAAGAAAAAAAAGCTTTAATTTTCACTCATCTCTTCATAATCTACACTTGTGGTAAGTTCCTCGACGTTAAATACTTGTTTCTATGAAGGTTGGGAACTTATATTGTGAAGCATGCTTAGTAGAATTGCCATATTGATTTTGGGTGAGATCCAAAAATTTTGGGTCCCCAATTCTAAGTTGTATTGATGATACTGCTATGTGTCAACTTGTTAGAACTTTATTTTTGGTAATGCATGTTGATGGGTAGTGATTTTTAGCCTTGCAATATCTGTTGGGGTAAAGTCTGAGTAACCCACTTATAATGAATGAATGATTTGGCCCGATAATAAATTGGGTGACATCGTTCTTAAGGGAAAATCGTAGTTTGTCATGAGCTTTCTGCGAATATTTGTTATTGAGGCTGAATTTCGTTATTGTATACCTATGAGTTTTATTGAGCATTCTATTTGGGGTGCATAATCTTGTGCAGGGAGGGGTTTAATTATTGCTGAATTTGTGGGTGTCCATTGTGTAAGTGAGGGATTGATGCTCCTGATGATAGATGGGGTAATGTCCATCTTAAGGGAAGTCGTTGAGTCCCTTCTTGCTTGTTGTTGTGTTAATGGAATCCCGGGGAAGTCTATGTACCCGGAAGTTATGGTCATGGTACCCCTTGTGCCCCTTGTTTAATGTTGATTGGGTTGTTGTGGGGTGCCCAGTATCTACGCACATCTTGCTCTATGGGTCACATGCGGAATTCACAAGAATACAAGGTACCAAAAATTCCAATTTTGTCATTGTGCGCTTCGCATGAGATGCATAGATCTTGATGTATGCGTCGCATGAGGCATTGTACCATGTTTAAATGAAAAAGAAGGTCACTGATCTGAGGGGCCACGCCTGGTGCGGCACACACTTCTAATGGTGCAAATTGCACCAACTTTTCACCTTGATGGAAAATCCTTGTAGGGTTATGTCTGCTTGTGCGATAGATTATGCGATGCACACTATCTCTGGTGCATTTTGCATGTGGTTTGCACAAGCCGACATCACCTACTTTGTTTTTCTAATCCTTTGCATTCCATCCTTTGTAGTTTGCTAACTTCTTCTTAGGTTTTGTTTTTGTTTTTAGCTCACAATCCTTGTATGCAGAACATGTCTTCTAACAGAGGTAACGCCGAGAGAAGATCACTCAGGCCAACAGCTCCCTTCTCCTCCAAGAAAATTGCAAAAGGGAAAAAGAAAGTTTCATCTTCCCGTGACCAAGTCTCAGAGGAAGAGAGAGTTTAGGTTGGAATGAAGGGCATAAAAGTGATCTATGATCGTGATAGAGGCAAGACCTTCAATGAGGATCAAAGCTTCAACCTAAATGCGGTGGGGGACAATCTACCCAACATTCCCACTTAGTTTGCCAACCGTCATTGGCAACCATTTCAGGAAGTGCTCGAAACATATTACAAGGAGTTAGTCTGAGAGTTCTTCGCCTAATATCAGAACTCACAGGATGCTAAAGGCCACAAAAGGGGTTGTGAGAAATTCCCCGCATTGGACTCAGTTATGGTTCGAGGAAAAGAAGTCAAGATCACTCTAGCTGCAATTAATGCCATCTATTGGAGCAATCCAATTGAATCAGCACCTAACCTGTAACAACTTGGAAATTGAACTAGCTATCTAAGTATGAAACTTAGAATAATTTCATGTTTCCAGGAATGACGGGTCCAAACCATGGACCGTGGTTTCAACCACGGGTCATGGAATGGAACCGTGGTTCCTTTCTGTTGATTCAGTCTTTGGTCTGGAACCACGAGTTGGTTCTATGGAGCATGGTTCAAACCACGGGTCTGTCCTGTCGACTCATGGAACTAGATCTGAGGCATGACAAGTCCATCAGAAAATTGATGTGCCGGGATTCTACGACACATTTGACGCCTTTAACTAAGAATACTCGGGAGTTTTCAAGCAACTTTTGTGATTTTTGATGTTTTATTGTTATATTTTCTAAAGATGGAAACAGAAGAAAAATGGTTCAAAAACCTCAACTGGTTAAGCCTGACGGCTAGCATGACTGACCGTCACACCTGTGACTGGCCGTCAGCCAGGCCGCCAGGACGAGACAATAATTCATCGAGCACTGCCTAGGAGTGATGGCCCATCTGACGGCCTGTCACTGGCCTGACGGACCGTCACCCATGCCACCAAGATAAAATAGAAAAAACACTGTAAGTCATTACTGGGCGGACGACTTACCAGAATTTACCAGCAAGTCGTCACAGGCCCGACAACTTACCAGAATTTACCAGCAAGTCGTCACAGGCCCGACGACATACTAGAAAAATTGCCTGGGAGCTCACTGTTTAGCTGTGACGGCTCAAGTGACGGCCCATCACATGCATGACGATCGGTCAGGCGTCCCGTCAACGCGAAGCGGGACTCCAAAAATTCTATTTTTGGACTTTATTTCCTGGACTTCTATAAATACCCTGTGTTAGGGTTATTTTATTATGCATTACCAAATATTTCTAGAGACTAATTGGGATGACTTTTTGAGAGGAAAAATACGACACCAACGTATTCTTCTCCTTCCTCCATTATTCTTGGAAATTATTGGCTGCTTGTTCTTGGAAAACTAGAAGCTTGTGTTCATCTATTGTAAGATATTTTTCTTTATATTATGAACACTATTATTTTCTTTTTCTCTAATAGCATGAGTAGCTAATTTCCCACAACTAGGGTTGTGGGAGCCATGGCAAAAGTAGCAATATAGATTCCGGGTAGCATTGGATTAAATTTATATGTTGTCACGTGGTTATTCATTCGTTATTCACGTTTTCTAATGGTTGCAAACATTAGAACATACCTAGGTTTGATTTGCTTTAACAAAGAGATTAAAACCGGGAAATTTGATTAACTACGAAGATTCGAGACTACCAACTCTCGTCTTATGATTAATGCTGTAACTAGATTAATCTACTTCATGTTTAGGATTGAAATAAGAAATTTCACCTTTTCAAGTTCGAGAGAATTGAAAAGGAAATTCATCTATTTGGTTGAGAAACGTTTAGATGATACCATTAATTCAATCACATCGTGATATACATATAGAAAGAACACGGTTAAGCTTTGAGTCAAAATTGTTACGACGCCATGGTGAACACTTCCCTAGTTCATCTCTTCTACTAAATAATACTCGTTAAAACTCGTAACTTATTATTTGCATTGTTCAAATATTGATCACACAAACCCCCCATTTACCGGAAACTATTGATTATTAGTCATCTAATTCACTAACGACTTAATTTGCACCTTATTCCCTGTGGGATTGACCCCAACCTCTGTTGGGTTCTATATTTGACGACGACCGCTTATGCTTCTTAATTTGAGGTGTAATTTGGGCGTTATCAAATTTTGGCGCCATTGCCGAGGAATACTGTTGTTTATTAAGTCCAGTGTGTTTATTTGACTCTTAGTCATATTTCCTGCTTTTACTTTTATTTGTTGTTTTTGTTTGTTACAGGGTACAGAGTTGTGCATGCCAAGGACCCGAAGCTCGGGTGAACCGATATTACCTTATGACCCTGAGCTTTCCAGAACTCTAAGGCACAACATGAACGCACAACAACAAGAGGCAGAAGACTAGTTGCAGCTCAGCAGGCCCAACAACACTTAAATGTTGATGATATTGAGGACGATGTTGAGCTGGATGATGAGGCTGCAGCGGGTGATGGTAGAGCTGCGGAGCATGTTGAAAATATAGCCCCCGCAAACCAAAGGCAACATCAGAGGGGTAGAGGTCGACAACAACCAAGGCAATTTGCTTTAGATGATGATGAGGATATCGAATTAGATGGAGTTGGTGCCACGGGCGCTATTGCGCTTCCTCTGCTATCGCCTGGGGCCAAGTTCAACATTACTAGCACAATGCTCCAGCTGTTGAACTTAAAGGGATTGTTCCGTGGTGTGGCTGGTGATGATCTAAACCGACACCTGATGAATTTTGTGGGTATCTGCAAGTCGTTCGAATTGCCTGGAGTAAGTCAGACAACGATCAGACTCAGGTTGTTTCCATTGTCTCTGTATGATGAGGCAACATTATGGTTGACAGAGCTAACCCCCGACTCTATCACAACCTGGGGAGAGTTGAAAGGAGCTTTCCTAGAAAGGTTCTTTCCTCCTTCTAGGATGATACAATTGAGGGATGAAATTAGCAACTTCAGACAACAACCTCATGAGGCTTTAAATGTGACCTGGTTGCGGTTCAAGAAAAAGCTGACACAATGCCCAAACCATCAGTTGACTGACAATTTTTTGATGCAGACATTCTACAGGGCACTGAATTCGGCTACCAAGCCAACACTGGATAATGCAGCAGGTGGAGCATTTATGGGTCTTACCTTTATCGATGCCACAACTATTTTGGACCGGCTCACTAAAACCAACAGGGCTTTGCATACACAAGATACAGAGGTAGCAGCTAGCACTTATGAAGTCGGTATGTCAGCGGAACAACGCCGGAAAGAGGAAGAGTGGGACCAAGATATGGCCCATCTGAAAACGCAAATGGACCTACTGACAAAACATGTGTTGTCAGGAGGTATGGAGAAAGTGAAAGTTGTGGGTTCCCAAGGTAGAGCAACATAGTTTGAATCTGATGAGGAGGCTAATTATTTGGGGGGTTTCCAGGCCAATGGCCAGGGAAACCAAGGTCGGAACTATCAGAAGGACAACTACTATGAAAACGCTGGCTACATAGATCGTGATCAGGGGAACTGGAAGAATAAAACTGATAGAGGTGGGTTGTATGTACCACCATGTAATCGGGAAAGAGCTAGCAACGAGACAGGGATGTCCAAATTGGAGAATATGATGGCGAAGATGTTGTTGAAGGTGTAATCTACTGACTCCGGGGTAAAGGAGATGAGGACTGAATTATCAGCAATGAGTCAGGTAGTGGATTCACATTCCACCTCGATCAAGCAATTAGAGCAGCAAGTGATTCAAATCTCGGCGTCTCTAAATCAAAGGAAGACATGTACCTTGCCAAGTGACACCATTCAAAACCCGAGGAATGATGGGAGTTGTATGGCGATCACTACAAGAAGTGGTAAAATATTATCGAAATCACATCCGGTAATTCAGACTCAGAAAGGTAATGTTGTTGAGGAAGATGAGTTAGTAGATGCTGAAAATATGGTCAATGAGGGTGTGAGGGTATCTGTTGAAAAACCCGATGTGGTAGAGGATGCTACTCAAGTGCTCACGGATAAAAGAAAGGAAGTGGAAAACTTCCAACTATGATGCCTCGGCCACCGCCTCCTTTCCCACAACGGTTGAAGAAGAAAGTAGAAGATAGCAAGTTCCTAAATTTCATGACCATGCTCAAGCAGATATCAGTAAACATCCCACTAGTGGACGCTCTTGAACAAATGCCCGGATATGCCAAGTTCATGAAGGACTTGATTACCAAGAAGAGGTCAGTGAGCTTTGAACCAGAAGATAACCTCCACCACTGCAGTGCTATTTCTTCAAGATCGTTAGTGGAAAAGAAGGAAGATCCAAGTGCTTTTACTGTTCCCTGTACTATTGGGAAATTCAACTTTGAAAAAGCCTTATGTGATCTTGGTGCTAGCATCAACTTGATGCCGCTAGAAGTCTATAAACAATTGGGTTTGGGAGCTCCCAAACCAACTACCATGAGGGTGTTAATGGCTGACCGTTCAGTAAAGCGACCGGTGGGAATATTGTCTGATATGCTGGTAAAGGTTGGTAAGTTTATATTCCCAGCTGACTTTGTAATCTTAGATTGCGAAGTGGACTTTGAAGTTCCCATAATCTTGGGACGACCATTGTTAGACACTGCAAGAGTGTTGGTCGACATGGAAAGAAACAAACTGACATTCAGATTAAACAATGAATTGGTCAAGTTTGATGTGTGTAAATTGATGAAGCCACCAAGAGACATGAGTGTGGTCTCGGTTATCAATGTTATTGATGAAGCCCCTACGGATGTGCATATTGAGGAGAAGGGTTTTGTTGAGACCCTAGTTGTGATGAGAATGATGTTGGGATCCCAAAAAGAGAAACCTATAGAGGAAGGCGGTGAGAACAAATCAAGGAAAAGAAAACACCGCAAGAGAACCAGCAAAGAAAAAGAGTTAGAAAGAGTAAAGAAGTTGTCGCGACTAGCTGAGGTTCCGATAAAAGAGAAAGTTGGAGCTCAACAGGATGATGTTGCTTGCACCTATTCCAGCGATTGCTCCTACTTTGGAGACCCTGGCAGTCTCCAACATCATGCAAGACTCGGAGTCCTATGGGCTTCACATGTATTCCATTCTCTCACAGTTTTAGCTTTCACATGTATGCATTAGGGACAATGCATGAGTTTAAGTTGAGGGTGTTGGGATACCTGTGAGTCTTTCACCACCGAGGGTTTTTGTTGCCGTGTTTCTTTTCCCTCCGGTGTGCTATCTAGTAGAACCGGCATGTTTAGGTTGTCATTTTAAATTTTGTTTGTGTTGTTTTCTGGTGTCTGTAGCACGCATGGGTTTTTGGAAAGTTGAACTAAAAGGATCCCCCTCTGAAAGAGTTGATTTTGTACTTATGTTTGAAACGATTGGCTATTCTGGATTCTTGAATGTCATTGTGTGGTTGAGATTGTAATAATTATGCTTAAGCCGAGCTAATGTTTTGATAGTTAGTAGAGGTATGGTTTCTTGGTGCCAAGTGTGTGTGAGCTTATTGTTATAAACTCTTACTCTGTGCATGTATCTAGAACTTGCTCGGTCTATTTTGTTAAGCTTGAAGTTGGTTGCTTAGGAAAGGATCACAGACCCTTTTTGTGTGCAGTCCACTTAGCCTATAAGACCGTCCAAATGCAAATAATCCCTTTGATCCCTATTTGAGCCATAATTGACCCTATTCTTTCAATAATCTGTCACCGTTTCTTTTTAACTTTGAATCCCTATCTTGGCCCTGGTCCTTCCTTGGACATCGTGCATCTCAACTCAGGCAATCAGCATAAGTTGAGGGTGGCTACTATTGAGTTAAATGATAAAAAAAATAGGATGGACAAGATTGGTTGTGGATAGAATGAAAATTTCAGGTGTGTGCCTAAGAAAAGAAAGAAAAAGAAACGAAAAAGAGATGAAAAAGAATTGTCAGAATAAAGAGGCCGCACCTGTAGCTAGAAAGAAGGGAATAAAAAGGTGAATAAGGATGGACGAAGTAAACTTAAGTGGAAATAGTAGGTCGGTGATTCCAAGGAGGGTTTAGTCACTATTCCCCAAACGTATCCTACCTGCACCCGAAGCCTCATTACAAGCCAAAACAAGTCCTGTAGTGATCCTGAGCGGCTTTCTGAAAAACCAACTGAAATAGAATAGCAAGGGCAAGCTTATGGCATCGCATGTGCATTGTTTGAAATTTTTTGTGAGTGTGAGCACCTTACCTAATCCCAAATCTTATGTGTGGGACTTCTTGGTAGTGAGGGCACCGAGATTTCTGTATTATCTATTGACTGTTGGGATAGCTGTTGCGTGTGTATGTAGAATATTCTATCATATCGAAATGACATGTTTGGATCCTTGCAAGTTAGCATTTCATACATTTGTGTGCTACCGGGGGGGCTTGATTTAAATTTAATAAATTGTTGAGTGGCCATGATTTGCTAGAGATATGTGTTGGTATTCTTAGTTGAGTCGTCATTTTGATTTTATTGTCATGTTGCTTGAGGACAAGCGAATGTTTTAAGTTGAGGGTGTTGATGTGCCGGGATTCTACGACACATTTGACGCCTTTAACTAAGAATACTCAGGAGTTTTCAAGCATCTTTTGTGGTTTTTGATGTTTTATTGTTATATTTGCAGGAAATGGAGCTAGAGATGGAAACAGAAGAAAAATGGTTCAAAAACCTCAACTGGTTAAGCCTGACGGCTGGCATGACTGACCATCACACCTGTGACTGGCCATCAGCCAGGCCGCTAGGACGAGACAACAATTCATCGAGCACTGCCTAGGAGTGATGGCCCATCTGATGGCCCGTCACTGGCCTGACGGACCGTCACCCATGCCACCAAGATAAAATAGAAAAAAAACACTGTAGGTCGTCACTGGGCGGACGACTTACCATAATTTACCAGCAAGTCGTCACAGGCCCGACGACTTACCAGAATTTACCAGCAAGTCGTCATAGGCCTGACGACTTACCAAAAAAATTGCCTGGGAGCTCACTGTTTAGCTGTGATGGCTCAAGTGACAGCCCGTCACATGCATGACGGTCCGTCAGGCGACCCGTGAACGCGAAGCGAGACTTCGAAAATTTTATTTTTGGACTTTATTTCCTGGACTACTATAAATACCCTGTGTTAGGGTTATTTTATTATGCATTACCAAATATTTCTAGAGACTAATTGGGACGACTTTTTGAGAGGAAAAATACGACACCAACGTATTCTTCTTCTTCCTCCATTGTTCTTGGAAATTATTGGCTGCTTGTTCTTGGAAAACTAGAAGCTTGTGTTCATCTATTGTAAGATCTTTTTCTTTATATTATGAACACTATTATTTTCTTTTTCTCTAATAGCATGAGTATCTAATTTCCCACAACTAGGGTTGTGGGAGCCATGGCAAAAGTAGCAATATAGATTCCGGGTAGCATTGGGTTAAATTTATATGTTGTCACGTGGTTATTCATTCGTTATTCACGTTTTCTAATGGTTGCAAACATTAGAACATACCTAGGTTTGATTTGCTTGAACAAAGAGATTAAAACCGGGAAATTTGATTAACTACGAGGATTCGAGACTACCAACTCTCGTCTTATGATTAATGTTGTAACTAGATTAATCTACTTGATGTTTAGGATTGAAATAAGAAATTTCACCTTTTCAAGTTCGAGAGTATTGAAAAGGAAATTCATCTATTTGGTTGAGAAATGTTTAGATGATACCATTAATTCAATCACATCGTGATATACATATAGAAAGAACCCAGTTAAGCTTTGAGTCGAAATTGTTACGACGCCATGGTGAACACTTCCCTAGTTCATCTCTTCTACTGAATAATACTCGTTGAAACTCGTAACTTATTATTTGCATTGTTCAAATATTGATCACACAAACCCCCCATTTACCGGAAACTATTGATTATTAGTCATCTAATTCACTAACGACTTAATTTGCACCTTATTCCCTGTGGGATCGACCCCAATCTCTGCTGGGTTCTATAATTGACGACGACTGCTTACGCTTCTTAATTTGAGGTGTAATTTGGGCGTTATCAAAAATGACGACTTAGTTTTACGACCCGTAGTTCAAATGACGGAATGTCTTTATGAGTCGTGGTTTGATCCAGACACCAGCTAGGTCACCAGCAATGATGAGTCCAATTGACAACCTGTCATCCATTCTACGGGTCCGTCCTGTTAACCCGTAGATTACATTCTGAAGCCTGATTAGTTTGCCAGGGACCACTAGTCATAACAATGGGTCGTGGTTCAAATGACGACTCGTAGAACTGACCCGTGATTCCTGAAGACGACCAATTTTTCATCTTTTTCTTAATTATGTCCAGGGGTATTTTAGTCAATTTCTCACTCTTTTAACTCCTAAATGATGTTTTTTTGGCTATTTCAAGAAGGGTTTTCACCCTTATTAACCTAAGCTCCTTCTCATTACTTCATTCTTCTCCCAAAGAGGAAAAGTTCTTCTCCAAGCTCCAAGTTCAAGTCTCCTAAGTCTTTTCAATTCAAGTGGGTTAGTTTCAATCAAGGTATGTGAGTATTAAACAATGGGTTCTTTTCACCCTTGTGCCCAAAACTCCCAATTCTCAAAGTGATTTATGAACTTTTGAAACTAGGGTGTTGATCTAAATTGGGGAAAACTTATGAAATCAGTTTCTATGATTAAGTTCATGGCTTCTTATTGTTTAATTGTGATTTGATCATGATTCCCCCATTGGTTTTAAAAGCCCAAGCATTAAAGTTTCTTTATAGCATGATCCCATTGAGTTGCATGTTTTCCAGAGAAATTTGACATGATTAGATATCATGACCTTTCTTGTGTTTATGAAATTGCATGCTTAATTCTTCAAGTATTAAATTAGAAAGGTAAAGCATGATTTGAATTATAGTTATGCTAAGTCTTTAAAAGTATGAATTTGAATTACATGGCATCAGATATGTCTTATTGCCTTTCAAAAAGTTTTGACATCATATATGTGTTTAGTTATGATCTGTTTTGGCATAAGATATGCCCCAACATTATATGAGATATATGTATGTTTTGGGAGTAGTATTTAGCACAGAGTTTGATACGGTGAGAGTACCCTTAGTCCTAGAATTCTTTGCCCCCGTAGGCTTAAAAGGCCCCTCTATTGGGCATCAGATTTAGTGATCACGCCACAGTCATTCCTTTATACCCTGGTAAGGTATATTGGGTCCTCTCGATGGGGCATATACATCGGATTCCATGTAGCTCATATGGTCTATGTCAGTTAGAGAACCTCCCTCAGAAATAGTTTATGATTTAAAAATGTATTTGACTCTTATTCATATTTCAGATTCTTTGTTTATGATCATGTTTTCAGCTTGTGGTAGTTCATAGAGTCATTTGCATCCAGTTTTACCTTTAAAACATGATTTAGATTGTTGAATCATAGTTAGCATGTTTTTTCATGTTCATGTATATCTCATATACTCAGTACATTCCATAGTACTGACCCATATCTTGCGCTGCATCCTTTGATGATGCAGATTCAGGTGCCCCTTCTCAGACCCATGGCTAGAGCTCCCAGGCCACTCTCTGTCAACTATTAGTGAGTCCTCTTAGGTAGAGGACTAGTTATGTTCTTAGTCAGTGTTAGCTATTTTATTTTCTGCACTTTGAGTTAGCTAGGGTATTGTTCTAGCAACTCTTTATGTCATGAGTAGAGGCTTTTCAGACATAGATAACTTTTGAGTCTATTTCTGGATTTTGTATTCCTAATTGACTTGATTATCCATTTATGTGATTCCGGATTTACCTATTATGCTTCCGTTTATCTTTTGTTATGCTTGAGAATGCTATAACCCAGGGTTAGCTTGGGGCACTTGTGGTCCCAAGTCCCATGTTATGTCTAGGGGGTAACCTCGAGGAATGAAAAACTTGGTATCAGAGCCTAAAGTTCAAGAGTCCTAGGATGTCTGAAAGTCGTATCGAGTAGAGTCTCATTTATGTGTGTGAAGCGCACCACACATATGAGAGGGAAGCTATGAAATGTCTTAGAAAACTTCATTTCATTCATGATCATATCATGCGATAGAGCTTAACTCTAATGTTCCTCTAATCCTTACCTTGTACGTTTCAGATCATGCCTAGGCGTGCTATGCCTCACCGAGCTGCTCGGAATGCCGCTCCTCTAGTTTTGGCCCCCGAGGTCACGAATGAAGAGTTTAGGAATGCTATCCATTTTCTGGCCTAGACCTTGGCCGCTCAGGCCAATCAGCAGGCTCCTACCCCCATCCACCCTCAAGGTGGGGTAACATCCCAAGTTTGTGATTTTGTCCGTATGAACCCATAGGAGTTTTGGTGTTCGAAGGTGAATGAGGATCCATTAAATTTTATTGATGAAGTGAAGAAAATCTTTGAGGTGATGCAAGTAGTGGGAGTTGGTTGTGTTGAGTTGGCATCCTATCAAATCACGGATGTGGCTCATATCTGGTTCACACAATGGAAGAATGATAGAGCTAGGGACGAGGTCCCTATGACTTGGGAGTGTTTTGAGAGAGCCTTCCTTGACCAGTTATTTCCCTAAGAGTTGAGGCAAGCAAAGACTGAGGAGTTTATGAACTTGATACAGGGGTCTATGACTGTTCAGGAGTATAGTTTGAAGTTCACTCAGTTGTCGAGGTATTCCCCTTCTATGGTAGCGTACCCGCATGACCAAATGATTAAGTTTATCTACGGGGTTTCAGATTTGGTGAAAAAGAAGTGTAGGTCTGCTATGTTGTTGAGTGATATGAACATTTCTAGACTCATGACCCATGCTCACCAGATCGAAGGAGACAGGCTTAGGGAGATGGCTAGGGAGAACAAGAGGACTAGATTTGAGGGTTCAGGTTTTGTCAATCAGAATTTCGGAGGCGGACATCTTTCTTCCTTTCAAAAAAGGTCATCATGACCCATGCATTCTTTGGCCAATACTCCTTCTCAGGCCTTCAGTCCCCATCATGATCAGTCTGATAGAGGTACAGGCTCTTATTCTCATAGTAGTGGTGCAAAGGGACCTTCTTTTCCCGTTTGTGCCAAGTGTGGGAAGAATCACCCCGGTGAGTGTTTGGTTGGTAGAGAGGGTTATTTTTGTTGTGGTCAGATTGGACATCATATCAGATATTGTCCTTTAGCTAAGAAGAGGCGGGGAGGTGGTAGGGCTTGGGTCTGCTCCAGCAACCCCAAGAGGTCGACCAGCCAAGCAGGGCACATCTTCTGGTTTTGGTGGTCAGCGCCAGAACTACCTTTATGCTATGTCCTCTCATCAGGATCAGGAGGGTTCCCCAGATGTTGTTACTGGTATGTTAAAAGTCTTCTCTTTTGATGTGCATGCTTTGTTGGACCCCGGTGCCTCCTTAGCTATTGTGACCCCTTATATAGTATGAAAATTCAAAGTATGTCTTGAATTGCTTTTACAACCCTTTTGTGTTTCCATTCATGTTGGTGAGTCTGTCTTAGAAAAAAGGATCTATAAAAATTTCTCTATCTCAGTCCTTCATAGAGTCACTTCAGCGGATCTAGTAGAGTTGGAGATGACTAATTTTGATGTTATTCTTGGTATGGATTGGCTACATTCTTTTTATGCTTCTGTTGATTGTCATACTCGGGTTGTCAGTTTCAAGTTTCCAAATGAAGTTATTTTAGAATAGCAAGGTAGTCCCCCTTCCTCGGAAGGTCATTTCACATCTTATTTTCAGGCTAGGAAGATGATTTCAAAGAGGTATGTTTATTACAAAGTGCGGGTTGTGTACACGGAGTCTAAAACCCCATCCTTTTAGTCTGTTCCTGTTCTGAATGAGTTTCCAGAAGTGTTTCCCGAGGATTTTCCTGGAGTCGCTCCCGAGTGGGAGATCGACTTTCGGATAGATCTTCTTCCAGATAAAAATCCCATCTCTATTCCTCCCTATAGGATGGCTCTTGATGAACATAAGGATTTGAAGGATCAGTTGAACGATCTTCTTGATAAGGGTTTCATCAGGCCTAACATTTCTCCATGGGGTTTTCCCATCTTATTCGTGCGAAAGAAAGATGGTTCCCTCAGAATGTGTATTGACTACCGTCAGTTGAACAAGGTCATAATCAAGAATAAGTATCCCATTCCTAGAATTGATGACTTGTTCGATCAACTTCAGGGTGCTAGTTTCTTCTCCAAAATTGTCCTTAGATCTGATTATCATCAGCTTCGTATTACAGAGTGTGATATTCCAAAGCCAGCCTTCAAGACTCGGTATGTTCATTATGAATTTGTTATGATGTTTTTTGGTCTAACAAATGCTCTTGCAACTTTTGTGGATTTGATGAACCGTGTGTTCAAGCCGTATTTGGATATGCTTGTGATTGTTTTTATTGATGATATTGTCATCTACTCTCAGAGTGAGGAGGAGTATGCAGACAATTTGAGAGATGTGTTGCAAACTCTCAAGGACCGGTAGTTATTTGCTAAGTTTAGCAAGTGTGAGTTTTGGATGTAAACTATTGCTCTTCTGGGTCATTTTGTGAATAAAGATGGTATTCGAGTTGATTCTCAAAAGATTGAGGCGGTAAGGATCTGGCCTAGACCCACTTCCCTTTCTGATATTAGAAGCTTTTTGGGTTTGGCTGGTTAGTACAGGAGGTTTGTGGAAGGATTTTCTTCCATTGCTACCCCTTTGACCCGATTAACTCAGAAGAAGGTAAAGTATCAGTGGTTCGACTTGTGTGAGAAGAACTTTCAGGAATTGAAGACTAGATTGACCACAACTCCAGTGTTAGCTCTACCCCCTGAGGGCCTAAATGATTTTGTTGTGTATTGTGATGCTTCTAGGATTGGTTTGGGTTGTGTGTTGATGCAGCGTGGTAAGGTGATTGCTTATGCTTTGAGATAGCTTAAGACTCATGAGAAGAACTATCCTACTCATGATCTTGAGTTAGCAGCCGTGGTCTTTGCTCTTAATATTTGGAGACATTACTTGTATGAGGTGCATGTGGATGTATTCACCAATCATAAGAGTAATCAGTATGTGTTCACTCAAAAGGAATTGAATTTGCGACAAAGGAGATGGCTTGATCTCCTTAAGTATTATGACATGAGTGTGCTTTACCATCCGGGTAAGGCCAATTTTATGGTGGATGCACTTAGTAGATTGTCGATGGGTAGTGTGTCTTCGGTCGAAAAAGGGAAGAAGGAACTGGTTAAGGAGGTTTATAGGCTAGCTCGGTTTGGAGTTTGCCTTATGGACTCGACAGAAGGTGGTGTTATTGTTTAGAATAGTTCTGAATCATCCTTGGTAGCAGAAGTGAAGGCAAAACAAGACAGTGATCCTAGTTTACTTCAGCTTAAGGGTGCAGTCCATCAACAAAGAGTTGAGTTGTTCTCCCAAAGGGGAGATGGTGTGCTTCGCTATCAGGGTCGACTATGTGT
Source organism: Jaltomata sinuosa (assembly GCA_003996215.1). Taxonomy (NCBI): domain Eukaryota; kingdom Viridiplantae; phylum Streptophyta; class Magnoliopsida; order Solanales; family Solanaceae; genus Jaltomata; species Jaltomata sinuosa. Next base: position 273,446 of record QJPP01000422.1, read on the forward strand.
GCAAGATGTAGATGGGTTGCACCAACAGATTTTGACTGAGTCTCATAGTTCCAGATATTCCATCCACCCCGGTGCCACTAAGATATATCGTGATCTACGGGAAGTCTTTTGGTTGAATGGTATGAAGAGGTACATAGTTGGTTTTATGTCTAAGTGTTCCAACAGTCAGCAAGTGAAGGTAGAGCACCAACAACAGAGTGGCATGATTCAGGATATTAACCTTCCCACTTGGAAGTGGGAAGTGATCAATATGGACTTCATTACAAATTTGCCTCATACTTGAAGGCAACATGATTCGATTTGGGTGATTGTCGATCGGATGTCTAAATCATCCCATTTCTTGGCTGTTAAGAATATGAATTCAGTAGACGACTATGCCAGACACTACATCCGGTAGATAGTTCATTTGCATGGTGTTCCTTTGTCCATCATTTGTGATAGGGGTACTCAGTTTGCTTTGCAGTTTTGGAGATCATTTCACAGAGGTCTTGGTACTCAGGTGAAGCTTAGCACAACTTTTCACCCTCAAACGGATCGCTAGGAAGAGCATACTATTCACACTTTGGAGGATATGTTGAGAGCTTGTGTGTTGGATTTCAAAGGTAATTGGAATGATCACTTACCTCTTATTGAGTTTTCCTACAACAACAACTTTCACTCTATCAGTCAGATGGCTCCGTATGACGTACTTTATGGTTTGAGGTATAGATCTTCTATTAGGTTGTTTGAGGTAGGTGAGGCTGCTTTGATTGGCCCATATTCGGTGCATGAGACCATGGAGAAAGTTTAGCTTATTAGGGAGAGGTTTAAGACCGCTCAGAGTCAACTGAGAAGAAGTTGAAGTTGATGATTGGGTTTTTCTAAAGGTGTCGCCCATGAAGGGTGTGATAAGATTCGGGAAGAAAGGAAAGCGTAGTCCCCGTTTATAGGTTCTTATCAGATTCTAAGGAAGGTTGGTAAGGTTGCTTATGAGTTGGATTTTCCATCAGATTTGGAAGTGGTTCATCAAGTTTTCCATGTTTCCTTATTGAAGAAGTGTGTTGGTGATCCGACCTTGATTGTTCATTGTGAGGATATAGGTGTGAAGGATAATCTTACATACGAGGAGGTTTCTGTAGAGATCCTTGATCGTCAGATTCGGAGGTTGAGGAACAAAGAAGTCGCTTTAGTAAAAGTCCTTAGGAGTAATCAGCTTGTTGAAGGAGCTACTTGGGAAGCGAAATCGTCTATGAAAGCCAAGTACCATCATCTCTCTCCTTGCAATTCCGTTCCAGCTTGAGATAATAGTTTCATCCTTAGAATGTTCCTCAGATCCTATTCCATCAATTACTCTCATGATCCTAGCATGCAGTCATGTTCTCGAAGTTGATTTAACCATGTTGTAAGTTGAAACATTCAGTTTTCATGTTTATTCCTTGAATTCCTTGTTTTGTTGCTGGTTGGGCTATTTTTCTCTTTAGTTTTACCTTGCTTAGTCTTCATTAGAGGACGAATGATCCCAAGGGGGAGATATTGTAATACCTCGGAAATTGAACTAGCTATCTAAGTCTGAAACTCAGAAGAATTTCATATTTCCAGGAATGACAGGTCAAAACCATGAACCGTGATTTGAACCACGGGTCATGAAATGGAACCGTGGTTCCCTTCTATTGATTCAGTCTCTGGTCTAGAACCACGAGTTAGTTTTATGAACCGTGGTTCAAACCACGGGTCCGTCCTGTCGACTCGTGGAACCAAATAAGAGGCATGACAAGTCCCTCAGAAAATGATGACTTAGTTCTACGACCTATCGTTCAAATGATGGACCGTCCTTCTAAGTCGTGGTTTGATCCAGAGACCCGCTAGGTCCCCAGCAACGATGAGTCCAATTGATGACCCATCATCCATTCTTCGGGTCCATCCTGTTGACCCGTAGATTACATTTCACAGCCTGATTAGTTGGCCAGGGACCATGAGTTTGAACCACGGGTCGTGGTTCAAATGATGACCCATAGAACCGACCCATGATTCCTGAAGCCGACCCATTTTTCAGCTTTTTCTTAATTATGTCCCAGGGGTATTTTAGTCGATTCCCACCCTTTTAACTCCTAAATGATATTGTTTTGGCTATTTCAAGAAGGGTTTTCACCCTCATTAGCCTAAGTTCCTTCTCATTACTTTACTCTTCTCCCAAAGAGGAAAAGTTCTTCTCTAAGGCTCAAGCTCCAAGTTCAAGTCTCCTATGTCTTTTCAATTCAAGTGTGTTAGCTTTAATCAAGGTATGTGGGTATTCAACAATGGGTTCCTTTCACCCTTGTGCCCAAAACCCCCAATTCTCAAAGTGATTTATGAACTTGTGAAATTAGGAATTTGATCTAAATTGGGGAAAACTTATGAAATCAGTTTCTATGCTTAAGTTCATGGCTTCTTATTGCTTAATTGTGATTTGATCATGATTCCCCCATTAGTTTTAGAATCCCAAGCATTAAAGTTTCTTTATAGCATGATCCCATTGAGTTGCATGTTTTCATGAGAAATTTGACATGATTAGATATCATGACCTTTCTTGTGTTTATGAAATTGCATGCTTAATTCTTCAGGTATGAAATTAGAAAGGTAAAGAATGATTTGAATTATAGTTATGCTAAGTCTTTAAAAGTATGAATTTGTATTGCATGGCATCAGATGTCTTATTGCTTTTCAAACAGTTTTGACATTAGATATGTCTTCAGTTATGATCGGTTTTTGCATCAGATATGCCCCAATATTATATGAGATATATGTATGTTTTGAGAGTAGTATTAAGCACCGAGTTGGACAGGGTGAGAGTACCCTTAGTCCTAGAATTCTTTGCCCCCGTAGGCTTAAAAGGCCCCTCTATTGGGCATCAGATTTAGTGATCACGCCACAGTCATTCCTTTATACCCTGGTAAGGTATATTGGGTCCTCTCGATGGGGCATATACATCGGATTCCATGTAGCTCATATGGTCTATGTCAGTTAGAGAACCTCCCTCAGAAATAGTTTATGATTTAAAAATGTATTTGACTCTTATTCATATTTCAGATTCTTTGTTTATGATCATGTTTTCAGCTTGTGGTAGTTCATAGAGTCATTTGCATCCAGTTTTACCTTTAAAACATGATTTCGATTGTTGAATCATAGTTAGCATGTTTTGTCATGTTCATGCATATCTCATATACTCGATACATTCCATAGTACTGACGCATAGACATTCGATACATTCGAGTACATTCGATACATAGCAACTCTTTATGTCATGAGTAGAGGCTTTTCAGACATAGACAACTTTTGAGTTTCTTTCTGTATTTTGTTTTCCTAATTGACTTGATTATCCATTTATGTGATTCCGAATTTACCTATTATGCTTTCTCTTATCTTTTGTTATGCTTGAGAATGCTATGACCAAGGGTTATCTTGAGGCACTTGTAGTCCTAAGTCCCATATTATGTCTAGAGGGTAACCTCACGGAATGACATAAACTCATGAAGAAGCTACTTCTCAAGCGTAAACCTCTCGAATAGGATGCCTCCATCATTGCTCCTGACACACATCCCTGGGCCACTATGGGGTTGAAATTCCCTGCCTGACTTTATACTTTGAGGCACGCTTGTGGTATGAATTTATGCACTCCTGTCTAATACCTTCTCAAAACGACCAAAATATAACACATGATGGAGCAATGTTGGTAGTTGCAATCATGGTAGGAGATCATATCAATGTGGGTGAGGTCATTGCATTAGTTATAAAGAGGAAATCTCGAAGGATTGGTGATGCATTTCCCTTTTAGATGTTAATTAGCAAACTGTGTGAGCAAGCCGGTGTACCATTCTTCGATTGTGATACTCCTACTCCGGCCATTGGTGTATTAGATCTTGACAAGAAGATTGACTGGGAAGCTCCTAGATTCAAAAGGTGTAGGGAAGAGGAGTCAATGGAAGTCGAGGATGATGACGCTGAGGCTGAAATACATACCTCACCTCCATCTCCTCCTGCTTCAGAAGCACCCACACCACCAACCACCGCAACCAGAGGGCCACTGTATAACATTGGTCTCCAAGACATATTCGACAAAACTTACAATCATGAGAGGCAATTGAGGGATTTGTCAAATGATCTACCGGGTTTGATTGCAAGGGTAGTAAAGTGGTCCATGCAAGAAGTTATTGAAGCGTTCTCAATTTGCGCAAATGGGTGGACGAGTGTGAGAAATCTCTCAAGACCCTCCAAAAAGAAATAGGCAAGGAAAAAGGAAAAGCTCTTGTGGTAGAATCAGATTTGACCACCTTGCCTCCACCTTGTTCCATTCCTGGACCATTGGATAGCTTGTTTGCATCCTATGAGGATGAGGTGTTGTCCGGTCACGAAGATCAAGAGGAAGATGATGATATGAGTGAGAAGCCCGTATATGAAGATATAGGTTCTAATGATGATTACAATGAGGCTTAGTCCTTCAGGAAGTTCCACCCTCTTCCCATTGCACTATTAGCATTAAGGGCAATGCTCATTTTATGGGGAGGGGATGGCTTTACTTGCTTTTTTTTGTGCCTGTGAGTGGGCTTGAGACATTTTATTGTCCTTGTCGGGCCTTGTTGACATTCTGCTGGATTTTATTTTGCCCTGGTCGGTCATATTTGGTTGATTGTAATTTTATTGCCCTTGTCGGGCCTTTAGATTTCGTTTTGTTTTTATGTTTTGTGTTGAGCTTATTTGTGCCCTTTCAGGTCTTGATTTTTGTTGATTGAGATTGTGTTACCGGGTTGGTGTTACATGTACTATAGTCTTGTTACCCGTGCTTTGCAAATGTGCTAAAGGCCTACACCGAGGCTTGTATTGAAATGAATCATGAGCTCGCAATTCAGATATCGCCTTGATAATAGTAGTTTAGAAATAAACTATGAGGGTTTTCTTAATACCACAGTTCTTTCCCAAGGAGCAAAAGTTTTGATTTTTTTCTTTTTTTTCTTTTGTTTTTATGTCGAACCAGGTTGGTGTTTCCCAATGATAGATTGAGAGGCGACTTTCTTAAGGGAAAGTGCCAAGTTTTATTTTAGAATTGAGTTTGTAGCTGCTTGTCTTGAAATGGCCCACCGAAACAATTCTCTTAGTAAATTGTTTTGAAAATAAAAGGAAGAAGGGAAATGAATATTTGAGGAAAAGTATTTTCTTGTCATGACTTGCATACTCTCGCTTTGGCTTGATTGACTCACAAACGATTGTGTAATGAACTCAGAATAGATTGTCAAAAATCATTTGCCCCAATTGATTGTGAGACTAAAGAAAGAGGTCTTGTGGCATGATACCTTGTCTGATGATGCTTTACCTTGATTATTGTGCGTAAGTGTCATCTAGAACTTTCCCAGAATATGATTCAAGGAGAAATTCTAGGTGTGACCGAACTTGGAAGATGACCTTAGGCACTTTTTGATAGAAACTTCACCCAAATGACTTCCCACGACATCAAATCCTAGTGAACCCCTTTTGAGATTGTGACCTTTGTTGGGCACCATGTAACACCTTGACCTTTTTGGAACCTATATTTTGGTACCCATCCTCCCTAATTGCTTGAAAATGAAATGTAAGCTAAAAGCCTATGTTTGGGGGAGGGGGAACGAAAGATAACATAGGAAAATGCCTAAGTTTGGGGGTGCATATGATCAAATGAGGAGAAGAAAAGAAGTGCACTTCAAGTGCAAGGTAGCACCTTAATTTTGAATTGAAAATTGCTCCAAAAGATCAATCCAATGAGAGAATTGAAAAGCAAAAATAGGTGCTACCAAGTGAAGGCGGTATAAGGAGTTTGAATGATCATGAGTAAAAAGGAGGAATCTTGGGTTGTGAGAGGGAGTAATAAGGTAAAGTTGAAATAGAAAAATGTGAGTGGGGTTCAAAATGAGAATAAAGAGCATTAGGGAGGTGTAGTCACTTGAACCAAAGAATATCCTCACCTTATCCCTAGCCAACATCGCAACCCGCAAGTCCTTGGTGATTTCGAGCATGGCTACCATTCATTAGTGGCGATATATATGAAGGGAAAGTCTATGGTTCGATGTGTATGCACTTGAACTTTCTTGAGAGAGTGAGAGTCTTCTTGGTTCTCCTATAATCCCGTGTTTTGAGAATTGAATGATTGTGGCTGGGATTCTCTCTTGTGGTGAGTGGCATCATGAACTCGAATTGAAACATAGAGTCTATTTCAATGGAGGGGAATGAATGACTCAAGTTGTGTGGAAAATCTCGAGGCAAACCTTGATTGTCCATGCCAATGACTTGAGAAGCTTAAAATGTCTTATTTTAAATGGCAAAAATTCCCTTGATTTTGAATGAGAAATGATGTCCTTTTGGAAAAGGTTTCGAAGTGATCAATTGCCTTGAATTTGTGGTGGTTCAAATTGAGATGAGCATAGTAGTTGAGTCATTTGTTTGAGTCTTTCATTTATTCTTTTTCTTAATTTTTATTTTAAAGGAGTCTTTTGTGCCTTGATTAAGCCTAGATCATAATTCATTACAAGTATCTGGCTTGAGGACAAGTAATAGTTCAAGTTTGGGGGTTTGATAAGTCGGTAATCTACCAACTTATTGAGCATATATCCATGAATTATTGCTATGTTTTGAATATATTTAGAGGTTCTTATGGCCTTTATTGATGTCTATGCAAGTACTTTTGATAGATGATGATAAACAAGGAAATTGACCCAAAAAGAGCTAAAAAGGAGAAAAGTGTGAAGTGTTCAGAAAAGCTAAAGATTCTGATGCAGTGGTTGTGCGACATACACAAGCCGAGGTGCAAACCACACCTCCTCCGTACAAAGCTGCAAAAATCCTGAAGAGTCTGTTAAGGGATGAGGTCATTGTGCATGCGCACATCCTAAGGTGCGAACCGCACCTCCATCGTACGAAGCTCCCAAAGATAGCTAAAGTCACTAGTTCAACTGAAGGCTGGGTGCGATGAGCACATCAAAATGTGAGAACCGCACATCGCGCTGCACACCGCCTGAGGGGCATTTTTGTCCTAATTTTCAGTGACATTTTGGGAAACTATAAAAGGCCTATTCAAGCACAATTGTAAATAACTTTTATCATTCCAAATATTCTGAAGAGCTTTTTGCTTGGAGACTAAGTTTTTCACCTCCATTGAGAAGAGGGTTTCAATCTAATTCTCTTGGTTAACACTTGTGTACTCAAATTGAATCTAGAACTTGAGATTTAGCTCTAATGGAGGACATTTTGAATTACCCAGCTGGTATCTCTTTCTCTCTTGCTATGAGTGGATAATTTCTCTTGTCTAGGAGTGTATTGATGATGGGTGCTTAACAAATGGGTATGAGTGTTATTTATTCTTGCTTATAATTACTTAATTGACATGAGTCTAGTAATTTCACCAAGTTTTAATCCTAAAATTGGTGGTTGCAAACATTAATTTTCATTACCTTACTATGTGATTGCTTGAGAAAGGATTTCATGGTTTCAGATGTGAAATTACTAGTGGGAACTTGGGATTGCACTCAGATTTGAGGCTAGAGATTGCTCTTATCGATGGAATTACCCATTTAAGGGTCTAAGATAGAGATAGTGTGACCTCCCCAAGCTTAGATTGGTTATTTATTGATCAAACGAATGATGCTCTAACAGAGATCATCTGATATAAGATTATTGATCGAGAGATAAGAAATTCTTACCTATGACTAATGCTACTTATGTCATTAAGCAAGAATATGCATGAATTGATAATCACCCTATCCCATAACTAAAGCCCCATCAGATATGCATCCCTAGTCATCTAATCAACTTGGTACACCCGCTTTAGTTTATTTGCTTTTTAATTGAATTTCGATTGTAGTGACAACATCTCAATTCCCCCCATCCTTTTACTTATTATTTTGAGCATTTACTCTCACTTTGGACTCAATTCGATACAATCTCTATTTATCTACTCCAAGTCCCTTGGGTATGACTCCGACACTCATTAGGATTATAAATTTTGTTTTGCTGCACGATCGCCATGACCTCCTACTTTGGAGAGAAAGATTTGAGCGTTTATCACTCCTCTCTTTCAGTTTTGAAGTGACCATTGTATTTGGACATCCAATCTTTGGCTAAACACTTGGTGAGGCTTTACTTGCCAGATTCTAGCAGAGTTCTTTCCAGAGTTGAGGTCCATTTTATGTTGGTTGGACAAATTCAGTGGCGTCAGTTTGAGTATCAATGGTTTTGTGAATTATGTGATCAGATTGTAAGGGTTGAGGCCAGCAGGGCTACTTTGGATTTCGATAGTACATTGAGATCGATAGTCGCCTTACTGTTCCAAGAGTTGGAGTCTTGACTTAGTTTATTCTCCAAGAGTTTGTCTATCATATGGGATTCTAGTATTGGTTACGCTCTACCAGTATGGGCCAGGAGTTATGGTATGTGAGATTCTTTTTGGGACTATGAAGTTTTCAACAGTTAGGTGGCAACCTTGTACTTTAGACATCTTTTCCCTTGCCTACAGGGTAGTTTGACTCGATATTTGTGACATAGTGGACTTCTTTCTAAGGTGAGGCTAGTCAGGTGATCTTAAATTCGAATGGTGTTTGAGTATTTGGGGCAACATCATTATTCTTAGAGTTTTGTAGTTTAGTTGATGTCCATGGACTTCGAGGTAGGCTTACTACACTCCTTGAAGAGATTAGGTTTTTTTGGGGTCTTCTTGGGGAGGTTGCCCTGGTTCATTCACTTTCATCCCATTCATACTTGGCATGGTTCATCGAGGTTGGTTTTGTTTTACATTAGGAGATTCTCCTTCGATACAGGGTGTTCATCCATGTTATTCCTGACCATTGTGTGCAAAATACAGTTGGGCTCCAATGGTTATTTTAGTTGGGATCAAGTATAGAGGTTTATTTTAGCAAAGGTATCCGTTCATTGGTTGATGGTCAATTGGGACAGGTTACTCCAACTTTTGAGGATATGCTATGGGTTGGTATTTTGGATGTCAAAGGTTGGTAGACTAGAGTTGGGTCTGGGTAGAGTTTGAGTTTAAAGGTGACATCGTTCGAGAATGAGTATAGTGGGAATTATGGATCTCTAGTAAATTAGTTGATGTTTTGAGGGTGGCTCAGGTGCTTAACATGTATGAATCTTCATGGTTATGGTGCAAAGGATTAAGGTTAGATAGAAGGGTGTTGCAGATTAATTTATCAATGAGGTAGAGGTTTGGTTGGTGGTTTTCTGGGTGAACCTGGTTGTGATGTTGAGGTTTCGAGTTCCGTGTATTGATTACCTTGGGTCACTTGGTTTTGGTGTTGCATTGGTGCATTCAAATTGAGTTTCTTAAGGTTTAGTTTGGTTGATAGACCTTTGGAATTTTGGAGTTACAGGTTAGTGTCTACTTTGCTAATAAGGAGTTAAGGCTTGGTAGCTTTTCTTTGGTTTGGCTCCATTGGGTGCCGTCAGGTTAAGGAGTCTAGCTAGGAGAATGAGAGAGTAGCTCGGGCTTAGTTTCTATTATTTTTTGAGTCTCTGGTGTTTCTTTTTATTGATTTTTGTGGACAAAAGACCTTTTTAGTAGTGAATGATTTAATGACCCTTCAGGTTATTTACGCATTTTCACCTTTTTTGAACTGTTAGAGCTTTCTTGTAGCGGCCCCGAATCATTTATGACTTCGTGGGACCAATAGTTTGGTGCCCGAGTTGTTCATTTTGTCTTTATGGCTGGTTCCCTATTTTAGAGCTTTAACTTAGAAAATCATTGACTTCAATCAAAAATTTTAGCAATCATGCTCGGAATCAAATTTGAACAATTCCATTAGCTCTAGAGCATAGATTTTGGTCTGGTTGGACCTTTGTCTGGGATCGGGGAGCTTTCGATTTTATTTTCTCCCTTGTTCTGTGTTTTCAAGACAGTTGGGCCTCTAAGATGGACTTTGGTCAACATTCAGAAAAGAAGGCCTCGAATAAAAAATTCATCAGCGTTGTTAGCTCTGGAATGTTGCTTTTGGGCTAGAGGTACATTGGTTTGGGTCTCGAGGCATCCAGTCTTCATTTTTGGCCTTAGGTTCCATTTTGGTTTTAGTTGGCCTAAAGGTTGATTTTTAGCTCGGGGACCATTTTTTGGTAAATGGACCTCCATTGGGATTTTTGTCAATTTAATTGAGTCTGAAATGCCATTTCTAGTTGAATAGCTTAGTGTTTTTATGTTCACGGGACCCCAGATGCATTCCTGAGGGTCCATTCATTAGAAATTTGCCTTAGCCTGGCTGGTGCTGATGCTTGTTGCTGTTGTGGTGCTGCAGCATGCGTCTGCGTACCCGCTCGCCTTGGCATACCAGCGCCCCTGCACTTGTCTACCCGCCTCGACACCAGCGCGCCTGTGGTGCTTGGACGTTGTAGCGCAAGCGTGCCTGCGCCCGCATGGCTGCCCCTGCGCCCGGGCATTGGCAGCTTATAAAGATGCCAATTTCTCTTCTTCTTCTTCTTTCTTTTCCCTTATTCGCAAAAGTGTTTCCTGCATAGAAATTAAACCCCAAACCTCCATTTTTACCCTTGTTCAATTCCAAAGCTTGGAGGCATATGTATTTTCGGTCGATGCTTGTTTCTTGGCTTCTATTTTGGTAAGTTTTTGGGTTAAATTCCGTAATTTCCTTCTTTTGATTTCCTTTTTATTCTTAATTTGGGAGGCTGTTTTGAGCCCTTCCATTGGAATATTTCCACTCAATTTTGGAGCATGTGCTCCGAGGAGTATTGGGAACATCGTAGCATTTTTTTTTGGCTTTGGATTGTGGGGCCCATGGGCCCTTTTGTGACCCAAATTTCGACCTGGCTATAATTTTAGCATTATGGGTACCGTTGGCTTTGTATTTATGCATAGAATATGTTGTTGATAGTTTATACGTGATTCGGGGCTTCTTGAAGCAGTTCGAGCTTGGATGACGCCATTCCTGTAGCTAGTCGTCAGACGATAGGTAGATTACACACTTCCCAACATTAGACTTTGCATATATAGGCTATAACGGCATTAATTGGAATCCCTGAGTTGGGTTTTCTAGGGAGGCACCCCAGACATTGTCCATTCTTTCTGTCTGTATTATTTCTTACGTTGGTTGTAGTATTCGATGTAATGTTGTAATCTTACCTTGTGGCCCCGTGTGGACTTTTTATATGCCTCTGGACCATATATGGTGGGTTATTTGAGAATGTCCGCGAGTCCCATACATCGAGTTGTTATTTTAGGCTGGATATCTATGTTGTAGAGCTATTTGAGCCTGTGCAGGGCCGATAGGTTTTTTTGTGACCTATTGGGATATTGTTTGTTTGCGATCATATCATTCATACAAAGGATTTTCTGCATTATTTTACTACTACTTTGGCTGTTGGACAACTATAACCGGGTTTCTAAACTTTGCATGGCCCGAGGGCCCTTTTTAAGTATAAATGATTATAAAAGGGATTTGGAACTAATTTTTATGTATCTTCTTAGAGTAAAAGAGTTAAAATGATGATTTTGTCACCGGTTTTCACACTTATACTAGACTCAGCTAACCCATAATGGTAGAAATGTTTTACTACTGATTCGAGATAATACTAGGTTCGATCAACTCGAGTTCTAGACTTGTTTTACTTCATATTTAGACCCGATTATGCTCGGGCACCCTTATTGGTGTTTTGAGACTTGATTTACTGATTTAGACCCAGATACACTTTGGGCAATCATTTTGAAATTTCGATAACTTGTTTAGACCGAGATACACTCTGTGCAACTATACTTTGAGATTTCACATTTTAGTATGTGGTCACAGACCTCCATGGAAGTTGCTAATCTGAACCAAGGGCTACGTGTTGCGTGTGTCAGAGGAGGGGTATACAATGGAGTTGAGGTATTATGGGTATCCTTCAATAGATTCTGCCTACTAAGCCTATAGGCGCCAGAGGAGGTGTATACAAGGTTACTACCACACCAGTTCCATCATATTATATCACATCATGTATATTGTAGTCAAATCCACCATTGTTTGTTGTTTGCCCAGTGTACGCTCTGGTAGTATAGGATTCCAGAGGGTTTTCTTTCACTTTTATATATTTCTCAGGTGTATAGGCGCCCGTTGGGGCGGTAGGTAGATTATATTACTGCTATCTTAGTGTAATACTTGTTAGAGGCATCAAATTATTGGTGGATTAGTAGATTCTTTATCATTGTGGTTCTTATTATATGGACTTGATCATTGATGGGTTAGTGAGTTCTATCTCTTTGTGGCATTGATTAGTGGCCTTTCGGTTATTTGTGGTGTAGCTTGTTCTATCCTGGGGTTGTACATGTGAGATTGCATTTTGATTGTTCTTTTCTTTAGAGTGGTGTTATTAGCATGAATTGGTTGGTATTATTATTCTAGCATGATTATATTCTTAGCTTTCCTTTTCTTCCTTCTCTTTTATTGAGGTTAGCGGTATACCACCATTCTTCTTAAACCTTCCTTTATATATATTGTTGTTGTAAGGTCCCCAGGTGCATTTTCCTTCCCTTTACCTATGTTCTTTGATGTATATATCCCTTGCGACTAGCTTAGTTTGATTGATTTATATTTGTATTTTATCTGTGCTAGCTTCCGTGTACTATGCTTCTGTGACTACCTTCTTTGATTCTGCTATTTACTGCTTTTATATATTATATGTGCCCAGTCGACCTATGATGCCTACTGGGTACCAGTTGCTTTGCAATTGGTGCTCATACTACACTTCTACATCTTTCTGGTGCAGATTCTAGTGTTAGCTTTCTCCATTAATCGCATGGATATTTGTGCAGCTTTTGGATATTCGAGACCAGGGTAAGCTCTTGAGGACCGGGGCTTGATCATATCTCATCTTTTGGCACTACTACTCTTTTATTCTTTAGAGATAGTTGTATGTTGTATTTTGTTATCTCTAGTGCCTTGTATTCTATTAGAGGCTTTTGTACTATCGATATCAAGTCGTGGGATGGTGTAGTTTCCATATGTATATGTCCAGTTGTTTTTCATTCCGTGTTGTTGTATTATATCAACTTATTGGGCATGCTGGCTTAGGTAGGAGCCTATTATTAACTGCTCCAGGCTACGGGGATTGGTTTGCCTACTAGGGAGTTGTAGGTGGCATCATGACCTGACAAATTGGGTCATGACATCTTGGTATCAAAGCTCTTGGTTCACCATTGTCATTGGTACAATAGAAAGTGTCTAAGTAGAGTCTCCCGAATCATTATGATAACGTTCATATCCTATCTGCGGGAGGCTACAGGGCACTATTAGGAAAAGTTCCCTATTCTTGGCTCCTTATCATGTGTTCCTGAATCTATCGAATTCTAAATTTCATTTGTTCCATTCCTTCTCAGATGCCTAGGATGAGTAGAACAGTGGGTAACGTCGAGTCATCCGTGCCTATTTATTTAGTGCTTCCTTCATCCCTAGGATTTTGGAGCGAGAGTTTACCGCATAAGTTAAGGGGTTTGGGGCCATCTCATCCCCCGATAGGATATAAAGCTACCTTAATTTTTCAGGATACCGTGGCTAGGACTCTGAGTCTTCCTGAGGGTGTATCACTATCCTAGGTAGGGGAAATACTTGGTTCTTCGAGCGATGCTTCAACTAAATTTGATGTTCCACGTCTTCAGTAGGGTTTTATGTTGGTATTAGAGTATGAGGTGAAGTTTCACGAGGTGGTTAGATGTACTGCTAGGACTGTGTATACAGAGTTTGAGAGAGTTCAAGGTTTTGTTACTGGATTTATCTCACCACTTCGTTTGGCGATAGATCACTTGGTGACAGTTGGGACTACCTTCCTTCAGGTGGATGATCATGCTTGTGCTATTGAGGGGTTATGTCGTGAGGCTTATGGAGGTGGTTCTAAGAGATGTCGCTGTCAGGGAAGTTTTTGTGGTTCTCAGACTTGAGTTAGGGGATTTTTTGGCAGAGATTGGTTTCACTGATTTCTATCAAGCAGGCCAGTTTTGGTGACTCCATACGTTTTAGAGTGTGGTTATACAGAGCATATTGAGCAAAGTAGACATTGTGCAGGTCTGGTTTCTAGGGATTAGAATTCAGGTGTGTAGGCCATGGTGGCCAGTTAGGCTCAGTAAGATCTTCACTTCAGACTTCATCTGGTAGAGGTGTTTCTAATATGGTGAGTATGGACACTTTGGTAGGGATTGTCCTAAGATCACGCCTTCCAGTCAGCAGAGTCAGCCATTTTTATCTCCCAAGGCTCTAGTGCCACCGGCTAGTGGTGGTGTAAAAGGTAGTATGGGTGGTCCCCAGGTAGTGAGAGGTGGTTTACAGGGTTGTAGGGGTTATCCCCAAATAGTTAGAGGTGGGTTTCAGCCAGGTGGTTCAGGCATTTGTCCCGAGTTGACAAGCACCATGCGTAAGAGCAGGGCTTTATTTGGTTGTTATGATTTTAGAGTGATTGGTCACTTTGCTAGAGATTGTCCCTGTTGAGGAACGATCGAGCCTTCAGCATCGACTACTCAGTCCATTAATACATACTGATATCCCGATGCTCCTCTTGGTTGGCCAGAGTTGGAGGTTCCAAATGTCGTTGCTACAGGTACGACTTTAGTTACCATCAGCTAGTGCTGTCGTTATTTGCCTTGCGGACCTACCTTTGTCTTTCATGTATTTGTATATTTGCCTACTTGTTTCTTGTTTTGTTGTTCTACTATTTGAGTTGGTAGTGTCTATGCATATGTTTTCTTGGTAGATTGATTCTTTTAGTGGTGGATAGAGGTGTTTTTTTTGGGAGGTGACTACTGATAAGTTGGTAATCTACCAACTTATTTAGCCTTTACTCATGAATTATTGCTATGTTTTGATAAGAGTCAGAGGTTCTTATGACCTTTATTGATGACTATGCAGGTACATACAGGTACTTATGATCAATGATGGAAAACAAGGAAATGAAGCCAAATAGAGCCAAAAAGGAGTGAAATGTGAAGTGATCAAACAAGACGAAGATTCTGCTGAGAGATGCGGCCCTTGTGCGACACACACTTTGCTTGGTGTGGACAACACCTCCCACCGCATAGAGAAAAAATTTAACTGAAGAATTTGTTAAAAGGTGCGGTTGTTGTGCGACATGCACAATCACTTGTGCAAACCACACCACATTTGCATAAAGCTCCCCAAGTCGCCTGAGTCACTGGATCGCTGAGGAAGGGTGTGTGATACGCACATCACAATGTGTGAACCGCATATAATGCCACACACCACTCAAAGGGCATTTTTGTCCAAAATTATGTGATGTCTTGGGAGTGTTTTCATACCCATTTTAGGCACAATTGTAAATAGTTCAGCTAGTACTGACTTTTAGAAATATTCTTAGCTTTGTGACCAAGTTTTCCCTTCTAAGATGAAGAAGAGGGTTTCATCAAATTCTTTCTCCCCAAATCTAAGAACCACCATTTGTGTACAAATTGAGCTTAGATATTGAGACATTTAGCTTGAATGGAAGGGAAGTTGAACTACCCATTTGGTATACCTCTTTCCTTAAGCATGAGTAGCTAAACCTCTTATTTAGGGATGTGTTGATGATGGGTACTTGATAAATGGGTGTGGGTGTTGCTAATTCTTGTTTAAAATTGCTTTATTGACATGGGTCTAGTGATTTCACCATATTTTACTCATAAATTGGTGGTTGCAAATATTGATTTTTCTTACTTGGTTATGTTGTTGCTTGAAAGAGGATTTCATATCTTCAGATGTGAAATTACTAGTGGAAACTTAGGCTTCCATTTAGATTGAGGCTAGAAATAGCTCATATCGACGAAATCACCCACTTAAGAGTCTAAAGCTAGAAATAGTATGACCTCCCCAAGCATATCTTGGTTGTTTTATTGCCTAATCAATAGTGCTTGAGCTAAGACTATTAGACATATGATTATTTGATCAAGAGATAGATAATCGTACCTATGACCAAGGTTACTCATGTCATTTAGCATGAATTTGCATGAATTAGCAATAACCCTATCCCATGTTCCAGTCCCATTTAACGCACATCCCTAGTTGTCCTTTCTATTGTCTACATCCCGTTATACTTTATTTTTTTGCTTATTGAATTGTGAAATTATGAAAGATTCCCAATTCCCCCTTTTTTTATATTACTCACTCTCATTGTGAACTCTGTATTACAATCTCCTCGGCTAAACTCTAAATTCTCTGTGGGATCAATCCTGACATCCGTTGGGAACAATAAATGTGTTTTGCTCTGATGATCACTAATACCTCCTAATAGGAGAGTACGTTTGAGTGTTACCAAAAATGGCACCATTGCCGGGGAATTAAGTTGTTTAGCCTTTTTGATTGTAGATTTGAAATCACCTTGAAAGTGTTTGTTTCTTTTTACTTTGTTTATTGTTTGTGTTGTGATTGAGTAGGCTAGTTCATGAGTTATTCTAGTGATGCTGATAGTGTAAGAGGAGGCTTCATCTACGCCAAGCTACTGAGCCTATGGTGCAAGGGGGCGTAGGTGCAATTCACCTACCCCCCACGGTGGGAAATGCAATTTTTCATGTAACGAACACCATGCTCCATTTGATCTAAATGAAAGGGATCTTTGGAAGAGCAGTGCATGAAGACGCCAACTGACTCATCCATAATTTTGTGGAGATATGTCAGCCATTCATATTGCAAAATATCTCCTAAGAATCCGTTCGATTATGCCTATTCCCCTTCTCTCTAACGCGGGAATACACGACGTGGTTGGAGAAGTTGCCGGATGGGTCCATTACCTCTTGAAATAAATTGGTGGATGCCTTTACAATGAGATTCTTCTCTCAATCACGTATGATGCTGCTAAGGGATGATTACCAACTTCCGCAAACTCCCTGAAGAGCCTCTACATGAGGCATGGTTGATATTTAAAAAGAAGCTTGTGTTATGTCCTAACCATGGCTTGCCGGACCGTGTCTTATTGCAAAGCTTCTTTAGATCCTTGAAATCAATGAATAAATTCATAGACAACAATGTTAGTGGTGGTACCTTCATGGATCTCCAATTTCCTATTGCTTCGTACCTTCTTAAGAGAATGACCAAGACAAACCAAGCTTGGCACACAAGGGAAGAAAATATTCCAACCTCGTGAGTGACCACATCCATCCTAACGAATGAGATGAGGAGGAAGGATGAAGAGAGGGATGAGACCATGGCTAAAATAATGACCCAAATTAACTTTCTTCATAAGCACATGATGGGGGAAGGTGGTGCTAAGACCGTGAATGCTGTGAGTACACTGGAAATCAAGGTTAGTAATGAAGAGCTAATGACCATTGTGGATGGTAATGTTTGCTATGTAATGACATGTTCTCTTCCTGGGTATTATAACCTAAGGGATGAGAATCAAGGTTTGAACAAGGACAAAGAAAGGGATGTAAATTGGAGAGATTGAAGAGAGGGTGATAGATTCAATCACCGGAGCTCAAACCCATATGTGCCTCCAAACAAGTTAGATTCCTTATACCAACCCACCACAAGCAATCCCGGTCATTCGAAGATAGAGGACATGTTGTCCTTGGTTTTAAAGAAAGTGGATTCGACAAACACTGGGGTCAGTGAACTTAAAAGCGAAGTGTCAACACTTCATCAAACCGTGAGCTCTCATTTGGCTTCAATTAAACATCTCGAAGCCCAAATGAATCACCTCTCTACCCAAATGAATCCGAGATTAAAAGGAACACTACCTAGTGACACCCATGCAAATCCTAAGAACGATGCTCATGTCATGGCGGTTGTCACTAGGAGTGGGAGAACAAGTGGCCTGGTGATAGAGCATGTTGCGAAGACAGTTGTTGTAGCAAAGAAACATATTGTTCAAGCCGTCATTGTGCCATGTGATAAAGAAAAAGTGATCGTGCATGATAGTGATATTGTAGAATCAGAGGTTGGGGTGAATCTTAGTTGACCCAACGCCCCGGTAAGTGTTGTTATTGATGATGAAAGGGAGGAGGCTGAAGTCTATCCCAAGAGACTGTGGATGTTGAAGAGGATCCCTTTATTGTGCAAAGTGTACTGACCACACTAACCAAGGGACCTCCTTCGTACCCTCAAAGGCTTAACAAGAAGAAGGAAGATTAGAAATTCAGCAAGTTTGTTGACATGTTCAGAGAACTATCGATAAACATTCCTTTAGTTTAAGCCTTGATGCAAATGCTGGGGTACTGAAAATTCATGAAAGAGTTGCTTAAAAAGAAGAAGGTGGTCTATGTGGGAACTTTTGAGATATCACACAGTTGTAGCACTGTGATGACAAGCAATGTTGCTACAAAGCGAGATAATCCCGGTGCATTCACCATACCATGTACGATTAGGCTCTTTGTGTTCCATAAAGCCCTGTGTGATATAGGGGAGAGCATCAATATAATTCCCCTAGCGATTTTCAACAAGTTAGGATTGGGTACACAAAAACCTATATCTATGAGACTTCTCATGGCTGATCATTCCATTAAGAGCCCAGTAGGAATCATATTCGATGTGTTGGTGAAGGTTGATGAGTTAATTCTCCTGAAAGACTTCGTGATCTTAGACTGTGAAGTTAATGTTGATGTGCCCATCATCATAAGGAAACCATTGTTAGCCACGGAGAGAGCACTCGTGGATGTTGAACTTAGTGAGCTTAAATTTTGAGTAAGGATTGAAGTGGTGACATTCAATGTATGCCAACCCACAAAACCTCTGGATGATTTGAGGGTGATTTTGGTGATAAAGTTTGAGGGCAAGTTTGATGGTGCCCTTGAAGGGTGTGAAATGGGCAAAACGCCCAAAATTGAAGAGTTTCCAAGTCAACAACAGGTTAATTTTTTGAGGAAGTTGAAGGAGCAATTCCCTTTATTGGGATAGGGCCACGCCAATCAAAATGGCATGCTATCTGACAACGACTAAAGGTTGAGGTACTATTATCGAGCGGCGATGTTAAACCAAATGCTTCTTGGGAGGCAACCAAAGTATCTTTACTTTGTTTTTGGTTATCTTTTGTTGTTTTTTGTTGTTTTAGGATTGCATGGAGGAGAAAAATGAACAAGAGAAAAACAGGGTAAAAATGAGACGTGCAAAGGACCATGCAGTTTGCACAAGCTATTATGCATATCGCACGGCCCAATGATAAGTCGGTAATATACCAACTTATTGAGCCTTTACTCATGAATTATTGTTATGTTTTGATGAGATTTAGAGGTTCTTATGGCCTTTATTGATCTCTATGCAGGTATTTGTGATCAAAGATGGAAAACAAGAAAATAGACCCAAAAAGAGCCAAATAGGAGTGAAGTGTGAATTGATCAAACAAGACGAAGATTTTGCTAAGAGATGCAGTGCTCGTGTGACATGTACATGCCTTGGTGCGGAACACACCTTTAACCACATGAAGTCCAGAAGTTGCTGAAGAATCTGCTAAGGAGTGCGGTCACTGTGCGACGCGCATAATACCTTGTGCGAACCGCACCAGACTTCGCATGAAGCTCCTAATTTTATTGAGTCATTGGTCCACTGAAGAGGGTGTGTGACACTTACATCATGATGTGTGAACTGCACATCATGATGTGTGAACTGCACATCATGATGTGTGAACCGCACGTCATGATGTGTGAACTGCACGTCATGCCGCACACCACCCGAAGGGCATTTTTGTCCAAAGTTATGTGACATTTTGGGAATGTTTATAATCTTATTTTAGGCACAATTGTAAATAGTTCAGCTAGCACTGAGTTTTAGAAATATTCTTAGCTTTGTGAACAAGTTTTCCCTTCAAAGAAGAAGAAGAGGGTTTCATCAAATTCTTTCTTCCCAATTCTTAGAAACACCATTTGTGTATAAATTGAGCTTGAATACTGAGACATTTAGATTGAATTGAAGGAATATTAAACTACCCATTTGGTTTACCTCTTTCCTTAAGCATGAGTAGCTAAACCTCTTATCTAGGGATGTGTTGATGATAGGTACTTGATAAATGAGTGTGGGTGTTGCTAATTATTGTTTATAATTGCTTTATTGACATGGGTCTAGTGATTTCACCATATTTTAACTCTAAAATTGGTGGTTACAAATATTGATTCTCCTTACTTGGTTATGTTGTTGCTTGAAAGAGGATTTCATATCTTTAAATGTGAAATTACTAGTGGAAACTTAGGCTTCCATTTAGATTGAGGCTAGAAATAGCTCATATCAATGGAATCACCCACTTAAGGGTCTAAAGCTATAAATAGTATGACCTCCCCAAGCATATCTTGGTTGTTTTATTGCCTAATCAATAGTGCTTGAGCTAAGACTATTGGACATATGATTATTTGATCAAGAGATAGATAATTGTACCTATGACCAAGGTTACTCATGTCATTTAGCATGACTTTGCATCAATAAGCACTCAACCTATCCAATGTTTGAGTCCCATTTGATGCACATCCCTGGTTGTCCTCTCTATTGTCTACATCCTGTTTTACTTTATTGTTTTGCTTATTGAATTGCAAAATTGTGACAGATTCCCAATTCCTCCTTTTTTAATATTATTCACTCGAGTTGTGAACTCTATTTTACAATTTCCTAGGCTAAACTCTAAATTCTCTGTGGTATCGACCCCGACATCTATTGGGAACTATAAATGTGTTTTTCTCTGACAATCGGCAATACCTCATAATAGGAGAGTACGTTTGAGCATTATCAAAAATGGCACCGTTGTCGGAGAATTAAGTTGTATAGCCCTTTTTATTGTAGATTTGCAATCACCTATAAAGTGTTTGTTTCTTTTATTTTGTTTGTTGTTTGTGTTGTCATTGCGCACGCTAGCCCATGAGTGAGATAAGTGATTATGATAGTGTCAATGGAGTCTTCGTGGACGCATAAGCTGTTAAGCCTGTCATACAAATGGGAGTAGGTGCAATCCGCCTACCCCCCACGCTGGGAAATGCAGTTTTTTATGTAACAAGCACCATGCTCCATTTGATCCAAATGAAGGGTATGTTTGGCAGAGTGACCCATAAAGACGCCAACTGACATAGCTGAAATTTTGTGGAGATATGCCAGCCGTTCATTTTTTAAAATATCTAATAGGAATCCGTTCGATTACGCCTATTCCCCTTATCTCTAATAGGGGAAGCCACGACATGGTTGGAGGAGTTGCCGGATGGGTCCATTACCTCTTGGAATGAATTGGTAGATACCTTTACAACAAGAGTCTTCCCTCCATCATGTATGATACAGCTAAGGGATAAGATTATCAACTTCTGCCAACTCCCCAAAGAGCCTCTACATGAGGCATAGTTGAGATTTAAAAAGAAGCTTGTGTTATTGATAATTCAGTAATCTACCAACTTATTGAGCCTTTATCCATGAATTATTGCTATGTTTTGAATAGATTTAGAGGTTCTTATGGCCTTTATTGATGTCTATGCAGGTACTTGTGATCAAAGATGAAAAATAAGGAAACGGACCCAAAAAGAGCTAAAATGGAGTGAAGTGTGTAGTGATCGAAAAAGATGAAGATTCTGCCTTGAGATGCGGCACTTGTGCGACACACACAACCCTTGATGCATTCTGCACCTATCACCGCATAGAGCCTTGCATAGATTGATGAATTTGTCATGAGGTGCAGTCACTATGCGACGTGCACAACTCAAATTGCGAACCGCACCTCCTTCGAATGACAACTCCCTAGTCAGCTGAAGTCACTGGTTCAACTAAAGAGGGTGTGCAACGTGCAAATCATGACGTGTGAACCGCACATTGCGTCGCACACCATCAGAAGGGTATTTTTGTCAAGAAATTTGGTATCATTTTGGGAAAGTATTTTAACCCATTTTAGGCATAATTATAAGAAGATTTCTTTAGTTCTGAATACTGTTGAGTAATTTTAGATTTGAGAACAAGTTTACTCTCTTAGAAGAAGAAGAGGGTTTCAATCAATTCTCTCTTCCAATTCTTAGTCCACTATTTCTATACAAAACTGAGACTAGATATTGAAATTACACTTGATTGAAGAGGAATTTGACTTACCTACTTGGTATATCTTCTTCCTTTAGTATGAGTAGCTAATTTTATTATCTAGGGATGTGTTGATAATGTGTGCTTGACAAATGGGTTTGAGTGTTGCTAATTCTTGCTTATAATTGCTTATTTGACATCGGTCTAGTAGTTTCACCAAGTTTTAATCCTAAAATTGGTGGTTGTAAATATTGATTTTTCTTGCTTGGTTATGTTGTTGCTTGAAAAATAAATCCATAGCTTCAGATGTGAAATTACTGGTGGGAACTTGGGCTTCCATTTAGATTGAGGCTAGGAATAGCTCATATCGACGGAATCACTTATTTAAGGGTCTAAGCTAGAAATATATGACCTCCCTAAGCTTTAGCTTGGTTGTTTGATAGTGATTTAATCGATATTGTTGGATATGTGGTTGTTGATCGAGAGATGAACAACCATACCCATAACCATGGCTACCTATATCAATGGGCGAGAATTTACATGAATAGGCAATCACCCTATCCCATACTAGAGCCGCATTAGAGGCACATTTCTAGTCATCTACTCTCATTTGTATACTTTTTTTACTTTATCGTGTTGCTTGAATTGGATTTTTGGGACAGAATTCCCAATTTCCAATTTCCAATTCCCCCCAATCCTTTACTTTCTTGTATTTAAACACTTACTCTCTTAGTGAAGTCATTTCTATACACTCATCATTGTGCTATCTACAAGTCTCTGTGGGTATGACCCCGATATCCGTTGGGTACTTATAAATGTGTTTTTCTTGACGATCGCTGATACCTCCATCTTGGAGAGTATGTTAGAGCATTTATCAAAAATGGCACCATTTTTGGGGACTTGATTTGATAGCTATTTTTGATTGTAGATTTGAAATCACATTATGAGTACTTATTTCTTTTACTTTTGTTTGTTGTTTGTGTTGTGATTGAGCAGCCTAGCCTATGAATGAGGTAGACGATAATAAGAGCGTTAACGACTCATGGATGCAAACGCTGCTGAGCCTGTGTTGCAAGAGGGTGTGGGTGCAATCCTCCTACCCCCCACGGTGGGAAATGCTATCTTTCAAATTACTAGCACCATTCTCTACTTGATACAAATGAAGGGCATGTTTGGTGGAGCAGCACATGAAGATGCCAACCGGCATATCCAAAATTTTTTGGAGATTTTACAACCATTCATATTACAAAATATCTCCCAAGAATCTATTCGATTATGCCTATTCCGCTTTTCCTTGATGGGGGAATCCATGACTTGGTTGGAAGAATTTCCGGATTGATCTATCAAATCTTGGCCTGAGTTGGTTGAGGCATTTACATCGAGATCTTTCCTCCATCTCGAATGATACAGCTAAGGGAAAAGATTACCAACTTTAGGCAACTCCCAGATGAGCCTCTATATGAGGTTTGGTTAAGGTAAAAAAAGAAGTTTCTCTTGTGTCTGAACCATGAGTTATTGGACAATGTATTGCTACAAAGCGTCTACTAGTCATTTAACTCTATGAATACGGTGATGGCTAACGACCTTGGAGGTGGCACCTTCATGGACTTGAAATTTCCCATTGGCTTGGCTTTCTTAGAGCGGATGACCAAGACCAACCAACATTTGTATACAAGGGAAGAAGATATGCCAACTTCGGGAGCGGCCCCATCCATATTAACAAATGAAATTAGAAAAATATGTGAAATTCAAGATGAGACCATGGCTAGGATGATGACCCAAATTGATCTATTGGAAAAACATATAATGGGTGCTAAGGGCATGAATATTGTGAATACACCAGAAATAAAAGCTGGTGATGATGAGTTGATGACAGTTGTAGATGGTAAACTGTGTTTTGTGTTGTCGGGTTCTCGTCTCGGGTATTATCGCCCAAGGAAAGAGAATCAAGGTTGGATAAGAGATAACCGGGACAAGTATGGTGATTGATATAATCATCGGAGCTCTTATGTTCCCCCAAACAAAGAAGATTCTCTCTACTAATAGGCCATAAACAACCCTGGGCATTCTAAGATACAGGATATGTTGTCCTTGGTGATAAAAAAAGTGGAAATAACAAATGCTCAGGTGAATGATCTTAAAATCAAAGTCTCGACATTTTATAAAACTGTAAAACTCATTCGACCTCAATCAAACATCTTGAGGCCTAAATGGATCACATATCCATTCAAATGAGCTCGAGGATGAAGGTGTCACTTCCTAGTAACACCACAGTCAATCATAAAAACAATGGGCACATTATGGCTATTTTTACTCAGAGTGGGCGAACAAGCAGTGAAATAAAAGAACCAATTGTAAAGCCGGTTATAAAACCAATTGAGCCTATTGTTGAAACTGTCATGGATCCAAGTTGCAAGAATGAAGAGATTGTACATGAAAATACTGTTGGAGTCACGGGGATAGGGGTGAAGCTTGGTGCAACTAACGCCTCGGCAAATATTGAAATTGATGATGAGAAGGAGGAAGTTGAACCTCCTCCCTAGGTAACCGTTGATGTTGAGGAGAATCCCTCCCTTGTGAAAAATGTGTCGACCACACTTCTCAAGGGACCTCTTCCATATCCGCAAAGGCTTAACAAGAAGAAGGAGGAGCATAAGTTTAGCAAGTTTGTTGAGATGTTTAGCAAACTCTCAATAAACATTCCTTTAGTGGAAGTATTAATGCAAATATCAGGGTACTCAAAATTCATGAAGGAATTTCTTAAAAAGAATAAGGTTATTGACGTGGGCACCATTGATATCTCACATAGTTGTAGTGCTATGATGACTAGCAATGTGGTTACAAAGAGAGAATATTCGGGTGCATTTACCATACCTTGTACTATCGGGATTTTGTATTCTGCAAATCCTTATATGACTTGGGGGCAAGAATTAACTTAATGCCCCTAGTGATCTTCAAGAAGCTAGGATTTGGTGCGCCTAAGCCTACATCTATAAAATTGCTCATGTCTGCTCGGTCTATCAAGCGTTCGATAGGGATCCTATTTGACATATTGGTAAAATTTGATAAGCTTATCCTACCGACAGATTTTGTCATTCTTGATTATGAGGTATATATTGAGGTGCCTATTATCTTGGGGCATCCACTGTTGGCTAAAGAGAGGGTCCTTGTTGATGTCAAACTCGGAGAACTCAAATTCCATGTGGGAGATAAAGTAGTGACTTTCAATGTATGCCAACCCACAAGGCCTCCGGATGACTTAAGGGTTATATCGGTGATAGGTTTGGAGGGAAAAATTGATAATACTCTTGAGGAGAGTAAATTGGGCAAGGCGCCCACCTTTGAGATGTTGCCTCTTGGGAGACAAGATTATGTTTCTACATTGTTGATGGATCAATTCTAATTCTTGGTATAGGGCCATGCCAACCAGATTGGCATGCTATCTGACAATGACTAAGTTTGAGGTACTTTCATCGAGCCGCGACGTTAAATCAAGCACTGCTTGGGAGGCAACCCATGTTTCTTTCCTTTGTTTTTGGTTATCTTTTATTGTTTTTGGTGTGTCTTTAGAGAATGCATGGAGAAAAAAAATGGACAAGTGAAAATAGGTGAATATGGGTTGTGCGTAGGATCGTGTGGACTTCACAAGCCCAAGTGCACGTCGCACCTCCATCGCATGGCAAACAAAAATCCTGGGCAAACCCAAGGGAGAAAAAAGAGCAATGTTCGAATGACATGCATTTTTCACAAGGGCTCATGCGAAACACATGTCGTAGCACACCAAAGGTAAATTTGAAATTTTATTGACCTAACCTATTGACCGACTTGACCCGGAGATGACCCGACCAACCTTTCTTCTTCTTTTTCTTTTTAAATCGGCCATCGCTCTTCTCTTTCTCCATGTTTTCTCTTCTAATTTCTCAATTTCTCTCCAAAATTCTCTCTAAATCCACCAAAACTTCCCCAAAGTCTTCTCCTCCTCTCACCTAACAATCTCCAGCGTACAACCACTGTTGCCGCCGTTCGTCTCTTTGGGCGAGTTGATTGGGTCATAATTATTACTTCCCAAAAGCTCTAATTTTTCCTTCTCTCTGCCTAAGTTTTACTTATGGTAAGTTCCTCAAGGTTAAATACTTGTTTTTATAAAGGTTGGGAAATCATATTGTGAAGCATGCTTAATAGAATTGCCATGTTGATTTTGGGTGAGATCCAAAAATTTTGGGTTCCCAATTTTGAATTGTGTTGAGACTTTTTCCTAGTGTCAACTTGGTAGAACTTTAATTTTATTAATGCATGTTGATTGGTAGTGATTTTTAGCCTTGAAATCTGTGTTTGGGGTGAAGTCTGAGTAACTCACTTGTGATTGATGCATGATTTGGCCCAATGATAGATCGGGTGACATCGTTCTTAAGGACAAATCATCATTTGTCATAGGGTTTTGCTGAAAATTGATTGTTGGGGCTGAATTTCGCTACTTGTATGCCCACGATTCTTTGTTGAAGATTATCTTCGGGTGTATGATCATATCGGGGGAGAGGTTAAGTGTTGCTAAACTTGTTGGTGCCTATTGTTGCAAGTGAGGGCTTGATGTTCTTGATGATAGACGGGGTAATAGCCATCTTAAGGGAAGTCGTTAAGTCCTTTTCTTGCTTGTTGGATTCTTCAATGAAAAATCCAGGGAAGTATGAGTACCCGGATGTTTATGATTATGATACCTCTTTGCCCCTTTGTTAATATTGTTTGTTTGTTGTGTGGTGCCAAGTGCCTAAGAACATTTTGTTCTGTGGGTCACATGCATAATTCACAAGAACATGAGGAACCAAAAAATCCAATTGTACCTTTGTGTGTTTCACATGTGATGCATAGATCGTGATGTGGTGGTCGCATAAGGAATCACAGCATGTTGAAAAAGATTGGCTAGTCACTGTTTGGACGTTCATTTGATGGTGTGATGCACATTTTATCTGGTGTGGTCCACACCAACTTCGCACATCAGAGCTGCAACCACTGCAAGCTTCTGTTAGCTCATGTGATGCCACATGCGATGTGCACTGTTTCTGGTGCGGTTCGCACGTGGTTAGCATGAGCCAATAATCGCCTACTTTGTCTTCTGCTTTTTTTTCATTCCATTCATCTTAGTTATTAACTTATTTTCGAGCATATATAGATACATACTGCCTGCTACTAACCTCCAGTTGCAGGAATATGTCTTTTACCAGGCTCCATCAAAAGAGGCGTGCCACAAAACACACTCTGAATGCAGGTGTTCCTATGCAAGAGGAGCGGCCTAATGAATCAGAAATCTGAATTGGTCTCAGGGGGATGGAAGCCTACTACCCAAGTTTCAGGAAAAGCATCCATTCTTGGAAGAAAAGGTGTTCGATGTGGAAGATTTTCAGGAAGAATACCCGAACATGCCAAAACAGTTCCGTATCAGAGCTTGGGAACATTTTGCCAAGAATCTTGGTCCTTATTTTCCTGAGTTGGTACAAGAACTCTATGCTTCATACTGGGCCCAACTTGACATGCTGAGACACAAGGGGATGCTAAGCAAGTTACCGTGCCTCAAGTCGGTGTTAGTCTAAGGTAAAGAGGTGGACATCACCCTTGCAACCATCCATTTTTCCATTTGGGATGATGAACCAATTCCAGAGTCAAGGTACTTTGAACGTGTTGCTACAAACAAAGATCAATACGAGTGGGTTTCTTGTGTCATTGCAGAAGGAAACCCATTTTGGGCCAACTCAAAGGGGCAAATCTATCGCTCAGATCTTATGTTCGAAGCTCGCATGTGGCTCGACTTTATGAGTACAAGACTCATCCCAACTAGTCACACCACTAAAGTGACAATAGAGATGGCCATTCTCATTGCCTACATCATTGAGAGCCTCCCTTTGAATGAGGGAGAAATCATAGCGGCACATGTCAAGAGGAAAGCTAAGCATGACTCCACCTCCATGGCCTTTTCAGTCCTCATTAGTTTGTTGTGCATCCAAGATGAATTCCCTTTTTCTCAATCATTAGACAAGGTTACCCAATCTACGGGCATGGTTTATTTAGACACAAAGAGGGATAAGAATGCTCCACATGTTAAGAGAAAGCACCTTGCTTAAACACCTTGTGCGACCACAAGAAGGGCCCAAGTTTAGCACATTATTCATGATCAAGAAGGTAGCTCACCCCCGTTTCAAGGAGCTTCAAGCACATTACATGTGGCATCCCAGGCCACCGCCTGCTCAGTTAACTTACTCAAACTTTCTCAACGTACTAACAAAAATGTGGAGATCCTACAAAAGATGGCCAAAGACATTTTGACGTTAATTCAATCCACCATCAAGTCGGCCTTAAAACTGCTAGTGTCAAGTATGAGCAAACTATGTGCCAGAGTGGATACTTTGGAAGTGGAAGTTGAGGAACTCAAACAAGTGATCCCGCGTGTTGATCCAAATTGGGATATTAATCTACTGGCTTCAAGCTCGATTTCTCCTCTGAGGTGTGCTAGCCCTCCTGATGATTGGTGCATAGGTTGGGACCCAAATGATGATGAGGGAATATCTGAGTTACATGAGGAAGTAGCTCTGGTTTAGATTGACCCCGAGATTTCAGAGTCAGTTATTCAAGATCTCCCAGCACCTACCATGATATATGTGAGAGAATGGGGACTTCAACCAAGGTTCTCATACCATGAGTTGATGACTTGCTTGGAAAAGTGGCTTGTTGAACCATCTGGACTCATTCAAGTCCAGTGGTACCCATTAATTCTATCGGCGGAGGTATCACACCCCGAGGCTAACCCCTGGATGCAACACGGTGCTTAGTGTCACAAGTGGCCCCAAGCTAACCCATGGCATGTCATATCTATACAAGTTCAAATTTGAAAACATGTATTGTGCGGAAGCTAAAAACAATTTAACAACTTAAATGGGGAAGAACCCAAATATCTGAATATATGAATTAAATATAAATAGTATAATGCTGATTGAAAACAACACTAACAGTTGTTAAAATCTAGTTTATGTCTAAAAGCCTCTAACTGATATGAGTTGCTGGGACATGCCTCCAGCTAACTTTGACAGGACTGAAATTGAAAAGTAAATACTGAAGGTAAAGCATGCCTATCATCCTCCAACTATGAGGACTCACCACTGAGATGCTGAGTACGGACTAGAAGTCGACTAAGCATGATCTGTATGTTGAGCGCCTAAACCTACATCATGAAATGATGTAGCACAAAAGTATGCGTCAGTACTTTGAATGTACTGAGCATGCAGGATATGTACTAAGTTGGGCAATAAAGAACTAAACATAGAAATAGGTACACTGAAATATAATTGAAAGCTGAACTGAATACAATGACCAAGAACAAATCATGAATAAAACATGCAAAACTGAATACTGAAATATATACTGAGTACATGGTCAATGCAACATAAATCTGACTGTGGGAGATACTATTAACCGACATACCCCAAGTTGAGCTAACTAAGGGTCCAACCTATAACCTTGGATGGGAGGGTGTTCATACCTTGCCAAGGGTACGAACAAATCTAACATAGATCCACTAATTGATGTCCACAAGGGACAATGGTGTCAAGCCTAATATGACGGGTGACCCTTTTAGAACCTACGGTGGCGCCGTAGTTCTGGAACTCAGGGATTGCTACTAAAGGTCTCACCCTAAAGCCGATAGGTGAGCCTTCATCCCTTAGTTTGTTCGGTGCTAAGTCTACTCCCAACTGAACGTACGCTAACATGCAACTGTAACACTGGCTATCTCAAAATACTGATAAATTCTGAAAATGCACATAAACATACTGAAGGATATGGCATTGAAATTCTGAAGCATGGTTATTTGATTGATTTGCCTAGCAAGCATAATTTATTGAGTACTGAACATTATCATAGGATAGGGTTCTGAATTCTATAGATAAACTATAGTAATTCTCCCAGAAACATGAACTAAGCATCGTATAGATTATAGCATCTGAGTAGCAAAGAGAACTCTAAGGTTTATGAACCTTAGGTCTAACCAATCATGGAGAACTGAAGGAACTGGATGAGTTCTAGGGACCTAGTGGGTGAAAGGAACCCACTAGTGAAATCCCACATATCTGGTGAAGAAAACTATGGAGAAATCCTCGGATTCTTGGGTTGTACTTGATGAAGACCTCTGCTTGTTCTTGATTGAAAACTATCACTTCTTTTGTTTCTTTTCTTGCTAAGTCTGATGAATTTAGGAGGATGAATGTTTTAGGTAGTTTTTGATGAATCAAATAGGCTTAGAGTAGTCAAAACAATGTAACATAGGCATTAAAAGAGGTAGGAAAATTCTGGAATGCCCCTAGAGGATAATTAGAAAAAGTTGCTGAAATTCGCGACTTAGGGAACACGACTTGGTTCTATGGCTCGTGGAAAGTTCCATGGGTCGTGGAACCCTGTCATGGTTTCCTGATCTTGAAAGTTGAGCTACTGTAATGAACTCCATGAGTTGGGTTCACAACTCATGGAAACTTCCACGGGTCATGGAATCCCACTCGTGGTTCATGAGATTAATTCCTTGGTCTCTGAAGATTGGTTCCACGGGTTGGGTTCACGACTCATGCAAACTTCCATGAGTCGTGAAACCCAATCATGGTTACTGGGAGTCATCTGCTAGGAGGATTCCATGGGTGAGTTCTATGGTCCATGGAAACTTTGATCCGTTGACTCAAGTCGTGGGATGAACTTTAGATGAGCAGTCCTCTAATTTGTGTTCCACGAGTCCAGTCCATGACTCGTGAACTATTCCATGGCTCATGGAAGTGACTCGTGGACTGTTCTACGGCTCATGGAAGTGATTCATGGTTCTACTGACAGTTGAAATTTTTTATTTCCTCTGGTTTTTTGAGCTAAGTGTAGGCTTGAAAGTTCTCGGGCCTTACAATATCTCCCCCTTGGGATCATTTGTCCTCGAATAAAGACTAAACAAGCTGAGTTTGGAGGGAAAGAGCTACAATCCCTACCAATTGAGTACTAGAATCTAATATCTAACTGGATTGAGTCCCATGAACATGCAATTATGCTAAAATGCAAGGAAAACTGAGGGAACAAGGTACTGAGACTGAATTACACAAGAGTAAACTGAGAGACTGGAGAGGAACTATTATCTCAAGCTGAAACTGAATCGGAAGGGAAGCGGTGAGGGTACTTGGCCATCATGGCCACTATTGCTTCCCAAGTAGCTCCCTTTACAGTCTGATTCCTCCACAATACCTTTACTGAAGCAACTTCCTTATTTCTCAACCTACGAACCTGATGGTCAAGAATCTCAACTAGAACCTCCTCATAGGTGAGGCTATCCTTCACATCCATGCTCTATACAGGTACTATCGATGCCGTATTAACCACACATTTGTTCAACAAGGAATTGTGAAAGACTGGATGAAATGCTACTAGTTCTGCTGGCAACTCTAACTCATACGCCACATTACCAGTCCTCTTCAAGTTTCTGTAAGGACCTACATACCTGGGACTGAGCTTCCCCTTCTTACTTAATCTCATCACCCCCTTCATGGGTGACACTTTCAGGAAAACCCAATCATTGATTTCACTGTAAGTCCCTTCTCCTCACATATGCATAGGACTTCTGACGACTTTGAGCTGTTTTCAATCTCTCCCTGATGATCTGAAATTTCTCCATAGCCTCATGTACCAAATACGGTCCAACAAGGCTGCTTCACCTGCTTCGAACCATCTAACTGGTGATCTACACCTACGCCCATACAGTTCCTCATATGGGGCCATCTGAATACTGGAGTAAAAGTTGTTATTGTAGGCGAATGGTAGGTGATCATCCAGACTACCCTTGAAATTGATCATGCACGCTCTCAACATATCCTCTAAGGTCTGAATGGTAGGCTCTACCTGACCATCCATTTGCGGATGAAATGTTGTAGTGAGATTCACCTGAGTACCAAGACCCTTATGGAATGATCTCCAGAAGTGAGATGTAAATTGAGGACCTCTATCTGAGATTATAGACAGGGGAACCCCATGCAACCTGACTATCTCGCTGATGTAAAGTTTGGAATAATCCTCCGCTGAATCGGTAGTCTTCACTACCATGAAATGAGCTAACTTAGTAACTCTGTCCACTATCTCCCAAATGGAGTCATGCTGTCTGTGAGTACGAGGCAATCCTGTAATGAAATCCATGTTAACCACTTCCCACTTCCATGTAGGAATGGTAATCTCCTGAGTCATACCTCCTGGTTTCTGATGTTCTACCTTTACCTGCTGACAGTTGGGAAAGTTAGCCACAAAATCTGCGATGTCCCTCTTCATGTCGTTCCACCAATAGATTTCCCATAAATCACGGTACATCTTAGTGGCACCCGGATGAATGGAATATCTAGAATTATGGGCTTCGGTAAGGATCTGCTTCCTCAACTCACCCACCTTAGGAACACATAAGCGACCCTGATAACGAAGTACACCATCTCTCTCTTGGGAGAAAGCCTCAACTATCTGCTGATGAACTGCACCCTTTAGCCGAAGAAATATAGGGTCACTATCTTGTTTCTCTTTAACCTCCACTACCAAAGAAGATTCTGATCCATTCTGGACAATCACACCACCTTCTGACGTGTCCATAAGGCAAACTCCTAAGCAAGCAAGCCAATGAACATATCTGGCTAATTCTTTCTTCTCTTCCTCAACATGTGACACACTACCCATGGACAGTCTGCTGAGGGCGTCATCCTCTACATTGGCCTTACCCGGATGGTAGAGCACATTCATATCATAATTCTTGAGGAACTCAAGCCATCTCCTCTGACAAAGATTCAACTCTTTCTAGGTGAAAACATACTGGAGGCTCTTATAATCTGTGAATACATCAACATGAACACCATACAAGTAGTGTATCCAGATCCTTAAGGCTAACACAACAGCTGCAAGATCAAGGTCATGTGTCGGGTAGTTCTTCTAATGGACATTAAGCTATCTCGATGCATACGCTATGACCTTACCCTGCTGCATCAAGACACAACCCAAGCCGATCCTGGATGTATCACAATAAACCACATAACAATCCGAACACTTTGGTAGAGTCAAGACAGGAGTTGTAGTCAACCAGGTCTTCAGTCCTAAGAAACATTTCTCACACTAATCTGACCACTGGAACTTGACCTTCTTCTGAGTCAACTTGGTCAATGGGGCAGCTATGGATGAAAACCCTTTAACAAACCTCCCGTAGTAACCGGCCAAACCCAAGAAACTACTGATATCTATCAGAGAGGTGGATCTGGGCCAGTGCTTTACTGCCTCAATTTTCTGAGAATCCACTCGGATCCCTTTGCTAGATACTACATGACCAAGGAAAGAAACTGATTTCAACCAGAACTCACACTTACTAAACTTGGCGAATAACTGGCAGTCCTTGAGAGTTTGCAGAACGACTCTACGATTATTCGGATGATCTTCCTCATTCCAATAATAAATGAGAATATCATCAATGAAGACAATAATGAAAAAGTCCAAATACTGCTCGAACACCCTATTCATTAAGTCCATGAAAACTGCAGGAGCATTGGTTAGTCCAAAAGTCATAACTATAAATTCATAGTGACTATACTGAGTCCTGGAGGCTATCTTTGGGATGTCACTACCTCTGACTCTGAGCTTATGATAGACAGATCTGTGGTCTATCTTAGAAAAGCAACTAGCGCCCTGAAGCTAGTCGAACAAGTCATCAATCTTGGGGATGGGATATTTATTCTTGATTGTGACCTTGTTCAACTGATGGTAGTCAATGCACATCCTGAGAGAACCGTCATTCTTATGCACGAACAACATTGGAGCGCCTCATGGAGAGATGCTGGGTCTGATGAAGTCCTTATCTAGAAGGTCTTTCAGTTATTTTTTCAATTCCTTAAGCTCAGCTAGAGCCATTATGTAAGGAGGAATTGAAATAGGTTGGGTATCTGGAAGGAGATCTATTCCAAAATCAATTTCCATTTCGGGAGGAACTCCGGGAAGATCTTCTTGGAATACTTTTAGGAACTAACTTACTATTGGAACTAACTCAAGAGTTGGGGTTTCGGAGTTTGAATCCTTAACCTGAACAAGATGATAGATATACCCATTGGAAATCATTTTTCTAGCCTTAAGGTAGGAGATGAAATGACCTACAGGCACAGAGTTATTACCCTTCCATTCTAAGACTAGATCATTTGGAAACTGAAACCTAACGATCCTAGTTCAACAATCGACTGAGGCATAATAGGAATGTAACCTATCCATGCCTAGAATGATATCAAAATTTACTATTTCCAACTCTACAAGATCTGCTGAGGTGACCTCCTGGGAAACTATGACAGGGCAATTTATGTATACTCGTCTAGCTATAACTAGGTCACAAACTAGAGTAGAGACTCAGAAGGGTTTTGGGAGGATTTCTGGACTGACACCAAAGTTTACTGCTATATATAGTGTTATAAAGAAAAGTGTAGCCCCTGGATCTAATAATACATAGACATCAGTATTAAATACTTGCAACGTACCCGTGACCACATCAGGAGAATCCTCCTGGTCCTGTCGAGCCTTGAGAGCATACAACCTAATTTGGTGCTGACAACCACCTATTCCAAACAAGGCACCCTACTGAGTGGGGCGACCTACTGGAGCTACTGTAGAACCAGTCTGAGTCTACAAACGTGTATCCCTGCCCTTCTGAGAATTTTTAGGGCACTCTTTCATCCTATGGCCTGGCTTACCACACCCAAAGCAATTAACACTACCTGCTATGCACTCACCTTGGTTGTTCCTACCACACTTCTTACACACTGGATTTGTGTTCCCACTAGTAGTCGTACCTTGGGACATAGAGCCAGAAGCTCTATCCTGTCGATCTTTCTTAAGCTTAGGCACTGGGGCACTAGCAGAAGATGGAGTTGGAGCTAAATTCTTCTGACAAAATTGAGAGCAGTTGCCACCCTCTAACCTCTGCTGAGAGTAGCTAAAGTCACCTGTCCAAGCCCTCTTAGTATCTCCTCCACTTTTCTTGATCTTCTCCTCTTCAATCTGCTGGGCATAAGTAACAAACCTAGAGAAGTCCATTTCCTTAGTGAGCATGGCAGTCTTTCACTCCTTGACTACATCATCTGACACACTACATACAAAGTTTCTCATACGAGCTCTGGAGTCAGCTACTATTTCTTGAGAATACTTGGATAGCTGAGTGAACTTGAGTGCATAGTCTATCACACTCATGTCATTCTGCTTTAGATTGATGAATTCTTGAACGTTGGATTCCCTGAGCTCTAGTGGGAAGAACCATTCTAGAAAAGTTGTCTTGAAAAGATTCCAAGTCACTGGTCCTGCATTGGCAAAGTGGGATTCCTTCCATTGTTGGTACCAAGGGTAGGCCACTCCCTTCAACTGATAGGCGGCCAAATTTGCACCCTCTATTTGAGTGACACCCATAATGTCTGTCACCTTCTGAATATCATCTAAAAACTCTTGGGGATCCTGTTATGACTTTGACCCATGAAACTCTGGAGGGTTCATCCATGTGAAATCCCAAATCCTAGCTGCATCAGTGTTAATCTAAGGGGGAGCTAGTGCCGCATCCTGCTGATTGAATTGGGCGGTCATGGCCTGGGCAAGCACCTAGAAAGCAGCCTTGAATTCGGCATGCGTGACTTGCTCATTCAGAGGGTCTGCTGGAGCTACTAGGGCTAGCTGATTCCTAGCTCAAGATCTTCTTGGAGGCATTTTTCTGAAATACAAAGAGCCTGAGTTAGAATAGAAGGAAACTAAATAGAGTTTATACTCTACCGCATGAATTGGAAGAGAAAGAAGGGAAGTTGTTCCTAATGACATCTCATATCTCCTCCCCCATAAGTGTGGCGCACTTCAAACCCATGAAGAAGGCTCTACTTTACGTAGCTTTCAGACACCCTAGGACTCTTAAACCTGATGCTTTGATACCAAGTTTGTCCTGACCCGAGGCTAGCCCTAGACGCAACATAATGCTTAATATCATAAGTGACCCCAAGATCACCCATGGCATGGCATATCTATACAAGTTCAAATTTGAAAACATGTACTGTGCGGAAGCTAAAAATAATTTAACAACTGAAACGAGGAAAAACCCAAATATCTGAATATATGAATTAAATATAAATAGTA
This sequence comes from Jaltomata sinuosa, assembly GCA_003996215.1. NCBI lineage: Eukaryota > Viridiplantae > Streptophyta > Magnoliopsida > Solanales > Solanaceae > Jaltomata > Jaltomata sinuosa. The sequence goes on from QJPP01000422.1 coordinate 309,526, forward strand.
TAGTTCTGACTGAAAACAACACTAACAACTGCTGAAATCTAGTCTATGTCTTAAAGCCTCTAACTTATATGAGTTGCTGGGACATGCCCCTAGCTAACTATAACAGGACTAAAACTGAAAAGTAAATACTGAAGGTAAAGCATGCCTATCATTCTATAACTATGAGGACTCACCACTAAGGTGTTGAGTACGGACTGGAAGTCGACTAAGCGTGGTCTGGATGCTGAGCCCCTAAACCTACATCATTTCATGATGTAGCATAAAAGTATGCGTCCGTACTTTGAATGTACTGAGCATGCAGGATATGTACTAAGCTGGGCAATAAAGAACTAAACATTGAAATAGGTACACTAAAATATAACTGAAAGCTGAACTTAATATAATGACCAAGTACAAATCATGAATATAACATTGTGAAGTGAATACTGAAATAAATACTGAGTACATGGTCAATGTAATATGAATCTGACTGTGGGAGATACTATTAACTGACATACCCCGAGTTGAGCTAACTATGGGGCCAACATATAACCCTTGATGGGAGGGTGTTCATACCTTTCCAAGGGTATGAACAAATCTGATGTGGATCCACTACTTGATATCCACAAGGGACAAGGGTGTCAAGACTAATCTAACGGGTGATGCCTTTAGAAGATACGGTGGTGCCGTAGTTCTGGAACTCAGGGAATTCTACTAAAGGTCTCAGCCTAAAGCTGATGGATGAGCCTTCATCCCTTAGTTTTCTCGGTGATAAGTTTACTCCCAACTGAACGTACGCTAACTGTAACACTGGATAGCTCAAAATACTGATAAAATCTGAGAATGCACATAAACATACTGAAGGATATGGCATTGAAATTCTGAAGCATGATTATCTGATTGATCGACCTAGCAAGCATAATTTATGAAGTATTAAACATTATCACGTGCTAGGGTTCTAAATTCTATACATGAACTATAGTAATTCTACAAGAAACATGAACCAGGCATCATATAGATTATAGCATATGAATAGCAAAGAGAACTCTAAGGTTTATGAACCCTAGGTCTAATCAATCATGGAGAACTAAAAGAACTGGATGAGTTCTAGGGATCTAGTTGGTGAAAGGAACCCACTAGTAAAATCCCACATGCCTAGTGTAGAAAACTATGGAGAAATCCTTATATTCTTGGGCTGAACTTGAGGAAGACCTCTGCTTGTTCTTGAGAGAAAACTATCGCTTCTTTTGTTTCTTTTCTTGCTAAGTACGATGAATTTAGGAGGATGAATGTTTTAGGTAGTTTTTGACTAATAAAATAGGCTTAGAGCAGTCAAAATGATGTAGCCTAGGTATTAAAAGAGGTATGAAAAGTCTGGAATGCCCTTGGAGAATAATTAGAAAAAGTTGTTGAAATTCACCACTCAGGGATCACGAATTGGTTCTATGACTAGTAAAAAGTTTCACGGGTCATGGAACCCTGTCATGGTTTCCTGGTCCTGAAAGTTGAGCTACTGGAATGAAATCCATGAGATGGGTTCACGACTCATGGAAAATTCCACAGGTCATGGAATCCCACTCGTAGTTCTTGAGCTGAATTCCTTGGTCTCTGAAGATTGGTTGCACGGGTTGGGTTCACGACTCGTGAAAACTTCCATGGGTCGTGAAACCCTATCATAGTTCTTGGGAGTCATATGCAAGGAGGATTTCATGGATGATTTCTACGGTCCGTGGAAACTTCTATGCTCTGTTGACTCAAGCCGTGGGATGAACTTCGGAGGAGCAGTCCTCTGATCTGTGTTCCACGAGTCCAGTCCATGACTCATGGATTCTTCCACGGCTCGTGGAAGTAACTCGTTGTTCTACTGAGAGTTGATTTTTTTTTATTTCCTCTAGTTTTCTGAGCTAAGTCTAGGCTTGGAAGTTCTCGGGCATTACAGGAGGAGTTTTAGATAGACCCAGGACATGCCTACATACACCCACCGCCACCACCAGGCCCACCGGCACCTCAACCTCATAGGCCACTATATTGGTTCTACTCAAAGAGGTGTCATCATTATCATTAGCCTAATAAGGGAGTTTTTGGCACTCATTCTTATTTGTATAACTTTTTATGCATCGGGGCTATGCTTGATTGAAGTTTTGAGAGCATGTAACTATTTAAATTGTTGGTGAAACTTGTTGTGATGAAATTTCCCTCACCGGGCTATTTTCTTATGATAGTTTGTTTTGAGCTTATTTGTGCCCTTTCCAAGCTTGATATTTTTTATTGTGATGATTGTGTTTCCGGGTTGGTCTTACATGCCTCATTGTTTTACTATCCGTTCTTTGTAAATGCGCTAAAGGCCTACGCCGAGTCTTGTTCTTAATTAAATCATGAGCGCACAATTTGTTTGTCGCCTTGTTAATAGTAGTTTAGCAATGAACTCCGAGGGTTTTCTTAATACCACGGTTCTTTCCCAAGGAGCAAAAGTTTTGTTTTTGTTTATTTTTCCTTTTCTTTTGTTTTTGTGTCGAATTGGGTTGGTGTTTCCCAATGATATATTGAGAGGCGACTTTGTTAAGGGAAAATGCCAAGTTCTAGTTTAAAATTGAGTCCGCAGTTGCTTGTCTAGAAATGGGCCGACCAAAAAAATTTGCTTGGCAAGTTGTTTTTGGAAATAAAAGGAAGAAAGGAAATGAATTTTGAGGAAAAGCATTTTCTTGTCAGTACTTGCACACTCTTGCTTTGGCTTGATTGACTCATAACTGAGTGTGTAATGAACTCGGAATAGCTTGTCGAAAGTCATTTGTTCTAATTGATTTTGAGACTATTGAGAGAAGTCTTCTGGCATGATGCCTTGTGTGGTGAGGCAGTACCTTTATTCTAATGCATGCCTATCTTCTAGAATATTCCCCGAATATGCCCCGATCTTGGAAGATGACTTTCGACCCTTTTTCATAGCTAGTTCACCCAAATAAATTCCCTCAATATCAATCCTAGTAAAACCCTTTGATCTTGTGAACATTCTTTGGCACCTTGTTTAACACCTTGACCTTATTGGAACCTCTATCTTTCCACCCATCCTCCCTAATTACTTAGAAGTGAAACATAGGCTAAAAGCCTAAGTTTGAGGGGAGGAGGGGGGAAGGAAAAGACAACATAGGCAAATGCCTAAGTTTAGGGGTGTATGTGATCAAATGAGGAGAAGAAAAGAAATGCACTTCAAGTGCAAGGTAGCACCTTAAGTTTAAATTGAAAATTGCTCTAAAAGTTCAATCCAAGAAGAAAAATGAAAAGCAAGAATAGGTTCTACCAAAGGAATGTGATACAAGACGTTGAATGATCATGATTAAAAAGGAGAAGCTTGGGTTGTGTGAGGGAGAAATAAGGTGAAGTTAAAATATAAAAATTTTAGCGGTGTTTGAAATGACAACAAAGAGCATTAGGGAGGTGTAGTCACTTAAACCAAATGAAATCTTCACCTTAGACCTATCCAACTTAATAACTCGCAAGTCGTTAGTGATTCTGAGCTTGGCTACCCTACATAATTAGTGATTTACATGATGGGCAAGCATATGGTTCGACGTGTGTGCACTTGAACTTACTTGATAGAGTGAGAGTCTTTTTGGTTCTCTTATAATCCCGTTGTTTTGAGAATTGAATGATTGTGATTGGGATTCTCTCTTATGGTGAGTGGCATCATGCACTCGAGTTGAAACATGAAGTCTCTATTTCAATTAAGAGGAATGAATGAGACAAGTTGTGTGGAAATCTCTAGGTAAACCTTGACAGTCCATGCCAATGACTTGAGAAGCTTAAATGTCTTGTTTTGAATGAAAAAATTCCCTTGATTTTGAATAAGTAATGAAGTCCTTTTGAAAAAGTTTTTGAAATGACTAATTGCCTTGATATTGTGGTGGTTCAAATTGAGATGAGCATTGTAGTTGAGTCTTTTTGTTTGAGTCTTTTTGTTTATTCTTTTTCTTGATTTTTAGCATAGATTATTCTTTTATTCCTTGATTGAGTCTAGAGCATAATTCATTCCTTGCTTTGTGAGTAACTTGCTTGAGGACAAGCAATAGTTCATGTTTGGAAGTTTGATAAGTCAGTAATATACCAACTTAATTAGCCTTTATCCATGAATTATTGCTATGTTCTGAATAGATTTAAAGGTTCTTATAGCCTTTATTGATGTCTATGCAGGTACTTGTGATCAAAGATGGAAATCAAGGAAACAGATCCAAAAAGATCTTAAAAGGAGTGAAGTGTGAAGAGATAAAAAAAATGAAGATTCTACCTTGAGATGCGGCACTTGTGTGACACAAACTAGCCTTGGTGCGTTCCGCACCTCTCACGGCATGGAGCGTTTCATCGACTGAAGAATCTGTTAGAAGGTACGGTCGCTATGCGATGCACATAACTCATGGTGCGAACCACACCTCCTTTACACGACATCTCCTAAGTCAGCTGAAGTCACTGATTCAACTAAAGAGGGTGTGCGACGCACACATCACGACGTGGAACCGCACGTCATGTTGCACACCACCCGAATGGTATTTTGGTCTAAAAATTCGGTGATGTTTTGGGAAAGTATTTAAACCCATTTTAGTCACAATTGTAAAAATATTTCTTCAGTTTTGAATACTGTTGAGTAATTTTAATTATAAGAATAAGTTTACTCTCTAAGAAGAAGAAGAAGGCTTTAATCAATTCTCTCTTCCAATTCTTAGTTCAACATTTGTGTACAAAACTGAGCTTAGATATTGAAATTACATTTGAATGAAGAGGAATTTGACTTACCACTTGGTATATCTCCTTCCTTTAGTATGAGTATATAATTACATTGGTATATCTCATTCCTTTAGTATGAGTATATAATTACATTGTCTAGGGATGTGTTGATAATGGGTGCTTGACAAATGGGTGTGGGTGTTGCTAATTCTCACTTATAATTTTTTATTTGACATGGGTCTAGTAGTTTCACTAAGTTTTAATCCTAAAATTGGTGGTTGCAAACATTGATTTTCCTTCATTGGTTATGTTGTTGCTTAAAAGAGAATTCTATAGCTTTGGATGTAAAATTACTAGTGGAAGCTTGGGCTTCCACTTAGATTTAGGTTAGAAATAGCTCATATCGACGGAATCGCCCATTTAAGGATCTAAGCTAGAAATAGTATGACCTCCTTAAGCTTTAGCTTGGTTGTTTGTTGTTAAACCAACAGTGATTTAATCGAGATTGTCAGATATATGGTTGTTGATCGAGAGATGAACAACCATACCCATAACCAAGGCTACCTATGTCAATGAGCGAGAATTTTCATGAATAGACAATCACCCTATCCCACACTAGAGCCCCATTGGATGCAAATCCCTAGTCGTCTACTCTCATTTGTACACCCATTTTACTTTACCGTCTTGCTTGAATTGAATTTTTGTGACAGAATTCCCAATTCCCCCCAATCCTTTACTTTTTTGTATTTAAACACTTACCCTCTTAGGGAAGTCATTTCTATACAATCATCTTTGTGCTATCTACAGGTCACTATGGTATAACACCGCCATCTGTTGGATACTTATAAATGTGTTTTACTTGATGATTGCCGATACCTCCATCTTAAAGAGTACGTTTGAGCATTTGTTAGTTATGTCCTAACCATGGATTGGCGGACCATGTCTTATTGCAAAGCTTTTTTAGACCTTGAACTCAATGAATAAATCCATAGCCAACAATCTTGGTGGCGGTACTTTCATGGATCTCCAACTTCCTGTTGCCTCAGACCTTCTTGAGAGAATGACCAAGACCAACCAAGCTTGGCACACAAGGGAAGTTGATATTCCAACCTCGGGAGTGACCACATCCATCCTAACAAATGTGATGAGGAGGAAGGATGAATAGAGGGATGAGACCATGGCTAAAATGATAACCCAAATAGACTTTCTTGCCAATCACATGATGGGGGCAGGTGGTGCTAAGATCGTGAATGTTGTGAGTACACCAGAAATAAAGGCCAATGACGATGAGCTGATGACCATCGTGGATGGTAAAGTTTGTGATGTAACAGAGGGTTCTCCTCCTGGGTATTATCGCCTGAGGGATGAGAATCAAGGTTGGAACAAGGACAAGGAAAGGGGTGGAAATTGGAGAGATCGTGATAGAGAGGGTAATAGATTCAATCACTGGAGCTCAAACCCATATGTGCCTCCAAACAAGTCGGATTCTTTATACCAACCTACCACAAGCAATCCCGGTCATTCGAAGATAGAGGACATATTGTCCTTGTTTTTGAAGAAGGTGGATTCGACAAACACCGGGGTTAGTGAGCTTAAAAGCAATGTGTCAACACTTCATCAAACCATGAGCTTTCATTCTGCTTTAATTAAGCATCTTGAAACCCAAATGAATCACCTCTCTACCCAAATAAATTCGAGATTAAAAGTAACACTATCTAGTGGCACCCATGCAAATCCTAAGAACGATGCTCATGTCATGGAAGTTGTCACTAGGAGTGGGAGAACAAGTGGCGTGGTGATAGAGGCTGAATCTCCGGCCCAAGAGACTGTTGATGTTAAGGAGGATCCCCCTCTTGCTCAAAGAGTGCCGACCACACTACCCAAGGGACCTCCTTTGTACCCTCAAAGGCTTAACAAGAAGGAGGATAAAAAATTCAGCAAGATTGTTGACATGTTAAGCAAGCTATCTATAAACATTCCTTTAGTTGAAGCCTTGATGAAAATGTCGGGATACTCAAAATTCATGAAAGAGTTTCTTAAAAATAAGAAGGTGGTTGATGTGGGATCCATTGAAATATCACACAGTTGTAGTGCTGTGACGACAAGAAGTATTGCTACAAAGCGATACGATCCTGGTGCATTCACCATACCTTGTACTATTGGGCTCTTTGTGTTCCATAAAGCCTTGTGTGATCTAGGGGCAAGCACCAATTTAATTCCCCTAGATATTTTCAACAAATTAGGATTGGGTAAGCCCAAACCTATATCTATGAGGCTTCTCATGGCAGATCGGTCGATTAAGCGTCCGATAGGAATCTTATTCGATGTGTTGGTGAAGGTTGATAAGTACATTCTCTAGGTAGACTTTGTGAGCTTGGATTGTGAAGTTGATGTTGAGGTGCCCATCATCTTAGGGCGACCATTGTTAACCACGGGGAGAGCACTCGTGGATGTTGAACTCGGTAAGCTTAAATTTTGAGTGGGGAATGAAGTGGTGACATTCAATGTATGCCAACCCACAAGACCTCTGGATGATTTGAGGGTGATTTCAGTGATAGAGTTGGAGGGAAAGCTTGATGGTGCCCTTGAAGAGTGAGGAGTGGTCAAGATGCCCAAGATTAAAGAGTTACCAAGTCAGAAACATGTTGACGTTTTGAGGATGTTGAAGGAGCAATTCCCTTTATTGGGATGGGGCCAAGCAAACCGTATTGGCATGCTATCCGACAACGACAAAGGTGGAGGTACTATCGTTGAGCCGCAACATAAAATCAAGTGCTTCTTGGGAGGCAACCCAAGTGTCTTTACTTTGTTTTTCTTAACTTTTTGTTATTTTTGGTATATTTTAGGAACGCATGCAGAGAAAAAGGAACAAGTGAAAAACAGAGCAAAAATGGGACATTCAGAAGATCATGTAGATTGCACAAGCCATTGTGCGTGTTGCACGGTCCAACACATGCCAAATTAGAAGCCTGGGAAGAAAAAGAAAAATTGGAAGCAATGTGCACCGTGATGTGCCATATGCACGAGCCCAAGTGCACGTCGCACCTCCATCACCAAATGAAGCAGAAGCCTGGGCCAAATTTAGGGTATAAAAAGGTGAGGTGCGAAACAACATGCAGTCACACAAGGGCTTGTGCAAATTGCACGTCGCGGTGCACCAGAGGTAAATTTCAATTTTTTTGACCTAACCCATTGACCGACCCAACCCGGAGACCGACCTGGCAAATTTTCTTCTTCTTTTCCACTTTACATCCGCCACCCTTCTTCTTTTCTTTCACTTCTACAACTTCTCAAATTCTCTCCCAAAACCTCCCACAAATCCCTCAAACTTCCCCAGAATCTTCTCCTCCTCTCACTCAAACTTCTCCACCACTTAACCACACTCCTCCGCCGATTTGTTCTCTAGGAAAAATAATGGTCACCATTGTTGTTCTTAAAAAGCTCCAATTTTTGCTTCTTTCCACCTAATCTTCACTTATGGTAAGTTCTCCGACATTAAATACTTGTTTTTATGTTGATTGGGAACTCATATTGTGAAGCAGGCTTAATAGGATTGCCATGTTGATTTTGGGCAAGATCTAAAAATTTTGGGTCCCTAATTTTGAATTGTGCCATGGATTTTGCTTAGGACCAACTTGGTAGAACATGATATTGTGATTATGCATGTTGATTGGTAGTGATTTTTTGCCTAGAAATTTGTATTTGGGGTAAAGTTTGAGTAACCCACTTGTGAATAATGCATGATTTGGCCCGATGATAGAATGGGTGACGTCTTTCTTAACGGCAAAGCGTCATTTTTCATGAGTTTCTTAAGGGCAACACTTGGTAGAACTGTTGTTAGTTTTATACCCATGTTCATTGTTGAAAATTTTATTGGGTGTATGATTTTGTGCGGGAAGGTGGTAATTGTTATTGATAACTGTGTGCCCAATTGAGTGATCGAAGGCTTGATGTTCTCAATAATAGATTGGGTAACGTCCATCTTAAGGGAAATCGTTGAGCTTTCTTTTGCTTGATGATTGTCTCAATGGACGTCCGGGGATGTCTGAGTACCCCAAAGATTGTGTGGTCATAATATCCCTTGTCCGCATTGTTATAATTGTTGGCTTGCTGCTTGATGCAAAGTGCCTCATGCAAATCTTGCTCTACGAAGCACATACGTAATTCACAAGAACACAAGGAACCAAAAAATTCCAATTGTACCTTTGTGCATTTCGCATATGATGCGCAGATCGTAATTTGCCGAAAACACAAGGCACCACACCATGTGAAAAATAGGCTGCCAGTTCACTATTTTGAAGTGCAATGGCTGGTGCGACACACATCATGGTTGGTGCAGTTTGCACCAGCTTCGCGCATATTAGCTGAAGCTACTGAAGGTTTCTATTAGATCATGCGATGCACACCTTGTCTAGTGCGGTCTGCACGTGGTCCGCATGAGCCAACAATAACCTCCTTTGTTTTTCTTCTCCATTTCATTCCATCTTTGGTAGTTTGTTAACTTCTTTTACAGTCTATTGTGGTACATAGATAGATGTACATGCCACTAATGACCATTTTCAGGAACATGTCTTCCACCATACAGTACCAAAAGAGATGCACCTCAAATTGAGCTTCATCATCCACAAATATGGGCTTCCCTAGACAAAATGAGGGTCTGACTGAATCTGAAATGCACTTTGGACTCAATGGGATGGAGGCATACTATATGAGGTTTAGGGAGAAGAGATTCATTTTTGAAGAAAAAGGGATGAATATGGAAGCATTCGAAGATGATCTCCCGAACATGCCCAAACAATTTTTTGAAAGAGCCTGGGATATTTTTCCAAGACTCATGTTCCATATGTCCCAGAGTTGGTGTGGGAATTTAAGACTCATACCGATCTAGACAATACATTTTAAAGCATAAGGGTCCGGTTAACAAGCTCCCATGCCTCGATTTTGTTTGGGTGAGGGGAAAGGAAATAAATGTTACACCGGTGGACATCCACTTTGCTATGTGGTCTGATGAACCAATTCTAGAGTCCCAATACATGGAATACTTAGCTACAAGAGAAGACCGATATGAATAGGTAGAAAGAATTATCGCTGAGGGAACTCCTTTTTGGGCCAAGTCAAAAAGACCTATTCATCGCTCTAATCTCAAATTGAAAGCTTGAGTGTGGTTAGTTTTTGTATGCACACGGCTCAGCCCAATCGGCCATAAAACGTAGGTGACTATAGAGGTGACTATTCTTATTGCTTATATCATGACTGGTCTCAAGAGGCATGAGAGGGAGATAATCGCCGAGTAAATCAAGCGGAGAGCGAGATAAGAGAACTTATCCATGTGTTTCCCTTCTCTTATCAGCTTCTTGTGTTTCCAAGCGCAATGTCTATGGATTCTCTCATTGGATAAAATCAGTCAAGCTACCAAAATGATCCAATTAGATACATGGAGAGACACATATGCACTGCATGATAAAAAGAGGCAGCGTGCTTACAATGCTATCTCAAGCAGTACCCACGATGAAGGTGTTATTCATGATCATAGGGGCATTTCCTCCAACTCTCAAGAAGCATCAAACACCATCCATGTGGATTCCAAAGCCACCTCATCTTCAGGTAAGTTTCTCAAACTTAGTCAAATCGCTCAGAGAAATGAAGAAAGCCAAGAAAGAATCGCTAAAGACATTCCACACATGATTCAAGCAGCCATAAAATTGGTTTTGAAACCTTTGGTGTCAAGTGTGAGCAAGCTTTGTGCTAAAATAGATACCATGGATGTAACACCCCAAAAACATATCAAGCTATCTAAGTTAATCACCTGAAAAATTTTCATGTTCCAGGGATTACGGGTCCAAACCACGGACCGTGGTTTGAACCACGGGTCATGGAATGGATCCGTGGAATGCCTTCTGTTGAATTGCTCTCAAGTCTAAGAAACACGAGTGGTTTCTACGAACCGTAGTTCATTCTACGGGTCATGATTCCACTCGTTGAATCAAAGATGTAGCCTGACAAGTGCTCTCAGGAACCACGAGTCAAACGATGACTCATCATTTGAAAGACGAATCCATCATGTTGACTCGTGGAAGCTAGATCAGAGGGTTGGTTATTACCAGGTTCCACGACTAGATTTGACGAACCATCATTCAAATAACGGATCCGTCCTATCGAGTCGTAGACTGTCTTCTGCAGCCTAAATTTTTTTCCAGATTCGATGAGTTGAACCACGAGTCATGGTTCAAACGACGATCCATGGAATCAAACCGTAGAATCTGAAGTCGACCAAATTTCCTAATTTTTCTAAGTTAAGTCCCAGGGGTATTTTGGTCTTTTCCCACCCTTTTAACTACTAAGTGAGGTCGTTTTGACTATTTCAAGTAGGGTTTTCATCCTTATTACCCTAAGTTCCTTCTAAATCATTCATTCACCTCCCAAAAGAAGAAAAGTTCTTTGTCAATCTTCAAGTCTCCAAGATCCAAGTCAAGCCTCCTATGTCTTTTCCATTGAAGTGGGTTATCTTCTTCTAATGTATGTGGGTCTTCAACAATGGGTTCCTTCACCCTTGCGCCCAAAAATCCCCAATCCTTATATTGATTTTTTTTTAATTTTAACGACCCTTGGGTGGGTCAGGGGCTGAGCAACACCCCCAGGACTTAACATAAATAAAAACAAGCAAAAAATACCTACATGGGGGACATAGACCTTACCTCCGATCCTATGGTGGTTCATAAGTCGGCCAGCCTACTAAGGCCGGCTAACTCATCCTCGAGCATCTGCTTCTTTCTCTTTTCTTTCATCGTCTCTTTAGTTTGCCTTACAAGAATGCACGAGATGACCATGGTGTTTGCAATAGGAGCAATAGTCAGGAATACCCTCATACTGGATAGCTTGCCATTTTCCATTGGTAATATCATCTTCATCAAAACCAAGCCAAACATGATGGGGTCTCTCCTTAGTGAGATCAATTTGAATTCTAACCTTTGCCACACTACCTCTATTCTTCTGAAGGGAGGCATCATCAAGGTAAAGGGCTTTACCAATAAGAGAGAGTAAAGCCATCACAAATTCCAAGTAATAACAATGCCATGGAAGCTCGGGGAGAGTATCCCATGTAGGAACAATAGGAGTTTCTTCCTCCGGTTTGAAAGTAGGAGTCCACACTTGCAATCTCATCAAATGACCATCAATATACATTCTTTGCTTTGTCCAAACCGTGATATGATCATCTTCATTCTCCAAGTCAATATAGATGTGCTTGGAGTTAAAGTGAGCAATCTTAACCGCTCCTTTCAACTGAGTTTGAAGAATGAAATTATTCCTAATGACTTCCATCTTGGGCATGGTATTGTTGAATTTACTCACCAAAGTGTACTTGCATCGAGAAGCAATTTTAACCATATAGTAATCATTTTTGAAAATCACAGCCGGATAACCTTGTTTGGTGGTAATTTTGGGAGGGGAGAAGTCAATGGGATTGGGATCTTTGACTTGTTTGGATTTGAGTTTAGTGGCCCAAGGTTGAGTCACCGTAGGAGCAAAAGGTTTCGGTATCTTATTGGTTTTGGCAGTTGAAATAGATTTAGACTTGGTTTTTCCGTTGGTGTTACCATTAGGATCAGGTTGGTTATCTGTCTCGGAGTTTGAAGTAGTGGTATGATCATTTTGGAGGTTTGGTTTAGGAGGTAAGATACTTGTAGTAGGCGGGAAAGTTGGGTTTTTAGGGTCTTTGGGGTCATTAGGCTTAAATTTGTTGGAGACTTGAGGAAAGGAGTCAATGGGAGGTTTTTAGGTGTTATTAGGATCATCGGGAAACCCAGAGTTTGTCAAAACAGTTCCGGACGTGGGTCCGACGAGCTCTCTATTTTGGGGACTATTTTCGGGGGTTGGAATTTGTGAAACGGAGTTAGGATGGTTGGAAAAATTATTTTCTTGGTTGGAAACGTTCATGGGGTGATGTTGAATGATCTAAGAAGAAGAAAGAATTTTTCTGGTCGCCGGAGCGGCAATTTTGTCAGAACAGTGGCGTTTTTGAGCATTTTCTCCACTTTTGCCCGAATTCATTGCAATTGGGAGTGAATTGGTGGTTTTTTTTTTGGTTTAGGGAGTTGCTGGAACGAAGGGGGTGATTTTGAATTTTTTCAGTGGCCTGAGCTCCATCACCGGCGGTGGGGGTGGCGGCGTAACCCTAGAATCAAAATTCATTTCATTAGGAGTTGAATTTGAAGGGGATTTTGATGTTTCTACACTCATCTGGTTATTGCGCACAAAACCCACCAAACAATTTCTGATTTGGTCGTCAACAGCAGCGGCACCGCCGTAGCTGAAAATTGCCTGCGGTGGCAGTGTACAATTACTCAAATTCGTTGAGTTATGGCCGATAGTATCTGTGGGGGTTTGATGGGTTTTGCCCGCAAGAGGGAGGCGGTCATTTTGGCTATGGCCTCCTTTCGTCAGCTCCACCGGAGAATCACCGCCGCTGGCTGGCAATACGGTGGTGCCCCTCCCTTTGTCGATTTAATCTAAAATTTCATAGGAGGGGTGCGGAAAGAGATGAGAAAAAAACACCAGGGGGTCTGCCACCTTGAACATTGCCGGAAAGTGGTCGAAAATCACCGCGAAGGTCCGATTGTTCGCCGGAATTGGGCGTTTCGCCGTTTTCATCATATCTCACGATTCCTTTGGCCAAATCCTCTGATTTTTTAGTATGTTCTTCGTCAATCATGGATCTATAATCCTAAATAGCTGATTTTTCATTAATCAATTTGCCTTGAGACGAATAACCAATTTGGTCATTGACAGGGTTCTTCAGCAAACTCGGAACTGATACCCCTTCAGTGTTTTTTGATTTTTTGGAGCTGTGGGTGGAGTCTTGGCCTAATTTTAGTGGACAGGGATCCATCTCTGAGTTGCGAATTAGATGGGATGGGTCAGGTGGCCTGAGGTAGCCGTCCGACAGTGTGGTGGCCATTTTTCCAGATCTGCCAAGAGAGAGAAAGTAGAGAGAGAATTTTTAGAGAGAGGGGTTTTTATATTGAATTATGAACTTATAAAATTATGGTTTTGGTCCAAAATTGGAGAAAAATTTATGAAATCAAATTCTATATTTAAATTCATGGTTTCTTATTGACTATTCATGATTTGATTAAGATTCTCTTATTGGTTTCAAAAGCCCAAGCATGAAAGTTGATTTCTAGCATGATTTTATGAAATTTCATGTTTTCAAGAGAAAATTCACATGATTAGATATCATGGCCTTTATGTTTTTATGAAATTACATGCCTAATTCTTCAAGTATAAATTTAGAAAGAAAAACATGTTTTGAATTATGGCTATGCTAAGCTTTATGAACTATTATATGAAAGTCGCATGATACCTGATGTGTTTCATGCTTTATGAATAAGATTTGGCATGCTATGAAATGATGAGTAATATATGCATGTTTTGAGAGTAGTATTTAGCACCGAGTTGGACAGGGTGAGAGTGCCCATAGTCCCAGAAACTACGTTGCCAACGTAGGTTATGAAATGATATTCCTTAAAGGCTTATGAGAGTGGATCCACGTCTTTATGAATGGTGTCCTGTGTCTTAGCGAACATTAGGGAATCTTTGCCAACTAGGGTTATATAGTTGGGTATGAAGACTTGTTCCTTGGCAAGGTTGAAGTCAGCTTTGCTAACTACGGTTATATAGTTAGATTACATGTAGCTCATATGGTCTCATGTTGGTTATAAGAAACTCCCCTATGAATGTTTTCAAGTTTTCTAAGCTTTATGAACTCTTCTTTTGAAGTTGGATCTTGCTTCATGATTTAGCTTTCCATTATGATATTTTCTAATGATCCCTTATTATGTATGGATTTTGTCTCAGTACATTTTAAAGATTGTTTTTATCACATTTATGCATTGCTCACATATTCGGTACATTCCATAGTACTGACGTAATTTGTGATGTATCCTTTGATGATGCAGATTCAGGTGTTCCCTTCAAGGCTCATGTCTAGACGAAGCCGGATTTCTAGTCAGCTTTGGTGAGTCCTCATAGCTCGAGGACTAGTCTATATTCTAGCTTTCTTATGTTTTCCTTTCCTTCAGATTGTCGAGATAGTTGGGGTATTGTCCATCAACTCTTTATTCTAGTCTTAGAGGCTTTTCAGACATAAATGTTGTCGGTTGACCTTTGATTTGTATTCCCTATTCGACTTATCTACCTATGATTATGTTTCCTATTTTTGATTCCATTATGATGCTTCCGCTATGTTTTCCTTTATGTTTACTTGAGAATGCTATGACCAAGGGTCAGCTTAGGATCCTTGTGGTCCCGAGTCCCGTGTTATGTCTAGGGGGTAATCTCGCGGTGTGACAAACTTGGTATCAGAGCCTCAGGTTCAAGTGTCCTAGGATGAGAGGGAAGCTATGAGGTAATTTAGGAAAAACATCACTTCTTCATGATCATATCATGCGATAGAGCTTAACTTTAATGTTCCTCTAATCCTTATCTTATACGTTTAAGACTATGCCTCCCCGACGTGCTATGCCTCCCTGAGCCGCTCAGAATGCTGCTCCTCAAGTTTTGGTTCCCGATGTCACGAATGATGAGTTCAGGAATGTCATCCATTTTCTAGCCCAAACTTTGGCCACTCAGGACAATCAACAGGCTCTAGCCCCTGCCAATCCTCAAGGTGGGGTAGCGGCCCGAGTTCATGACTCTATTCGTATGAACCCGCCAGAGTTTTTGGGTTCAAAAGTGAGTGAGGACCCGCTCAACTTTAATGATGAAGTGAGGAAGATCTTTGAGGTTATGCAAGTAGTGGGTGTTGATTGTGTGGAACTTGTATCCTATCAATTCAAGGATTTAGCTCACATTTGGTTAACTCAATGGAAGGAGACTAGGGTGAGGGACGCGGTCCACATGACTTGGAAGTATTTTGAGAGGGCTTTCCTCATAGGTTCTTTCCTTGAGATTTGAGGCAAGCGAATGTGAAGGAGTTTGTGAATTTAAGGCAAGGTTCGATATCGGTTCAAGAGTATAGCCTGAAGTTTACTCAGTTCTCGAGATATGCTCCTTCTATGGTAGCGGACCCACATGACTAGATGAGCAAGTTTATCTATGGGGTTTCTTATATGGTGAAGAAAGAGTGTAGGTCTTCCTTGTTGATGCATGACATGAACATTTCCCGACTCATGACTCATGCCCATCAGATTGAGGGTGACAAGATTAAGGAGATGGCTAGAGAGAACAAAAGAGCTAGATTAGAGGTTTCAAGATTTAGCCATCACAGGTCTTGAGGTGGACATCGCTCCTTATTTCAGAAGAATTCATCAGGACCTGTTCATTCATATGTTAGTGCTCCTACTCAGGCCCAGTGACCTCGTCATGATCAGGGTGGTAGAGGATCTGGTTTCTATTCTCAGTCTCAAGGCAGTGTTACTAAGGGATCTTCCTACCCATCTTGTGTTAAGTGTGGGAAGATTCATGTTATTGAGTGTTTGGACGGTTCAGGTAGTTGCTACAGATGTGGTCAGGCCGGACATCATATCATATATTGCCCTTCAGCTTGGAAGGGCCAGTGAGGTGGTAGGACTCAGTCTGCCCCAGCAGCTTCAGGAGGTAGACCAGCCCAGCAGGGCGCAGCTTCTAGTTCTGGTGGTCAGCGCCAAAACTGCCTTTATGATATGTCATCCTGTCAGGATCAGGAAGGTTCCCAAGATGTGGTTGCTGGTATGGCGAAAGTCTTCTCTCTTATTGTGTATGCTTTGTTGGACCCCGGTGACTCCTTATCTTTTGTAACGCCTTATGTTGCTTGCAAGTTCGAGATTCGTCCTGAAATGCTTTTAGAACCTTTTCATATTTCTACTCCTTTTGGTGAGTCAGTCCTAGACAAAATAATCTACCTAAATTGCCCTATCTCAGTCCTTCATAGAGTAACTTTAGCGGATCTAGTAGAGTTGGAGATGATTGATTTTGATGTTATTCTTGGTATGGACTTGTTGTATGCTTGTTATGCCTCGGTTTCCTGCCGTACTCGTGTTGTTAGCTTAAAGTTCCCTAATGAACCCATCCAAGAATGGCAATGTAGCCCCTCTTCTTTGAAAGGTTGCTTCATATCCTATCTTAAAGCTAGGAAGATGATTTCTAAAGGCTATGTCTACCATGTAGTTTGGGTTATGGACACGAAGTCCGTGACCCCATCTATTCAGTTTGTCCCTGTTGTGAATGAATTCCCAAAAATGTTTCCCGATGACTTGCCCGGAGTTCCTCCCGAGCGGGACATTAACTTTGGGATAGATCTTCTCCCGGATATGAATCCTATCTCTATTCCTCCTTATAGAATGGCCCCTGTGGAACTTAAAGAGTTGAAGAATCAGTTGAAAGACTTGCTTGATAAGGGCTTCATCAGGCCTAGTATATCTCCTTGGGGTGCCCCAATTTTGTTTGTACGAAAGAAGGATGGTTCTCTTAAGATGTGCATTGATTACCGCCAATTGAACAAGGTCACAATCAAGAATAAGTATCCCATTCCTAGAATTGATGACTTGTTCTATCAACTTCAAGGTGCTAGTTTCTTCTCCAAGATCAACCTTAGATATGCTTATCATCATCTTCGAGTTAGGGAGCGTGATATCCTGAAGACAGTCTTCAGGACTCGGTATGGTCATTATGAGTTTGTTGTTATGTCCTTTGGTCTAACGAATGGTCCTGCAGCTTTTATGGATTTGATGAATCGTGTGTTCAAGCAATATTTGGATTCATTTGTGATTGTGTTCATTCATGATATCCTTATCTATATTTGGAGTGAAGAGGAGCATGCGGACCACTTGAGGGTTGTGTTGCAAACTCTCAAGGATAGACAGTTGTTTGCTAAGTTTAGCAAGTGCGAGTTTTGGATGCAGTCCGTTGCTTTTCAGGGTCACATTGTGACTAGTGATGGTATTCAGGACTCTATAAAGATTGAGGCAGTAAAGAACTGGCCTAGACCCATTTCCCCATCTGATATTAGGAGTTTTTTGGGTTTGGATGGTTACTACCGGAAGTTTATGGAAGGGTTTTCTTCCATTGCTGCCCTTTTGACCCGACTGACTCAGAAAAATGTAAAGTTTCAGTGGTCCGACTCTTGTGAGAAGAGTTTTAAGGAATTGAAGACTCGATTGACTACAATTCCAATGTTGGCTCTACCCGAGGGCCTAGATGATTTTGTGGTTTATTATGATGCCTCCAAAATTGGTTTGGGTTGTGTTTTGATGCAACGTGGAAAGGTGCTTGCTTATGCCTCGAGACAGCTTAAGGTGCATGAGAAGAACTACCCTACTCATGATCTTGAGCTAGCAGTCATGGTCTTTGCTTTGAAGATTAGGAGACACTATGTGTATGGAGTGCATGTTGATGTGTTCATGGATCACAAAAGTCTTCAATATGTGTTCTCTCAAAAGGAGTTGAATTTGTGACAAAGGAGATGGCTTGGGCTCCTTAAGAATTATGATATGAGTGTGCTTTACCATTCGGGTAAGGAAAATTTTGTGGAAGATGCTTTGAGTAGGTTGTCCATGGTAAGTGTAGCTTCTATTGAAGATGGAAAGAAGGAATTGGTTAAAGAAGTTCATAGGCTTGCTCGGTTGGGACTTCGCCTTATTGACTAGACCGAAGGTGGTGTGATTGTGCAGAATAGTTCTGAATTATCCTTGGTGGTTGAGGTGAAGGCAAAGCAAGAATTTGATCCCACTTTACTTCAGCTTAAGGGTGCAGTTCGTCAGCAAAGGGTTAAGGTTTTCTCCGGGGGGGAGATGGTGTGCTTCGTTATCAGGGTCGCTTATGTGTGCCAGATGTTGATGGGTTAAGACAACAGATTTTGGCTACGGCTCATAGTTCTAGATATTCCATTCATCCGGGTGCCACTAAGATGTACTGTGACCTACGGGAAGTCTTTTGGTGGAATGGTATGAAGAAGAATATAGCCGGGTTTGTGGCTAAATGTCCCAACTATCAAAAGGTAAAGGTGGAGCATCAAAGGGCAGGTGGTATGCTCCAGGATATTAACCTTCCCACATGGAAATGTGAAGCAATCAATATGGACTTTATTACTTGTTTGCCTCGTACTCGAAGGGAACATGATTCCATTTGGGTGATTGTCGACCGGATGACTAAGTCATCCCACTTCTTGGTTGTTAAGACTACGGATACAGTGGATGATTATGCCAGACTCTACATCTTGGATATAGTCCGATTGTATGGTGTTCCTTTGTCTATCATTTCAGATAGAGGTCCTCAGTTTACATCTTCGTTTGGAAGTCATTTCAGAAAGGTCTTGGTACTAAAGTTGAGCTTAGCACAACTTTTCACCCTCAGACGAATGGCCAGGCCAAGCATACTATTCAGACCTTAGAGGATATGTTGGACTTCAAAGGAAATTGGGTTGATCACTTACCTCTTATCGAGTTTGCCTACAACAACAGCTTTCACTCTAGCATCCAGATGGCTCCTTATGAGGCTCTTTATGGTCGGAGATGTAGGTCTCCTATTGGTTGGTTTGAAGTAGGTGAGGCAGCTTTGATTTGTCCAGATTCGGTTCATGAGACTATGGAGAAGGTTCAGCTTATTAAGGAAAGGTTGACGACCTCTCAAAGTCGATAGAAATCTTATGCAGATGTGAGGAGAAGGGAGTTGGAATTTGAAGTTGATGATTGGGTTTTCCTTAAGGTGTCACCCATGAAGGGTGTGATGAGGTTTGGCAAGAAAGGAAATCTTAGTCCCCATTTTGTAGGTCCTTATCGGATTTCAAAGAGAGTTGGTAGTGTTGCTTATGAGTTGGAGTTGCCAACAGAATTGGAAGCGGTTCATCCAGTTTTCCATGTAACCTTGTTGAAAAAGTGTGTTGGTGATCCAACCATGATTATTCCTTTGGAAGATGTGGGTGTGAAGGATAGTCTCACTTATGAGGAGGTTCCCGTGGAGATTCTTGATCGTCAGGTTTGAAGGTTGAGGAACAAAAAAGTTGCCTTGATGAAAGTCCTTTTGGAGGAACAAGCTCGTAGAATGTGCTACTTGGGAAGCGGAGGAGGCCATGAAGGCCAAATATCCTCATCTCTTTCCTTTTGACTCAGTTCCAGTTTGAGGTAATAATTTCTTCCTTAGTATCTCCCTCTGATTCTGTTCCACCATTTTCTCTCATGATCCTAGTATGCATACATGTTTTTTGAAGTTGGTTTATCATTTTTTCAAGTTAAGAAGTTCAGTTTTCATGATATTCCCTTGATTTTCATGTTTTGATGTTTTGTGGGGGCTGTTTTCTCTTTAGTTTTCCTCGATTCAGACTTCATTCAAGGATGAATGATCCCAAAGGAGAGATATTGTAATACCCCAGAAACGTATCCAGCTATCTAAGTTAAGAACCTCAGAAATTTTCATGTTCCAGGGATTACGGGTCCAAACCACGGACCATGGTTTGAAGCACGGGTCATGGATTGCCTTCTGTTGAATTGCTTTCAGGTCTAAGAACCATGAGTGGTTTCTAAGGACCGTAGTTCATTCTACGGGTCATGATTCCACTCGTGGAATCAAAGATATAGGCTGACAAGTGCTCTCAGGAACTACAAGTCAAACGATGACCCGTTGTTTAACGAAGGATGCGTCCTGTTGACTCGTGGAAGCTAGATCAGAGGGTTGGCTGTTACCAGGTTCCACGACTCAATTTGATGACCCATCATTCAAATGAAGGATCCTTCCTATCGAGTCGTAGACTGTCTTCTGCAACTCAAAATTTCTGCAAGATTCCACGAGTCATGGTTCAAACGATGATCCGTGGAATCAAACCGTAGAACCTGAAGCCGACCAAATTTCCTAATTTTTCTAAGTTAAGTCCCAGGGGTATTTTGGTCTTTTCCCACCCTTTTAACTACTAAGTGAGGTCGTTTTGACTATTTCAAGTAAGGTTTTCACCCTTATTACCCTAAGTTCCTCCTAAATCATTAATTCACCTCCCAAAAGAAGAAAAGTTCTTCCTCAAGCTTCAAGTCTCCAAGCTCCAAGTCATGACTCCTAAGTCTTTTCCATTGAAGTGGGTTATCTTCTTTTAAGGTATATGGGTCTTCAACAATGGGTTCTTTCAACCTTATGCCCGAAAATCCTCAATCCTTATGTTGAATTATAAGCTTATGAAATTAGGATTTTGGTCCAAAATTGGGGAAAATTTATGAAATTAGTTTCTATGTTGAGATTCATGGTTTCTTATTGATTATTCATGATTTGATTATGATTCTCTTATTGTATTCAAAAGCCCAAGCATGAAAGTTGATTTCTAGCATGATTTTATGAAATTTCATGTTTTCAAGAGAAAATTCACATGATTAGATATCATGGCCTTTATGTATTTATGAAATTGCATGCCTAATTCTTCAAGTATAAATTTAGATAGAAACCATGTTTTGAATTATGGTTATGCTAAGCTATATGAACTATGATATGAAAGTTGCATGATACCTGATGTGTTTCATGCTTTATGAATAAGATTTGGCATGAGAGAATGCCACTACGAAATGATGAGCTATATGTGCATGTTTTGGGAGTAGTATTTAGCACAGAGTTGGACAGGGTGAGAGTACCCATAGTCCCAAAAACTACATTGACAGCGTAGGTTATGAAATGATGTGCCTTAAAGGCTTATGAGAGTGGATCCATGTCTTTATGAATGGTGTCCTGTGTCTTAGCGGATATTAGGGAAGCTTTGCCAACTAGGGTTATATTTTTGGGTATGGTGACTTGTTCCTTGGCAAGGTTCAAGTCAAATTTGCGAACTAGGGTTATATAGTTAAATTCCATGTAGCTCACCTGGTCTCAAGTCGGTTATAAGAAACTCTCCTATGAATGTTTTCAAGTTTTCTAAGATTTATGAACTCTTATTTTGAAGTTGGCTCTTGCTTCATGATTTAGCTTTCCATTATGATATTTTCTCATGATCCCTTATTATGCATGGATTTTGTCTCAGTACATTTTAAAGCATGTTTTTATCACCTTTATGCATTGCTCACATATTCTGTACATTCCATAGTACTGACGCAATTTGCGCTGCATCCTTTGATGATGCAGATTCAGGTGTTCCCTTCTAGGCTCATGGCTAGACGAAGCCAGATTTCTAGACAACGTTTGTGAGTCCTCGTAGCTCGAGGAATAGTCTATATTCTAGGTTTCTTATGTTTTCCTTTCCTTCAGATTGTTGAGTTAGTTGGGGTATTGTCCCATCAATTCTTTATGCTAGTCTTAGAGGCTTTTCACATAAAGAGGTTGTTAGTTGAACTTTGATTTGTATTCCCTATTCGACTTATCTACCTATGATTATGTTTCCTATTTTGGATTCACATATGATGCTTCCGCTATGTTTACCTTTATGTTTACTTGAGAATGCTATGACCAAGGGTTAGCTTGGGATCCTTGTGGTCCTGAGTCCAGTGTTACATCTAGGGTGTAACCTCGGTGAATGACCATGGAAGTGGAAGTTGATGAGCTTGGGCAAGTTATACCACATGTTGAGCAAGCGAGTCCTAATTGGCATCTAAATCTACCAGCCCTTAACTCTACCTTCTCTCAAAGAGGTTCTAGCTCCCCTGATGATTGGTGCACATGTTGGGACCTGAATCGTGATGAGGGCATACCCGAGATACAAGTAGAAGTGGTACCGACTGAGGAAGTCCTTGAAGTGTCAGACTCAGTCGATCAAAGTCGCCCGGAACATACCATGTCCTATGTGATAGAAGAGGGATCTCAGCCCGGGTTCTCATACCATGAGTTGATGACATATTTAGAAAAATGAGAGGTCGTGGAATCAACCGACCTCATTCAAGTCTGATTGGACCCATTGATTCCATGAGTGAAAGGATTTCAAATAGACCCACCACTCCCGCTAGCACCTCTACCTCCTAAGCCAACACATCAATTCTACTCATGGAGTCATCGTCATCATCATTAGTATAATCAGGGAGTTTTTGCACTCATCCTTATCTGTATAATTTTTGTGGATCAAGGGTTACACTTGCTTTAAGTGTGAGGGATCTATAATTATTGATCTTTCACTTGTCCTTGGTGATATTGCCCTTGCCGGTCCCCTTTTCCTTATCTTTCATTTTATTAATTGATGATTGTGTTGCCGAGTTAGTCTTTCATGCCCCATTGTTCCATTACTTGTGCTTTGCAAATGCGCTAAAGCCTACGTTGAGGCTTGTTTTTCAAATGATTCATGAGCGCACAATTTGGTTATTGTCTTGTTAATAGTAGCTTAACTATAACTCTGAGGGTTTTCTTAATACAAGGGTTCTTTTCCAAGGAGCAAAAATCATTTCTTTATTTTCTTTTTCTCTTCTTTTGTTTTTGTGTGGAATCGGGTTGGTATTTACTTATGATAAATTGAGAGGCAACTTTCTTAAGGGAAAATGCCAAGTTTAGTTTAAATTTGAGTCTGTAGTGTGCTTGTCTCGGAATGCACCCACAATTTTTTTTTCTTGGCTAACATTTTTGAATAAAAAGGAAGAGGGACAATGAATTTTTGAGGAAAGCATTCTCTTGTCATGACTTGCACACTCTTGTTTTGGCTTGATCAATTCACAAATGAGTTTGTAATGAACTAAGAATAGCTTGTCGAAAGTCATTTGTACTAACTAATTTTGAGACTATTAAAAGAAGCCTTGCAGCATGATGCCT
The DNA here is from genome assembly GCA_003996215.1 of Jaltomata sinuosa. Classification (NCBI taxonomy): domain Eukaryota; kingdom Viridiplantae; phylum Streptophyta; class Magnoliopsida; order Solanales; family Solanaceae; genus Jaltomata; species Jaltomata sinuosa. Next base: position 332,887 of record QJPP01000422.1, read on the forward strand.
TGTGTGGTGAGGCTTTACCTTGATTCTTGTGCGTATGTGTCATCTAGAATATGCCCCGAATGTGATTCAAGGCAAAATTTTAGGTATGACAAAGCTTGGAAAATGACCTTAGGCCCATTTTGATAGCCACTTCACCTAAATAACTTCCCTCGACATCAATGTTAGTGAACCCATTTGAGCTTGTGACCGTTCTTTGGCACCTTGTTTAATACCTTCACCTTTTTAGAACCTCCATTTTGCCACCCATCCTCCCTAATCGCTTGAAAGAGAAAAGTAGGCTAAAAGCCTAAGTTTAGGGGGGGAAACAAAAAGACAACATAGGGAAATGCCTAAGTTTGGGGGTGTATGTGATCAAAGAGGAGAAGAAAAAGAAAGCACTTCAAGTGAAAGGTAGCACCTTGAAATTGAATAAAACATTGCTCCAAAAATTCAATCAAATGAGCAAAATAAAAAGAAAGAATTGGTGCTACCACACGAAGGTGATACAAGGAGCTTTGAATTATCATGATTGAAAAGGAGAAGCCTGGGTTGTGTGAGGGAGCAATAAGGTGAAGTCCAAGTCAAAAATGTTAGCAGTGTTTGAAATGATAAAAAAGAGCATTAGGGAGGTTTAGTAACTTGAACCAAATGAAATCCTGCCCTTAGCCCTAGCCAACATCATAACCCGCAAGTCCTTGGTGATTCCAAGATCAGTTACCGTACATTAGTGGCAACTTACGTAAAGGGCAAGCCTATGGGTTGACATGTGTTCACTTGAACTTCCTTGAGAGAGTGAGAGTCTTCTTAGTTCTCTATAATCCCTTTATTTTGTGAATTGCATGATTGTGAGTGGGATTCTCGCTTGTGCTGAGTGGCATCATGCACTCGAATTGAATGATGAAGTCTCTATCTCAATTAATAGGAATGAATGAGACATGTTGTGTGGTGAATCTCGAGGAAAACCCTGATGGTCCATACCAATGACTTGAGAAGCTTTGTATCTGCTTTTGATTGAGAAAATTCCCTTGATTTTAAATGAAAAATTAAGTCCTTTTGAAAAAGGTTTTGAAATGATCTATTGCATTGATGATGTGGTGGTTCAAGATTGAGATGAGCACAATAGTTGAGTCTTTTTGTTTGTTATTTTTCTGTTTTTTAGAATAGAGTAGTCTTTTTTGCCTTGATTGAGTCTAGAGCATATTTCATTCCTTACCTTGTGAGTATCTTTCTTGAGGACAAGCAATAATTCAAGTTTAGGGGTCTGATAGGTTGGTTTTTTTTAGAATAGAGTAGTCTTTTATTGATATATTTTGATAAGATTTAGAGGTTATTATGGCCTTTATTAATGTCTATGTAGGTTCAAGTTTGTGCGTTCATTACTTGATTCAAGCGATAACAGAGTGCAGTGACATAATCCATAGCTGAATTCAAGGTCAGGATCCTTTTTGGTAGAGATTGAAGTTCTAGGATATTACAGTACTACCTTTGTGGGATTGTTACATAAGATGTGCTTTCCTTGTATATTCCTTAGATGACCCTAGTCTCAGTAGCATCTACGTATTGGGCAAATTGGATTTGGAGCTTAGTTGGCTCCAGTTTCTATAGTGTTCATCGGTGGCATATGAGTCTACTCAGGGTTTTGACAGAGGCATTGATTGGCAATTGGATTTGGGTTTTAGAGTCATGTGCTAGCAAGTTACTTCGGATAGTTCATGGAAGGTTCTTTTTAGTTGCGGCATCTTAGAGCTGGAAGGTAGTGAGTATGGACAACTTAGCTCCTCTCTTTCAGTTTCGAAGTGACCATTGGATTTGGACATCCAGTCCTTGGCTAACCGCTTGGTAAGGCTTTACTTGCCAGATTCCAGTAGTGTTCTTGCTAAACTTGAAATCCATTTTACCTTGGTTGGATGGATTCAGTGGTGTCAGTTCAAGGATATAAGGTTTTGTAAATTATGTGATCAGGTTGAATAGGTTGAGGCTAGCAGGGCTGCTTTGTATTCCGATAGTACTATGAGATTGATGGTCGCCACGATGTTCCAAAAGTTGAAAGATTGATTTTGTTGATTCTCCGAGAGGTTGTCCGTTGTATGGGATCCCAACATTGGTTAGGCTCTGCCAGTGTGGGATAGGAGTTATGGTATGTGGGATGCTTTCAGAGTTGGTGGTTTGTTTACTTGGATAGTAGAGCGAGTGTTATGAGCCAGAGGGTGAGTTGAAAGACTATGAAGTTTTCAATAGTTAGGTGGCGACCTTGGACTTCAGACATCTTTTCCCTTGCCTACAGGGTGGTTTGACTCGATATTCGCAGCATGGTAGACTTCTTTCTGAGGTGAGGCTGTTAAGGTGATCTTAAATTCGAATGGTGTTCGAGTATTTAGGGAAACATCGGTATTCTTAGAGTTTTGGAGCTTAGTTGATGGCTACAGACTTTGTGGTAGGCTTACCACACTCTTTGCAGAGATTATGTTTTATTTGGGTCTTCTTGGGCTGGTTGTGCTGGTTCATTCACTTTTAGCCGATTCATACATGGCACGATTCATCGAGGTTGGTTTTGTTCTATATTGGTATATTTTCTTTCGACAGAGGGTGTTCATCCATGACATTCCCAACAATTGTGTGCAAATTACAGTTGGGCTCCGATGGTTGGTTCAGTTGGGTTTAGGTATAGAGGTTGATCTTAGTGAAAGTATCCGTCCGTTGGTTGATGGTCAGTTGGGATAGGTTACTCCAGCTTTTGAGGATATGCTATGGGTTGGTATTTTTGATATCAAAGGCTAGTAGACTAGAGCTGGGCTTGGGTAGAGTTTGAGTCTGAAGGTGACATCATTCGAGGTTGAGTATAGTGGGAACTGTGGATCTTCAAGGGGTTAGTTGATGTTTCGAGGGTGGCTTGAGTGTTTGACTTGTATGAAGCTTCATGGTTATGGTGCAAAGGATTTAGGTTAGATAGAACGGTGTTGTGAATCAATTGATTCATGATGTAGAGGTTTGGTTGGTGGTTTTCTGGGTGAACCTGGTTGTGGTGGTGAGGTCTTGAGTTTCATGTGTTGATCGCCTTGGTTCTCTTGATTTTGGTGTTGTGTTGGTGCATTCCAGTCCTCAGCCAGGCTTGCGCTAGCGCCTCCGTGCCCGCCTGCCTTGGCATACCAACTCCCTTGTACCTGCCTTCCACCTCGACACCAGCGTGCCTGTGGTGTTTTTCCACTACAGCGCAAGCGCGCCCGTGCCCGCATGGCCGTATAAAGCTGGCCATATCTCTTCTTCTTCTTCTTCTTATTTCTTTTCCCTCATTCCCAAAAATGTTTCCTCCATAGAAATTAAACCCCAAACCTCCATTTTTACCCTTGTTCAATTCCAAAGCTTTGATGCATATGTATTTTCGGTCCATGCTTGTTTCTTGGCTTATATTTTGGTAAGTTTTCAGGTTAAATTCCGTAATTTCCTTCTTTCAATTTCCTTGTTATTCTTAATTTAAGGAGGCTATTTTGACCGCTTCCATTAGACCATTTGCAGTCATTTTTGGAGCATGTGCTCCGAAGAGTAATGGGAACATCGTAGTGTTTTCCCTTTTTGGCTTTTGATTGCGGGGTTTGCGGGCCTTCCTATGACCTGAATTTTGACCCGGCTATACTTTTAGCATTATGGGTACCGTTGGATTTGTATTGACGCATAGAATATGTTGTTGATAGATTGTTTGTGATTCGAGGCTTCTTGAAGTAGTTCGATCTTGGACGACGTTGTTCCAGCATCTAATCATCATACGACAAGTAGGTTACAGTCTTCCCAATGTTAGACTTTGTGTATATAGGCTATTACTGCATTAATTGGCATCCTTGGGTTGGGTTTTCTAGGTTGGCACCCCAGACCTTTTCCATTCTTTCTTTCTGTATTATTTCTTACGTTGGTTGTAGTATTTGATGTAGTGTTGTAATCTTACCTTGTGGCCCTGTGTGGCCCTTGTATACACCTCTGGACCATAGATGGTGGGTTATTTTGGAATATCCGCGAGTCCCAGACATCGAGTTGTGATTTTAGGCTAGATATCTATGTTGTGGAGTTGTTCGAGCCTGTGTAGGGTTGATAGGTTATTTGTGAGTTGTTGGAATATTGTTTGTTTGCAATCATATCATTCATGCGAATTATTTTCTGCATTATTTTACTACTACTTTGGTGGCAGGCCTACTATAACTGATTTTCTAAACTCTGCATGGCCCGAGGGCTCTTTTTCAGTATAAATGATTATAAAAAGGATTTGGAACTGATTTTTATGGATCTTCTTATAGAGTAAATGAGTTAAAATGATGATTTTGTCACCGGTTTTCACACTTATACTAGACTCGGCTAAGCCATAGTGCTAGACATGTTTACTACTGATGACAGATGATACTAGGCTCGATCAACACGAGTGCTAGACTTGTTTTACATTAGATTCAGACCCGGTTATGATCGGGCACCCTTATTGGTGTTTTTGAGACTTGATTCACTGATTTAAACCCGAATACACTTTGTGCAATCATTTCAAAATTTTGATCATTGGTTTAGACCGAGATACACTCTGTGTAGTTACACTTTGAGATTTCGCATTTTAGTATGTTGTAACGGACCTTCATGGACCCTGCTAATCTGGACTAGGGTCTACATGTTACGTGTGTCAGCAGAGGGGTATATGGTGAGTTGAGGTATTATGGGTGCATCCTCCCATGTATCCTACCTACTAGGCCTATAGGCGCCGGAGGAGGTAAATACAGGGTTACTATCACACTGGTTCCATTATATCATATCACATCATGTATATTGTATTCGGATCCACCCTTGTTTGCTGCTTGCTCAGTGTACGTTCTAGTAGTATGGGATTCCATAAGGTTTGTTTTCACTTGTATGTGTTCCTCGGGTGTATGGGCACCCGTTGGGGCATTAGGTAGATTATATTACTGTTATCTTAGTGAAGTACTTATTAGAGGCTTCGGATTATAGGTGGATTAGTGGATTCTTTCTCGTTGTGGTTCTGATTATATAGACTTGATCATTGATGGGTTAGCAGGTTCTATCTCTTTGTGGCACTGATTAGTGGTCTCCCCGTTATTTGTGGTGTATCTTTTTCTATCCTAGGGTTGTACTTATGAGAATGCATTCTAATTGTTCTTTTCATTAGAGTGGTGTTATTTGCATGGATTGGTTGGTATTATTATTCTAGAATGATTATATTCTTTGCTTTCCTTTTCTTCCTTATCTTTTATTGAGGTTACCGGTATACCAACATTCTTCTTAACCCTCCCTTTATATATATTATTGTTTCAAGGACCCCAGGTGCATTTTTCTTCCCTTTACTTGTGTTCTTTGATGTATATATCCCTTGTGGCTAGCATAGTTTGATTGTTTTATCCTTGTATTCTATCTTTGCTAGCTTCCGTGTACTATTCTTTGTTTGCTTCTGTGACTACCTTCTTTCATTATGCTATTTACTGCTTTATATCTTATATGCGCTCAGTTGGTCTATGATGCCTACTGGGTACCCATTGATTTGCAATTGGTGCTCATACTACACTTCTGCATCTTTCTGGTGTAGATTCTAGTGTGAGCTTAAGTCGTTGATCGCATGGATATTCATGCAGCTTTTGGATATTCGAGACTAGGGTGAGCTCCTGATGACCGGGTCTTGATCATATCTCATCTTTTGGCATAGCTACTCTTTTATTCTTCAGAGACACTTGTATATTCTATTTTATTATCTTTAGTTCCTTGTATTCTATTAGAGGTGCATGTATTATCGATATCAGGTCGTGAGATAGTGTAGTTTCCTTATGTATATGTCTGTTTGTTTTTCCTTCTGCGTTGTTGTATTATATATGCTTCTACTTATTTCTGGTTATTGTGCGTGTTGGCTTAGGTAGTAGCCCATTACATACCGTTTTGAGCTACGGGGATTGGTTTGCCTACTGATGAGTTGTAGGTGGCATCATGACCTGAAAAATTGGGTTGTGACATTTCCATTGACTACTTCTTGTATTTATAAGGATCCATTCATATTTCACATCTGAACACAATGTAGAGATGTGTTTGTTATGAGTTCCAATGTGCTCAAATACATGAAATTCAAGGCTTTCAATATCCTCAACATCAATCACACAACAGTCAATTAAATTTGTACTCACCATGTCTGATGGAAATCTAACTAGGAAATTGAAACCGTAAGTTAAAAACAAAGAAATTAAGACATAGAATCTAGACACAAGTAGAGAAATCAATTGACTATATGATAAAGATATTAAAACCTTTAATTGATTTATTAACAAACACCTAAACTAAAGAAATGGACCACAAGGGAATTTAATTCAACTTGTAATCCACTTTTCAAAGAAGAGTCAACAAAAGCTTCAACCAAGCTCTCAATTCTCTCAAGAGAAGATAAGTATATAATTTATGCAAAAACTATGAGCTATTCTCACTATTTATAGTTTAGGATATTTTATAATAAAAGTAGCCAAAAAGTGGTTCTTTGAGTAAGAAGTACAAATATAACCCTAGTTAGCCATTTAGGCCTTCTTTCCTTCTTCCCAAGCAATCATCAAGACATGCAACCCTCTCTTTGGTATCAAGGTGTTCTCAAGAACCTCTATCTTTATAAATAGTCCTTGTAAATATTAGTGGCCCCAAGCTTGGCTCCTTTTAAGTGGCCTTGATGTAACTTGGATTGCATCATTTGCTCCTTCCAGAAAAGAATTTGTCCTCAAATATAAAGAATCACCATCAAAAGTATCAAAGAGTGAGAGATCACAAACACTGAAAGTGTTGTGTACTTCATACTCCGAGGGAAGTTCAATCTTTTAGGAATTATCATTGAGCCTTACAAGCACTCAGAACAGCCCATTACCACTTGGCATCAACTTGGTCTTCCTCTTGGTTTAACCCGCTCCTTACAACAGTGTACCCACACCCAATCTCTTAGTTCAGGAAAAACTCTCTTATGTCCCTTGTTTTCTTTCTTGGACATATATTGATTCTTCTTCTCAAGGTTAAGTCTACCTTTCAATGCAATTTCTTCATAGCCTCAGCCCTTTTCTTTCCATTTAAAATCAAAATTACATCTTGAAACAAAGGGGTAATATCCAAAGTGGTTAGTGGATTAAAACCATAAACAACCTCAAATGGAGACATGCCAATAGTTCTATGAAAAACTCTTTTACAAGAAAACTCAATCAAAGAAAAATATTCTTCCAAGAAGTCAATTTCCCCTTTATCAGGGCTCAAAGCATAGAACCCAAGGTCCTATTGTCATGCCCCAAATTTGAGTGGAGAAACTGGCACCTGATGCAAAACTTAGGCCAAAGTCGACCCTACTTAACCATTTGTCAATGGCACATAACAACCATACACAATCAAGAAAACTAACAAGTATATCTTGGCTTAAAAATTGACCTCCACCGGCAAGGCCCCTGTCGACATCTCTAGAAATAAAATTGATTATCCCAACAATTTATGTAAAGCAATAAGCATGTAGCACATAAGTCCTATTTGGGCCATCAAGGCCGCTATGATATCTAGGAAATCATAAATGCTATGCAGATCATCGAGGCCACCATGATCTCTATACAGAAACTGAAAACATGTATATCCAATGTAAACTAGGCCAACCAACCACTAGACTTCCAACAACAACAACAACAAGACCCAACTAGCTAACAAGATACAACCAATAAACATACAAAGCCAAAATGGCCACCATCGTTGCTATGCAACCCAATAGACTAGTCTGCAAGCTTTTATGAGTACCATAATTGGTGGAACAGGGCCCTAACCTACCAAAAAAGCTAACAAAAAGGGAAAACCTTTAAGACTCTAGCGACCCCTGGAAGGAAAGGATTCAACCAACCTGCTAAATGCTCGCCTATGCTACCCGATAGGTCTATATGGTCATCGATTAGAACTTGCAGGAATGAATGTAGTGCCCCCAGGTAATGGGGATTCAATACAAAATAATGTATCGAGCATGTAACGAAAACAAAAAATCAAAACCTAAGTGTCGGGACTAAATAAAAGGGTAGGAGTAAAGTAGAAGTACAATAACTTACCTTCCTGCAATAAGATACCATCTAACGCACATAGCAAACAATAACCTTATCTATCCCACATAAGCCAACAAGTACGAATAACCTACAATCGCCATAAGTCCTAACAGGTGCAAGTAGTCGCTAAATACCCATACTGGCCCCCTTACCTGCACCTCAATGATGATCTTATTTGAACTATCTAAATGTACATGTGTGATGAATCAATACAACTCTGAGGCTCTGTGGTACAATATAAGTGCAACCCCGTTGGTACAATCTTCCCGTCCCGTAGGTACGGTCTTCCCGGCCCATAGGCACAGTATGCTCATTTCAAAGGTGCGGTAATATAATGTAACTGCTTCCCCGAAGGTACAACCTACCCATCCCATAGGTATGGTCTGCCCGACCTAAAGGCACTATAATATAGTGTAATTGTTGCTCTAAAGTACAACCTGCCCATCCAGTAGGTATGCTCTACCCGGCCTAAAGGCACGGTAATAGTAATCAGAATGTAAGCTTTAAAACCCTATAGTGTCAGTGTCCCCTAAGGCTAAAACAAGCTCATAGGCGGCAGCAAGATGATACAAACAACACAATAATATCATGTAATCACATGTGACCTAAGGACAATCATAACATGCTTTTCTAGGCTTCTAAGTAAGTAATAGAGTGTTGATGTAGTCGTTATATCATGATGTAGAGAAAAACACAATACTACAAGGCCACAAATCGAATAACGACATTAAAAAGGCTATACAAGATTTCTCCTTAAAGGTCATGCTAGAAAGTAAAAAGGAATCCTTAACATACCTTTCAACCAAATCCCCAAAGGTGTCTGTATGAAGCTTGACAAACCAAGGTAATGCAATAATTTCTAAAATCGACAAGGCTGCAAGAATGAGCCATAGACAATTTATAAAGCGTTAAGGTGACCACTATAACCATCTCACTTTAACTCAACAAATTACATTATAATCTCTTCCAATATAATAGCTAATAACCACAAAAAGAAGCTATCAACATCTCACAAGAGCGACGAGCTCCCGAGGCAATATAACAAGGCATACTTCACTCTGTTTATTCTAATAACCATCGTATGCAACCTCGATATAATACACACAAATCCTTCTAACACCTTAAAACAAAAATTATAAAACAATAATAACCCAACTCAATAAGACAAAGGGGCTGCCCGGAGCCACGATATCCAAAATACCACTTCGTGGTTTAGAACTCTATAAAATGATACTAGAACATGGAATTACGAAGGAGAGTCCTATGAGGAAGGTGAAATCAACAAAAAGCTTTGCAATCCCAAGCTAAAAAATCTATCTCCTTGCAGTAACAATAAACGGATCCAAATTCAACAAGAGACTACTACAAGTCATCGGCAACTAAAACGTTTTATGACTAGAAGCTTAGAATCTTGATTAAGCAAAATAGATAATTTTATGAAATCCTTACCTTGCCTATATAACTCCATAGAAACTGCCAAATACTCAATAAACATGTTCTAACTCGTTGACATAACACCCTTGGAGATACTCCATAAAATCAATGGGGAAAACTATACCAAAATAATGAGCTCGCGATGTAGAGTAACTTCCGAATTGAAAGCATCAAAGTCCATGGAGGATTAAGGGGCTTTCCCTCTGATTTTAGGTAGTTTTTGGTTGATTCTTCTGAATTAAAATGAAGGATAAACATTCTTTATAAAGATAAACCGAATAGGGGCTTGGGGACCCACCTTGACGTGCCTGGTTGTGCAGTCTTACAAAAAATGCAAATATCTCACTATTTTGAAGTCGTATAGACAAAAGCTTTATTATGTTGGAAACTAGACTCGTAGACCTTTGATTTGGTAGGTTGGGGGCCTTATAACTCTTTATAGATTGGGAAAAATCATTGAGACATTTGACCAAAATATTTAGAGAATTTTTTTACGGAATTTACAATAACTTCTACCGACTTTTATTTTGCAACTTGCTTGACTTCAAAACTTAACATACGACCATTGTGCAATAAAAATACTTCATGAAAATTCCTTCCTACATATTAAGACTTCTTTGTCTTACCCCAAGAGTATGAGTTAGTCCAATGTTCAAATGGGTGGGGTGTTATATCCTCCCCCACTTAGGGACATTCCTCCTCGAATGAAGATAATTTACATGGCATCACAGAAAACATCACAAGAACTTATAAAATACCAAAGTAACACACTTCAAGTACTCAAATGTGGGTCTACTATCTACCGGTTCTAAACATCATCTGAAGGAGTGAACAAGTGGGGATATCTGGACTTCATGTCCTCTTTAGCATCCCTTGCCATCTCCTCAATACTATGGTTCTACCATAACAATTTCACTGAATCTATATCGTTATTCCATAATCTCCTAATCTAGTTGTATACTATGGCTACATGGATCTCTTCATAAGACAGTGTCACAACCCAGGAACTGGGCTGCGATAGAACTGGAAGTTGATGAGCTTAGGCAAGTTATACCGTATGTTGATCAAGCGAGTCGTAATTGGTATATGAATCTACCGGCCCTGAACTCTACCTTCTCTCAAAGGATTGGTAGCCCTCTAATGATTGGTGCATAGGTTGGGACCCAAATAATGATGAGGGCATACCCGAGATACAAGAAGAAATTGTACCAACCGAGGTAGTCCCTCAAGTGCCAGACTCAGTTGATCAGAGTCGCCCAGAACATACCATGTCCTATGTGAGAGAAGAGGGATTTTAGCCCGAGTTCTCATACTATGAGTTGATGACATTTTCAGATAAGTGAGAGGTCGTGGAATCAACCGGCCTCATTCAAGTTCAATGGGACCCATTGATTCCATCATTAGAGGGATTTCAAATAGACCTGGCACATGCTTACATTCCACAATTGGAACCACCACTCCCGCTAGCACCTCTACCTCTTAAGACAACGCATCAATTCTACTCACGGAGTCATCGGCATCATCATTAGTATAATCAAGGAGTTTTTACACTCATCCTTATCTATATATTTTTTGTGGATTGAGGACTATGCTTGCTTTAAGTTTGAGGGATCTGTAGTTATTGATCTTTCACTTGTCCTTTGTGATATCTTCCTTGCCGGGCCTTTTTTCCTTATGTTTTGTTTTGTTAATTGATGATTGTGTTGCCGGGTTAGTCTTACATGCCCCATTGTTCCACTAGTGGTGCATTGCAAATGCGCTAAAGCCTACGCCGAGGCTTGTTTTTCAAATGATTCATGAGTGCAGAATTTGGTTATCGTCTTGTTAATAGTAGCTTAACTATAAACTGTGAGGGTTTTCTTAATACAACGGTTCTTTTCCAAGGAGCAAAAATCTTTTCTTTATTTTCTTTTTCTCTTCTTTTGTTTTTGTGTCGAACTGGGTTGGTATTTCCTTATCATAAATTTAGAGGCGGCTTTCTTAAGGGAAAAATCCAAGTTTAGTTTAAATTTGAGTCTGTAGTGTGCTTGTCTCGAAATAGGCCCACAATTTTTTTTCTTGGCTAACGTTTATGAATAAAAGGGAATAGGGAAAATGAATTTTTGAGGTAAGCATTATCTTGTCATGACATGCACACTCTCATTTTGGCTTGATCAATTCACAAATTAGTGTGTAATAAACTCAGAATAGCTTGTCGAAAATCATTTGTCCTAATTGATTTTCAGACAATTAAAAGAAGCCTTGCGGCATGATGCCTTGTGTGGTGAGGCTTTACCTTGATTCTTGTGCATATGTGTCATTTAGAACATGCCTCGAATGTGATTTAAGGTGAAATTCTAGGTATGACCAAGCTTGGAAAATGACCTTAGGCCCATTTTGATAGCCACTTCACCCAAATGACTTCCCTCGACATCAATCCTAGTGAACCCATTTGAGCTTGTGACCATTCTTTGGCACCTTGTTTAACACCTTAACCTTTTTAGAACCTCTATTTTTGCACCCATCCTCCCTAATTGCTTGAAAGTGAAAAGTAGGCTAAAAGCCTAAGTTTAGGGGGGGAACGAAAAGACAACATAGGCAAATGCCTAATTTTAGGGGTTTATGTGATCAAAGAGGAGAAGAAAAAGGAAGCACTTCAAGTGCAAGGTAGCACCTTGAAATTGAATAAAAAATTACTCCAAAAGTTCAATCAAATAAGCAAAATAAAAAGAAAACAATTGGTGCTACCACACGAAGGTGATACAAGGAGCTTTGAATGATCATGATTAAAAAGGAGAAGCTTTGGTTGTGTGAGGGAGCAATAAGGTGAAGTCAAAGTAAAAAAGGTGAGCAATGTTTGAAATGATAACAAACAGCATTAGGGAGTTTTAGTCACTTGAACCAAATAAAATCCTCACCTTAGCCCTAGAAAACATCATAACCCACAAGTCCTTAGTGATTCCAAGATCGGCTACCCTACATTAGTGGCCACTTATGTAATGGGCAAGCCTATAGGTTGACATGTGTGCACTTAAACTTTCTTGAGAGAATGAGAGTCTTCTTAGTTCTCTATAATCCCTTTGTTTTGTGAATAACATAATTGTGAGTGGGATTCTCTCTTGTGCTAAGTGGCATTATGCACTTGAATTGAATCATGAAGTCTCTATCTCAATTGAGAGGAATGAATGAGACAAGTTGTGTGGCTAATCTCGAGGCAAACCTTGATGGTCCATGCCAATGACTTGTGAAGCTTTGTATCTGGTTTTGATTTACAAAATTCCCTTAATTTTAAATAAGAAATGAAGTCCTTTTGAAAAATGTTTTAAAATGATCTATTGCCTTTATGATGTGGTGGTTCAAGATTGAGATGAGCACAATAGTTGAGTCTTTTGCTTGAGTTTCTTTGTTTGTTATTTTTCTTAGTTTTTTAGAATAGAGTAGTCTTTTGTGCCTTGATTGAGTCTAGAGCATAGTTCATTCTTTACCTTGTGAGTATCTTCCTTGAGGACAAGCAATAGTTCAAGTTTAGGGGTTCGATAAGTTGGTAATCTACCAACTTTTTGAGCCTTTACTCATGATTTATTTATATGTTTTGATAAGATTTAAAGGGTTTTATGGCCTTTATTGATGTCTATGCAGATAGTTATGATCAACTGATGATATGCTTAGGTTTGTGTGTTTATGACTTGATTCAAGCGATAACAGAGTGCAGTGACATATTCCATAGCAAAATTCAAGGTCAGGATCCCTTCTAGTAGAGATCGAGGTTGTAGTATTTTCCAGTACTACCTTTGAGGGATTTTTACATAAGATGTGCTTTCCTTGTATATTCCTTAGATGACCCTAGTCTCAGTAGCGTCTACGGATTGGGAAAATTTGATTTGGAGCTTAGTTGGCTCCAGTTTCTATAGTGTTCATCGGTGGCATATGAGTCTACTCAGGGTTTTGATAGAGGTATTGATTTTCAATTGGATTTGGGTTTTAGAGTCGTGTGCTAGAAAGTTACTTTGGATGGTTCATGGAAGGTTCTTTTTAGTTGCAGTATCTTTGAGCTGGAAGGTAGCGAGTTTGGATAACTTAGCTCCTCTCTCTTAGTTTCGAAGTGATCATTGGATTTGGACATCCAGTCCTTGGATAACCGCTTAGTAAGGCTTGACTTGCCAGATTCCAGCAGTGGTCTTTCCAGACTTGAGGTCCATTTTACCTTGGTTGGATAGATTCAGTGGCGTCAATTTGAGGATCAAAGGTTTTGTAAATTATGTGATCAGGTTGAATGGGTTGAGGCCAGTAGGGCTGCTTTGGATTCTTATAGTACTGTGAGATTGATGTTCGCCTTGGTGTTCCAAGAGTTAGAGGCTTGATTTTGTTGATTCTACGAGAGGTTGTCCGTTGTATGGGATTCCAGCATTGGTTAGGCTCTTCCACTGTGGGAAAGGAGTTATGGTATGTGGGATTCTTTTAGAGTTGATGGTTTGTGTACTAGTACAGTAGAGCGGGTGTTATGATCCAGAGGGTGATTTGAAAGACTATGATGTTTTGAATAGTTAGGTGACGACCTTGGACTTCAGACATCTTTTCCCTTGCCTACAGGGTGGTTTGACTCGATATTCGCGGCATAGTGGACTTCTTTTTTTAGGTGAGGCTATTAAGGTGATCTTAAATTCGAATGGTGTTCATCCATGTAATTCCCAACAATTGTGTGCAAATTGCAGTTGGGCTCCGATGGTTGGTTCAGTTGGGTTTAGGTATAGAGGTTGATCTTAGTGAAGGTATCCGTCCATTGGTTGATGGTCAGTTGGGACAGGTTAATCCAGCTTTTGAGGATATGCTATGGGTTGGTATTTTTGATGTCAAAGGCTAGTAGACTAGATCTAGGCTTGGGTAGATTTTGAGTCTCAAGGTGACATCATTCGAGGTTGAGTATAGTGGGAACTATGGATCTCCAGTGGGTTAGTTGATGTTTTGATGGTGGCTTGAGTTTTCGACTTGTATGAAGATTCATGGTTATGGTGCAAAGGATTTAGGTTAGATAGATGGGTGTTGCGGATCAATAGATTCATGAGGTAGAGGTTTGGTTAGTGGTTTTTTGGGTGAACCTGGTTGTGGTGGTGAGGTTTTGAGTTTCATGTGTTGATCGCCTTGGTTATCTTAGTTTTGGTGTTGTGTTGGTGCATTCCAGTTGAGTTTCTTAAGGTTTGGTTTGGTTGATATACCTTTGGAGTTTTGGAGTTAAAGGTTGGAGTCTAGCTTGGCAAGTAAGGAGTTAAGGCTTGGTAGATTTTCTTTGGTTTAGCTCCATTGGGTGTCGTAAAGTTAGGGACGCTACCTAGGAGACCGAGAGAGTGGTGAAGGCTTAGTTTTCATCATTGTTTAAGTCTCTGGTGTTTCCTTTTCTTGACTTTTACAGACGAAAGTCCTTTTTAGTAGTGGATGATGTAATGACCCTTCAAGTTATTTATGGCCCAAAGTCATTTATGGCATGCTAGGACCAATAGTTTTGTGTCTGGGTTGTTCGTTTGGTTTTTATGGTTGTTTCCCTATTTTAGAGCTTTAACTTAGAAAATCATTGACTTCAGTTAAGATTCTTAGCAATCATGCTCGGAATCAAATTCCAACAATTCCGTTAGCTCAAGAGAATGAAATTTGGTCTAGTCAAACCTTTGGTCGGGATCTGGGAGCTTTTGGTTTGAAGTTCTCCCTCGTTCTGTGTTTTCAAGCCAATTGAAAAGACGACCTCAGATTGAAATTTTATCAGCATAGTTAGCTCTGGAATGTCACTTTTGGGCTAGAGGGACATTGGTTCGGGTCTCAAGGCATCTAAACTTGATTTTTGGCCTTAGGTTCCATTTTTGTTTTAATTGGCCTAAAGGTTCATTTTCAGCATGGGGCCAACTTTTTACTAAATCAACCTCTGTTGGGATTTTTTGTCAATTTCATTGAGTCCGAAATGTCATTTCTAGTTGAATAGCTGATGTGTCGGCGTTCTACGACATATTTGACTCCTTTAACTAAGAATAATCGTGAGTTTTCAAGAAACCGTTGTTGTTTTTGATGGGTTTTATGTTTAACTTGCAGGAACGTGAACTAAAACTGAAAAAGATGGATTTTTGACACTAAAGGGCTCTACTGGTTAGTGTGACGACTCACTTGATGAATCGTCAAGGTTCTGATGAGTCGTCACACCAACCGTCAAGCTAAACAGTCAATTTACTAGCAAGTCATCACTGGGCGGACGACTTACCAGAATTTTCCATCAAGTCGTCACAGGCCCAATGACTTACCAGAAAAATTCACTGGATAGTGGTGACGGATGGCTTGACGGCTCATCACCGACCTGACGGACCGTCAGGGAAGCCATCAAGCTTTGACAGTCGAAGTTCAGCCACTGCCTAAGAGTGACGGTTTACCTGACGGCCAGTCACATGCTTGACGGCCCGTCAGGCGACCCATCAACGCGACGCGGGATTCCGAAAATTCTATTTTTGGACTTTATTTCCTGGACTACTATAAATACCCTGCGTTAGGGTAATTTTATTATTCATTACCAAATATTTCTAGAGACTAATTGGGACAACTTTTTGAGAGGAAAAATACGACATACACGTTCCTTTCTTCTTCCTCGATTACTCTTGGGATTTTTGGCTTCTTGCTCTTGGATAATTGAAGTAAATTTCATACTATTTGTAAGAATCCTTCTCTTATTATGAATATGATTTTCTTCTATTACTTTAATAGCATGAGTAGCTAACTTCCCACAACTAGGGTTGTGGGAGCCATGGCAAAAGTAACAATATAGATTCCGGGTAGCGTAGGGTTCAATTTATATGTTGTCATGTTGTTAATCATTCGTTATTTACGTTTTCTAATGGATGCAAACATTAGACATACCTAGGTTTGATTTTCTTGAACAAAGAGATTAAAACTGGGAAATTTGATTAACTACGAGGATTCGAGACTACCAACTCTCGTCTTATGATTAATGCTGTAACTAGATTAATCTACTTGATGTTTAGGATTGAAATAAGAAAGTTCACCTTTTCAAGTTCGAGAGAATTGAAAAGGAAATTCATCTATTTGGTTAAGAAACCTTTAGATGATACCATTAATTCAATCACATCGTGGTATACATATAGAAAGAACTCGGTTAAGCTATGAGTCAAAATTGTTATGACGCCATGGTGAACACTACCCTAGTTCACCTCTTCTACTGAATTTTACTCGTTAAAACTTGCAATTTGTTATTTGAAACAATCAAAATTTGATCCATACAACCCCCCAACCCCCCATTTACCGGAAACTATTGATTATTAGTCATCTAATTCACTAACGACTTATTTTGCACCTTATTCCCTGTGGGATCGACCCCAACCTCTGTTGGGTTCTATATTTGACGAAGACCGCTTACGCTTCTTAATTTGAGGGTCCATTCATTGGAAATATGCCTTAGTCTGGCTGCTGCTGATGATGGTTGCTGGTGTGGCACTGCAGCGTGCGCCTTGGTTGGGCTTGCGCTGGCGCGCCTGCGCCTGTGTGCCCGCCCGCCTTGGCATACCAGCGCCCTTGTACCTTCTTGCCATCTCGACACCAGCGTGCATGTGGTGTTTGTCCATTGTAGCGCAAGCGCGCCCGCGCCCGCATGGCCACACCTGCCCTTGGGCGTTGGCAGCTTATAAAGCTGGCCATTTCTCTTCTTCTTCTTCTTTCTTTTCCGTCATTCCCAAAAATGTTTCCTACATAGAAATTAAACCCCAAACCTCCATTTTCACCCTTTTTCAATTCCAAAGCTTGGATGCATATGTATTTTTGGTCCATGCTTGTTTCTTGGATTCTATTTTGCTATGTTTTTGGGTTAGATTCCGTAATTTCCTTCTTTCGATTTCCTTGTTATTCTTAACTTGGGGAGGCTATTTTGAGCCCTTCCATTGGACCATTTCCACTAAATTTTGGATCATGTGCTCCCAAGTGTATTGGGAATATCGTAGTGTTTTCCCTTTTAGGCTTTGGATTGCGGGGTTCACGGGCCTTCTTGTGACCTGAATTTTGACCCGACTATACTTTTAGCATTATGGGTACCATTGGTTTTGTATTGACGCATAGAATATGTTGTTGATAGGATTTTCATGATTTGGGGCTTCATGAAACAGTTCGAACTTGGACAACGTTGTTCCAGCAGCTAATTGTTATATGACAAGTAGGTTACAGTCTTCCCAATGTTAGACTTTATGTATATAGGCTATTACTGCATTAATTGGCATCCTTGGGTCGGATTTTCTAGGTTTGCACCCCAGACCTTGTCCGTTCATTCTGTCTGTATTATTTCTTATGTTGGTTGTAGTATTCGATGTAGTGTTTTAATCTTACCTTGTGGCCCTTGTATACGCCTCTGGACCATAGATAGTGGGTTATTTAGGAATGTCCGCGAGTCCCGGATATCGAGTTATGATTTTAGGCTGGATATCTAGGTTGTGGAGCTGTTTGAGCATGTGTAGGGTTGATAGGTTATTTGTGAGTTGTTGGAATATTGTTTGTTTGCAATCATATCATTCATGCGAATTAATTTCTGCATTATTTTACTACTACTTTGGTGACAGGCCTACTATAACTGATTTTCTAAACTCTGCATGGCTCGAGGGCTCTTTTTCAGTATAAATGATTATAAAAGGGATTTGGAACTGATTTTTATGGATCTTCTTATAGAGTAAATGAGTTAAAATGATGATTTTGTCACCGGTTTTCACACTTATACTAGACTCGGGTAAGCCATAGTGCTAGACATGTTTACTACTGATGACAGATGATACTAGGCTCGATCAACACAAGTGCTAGACTTGTTTTACATTAGATTTAGACCCGGTTATGATCGGGCACCCTTATTGGTGTTTTTGAGACTTGATTCACTGATTTAAACCCGAATACACTTTGTGCAATCATTTCAAAATTTTGATCATTGGTTTAGACCGAGATACACTCTGTGTAGTTACACTTTGAGATTTCGCATTTTAGTATGTTGTAACGGACCTTCATGGACCCTGCTAATCTGGACCAGGGTCTACATGTTACGTGTGTCAGCGGAGGGGTATATGGTGAGTTGAGGTATTATGGGTGCATCCTCCTATAGATCCTACCTACTGGGCTAATAGGCGCTGAAGGAGGTAAGTACAAGGTTACTATCACACTGATTCCATCATATTATATCACATCATGTATATTGTATTCGGATCCACCCTTGTTTGCTTCTTGCTCAGTGTACGCTCTAGTAGTATGGGATTCCAAAGAGTTTGTTTTCACTAGTATGTGTTTCTCGGGTGTATGGGCACCCGTTGGGGCATTAAGTAGATCATATTACTGCTATCTTAGTGTAGTACTTGTTAGAGGCTTCAGATTATTGGTAGATTAGTGGATTCTTTCTCGTTGTGGTTTTGATTATATAGACTTGATCATTGATGGGTTAGCGGGTTCTATCTCTTTGTGGCACTGATTAGTGGCCTCCCGGTTATTTGTGGTGTATCTTGTTCTATCCTAAGGTTGTACTTATGAGATTGCATTCTGATTTTTCTTGTCATTAGAGTGGTGTTATTTGCATAAATTGGTTGGTATTATTATTCTAGCATGATTATATTCTTGGCTTTCCTTTTTCTTCCTTCTCTTTTATTGAGGTTACTGGTATACCATAATTCTTCTTAACCCTCCCTTTATATACATTATTGTTGCAAGGACCCCAGGTGTATTTTTCTTCCCTTCACTTGTGTTCTTTGATGTATATATCCCTTGTGGCTAGCATAGGTTGATTGTTTTATCGTTGTATTCTATATGTTCTAGCTTCTGTGTACTATTCTCTATTTGGTTCTGTGAATACCTTCTTTCATTCTGCTATTTACTCCTTTTATATATTATATGCGCTCAGTCGGTCTATGATGCCTACTGGGTACCCATTCATTTACAATTGGTGCTCATACTACACTTCTGCATCTTTCTGGTGTAGATTCTAGTATGAGCTTTAGTCGTTGATCGCGTGGATATTCATGTAGCTTTTGGATATTCGAGACTAGGATGAGCTCCTGACGATCGAGTCTTGATCATATCTCATCTTTTGGCATTGCTACTCTTTTATTCTTCAGAGACACTTGTATATTCTATTTTATTATCTTTAGTACCTTGTAATTTATTAGAGGAGCATGTACTATCGATATCAGGTCGTGGGATAGTGTAGTTTCCTTATGTATATGTCCAGTTGTTTTTCCTTCTGCCTTGTTGTATTATATATGCTTCTGCTTATTTCTTGTTATTGTGCGTGTTGGCTTAGGTAGTAGCCCATTACTTACCGTTTTGAGTTACGGGTATTGGTTTGCCTACTGGGGGGTTGTAGCTGTCATCATGACCTGAAAAATTGGGTCGTGACATTTCCCTTGACTACTTCTTGTATTTATAAGGATCCATTCATATTTCACCATCTGAACACAATGTAGAGAAGTGTTTGTTATGAGTTCCAATGTGCTCAAATACATGAACTTCAAGTATTTCAATATCCGCAACATCAATCACACTAGAGTCAGTTAAATTTGTACCCACCATGTCTGATGGAAATCTAACTAGGAAATTAAAACCCTAAGTTAAAAACAAAGAAATTAAGATATAGAATCTAGACACAAGTAGAGAAATCAATTGAATATATGATAGAGATATTAAAACATTTAATTGATCTATTAAAAAACACCTAAACTAAAGAAATGGACCTCAAGGGAATTTAATTCAACTTGCAATCCACTTTTCAAAGAAGAGTTATTACAAGCTTCAGCCAAGCTCTCAATTCTCTCAGGAGAAGATAAGTCTATAATCTATGCAAAAACTAGGTCTAAAAGTGAGCAATTCTCACCATTTATAGGTTAGGATATTTTATAATAAAAGTTTCCAAAAAGTGGTTCTTTGAGTAAGAAGTACAAATATAACCCTAGTTAGCCATTTAGGCCCTCTTTCCTTCTTCCCAAGCAATCATCAGGACATGAAACCCTCTCTTTGGCATCAAGGTGTGCTCAAGAACCTCTATCTTCATGAATAGTCCTTGTAAATATTAGTGGCCCCAAGCTTGGATCCTTTTAAGTGTCCTTGATGTAACTTGGATTGCCTCATTCGCTCCTTCTGGAAAAGAATTTGTCCTCAAATATAAAGGATCTCCATCAAAAGTATCAAAGAGTGAGAGATCACAAACACTGAAAGTGTTATGTACTTGATACTCCTAAGGAAGGTCAATCTTGTAGGAATTATCATTGAGCCTTTCAAGAACTCAGAACAGCCCATTACCACTTGGCATCAACTTGGTCTTACTCTTGGTTAAAGCTTCTCCTTACAAAGGTGTACCCACACCCAATCTCTTAGTTCAGGCATAACTCTCTTATGTCCCTTGTTTACTTTCTTGGACATATATTAATTCTTCTTCTCAAGGTTAAGTCTACCTTTCAGTGCAATTTCTTCATAGCCTCAGCCCTTTTCTTTCCATTTAAAATCAAAACAATATCTTGAAACAAAGGGGTAATATCTAAAGCGGATAGTGGATTAAAACCATAAACAACCTCAAATGGAGACATGCCAATAGTGCTATGAAAAACTCTTTTACAAGAAAACTCAATCAAAGAAAAAGGTTCTTTCAAGAAGTCAACTTCTCCTTTATCAGGGCTCAAAGCATAGAACCCAAGGTCCTATTGTCATGCCACAAATTCGAGTTGAGCAACAGGCACCTGATGCAAAACTTAGGCCAAAGTCGACCCTACTTAACCATTTGTCAATGGCACATAACAACCATACACAATCAAGAAAACCAATAAGTATATGTCGGCTTAAAAGTCAACCTCGACCAGCAAGGCCCTTGTTGACATCTCTAAATATAAAATAGATTCTCCCAATAATTTATGTAAAGCAATAAGCATGTAGCACATAAGTCCTATTTGGGCCATCAAGGCCGCCATGATATCTAAGAAATCATAAATGCTATGCAGATCATCGAGGCCACCATGATCTCTATACAGAAATTGAAAACATGTATATACAATGTAACCTAGGCCAACCAGCCACTAGACTTCCAACAATAACAACAACAAGGCCTAACTGGTTAACAAGATACAACCAATAAACATACAAAGCCAAAATGGCCACCATCATTGCTATGCAACCCAATAGACTAGTCTGCAAGCCTCTATGAATACCATAATTAGTAGAACATGTCCCTAACCTACCCAAAAATCTATAAACAGCAAAAAGGGCAAATATTTAAGACTCTAGCGACCCCTGGAAGGAAAGGAATCAACCAACCCGCTAAAAGCTCGCCTATGCTACCCGACAGGTCTATATTGTCATCGCTTAGAACTTGCAGGAACGAATGCAGTGCCCCCAGGTAATGGGGCTTCAATACAAAATAATGTACCGAGCATGTAAGGAAAACAGAAAACCAAAACTGAAGTGTAGGGACTAAATAAAAAGGTAGGTGTAAAGTAGAAGTACAATAACTTACCTTTCTGTAATAAGATACCATCTAACGCACATAGAAAATAATTACCTTAGCTAGCCCCCATAAACTGATAAGTATAAATAACCTACAATCACCATAAGTCCTAACAGGTGCAAATAGTCGCTAAATACCTATACTGGCCCCCTTACCTTGACCTCAATAATGATCTTATTTGAACTATCTGAATGTACATGGGTGATGAATCAACACAACTCTGAGGCTCTATGGTACAATATAAGTGCAACCTCGTTGGTACAATCTTCCCATCCCGTAGGTACGGTCTTCCCGGCCCATAGGCACAGTATGCTCATTTCAAAGGTGCGGTAATATAATGTAACTTCTTCCCCGAAGGTACAACCTACCCATCCCATAGGAATGGTCTGCCCAACCTAAAGGCACTATAATATAGTGTAATTGTTTCTCTAAAGTACAACCTGCCCATCCAGTAGGTATGCTCTACCCGGCCTAAAGGCACGGTAATAGTAATCAGAATGTAATCTCTAAAACCCTATAGTGTCAGTGTTCCCTAAGGCTAAAACAAGCTCATAGGCGGCAGCAAGATGATACAAACAACACAATAATATCATGTAATTATAGGTGACCTAAAGACAATCATAACATGCTTTTCTAGGCTGCTAAGTAAGTAATAGAGTGTTGATGTAGTCGCTATATCATGATATGGAGAAAAACACAATACTACAAGGCCACAAATCGAATAACGACATTACAAAGGCTATATAAGCTTTGGCCTTAAAGGTCATGCTAGAAAGTGAAAAGGAAGCCTTAACATACCTTTCAACCAAAGCCCCAAAGATGTCTGTACGAAGATTGACTAAGCAAGGTAATGCAACAATTGCTAGAATCGACAAGGCTGCAAGAACAAGCCATAGACAATTGATAAAGCACTAAGGTCACCACTATCACTATCCCACTTCAACTTAACAAATTACATTATAATCTCTACCAAACTAATAGCTAATAACCACAAAAAAAGCTATAAACTTCTCACAAGAGCGACGAGCTCCCTAGGCAATATAACAAGTCATATTTCACTCTGTTTATTCTAATAACCGGCATATGAAACCCCGATAAAATAAACACCAATACTTCCAACACCTTAAAACAAAAAATATAAAACAATAATAACCCAACTTAATAGGACAAAGGGGCTTCCCAGAGCCACGATATCCAAAATACCACTTCGTCGCTTAGAACTCTATAAAATGATACTAGAACATGGAATTACGAAGGAGTGTCCTATGAGGAAGGTTATCCAAACAAAAAGCTTTTCAATCCCAAGCTAAAAAAGATGCCTCCTTGCAGTAACAACAAATGGAGCCAAATTCAACAAGAGACTACTACAAGTCATCGGAAACTAAAACCTTTTACGACTAGAAGCTTAGAATCTCGATTAAACAATTAGATAACTGTATGGGATCCTTACCTTGCCTATATAACTCCATAGCAACTGCCAAATACTCAATAAACATGTTCTAACTCGTTGACACAACACCCATGGATATGCTCCATGAAATCAATGGGAAAAACTATACCAAAATAACGAGTTTGCGATGCAGAGTAACTTTCGTTAAACTTCCGAATTGAAAGCATCAAAGTCCATGGAGGATTAAGGGGATTTACCTCTTATTTTAAGTAGTTTTTGGTTGATTATTCTGAATTAAAATGAAGGATAAACATTATTTATAAAGATAAACCGAATAGGGGCTAGGGGACCCACCTTGACGTACCTGCTTGTGCAGTCTTACGAAAAATCCAAATATCTCACTATTTTGAAGCCGTATAGACAAAAGCTTTAGTATGTTGGTAACTAGACTCGTAGACCTTTGATTTAGTAGGTTGGGGGACTTATAACTCTTTATAGATTGGGAAAAATCATTGAGACATTTGACCAAAATTTTTAGAGAATTTCTTAACGGAATTTACAATAACTTCTGCCGACTTTTATTTTGCAACTTGCTTGACTTCAAAACATAACATACGACCATTGTGCAAATATAATACTTCATGAAAAATCCTTCCTACATATTAAGAACTCTTAGTCTTACCCCAAAAATATGAGTTAGTCCAACGTTCAAATGGGTGGAGTGTTACATCCTCCCCCCCAGGGACATTCGTCCTCGAATGAAGATAATGTACATGGCATCACATGAAAGATCACAAGAACTTATAAAATACCAAAGTAACAGAATTCAAGTACTCAAATATGGGTCTACTATCTAGTGAAGAAGTGGGGATATCTGGACTTCATGTCCTCTTTAGAATCGCACACCATCTCTTCAATACTATGGTTCTGCCATAACAATTTCACTGAAGCTATATCGTTATTCCATAATCTCCTAATCTGGCTGTATACTATGGCTACATAGATTACTTCATAAGACAGTTTCACAACCCAGGAACTGGGTTGCGATGGTGCCTACGTAACAACTCAATAGGCAAGCCAACCCAACGATGCATAAGTAAAATAAAAAAATTCAAATAAAGAAAGCGGAAGAGAAATATGAGAAAATAGGGGCCAACAGTATAATTACATACCAACTGTAATAAATATACAACAATGACCATATAGTGACAAAGAAGACAATACATATATACAAGACCCAACCCTGGACCTAGTGTCACTGATATAAGAGCGTCTAAAGTACGGAGTAGCTATACAACATGTCCTGTCTATCCAAAATACTAAATATAGACAGAAATGTATATGAAAAGCAGTAAAAGTATCCAAAATGCCAGCAGCCTCACCACGATCCGAACAACAGGTGGCCACGAATGACAAGAGTATCAGCGAGGGTGACTCGTACTAAGTGCTGCATAAGAATAAGATGCAGAGTGTAGTATGAGTACAAAAATAATGGGTACACAGGAATTATAGGCCAACCGAGCTTAGAAAAATAATATATAATATAAATTATAGGAAAGTAAGCTAGCTATAGGGATCCACCTAAATCTAGATATCAGTGAAAAATAGAGCTAACTGAGCTGACAGATAAGATAATAATGATAATCAAGGAAATAGACAATTTAAGTTCACTCAAGTCAATGCAATGCGATGGGAGATGATGTGATGAAAAAATATAAAAACCTAGTATCTGATACCCCTAGCACCTAAAATTTAACCTCGATCTCATCAACAAATGCATAAAAAGTAATACTCAGAAATGTGCTCCTCGGGCCTCCCAAAATCAAACATCGAGCTTATCAACATAAAAGTAAATGTGGAAAAGGTCTGGGAACATCCCTCGAACTAGCATAAAAGTGGTACTTTTCTATCCTTTCTGAAACCAATTATGAAATATAAGATAGTTCTTTTACAAGTTCAAAAGGCATGATAAAGTGTCAAATCTTAAGTTTGGACCAAAAGACTCGAAATTCCTTTCCTTTGTATACCTCTAGCCATGTAAATGAAACATGAATATGTAAATTTCCAAAATGAGAGAATATATCACACGACCGAGATAAACAGGGCAAAACACCCTCCAAACAAGAGGACTGACCTCCATCCAATATGTGTTATGGCCTCAGGCCCACAATTACACATCAATGGTAAATAAAATTGAATGAATGGAAAATAACCACGAAAAATAACTAGAAGCACCTACTCTACCTCTAAAACCTCCTAAAAGAATTCTAAGGATTCTAGGCTAACCACAAAAATTCTACAAGCTCCTAAACTAAGGATAAACAGTATAATTCTACTCTACGATCCTGAAATGACCAATTTATACAATCACATGATTTAAGACTATTTCTACTATATGATACTACCTAATGTTCCAAAAATTTATAAAATATAGAATCTAACTAAGCCAAGTCTAAGAAGGAAACCATAACCTACCTTAGGGCTAAAACGCAAACACGAACCGTCACTCATGTGCCTTCCCCTTTCAACTAGCCTCAGAAATATGCCATGCTATCAAGAAATTAATCCAGGTCTCAAGACGAGAAGAATGATACCCATATTGCTATACTGAAAAATTAGACTGCAAATCAGGTAAGAAAATGACCCTCGAGGCCTGTGCAATGAAATGGAAAATAAATTCCATAATTATTTTCAGAACAAGTTTAGGAATCCATTCCCAATAGTTGAGTGGAAATGGGACTCAATTTGGTGTCCAAAATAGCCCCGAAGTCACTTGATCAAGAGGGAATTAACAAGGAATTCAACGGATTAAGGAAGAAAATTTGAGAATGAGATGACGAAAAATGAGGGAGGGAACATAGCGATCTTACTAGGAATGTTTGAGGTGAATAATACTCTTATCCCAACTCTTGAAGCTAACTAGAAATGGGGTTTTTCAGAAAATAGGAGAAGAAACTGAAGTTTATATAGAAACTCAGGTACCTTCGCAAAAACGGTTTTTTTTTTTGCAAAAGCAAACGTCACAAAAGCGACAAACCCTCCACAAAAGTAGAGGTCACTTTTCACTCGTGCCTCTGCAAAAGTGAAGGTTCTTCACAAAAGTGGACCTTTTGCCATAAATGCGATATCTGCAAAAGAGGCCAAAGGTCGCAAATGCAGACACACCAGCAACAGCAAAAACCAGCTGAAGTTTAAGGCTAAAAAGTCACCTGATGGACCCTCGGGATTCATCTGAGTTCCATAGACACAAACGAACTATGCTACTTAACCAAAAATGGCATTCTGGACTCAACCGAATAAACAAAAATCCCAATAGAGATTGTTTTAATGAAAAATGGGCCCTACGTCCAAGAACTAACCTTTACCAAAATGGAACGTAATAGCCCTAAATAAGTCTAGAACCCTTGGGACCCAAATTAAATGTTCCTCTATACAAAAGTTGATATTCTGGAGCTAACAGCATTGAGGAAATTTTCATCCGAGGCTGTCTTCTCCAAATAATGACCAAAGTCAACTCTACAAGGCTTAAGAGTTTTAAAACAGGGAAATGAGCTTAAAACACAAATGAACGATTAGGGAACCAAACCATCAGTTCTGGCAAGTCATAAATGACCTGTAGCCGATGTGGGAAAGCTCGAATTGTGGAATAGCATTAAAAACAAAAAAAATGACATAGAGGGTTATTACAACATCCACTATTAAAATGATTTTCGACCTCAAAAGATAAAGAAAGGAGGATACCTGAAGGCTCGAAAAAGTGAGAATAGTGGGTCCACATGTTGGACTCAATCTCCCAAGTAGCCTCCTCGATAGGATGATGCTGCCACTGAACCTTAACTGATTGAATCTCCCTGGACCTCAACTCCCTAACTTGCATATCCAAAAAAATCAACAGGCTCATCCTCAAAAGCAAAAGACTCATCCAACTGAACAGAATCCCACTGAAGCATGTGTGACTCATACAGAATATACCACCACATAATAGAAACATAAAAAATTTGGTGAACATCGGAAAGAGCAGGAGGCAAGGCCAATTAATAAGCAACTTCTCCAATACAACAAAGGTCTCAAATGGTCCAATGAACCTAGGACAGAGCTTGACCTTCCTACCAAACCTCATCATGCCCTTCATGGGCGGCACCCGAAGGAACAAACGGTCACAAATCATGAATTCTAAATCTCGAACCCTCCAGTCAGCATAACTATTCTTCCTACTCTGGGCAGTGTAAAGTCTCTCCTAGATGACCCAAACTTTATCCATCGAATCAAGAAGCAAATCAGTACCCCATGGTATAACCTCAAAGGCATCAACTTAACCCACCGGAGATCTGCACCATCTACCATACAAAGCGTCAAATAGAGCCATCTGAATGCTTGAATAGGTCAGAATTGTGAAAGAAGAGATGATCAACAAAAATACTGATGAGAATAGAACAAAGCTCAATTGGGTGAATGCTG
Source organism: Jaltomata sinuosa (assembly GCA_003996215.1). NCBI lineage: Eukaryota > Viridiplantae > Streptophyta > Magnoliopsida > Solanales > Solanaceae > Jaltomata > Jaltomata sinuosa. The sequence goes on from QJPP01000422.1 coordinate 360,683, forward strand.
AATATATAAGATACATGAAATTGGAGGAGGCTATTCTTAAGCAAAAAAACCAACTTCAGTGGTTTAAGGAGGGACATGCCAATTCCAAATACTTTCATGCTTTAATGAGAGGTAGAAGAAGAAGGCTCTTTATCCACAAGATTTTTGATGATCAGGGTGAATATATTCAAGGTGATGATGTTATTGCTACTGCTGCCTGTGATCATTTCCAAAAGATTTTTTCTGGGGAAGAGAAAGTGATTAATAAAGAGGCTCTTAGTTGTATCCCCAGAATGGTTACCGGTGAACAGGACATGAGTCTTCAAGCTATGCCTAAAATGGAGGAAATTAAGCAAGTTGTGTTTTCCATGAATCCTAATTCTGCGGCTGGACCGGATGGAATGAATGGTAGATTTTTCCAAGCTTGCCGAGACATTATTTGCTCAGATCTTCTAGATGTTGTACAATCCTTCTTTTGTGGTCACACCATGCCCAAATATTTTTCACATGCATGTTTGGTTTTACTCCCAAAAGTAGATCATCCTAATAAGCTCTCAGATTTCAGACCTATAAGTCTTAGCAATTTCACCAACAAAATCATTTCCAAACTTCTTTGTTTAAGACTTGCCCCTATAGTTCCTCTACTTATCTCGGACAACCAGTCAGGATTTGTTAAAGGTAGAAGCATCTCGTAAAACATTATGCTTGCCCATTAAATTACTCGCAACATTAAGAAACCAAATAAGGGTGACAATGTTGTCATCAAGTTTGACATGGCAAAAGCGTATGACAGAGTTTCCTAGTCCTTTATTTGTCTTATTTTGAGAATAATGGGATTTAGGGAGATCTTCATTGATATGGTATAGAGAATCATGGCAAACAACTAGTACTCAGTCATTATAAATGGTTCAAGACATGGCTTCTTTCATTTGACTAGGGGTCTCAAGCAAGGTGACCCACTTTCCCTGGATCTATTCATCCTTGGTGCTGAAATGCTTTCGAGGATGCTTAACAACCTCCACAACCACCACTTGTACCAAGGTTTTTATATGGAGAAGAATGAGCCTCAAATTAATCATCTGAGCTTTGCGGATGATGTGATTATATTCTCCTCGGTTAAGGAAAGTTCCCTGAAACTTATTATGTGTGAATGTCTCCGGCCAGCTTATTAACCAGGACAAAAGTCATTTCATGATTCCTTCAGATACTCTACAAGATATTATTGATACTATTAAAGTCACCACTGTCTTCTCTCAGAAAGATAGTCCTATCACTTATTTAGGTTGTCCACTGTACATTGGATGCCCAAGAGTGATATATTTTCAGATATGCTGCTAGAAATAGAGGTTGGCAAACTAAGATGCTTAGCTTTGGAGGAAGAGCTACTCTTGTTAAAATTGTGCTCCAATCCATCCCAATTCATATTCTCTCGGCTATATCACCTACCAAGACTACTATCAAGCAAATCAAATGTCTTACTGCCGACTTCTTTTGGGGTTGGGATAAAGAGAAAAGAAAGTGTCACTGGGCTTCTTGGGAAACTCTGAGCTTTCCTTATAATGAATGGGGTATAGGAGTAAGATCATTATATGATATTTGTCTTTCTTTCCAATACAAGCATTGGTGGACATTCAGAACCAAAAATACTCTTTTGGGGCAATTTCTTAAAGATAAATATTGTCAAAGAGCCAACCCAGTTGCTAAGAAATGGGACACTGGACAATCCCATATGTGGAAACACATGACGAAGAACAGGTTAGTTGCTGAGACACACATCCAGTGGATTATTCATTCCGGTTCATGTTTCTTATGGTGGGATGACTGGTTGGGAGTGGATCCTATCTAGCTACAAAAGATTCAATTCTAGACCCAATAACATCAAGATCTCGGAGCTCTTAATTAATGGCCACTGGAATGAAGAGCTAGTCAGACAGATTGTGCCTCCTCAATTAATCTCCATGATTCTCAACACTAATTTGCAATTACAGGAAGAGGTTCCGGATCAACCTGTCTGGAAACCTAATGCTAATGGACTGTTTACTTGTTCTTCGGCATGGGAGATAGTGAGACAAAAGAAAAACAAGACTATGACCAATATGCTCACTTGGCACAAGCATATTCCGTTTAAAGTCTCATTTCTCTTGTGGAGGGCTCTTAGAGCCAAGCTGCCAACAAACGAGAAAATTACATCTTTTGGATATGAACCTGTTGATTTATCATGTTGCTACAGACCTGGTCCCGACACTATCGAGCACATTTTTGAAGATGGTCATTTTGCTAGGCATATCTGGAAAGGTTTCTCGGATTCTTTGGGTAATATTTTGCTCATACTCCGTTAAGGAACCTTTTTATGAGGTGATGGATCTCCAATCATAACAATGAAATTCACAAGCTTGTTCTTCATGCTATTCCAATCTTTATTTGTTGGAATCTATGGAAGAATAGAGGTGCAAGTAAGTACGGAGGGAAGCAATCCAATCCAGCTAGAGTTAAGTTCTCTATTATTAAAGACATCACCAACCTTCTCAATGTTACCTTCCCTTATATTAAACGGCTTGCTCACTGGGCAGATTTGATTTTACTAGTGGAAAATTGTAAACATGATACTAGGGTTGTTAGAGACTGTTGGAATAAACCCCCGCCTACTATGATCAAACTTAATACAGATGGGAGTGCTATTGATAATCCGGGCAGCATTGCAGCTGGTGGCATAGTTAGATATCACAAAGGCAATTTTATTTTTGCATTTGCTACACCACTGGAAATTGGTACCAACAAACAAGCGGAGATCAAAGAGGTTATCTACGGTCTCACTTGGTGCATTCAACATGGTTATGGCAATGTAAACCTTGAGGTTGACTCGGAGTTGCACACTAAATGGCTCAATCATACTAGTAAACCTCCACGGAATATCCAAGAGTATCTGGCAACTCTTCTAAACTTAACCAATATCTTGAGAATTTTCAATGCAATCATACCTATAGGGAAGCAAATTATGTGGCGGACAAGCTTTCAAAACATAGTCATCAGTTGGACACTCCGTAATATTTCTACACTAATGATCACTTACCGGAGAAAGCAAGGTGCTACGATTCTAGAAATTGTTCCATTACCTTGGTTGGTCAGGCTTGATAGAGTCGCCTTTGGGACTTCAGTTGAAAGTGTTTTTGTAATTTGGAGCTTCCCGGAGCAGTTTAACCCTAGATAACGCCGTTCCCGCAGCTAGTTATCTGATGAAAGGTAGGTTATGGCTTTCCTACCTAGATTCTGCGTATATAGGATATAACTGCATTAATTAACATCCTTGGGTGAGTTATTATAGGTTGGTACCCCAGACCTTGTCCACCTTGTTCGTCCGTTATTTCATGCGTTGTTTGTAGTATTCGCGTAGTATTATATATTACCCTTGTGGTCTTGTGTGGACTTGTATTGACTCTGGAACATAGATTGTGGGTTATTGGGGAATGTCCACAAGTCCCGGACATAGAGATTATCCTTTTAGGCTGGTTATGTCTGTTGAGTAGTTGTTGGGCCTGTACAGGGCTGATAGGAGTTGTTGTGAGCCATTTGGCTACTTTTATATTTGTGTTCGAGCATATCATCCATGAAAAAGGTTTTCCCCTGCATGTTTTACTACAGTTTTGGCTGCGATCCACTACCAACAGTTTTCCTAAATTTGCATAGCCCTGGGGGGCCCATTTTTTTGTACTGTTGATGATCGAAAAGGGGATTTTTGGATGTTTTTGCACTGATTTTATTACTGGTATTAGTCTCTGCGAGGCAGAGCACCAGACTTGATTTTATTACTGGTATTAGTCTATGTGGGGCAGAGCACCAGACTTGATTTTATTACTGATACTAGTCTCTGCGGGGCAGAGCACCAGACTTGATTTTATTACTGATACTAGTCTCTGCGGGGAAAAGCACCAGACTAGATTTTATTAGTGATACTAGTAACTGCGGGACAGAGCACCAGACTTGATTTTATTACTGATACTAGTCTCTGCGGGGCGGAGCACTAGACTTGATTTACTACAGTTTTAGACCCGGTTATGCCCGGGCACCCTTGAAGGGGTTTTGAGGCATTTTCTACTACTTTAGTCATGGACAGGGTCTGGGCATGCATATTCGAGACTGGGTCTCTATCTTGATCCCGAACTTGCTTCCGAATGACATGTCTTGATACTGAGTTTTAGTATGGGGTCGGGGACCTCCATGGACCTTGCCGCTCTGGGCCTGGGGCTTCGGGCTGCGTGCGCCGGAGAGAGGGGTATACGGTGGAGTAGAGGTATACGAGCTGAGACCTTCCATGGAACCTGCCTGCTGGGCCGGATTGGCACCGGAGGAGGTACATACAGAGGTTCTATTTCACACATCATATCATACATTGGATTCCACCCTTGTTTGTTGTGTGTTCAGTGTATGCTCTGTTAGTATGGGATGCCGGAGGGTTTTCTTTCACTCGATTGTGTTCCTCGGTTTTATGGGCAGCCGTTGGGACTGTAGGTAGACTATATTTACTCCTGTATTTATTTAGAGATTGTCTTGGCACTCGGTTAGTGAAGGATTAGTGATGGTTAACCTGTTGAGGTTTCAGTTGTGGGATATCTGATTATTGTGAGGGCTAGGGAGTCTTATCTTATTGAGGCACTTTTGTGTGGCCTTCAGAGTAGAGTGTGAGACTCTGGTTCAATTCTTGTGGGAAGCTGAGTGGTATCTCTCAATTATTATGGTCTAGTTATTTCATCCTAGGGTGGTACTTGTGAGGTGATGCCCTGGTTATGCTATCATGTGATTGGATTGGTGTTATGATTTCCTTATACTGGTTGATTCAATTTTGAGTATGTTAGAATGCTCTCCGTATTTTCCTTCTACTTGAGGTTACTGGTATACCGCCATTTTCTCAACTCTCTCTCTACTTACTTATATTGTTGTACAAGGACTCCAGGTGCGTTCTTCTTTCCTTCACCAGTGATTCTGTGTGATTGTATCTTTGTGCTATCATGTGTTACTTGAATCTCTTGGTTATGGATGATCTGTGCTAACTCCTTGTGCCTTGCTTATTGCTTTAGTGACTACTTTCTTGCTATCTGTTACTTACTGCTCTTATATCTTATATGCGCTCAGTCTGCCGATGATACCTACTGAGTACCCGTGGTTTTGGTGCTCATACCATACTTCTGCACTTTTTGGTGCAGATATTAGCTGAGCTTTCGTTGTTGAACGCATTGGAGACTCGTGCAGCTTTTGGATCTTCGAGACTAGAGTGAGCGCCTGATGGTCGGGGCTTGTCTACATCTCATCTTTTGTACTGTTACTCTTTGTATATTCGGAGTAAGTTGTACTTATCATTTTGTTACGTCTAGCACTTGTATTCTATTAGAAGCTTATGTACTTTAGATACCAAGTCTTGGGGTTGGTGGAGTTTCATGATGTATATATTCGGGTAATTTGCTTCCGCGTTGTCTTATCTTTACATTCTGCTTCTACTTATCTCAGCTTGTTGAGTGTATTGGTTAGGTAGTAGCCCATTACTAGCTGTTTCGGGCTACATGAATTGGTTCGCCTACTGGGGGGTTGTAGGTGCCATCATGACTTGAGAAATTAGGTCGTGACATTCAGAAAGCTCGCCTCACACTTATCTGACCACAGGAAGGGAACATTCTTCTGAGTCAATCTAGTCAACAAAGCTGCTATAGAAGAAAACCCTCCATTAACCATCATGTCATAACCTGCCAACCTGATGAAACTGCAAACCTCGGTAGGAAAAGTAAGCCTAGCCCAATCATAAACTATCGCAATCTTCACCGGATCCATCATAATCCCATCCTTGGACACAACGTGCCCCAAGAATTCCACAAGCTCAAGCCAAACCTCACACTTAGTGAATTTGGCATACAATTGATGGTCTAGTAAGGTTTGCAGTAGAACTCTCAGATGCTTCTCATGCTCTTCTCAACTTCTCATACCAGAATATCGTTGATGAACAAAATCACAAAGGAATATAGGTAGGCTCTGAACACACGATTCATCAAGTCCATAAAATTTGTTGAGAAATTTGTCAACCCAAAAGACATGACTAGGAACTCATAATTGCCATATCGAGTCCTAAATTCAGTCTTTGGGATGTCTGCAGCCCTAATCCTCAATTGGTGATACTCGGAACTCAAGTCAATCATAGAGAACACTGCTACACCCTATAGCTGGTCAAGCAAATCATCAATCCGCGGCATCGAATATATGTTCTTAATTATCACCTTATTCAACTTCCTATAGTCAATACACATACGCATGGACCCATCTTTCTTCTTTACAAACAAAACCTGAGCACTCTAAAGAGACACACTAGGCCTGATGAACCCTATACTCAATAGATCTAAGAGTTGATCCTTAAGCTCCCTTAACTCAGATGGTGTCATCCGATAAGGTGGAATAGAAATAAGTTGAGTGCCCATCTCAACATTGATGGAAAAGTCAATATCACAATTAGGAGGAAGATCCAATAGATCAGAAAGAAATACATCCAAATACTGATAAGCCACATGAGCTGACTCAGGTGAAGGTGTGGTGGAACTAGTATCATAGACGTAGGCAAGATAGGCCAAGAACCCCTTCCCAACCAAATGTTGGGCGCTCAGGAAAGATATAACTCCCCTTGGCATATGGCTATCGACACCCTTCCATACTATAGGAGAGATATCAGGCATCTATAGAGTAACAGTCTTGGCAAAGCATTCCAAGACCGCATGTTAGGGAGACAACCAATCCATGCCTAAAATCACATTGAAATCAACCATATCTAGCACAATCAGGTCTACCCACATGTCATAGCCTAGGATAATCACCACACAAGCCCGATGTACATAATCCACTACTAAAGAATCTTCTACTGGGGTAGCTACTTGAAAATACACAAGCAATAACTCACAAGTAGACTCCAGACGAGTAGCATAGTAAGCAGACACATAGGAGAATATAAACCCCAGATCAAACAAAATAGAAGCTGACTGATGACAAATAAAGATCATACCTGTGATGATAGAATTTGAAGCCTCAGCCACTGGATGGCCTAAAAATGCATACATGTGGCTCCGACCACCATAACCACTTGATCTACCAGAGTGAGGACCGCCTCTAGTACCTTAGGGACCACCCCCTACTACCATGTGCACTACTTTTGGCCAATAGTGCTGGAGCCCTGGGGGCCTGAACCATCTGATCATATCGCCTACGGTACTATAATGATGTACACTCTCTGGCAAAGTGGCTAACTCACCACACTCGTAACAAGCCTGGCCATGCATACCCCACTATGAATACCCGACTGAATTAGACGACTACCATGGCCTTTGGACCCACAATAAGCAACTCCCAAAGACTGAATCAAATCCTGACTACTCTGGGGCTCAGCAATCTGTAATGCCACTTGAATAGGCCGGCTCAGCTGGAAGCGTTGCTAGTGCTGACCCCTACCAAAGTAGCCTCTGCCACGCATCTGTGAGCCATTATAACTGCCCTGATGGAGAGGCCCCTTATCACTACCCCCTTAGGCCTCACGAATTACACCCTCAATAGTATGGGTATGGTCTGCTACCTCCAGGAAGGACTGGCCTTATGCTACCATACCCTATGTAGCCAAGCAAAGATGTAAGGTCAATTCTAGAGGAAAGCAACTCACCCTCTCATGCTCGGTGTGCATATTTATAGTGGCATGCCTAGATAACTCATGGAAGAGAACATCGTACTATTAAATAGACATAGAGCCCTACTATAACATGGAGAATTGATCCATCAACCACTCTTGCATAGTGCACGATACATATTTATAGAAAAAAGCTATGGAGATCTACTCCCAAGTAAGTGGTGGTGACCTGACTTGCCTACAAGCTATATACGATCTCCACCACTATTTTACTGGACCATCCAACTGAAACATTGTATAATCTACTCCGTGCGACTCAACCAACCTAAGATTATGCAATCTCTCCTGGCAACTAGTCAGAAACTCATGCGCATCCTCCCTATGAGCACCTAATAAACTCCGGGGACCCAATCTGAGAAACCTACCAAGCATATTCTGCTCCTCAGAAGACATAACGAGCCCATCTGGAATAGGCTGGATGATAGTAGAAACTGGAAAAACCTCTAATGGAGACATAATAGCAAGCTATACCTCTTAACCCTGTACCGCTGCCAGGGCTGAAGTCTGAGCCTCATCTCTGACCTGAGAACAAATCAGAGTACCAGGCAAAGCTGATGGTTGTTATGTACCTTCAAGAAATCCAAGAAAGTAAACTAAAATGTCTTGTAGCACTAGAGTAGCCACAAAACCTACTATATGCTGGGCTGGCCCCACACCCTCTAGCTCATACTGTACCTCCTACACCACAATATTAGGCTCTACTGATGAAAATCTAGTCTTAGCCTGAGCTGTCACCACAGCCCATCCCCTACCTCGACCTCTAGATCTACCTCTACCCCGTCCCCTACCTGGGCCTCTAACTATAGGTAAAGGGGTCTCGTCCTCACCTACTGCTAATCTCCTTCTAACCATCTAAAAAAGAGTGAAACAAAAGATACTTAGAAGTTTATAAGGTCAAGGACGCATGATAAAGAATCAAATAATATGGAATCTTTCCTAGGAATACCATATAACGTCTCACATATAGGATACAAACATCATTGTACCAATCCATGAGACTCTACTAGACACTTTGATCTTGTACTGGCAAGATCGGTGAACCTAGAGCTCTGATACCACTCTATCATGACATAGAAACTAGGCCACGATGGCGCCTAGACAACTACCCCCCCTCCAGTAGGCAAGCCAACCCAATGATGCAGAAGTAAAATAAAATAATTCAAATAAAGAAAGAGGAAGAGAAATTTAAAGAAAGAGGGTCCAACAATATAGATAAAAACTAACTATAATAAATATAGAACAATGTCCCTATAGTGATCGAGAATACAATACATATACACAAGAACCAACCCCAGACCTGGTGTCACCAGTACAAGAGCGTGTAAAGTATGGAGTAGTTATACAACAAAGACTGTCTATCCAAAATATAAAATATATACAAAAATGTAGATGGAAAGTAGTAAAAGTCTCCAAAATGCCAGGAGCTCACCATGATCCAAACAACATATGGCCATAAATGACAAGAGGATCAACAAAGGTGGCTCGTACTAGGTGCTGCATCAGAAAAAGATGCAGAGTGTAGTATGAGTACCAAAATAACGGGTAACCAGTAGGCGTCATAGGCCGATCGAGCTAAAAAAAGGTAATATATAATATAAACTATAGGAAAGTAAACTAGCTAAAAGGATCCACCTAAATCTAGTTATCAACGGAAAATAGAGCTAACTGAGCTAACAGGGAAGATAATAATGATATTCAAGGTAGTAAAGAATCCATGTGCAGTGAAGCCAATGCAATGCAACGGGAGATGATGTGATGCAAAAATATAAAAACTCGGTATCTGGTACCTCGAGCACCCAGAATTTATCTTCGATCTCATCGACGAATGCATAAAAAGTAAAACCTAAATATGTGCTCCTTGGGCCACCCAAAATTAAACATTGAGTTTATCAATGTAAAAGTAAAGATAGAAAAAGTCCAAGAACGTTTCTCGGACCTGCATAAAAGTGGCACTTTTCTATCCTTTTTGAAACCAATGCCAAAATATAAGATAATTCTTTTACTAATTTGAAATTCATGATAAAGTGTCAAATCTCAAGTTTAGATAAAAAAAATACCTGATATTCCTTTCCTTTCTGTATTGCTAGCCATGTAAATGCAACAGAAACATGTAAATTTCCAAAATTAGAGAATATATCACATGAAAAAGACAAACAGGGAAAAACACCCTCCAAACAAGAGGACTCACCTACAACTCCATCTAATCTGTTCTATGGCCTCGGGCCCGCAGTTACACATCAATGATAAATAAAATGGAAGCAATGGAAAATAACCATGAAAATACCTAGAATCACCTTCTCTACCTCTAAAACCTCCTAAAAGCATTCTAAGGATTCTAGGCTAACCACAGAAATTCTATATGCTCTAAAACTAAGGATAAATAGTATAATTCTACTCTACGGTCCTGAAATGGACAATTTATACAATCAAAGGATTTAAGCCTATTTCTATTCTACGATACTAGCTAACATTCCAATACTTCATAAAATATATAATCTAACTAAGCCAATTCTAAAAAGGAAACTGTAACCTACCTTGGGGCTAAACCGCAAAAATGTATCATCACTCATTTGCCTTACCCTTCTGAACAGCCACAGAAAGCTGCCACGCTATCAAAAACATAATACAGGTGTCAAGACGAGAAGAATGACACCCATATTGCTATACAAAAAATTAGGACGGATATCGGGTTGAAAAATAACCCTCAAGGCCTGCGCAATGAACCAGAAAACAAATTCCATAATTATGATTACAATGGGTTTAGGAACCCATGCCCGAAAGATGAGCATGAACGAGACTTGTTTCAGGGTCCAAAACAGCCCCAAAGTCCACTTGATTAGGAGGGAATTAACAAGGAATTCAATGAATTAAGGAAGAAAATTCTAGAATGAGATGACGGAAAAAGAGTGGGGGAAGAAAAAAAACTTACCGAGAATGTTTTAGGTGAATAATATAGTTATCCAAGCTCTTGAAGCTCACTAGCAATGGAGTTTTTGGAAAATAGGAGAAGAAATCAAAGTTTATATAAAAACTCAGCTATATCCATAAAAGCGGTTGTTTTTCCTCAAAAGCAGACATAGCAAAAGCGACAAACCTTCCACAAAAGCGGAGGTCACAATTCACCCACGCCTTCACTAAAGTAGAGGTTCTTCGCAAAAGAGGTGTCAAGAAAAGTGGACCTTTTTCCTCAAATGCGATATTCGCCAAATTAGCCAAAGGTCGCAAATATGGACACACCAGCAACAACAAAAACCAGCAGAAGTTTAAGGCTAAAAAGTCACTTGATGGACCCTCGAGATTCATTCAGGGTCTCATAGAGACAAATGAACTATGCTACTCAACCAAAATTGGCATTCTGGACTCAACAGAATTGATGAAAACCCCAATGGAGATCATTTTAAGAAAAAGTGGGTCCCATTCCCAAGAACAAACTTTTACCAAAAGAGAACCTAATATCCCAAAATGAGTCAGAAAGCCTCGAGACCTAAAACAAAGGTCCCTCTAGACCAAAGTCAACATTCTAGAGCTAACAGTGTGTCACGCCCCGAAAATACCCCCTAGACGTAACACGAGACTTGGAACCACAAGGATCCCAAGCTAACCCTTGGTCATAGCAATCTCAAGCATTAAAAAGATAAGACATAGCGAAGCATGAAAGTAAATTTGAAAACTGGAACACATAGCACAAATAGAGAGTCGAATAAGAAATATAACTTAAATATCATCTCATAACATCTATGTTTGAAAGCCTCTAGTACACTCATAGAGAGTTGATGGGATAACACCCCAACTAACTCAACAATCTAATACGTAAAAGAAGCATAAAAACTGAAATAAGATCTAGTCCTCGAACTATGAGGACTCACCAAAGCTGGCTGAGGGAGTGGCCTGGGACTCTAGCCACGAGCCTGAGAAGGTATGCCTGAATCTGCATCATCAAAGGATGCAACACAATATGCGTTAGTACTATGAAATGTACTAAGTATGTGAGCAATGCATGAACATAATGAAAACATGCTAAGTATACTTAAATAACTGAAATCATGCTTTTAAAGATAAACTCAATGCAATGAATCTAATACTCTCTTTAAGTTGAAACATAATCATAAGTAATAAGTCTGAAATCTGAATAAGAGTCAAATGCTAGTTTAAAAGCATAAATTTTTTTCTTTTGGGAGGTTCTCTAATCGACATATACCACGTGAGCTACATGGAATTCGATGTATCCTCTCCATCGAAAGGACCCAATATACCTTGCCAGGGTATAAAGGCATTACTTGGTGTGATCACTAAATTGATGACCAACAAAGGGGACTTAGGACCCAATATACCTTGCCAGGGTATAAAGGCATTTTTGGGTACTCTCACCCTATCCAACTCAGTGCTAATACTACTCTCAAAACATAAATATAGCTCATATAATACTTGGGCATATCTGATTCCAAATCTGTTTGAAAAGAATAAGGGTATATCTCATACCGTCCAATTCACTTAACTTAGGTGGGCATATCTAGATGCCAAACCTTTATTTAAACATAGGGACATATCTTATGTCCAAACTTTCTTGAAACATAGGGACATATCTGATGTCCAAAGCTATTGGAAAAGCATAAGGACATATCTGATGTCATGCAATTAAAAAGTCATGATTCTTAAAACTTTGCAAGACCATAATTAAAAATATACTTTTCTTGCTAAATTCATACTTAAAGAATTAGTCATGCAATTTCATAAATACATAGAGGCCATGATATCTAATCATGCCAACTTACTCTTGAAAACATGTAAATTCATAATTTCATGCTAGAAATCAACATTTCATGCTTGGGCTTTTAAACCAATGAGATAATCATAATCAAATCATGAGTAATCAAGACGAAACCATGAATCTAAACATAGAAACTCATTTCATAAACTTTCCCCAATTTTAGGTCAAAACCCTAATTTCATAACTTCATAATTCAAGATAAGAGTTGGGGAATTTGGGCACAAGGGTGAAAGGAACCCATTGTTAAAAACCCACATACCTTGGTGGAAGATTACCCACTTGATTGGAAAAGAACTGGGATACTTGACTTGGATCTTAGAGACTTGAGCTTGAGAGCACTTTTCCTCCTTGAGTGAGGAATGAGGAACTTAGGATAGACTTACGGTAATATGGGTGAAAACCCTTCTAAAAGTAGTCAAAACGACTTCACTTAATACATAATAGGGTGGGAAATGACCAAAATGCCCATGGGATTTTTATGAAAAGTTTCAGGAAACTGGGCCATCTTACGGGATATCCGATAGGCATCGTGCCCACAATAGCCTGTCGGCCAAGACGTTGGGAAGGGGTGTCCTTGGTGGAAGTCTACTGGTCCCTATTAATGGCGAGCTCCCACGGCCCATCGCACTGGCAACACCCGTGGCCTAGCCCATCGGAAGACTGGTTGCTTGGGAGGGATGGTTGGACCATTCTGACGGCGAGGTCCTATGGGCCGTCGCACCTGCGACGCCCGTTGTGGCTGCCCATCGGGCTGAGGCAGCTGGCACATCCCAAATGTTTGGTCTTCATGGGACATCCCACGGGTTGTCAGAGCTGCAACGCCCGTGGCACTGCCCGTGATGACCACACAGTTTGTAGGAAAATGTAGCAACCTTGATGGATTTAGGATTAGATAGCTGGATACGTGTACGGGGTGTTACAATATCCCCCCTTGGGATCATTCGTTTTCGAATGAAGGCTATACAAGGGAAGTTGAGGGGAAAACAGCCCAACCAAACATCAAAACATAGAAATCATGGGGTAATCATAAAACTTGAGCTTTTCAACTTGAAGACATGATAAACTAACTTCGTAAAACATGGATGCATGCTAGAATCATGAGAGGAACTGATGGAGTAGAATCGGAGGGACGTATTAAGGAGGAACCTAGTACCTCAAGATGGAACTGAATCGGAAGGAAAAAGATGAGGATATTTGGCCTTTATATCCTCTTCCACTTCCCACGTAGCACCCTCAACAAGCTGATTCCTCCAAAGGACTTTTACCGAAGTGACTTCTTTATTTCGCAACCTCTGAATCTGACGATCAAGGATATCCATGGGGACTTCCTCATAGGTGAGACTATCCTTCACACCTACATCTTCCAAAGGAACAATCAAGCTCGGATCTCCAACACACTTCTTCAACAAGTAAACATGGAAAATTGGATGAACCGCTTCCAACTCTGTTGGCAACTCCAACTCATAAGCAACACCGCCAACTCTCCTTAAAATCCGATAAGGACCTACAAAATGGGGACTAACTTTTACTTTCTTGCCTAACCTCATCACACCCTTCATGGGTGACACATTAAGGAAAACCCAATCATCGACTTCAAATTCTAACTCCCTTCTCCTCACATCCGCATAAGATTTCTGTCGACTCTGAGAGGTCTTCAACCTTTCCCGAATAAGCTGAACCTTATCCTTAGTCTCATGCACAAAATCCGGACCGATCAAGGGTGTCTCACCAACCTCGAACCAACCAATAGGAGATCTACACCTCCAGCCATAAAGTGCCTCATATGGAGCCATCAGGATACTAGAGTGAAAGTTGTTGTTGTAGGCAAACTAGATAAGAGGTAAGTGATCATCCCAATTCCCTTTGAAGTCAATAACACAAGCTCTCAACATATCCTCAAAAGTCTGAATAGTATTCTTGGCCTGGGCATCCGTCAGAGAGTGAAAAGTTGTGCTAAGCTTCACCTTAGTACCAAGACCTTTCTGAAACGACCTCCAAAACTGAGATGTAAACTGAGGACCTCTATCTGAAATGATAAACAAAGGAACACCATGAAATCAAACTATCTCCCGAATGTAGAGTCTAGCATAATCATCCACTGTATCCGTAGTCTTAACAGCCAAGAAATGGGATGACTGGGTCATACGGTCGATAATCACCCAAATGGAGTCATGTTGCCTTCGAGTACGAGGAAATCCCATAGTAAAGTCCATATTGATTGCTTCCCATTTCCAAGCGGGAAGGTCAATATCTTGTAGCATACCACATGGCCTTTGATGTTCCACCTTTACCTGCTGACAGTTGGGAAATTTAGCCACAAAGCCGGTTATGTCCTTCTTCATACCATTCCACCAAAAGACTTCTCGTAGATCACGGTACATCTTAGTGGCACCCGGATGAATGGATTATCTAGAACTGTGAGCCTCGGACAAAACATGTTATCTCAACACATCAACATCTGGCACGCATAAGAGACCCTGATAACGAAGCACACCATCTCCCCCTTGGGGGAAAAACTTAACCCTTTGCTGACGAACTGCACCCTTAAGCTGAAGTAGAACGGGATCTTGGTCTTGCTTGGCTTTCACCTCAGCCACCAAGGATGATTCGGCACCATTAGTCACAATCACACCACCTTCGGTCGAGTCCATAAGGCGAACTCCCAACCGAGCAAGCCTATGAACTTCTTTAACCAATTACTTCTTTCCATCTTCAATAGAAGCTACACTTCCCATGGACAACCTACTCAAAGCATCCGCCATAACATTGGCCTTACTCGGATGGTAAAGCACACTCATATCATAATCCTTAAGGAGCTTAAGCCATCTCATTTGTCACAAATTCAATTCCTTTTGAGTGAACACATATTGGATACTCTTATGATCGGTAAAAACATCCACATGAACACCATACAAGTAGTGCCTCCAAATCTTCAAAGTAAAAACCACGGCCGCTAGATCAAGATCATGAGTAGAATAGTTCTTCTCATGCACCTTAAGCTGTCTCGAGGCATAAGCAATCACCTTGCCCCATTGCATCAAAACACAACCCAATCCAGTTCTGGAGGCATCACAATACACAACAAAATCATCAAGGCCCTTGGGTAGAGCCAATACTGGAGTTGTAGTCAATCGAGTCTTCAATTCCTGAAAACTTTTCTCACAAGAGTCGGACCACTGAAACTTAACCTTCTTTTGTGTCAATCGGGTCAATGGGGAAGTAAGGGAGGAAAACACCTCCATAAATCTCCTATAGTAACCAGCCAAACCCAAGAAGCTCCTAATATCAGACGGAGAAGTAGGTCTAGGCCAGTTCTTTACCGCCTCGATCTTTTGAGAGTCAACTCGAATACCATCACTAGTCACAATGTGACCCAGAAAAGCAATATACTGCATCCAAAACTCGCACTTGTTAAACTTAGCAAACAACTGTCTCTCCTTGAGTTGCAACACAACCCTCAAGTGATCTGCATGCTCCTCCTCACTCCGAGAGTAGATGAGGATATCATCAATGAAAACAATCATAAACATATCCAAATAATGCTTGAACACACGGTTCATCAAATCCATAAAAGCTGCAGGAGCATTCGGTAGACCAAAAGGCATAACAACAAACTCATAATGACCATACCGAGTCCTGAAAGTTGTCTTCAGGATATCACACTCCCAAACCCGAAGCTGATGATAACCGGATCTAAGATCAATTTTGGAGAAGAAACTAGCACCCTGAAGTTGATCGAACAAGTCATCAATCCTAGGAATGGGATACTTATTCTTGATTGTGACCTTGTTCAAATGACGGTAATCGATAAACATTCTAAAAGATCCATCCTTCTTCCAAAAAAACAAAATCGGAGCACCCCAAGGAGAAACACTAGGCCTGATGAAACCCTTATCAAGCAAGTCTTTCAGCTGATCTTTCAACTTCTTGAGTTCCGCGGGGGCCATTCTATAGGGAGGAATAGAGATAGGATTTGTATCCGAAAGAAGATATATCTCGAAGTCCATTTCCCGCTCGGGAGGGACTCCGGAAAAATCATCGAGAAAAACTTTTAGAAATTCATTCACAACAGGAACCGACTGAATAGTTGGGTTCTCGGACTCTGTGTCCATAACCCGAACTATATGATAGACATAACTCTTAGAAATCATCTTCCTAGCCTTGAGATAAGATATTAAATGACCCTTCGAAGAAGAGAGACTACCTTGCCATTCTAGGAAGGGTTCATTAGGAAACTTGAAAATAACCACACGGGTGCGACAATCAACTGAGGCATAACATGCATACAATCAATCCATACCAAGAATGACATCAAAATTAGTCATCTCCAACTCTACTAAATCCGCTGAAGTGACTCTATAAAGGACTGATATAGGGAAATTTTGATAGACTCTTTTTGCTAGGATTGACTAACCAACAAGAGTAGAAACATAAAGGGTTCTAAAAGCAATTCAGGACGAATCTCGAACTTACAAGACAAATAAGGGGTTGCAAAAGATAAGGAAGCACCGGGATCTAACAGTGCATACACATCAAGAGAGAAGACTTTCAACATACTGGTAACCATATCTGGAGAACTCTCCTGATTCTGGTGGGAGGACATAGCATAAAGATGGTTCTGGCACTGACCACCAGAACTAGAAGCTGTGCCCTGCGGGGCTTGTCTACCACCGGAAGCGGCGGGGGTATACTGAGTCCTACCACCCAAAGAAACCCTTTCTACCAATCATACACTCACCGAGGTGAGTCTTCCCACACTTAACACAAGCTGGGTAAGAAGATCCTTTAGTAACACTACCCTGAGACTGGGAATAGGAGCCAAACCCTTTACCACTCTGATCATGATGAGGCTTATGAGCCTGGGTAGGAGCGCTAGCAGAAGAGTGAACAGGACCTGATGACTTTTTCTGGAAAGAAGAGCGATGTCCACCTCCGGACCTGTGATGACCAAAACCTGATCCCTCAGATCTAACCCTCTTGTTCTCTCTTGCCATCTCCCTAAGCTTGTCACCATCAATCTAATGGTCATGGGTCATGAGACGAGAGATGTTCATATCACTCAACAACAAAGCAGACCTACACTCCTTCTTCACTATATCAGAAACACCATAGATGAATTTGCTAATATAATCATACGGGTCTGCTACCATGGAGGGAGCATATCTAGACAACTGAGTGAACTTCAAACTATACTCTTGCACCGACATCGAACCTTGTTTCAAGTTCACAAATTCCTCCACTTTTGCTTGCCTCAACTTATGGGGAAAGAACCTATCAAGAAAGGCTCTCTCGAAACACTCCCAAGTCGTGGGGATCGCATCCCTCACCCTAGCCTCCGTTCATTGCGTGAACCAAATATGAGCCACATCCTTGAGTTTATAGGATGCAAGCTCAACACAATCAACACCCGCTACTTGCATAACCTCAAAGATTTTCTTCACCTCATCAATAAAATTGAGCGGGTCCTCTTCCACTTTTGAGCCCCAAAACTCCGGCGGGTTCATACAGATAAATTCACGAACTCGGGTAGCACCCCACCTTGAGGATGAGCAGGGGCCGGAGCTTGTTGATTTGCCAAAGTCTGAGCTAGTAGATGAATAGCATTCTTAAACTCATCATTCGTGACATCAGGAATCGAAACTTGAGGAGCAGCATTTAGAGTGGCTCGGGGAGGCATAGCACGTAGATGAGGCATAATATGAAATGCATAAGATAAGGATTAGAGGAACGTTAGACTTAAGCTCTACCGCACGATGTGATCATAAAAGAAGTGGAGTTTTTCTAAGACATCTCATATGTGTGGTGCGCTTCATGAAAAAGACTCTACTCAATGCGGCTTTCAGACATCCTAGGACTCTTGAACCGGAGGCTCTGATACCAAGTTTGTCATGCCCCGAGACTACCTCCTAGTTGTAACACGGGACTTGGAACCACAAGGATGCCAAGCTAACCCTTGGTCATAGCAATCTCAAGCATAACAAAGATAAGACATAGCAGAAGCATCAAAGGAAATCCGAAAAAATAAAGACATAGCACAAATAGAGAGTCGAATAAGAAATACAACTCAAATATTATCCCATAACATATATTTCTGAAAGCCTCTAGTACACTCATAGAGAGTTGATGGGACAACACCCCAACTAACTCAACAATCTAATACGTAAAGGAAGCATAAAAACTGAAATAAGATCTAGTCCTCGAACTATGAGGGCTCACCAAAGCTGGCTGAGGAAGTGGCCTGGGACTCTAGCCACGAGCCTGAGAAGGTATGCCTAAATCTGCATCATCAAAGGATTCAATGCAATATGCGTTAGTAATATGGAATGTACTAAGTATGTGAGCAATGCATGAACATGAAAAAAACATGCTATGTATACTTAAATAATTGAAATCATGCTTTTAAAGATAAACTCAATGCAATGACTCTAATACTCTCTTTAAGCTGAAACATAACCATAAGTAATAAGTCTGAAATCTGAATAAGAGTCAAATGCAAGTTTAAAAGCATAAATTTTTTTCTTATGGGAGGTTCTCTAATCGACATAGACCATGTGAGCTACATGGAATCCGATGTATCTGCCCCATCGAAAGGACCCATTATACCTTGCCAGGGTATAAAGGCATTACTTGGTATGATCACTAAATTGATGCCCAACAGAGGGAACCTAAGACCTATGATGGCACGTAGTTCTGGGACCTTTTTAGGTACTCTCACCCTGTCCAACTCGGTGCTAATACTACTCCCAAAACATATATATAACTCATATAATACTTGGGCATATATGATGCCAAATCTGTTGAAAAGCATAAGGGTATATCTGATACCGTGCAATTCACTTAACTTAGGTCGGCATATCTAGATGCCAAACCTTTATTTAAACATAGGGACATATCTTATGTCCAAACTTTCTTGAAACATAGGGACATATCTGATGTCCAAAGTTATTGGAAGAGCATAAGGACATATCTGATGTCATGCTAATTCAAAAGTCATGATTCTTAAAACTTTGCAAGACCATAATTCAAAATATATTTTTATGCTAAATTCATACTTAAAGAATTAGTCATGCAATTTCATAAATACATAGAGGTCATGATATCTAATCATGCCAACTTACTCTTGAAAACATGTAAATTCATAGTTTCATGCTAGAAATCAACATTTCATGCTTGGGATTTTAAAACCAATGAGAGAATCATAATCAAATCATGAGTAATCAAGAGGAAACCATGAATCAAAACATAGAAACTCATTTCATAAACTTTCCCCAATTTTAGATCAAAACCCTAATTTCATAACTTCATAATTCAAGATAAGAGTTGGGGAATTTGGGCACAAGGGTGAAAGGAACCGATTGTTAAAATCCCACATACCTTGGTGGAAGATTACCCACTTCAATTGGAAAAGAACTAGGAGACTTGACTTGGAGCTTGGAGACTTGAACTTGAGAGAACTTTTCCTCCTTGAGTGAGGAATGAGGAACTTAGGATAGACTTAGGGTAATATGGGTGAAAACCCTTCTAAAAGTAGTCAAAATGACTTCACTTAATACATAATAAGGTGGGAAATAACCAAAATACCCTTGGGATTTAAATGAAAAGTTTCAGGTAACTGGGCCGCCTTATGGGATATCCGACGGGAGTCGTGCCCATGATGGCCTGTCAGGTAGGGGTGGTCTTGGTGGAAGTCTGCTTGTCCCTTTTGATGGCGATCTTCCATATCCTATCGCACTGGCGACGCCCGTGGCCAAGCCCATCGAAAAACTTGTTGTTGGGGAGGAATGGCTGGACCATTCTGATGGTGAGGTCCTACAGGCCGTCGCACCTGCGATGCCCATCATAGTTGCCTGTTGGGGTGAGACAGCTGGAACATGCCAACTATTTCATCTTAACGGGACATCCCTTGGGTCGTCTAAGATGCGACGCCCGTGGCACTGCCCGTGGTGACCACACAGTTTGCAGGAAAATACAGCAACCTTGATGGATTTAGGATTAGCTAGCTGGATACATGTACGGGGTGTTACAGAGTGCTAACGGAATTTTCGAGGTTTTCTTCTCTTAATGTTGAACAAAGTCAACTCTACAAGGCTTAAGAGTTGCAAAATAGGGAAATGAGCTTAAAACACAAATTAACACTCTAGAACTTAACTGTTAGTTTTGGCAAGTCATAAATAACCTGTAGCCGCTGTGGGAAAGCTCAAAATGCAGAAAAGGATGAAAATCAAGAAAATTACCTCAAGGGTCATTACAGACAGTTCCTTTGAAATTTGAATATTTGATGTCAGTACTACATGTGTCGGGTCCCGATACACTTTTGTAACATATAAACATGAAATACTAGGTGCACTATCTCTAATTTTAGAGGAAAATCTAGCTATTAAGAAACTCTGCCTATCCATCAATCAAACAATAAGGTCCAATATATCGAGAGCTCAGCTTTCCCTTCCTGCAAAATTGCATAATGCCCTTTATCGGTAAAACCTTCAAAAAGACCTAATTGTCAACATTGAACTTTAAGACTCGTTGCCTAATATCTGAATATGATTTCTGTCATCTTTAAGCTATCAGCAACCGCTATCTAATTAGCATAATTTTTTCCATGGCCTACTACACTACGTCATGTCCAAACAACCCTAACTCTCTGACCTCAAACCAACCAAGAGGTGATCGACATTTCCACCCATATAAAGCATTGTACACTGCCATACCAATACTTGAATTATAGTTGTAATTATAAGAAAACTCAATAAGTGACAAGTGATTATACCAGTTCCTTCTGAAATCTAGCACACATGCCCATAATATATCTTTGAGCATCTAGATCATAGTTTTGGCATAACCACCGGTCTAAAAATGAGAAGTTGAACTCAGATTAACTTGAGTCCTCAAAATGTGCCCTTCTATCTAAAATAACCAATATTGGGACACCATAAAGTTTGACTATTTCTCTAATGTACAACCCAACATAACCTTTAGCTGTGCATATGGCCCTAACCTGCACTAAATGGGCCAATTTGATCAACCTATCAACAATCACCTAAATAGAATCAAACTTCCATCGCAAACAAGGCAAACTTGTGAAAAGATCCATATTTACGGCCTCCCACTTCCATAATGGAATAACTATCTCCCGAGTTAGCCCACTAGGTTTCTCATGCTCTATCTCTACCTGCTGACTATTTTGGAACTATGCCATGAACTTAGATATGTCCCTCTTCATCCCAACTACCAAAAAATATCCTTAATATCATAATACATTTTTGTGGATCTTGGGTGAATAGAGTAACAAGAATGGTAAGCCTCTTCCAAAACCTGCTTTCAAAGCCCTGCAACATCTGAAACATATAACTGATCTTTGAATCTGAGGACTCCATCCCCTACTATATCAAAGGCTAGATACTCCCCCTAATGAGCCTTGCCTCTGAGCTGCTCTAAGTTGGGATCCTTATATTGGCGTGCCTTCACCTTCACAACTAGAGATGATACGGTTGTGTCCTGAACTATGAACCCAGTATCATCAAAGTCTAATAATATAAACCCAAACTAGCTAGCTGGTAGAGCTCCCAGTCCATCTCCTGCTTCTCAGATCCCAAATACGATAGACTGCCCATAGACTTATAGCTGAGGTCATCCACTACTATATTGGCTTTCCCTTGGCAATATAAAATATCCACATCATAGTCTTTTATCTATTCAAGTCGTCAGCACTATTCCAGTTTCAACTCTTTTTGTCTAAAAATATACTAGAGGCTCTTATGATTTGTTTAAATATCAACATGAACTCCATACAAGTAATTCCTCAAAATATTTAGGGCATGCATAAATGCAGCCAACTCTAACTAGTGTGTCAGGTAGTTCTTCTCATTCTTTTTTAACTGTCTAGAAGCATAAGTAATTAACTTTATTTGTTGCATCAAAAAACAAACCATCCTAAAGCTTAAAGCATCAAAATACATTGTGTAGCCCTCGTTACCCTCTGGTAAGGTCAGAACTGGTGCTGAAGTCAATCTATCTTTCAGCTCTTGGAAACTCTGCTTAAAGGATATGGTCTACTAAAATTTAGCTGCTTTAGGAGTCATTTTTATCAAGGATTCTGAAAGTGAAGAAAATCCCTCCACAAAACTTTGGTAATACCCTGCTAACCCTAGAAATCTACAAAATTCTGTCATGATCATACGTCAAGGCCAAGTCTTCATGGACTTAATATTTTGTAAATCAACTTGAATACCAACATTTGATACAATATTGCCCAAAAGGCCATATAATGCAACCAAAACTCACACTACGGGAGATTAGCATACAACTTCTGATCTCAGAGTACCTGAAGCACAACTCGAATGTGGTCTCTATGCTCAGTCTCTAAATAAGGTATACCAGAATATAGTTTATAAACACAATGACAACAAGTCTAAAAAGGCCTATATATACTATTAATCAAGTCTATAAATACTGTTGGGGTATTCACTCACCCAAAAGACATCCCAAGAAACTCAAAATTTCCATATCTGGTCTTGAAGGCTATCTTTGAAATATCACTCTCCTGAACTCGTACCTAATTGTACCCTAAACGTGAATTAATCTTCGAGAAACATCGGGCATCTTGTAGCTGGTCAAAAAAACCATTAATCTTTGGTAGTGGATATATGTCCTTTATAGTCACCTTATTCAGTTTTTGGGAGTCTATACACTTTCATAACGAGTCATCTTTTTTCCGCACAAATAATAATGGTGCAACCCATGGTGACGACTAGGCCTGATGAAGCATTTATCTAATAAATCTTTTAGTTGTTCATTCAATTCCTTCAATTCTCTTAGTGCCATTATCTATGAGGGAATTGATATTGGTTGAGAATCTGATAATGTATCAATAGAAAAATCAATTTCCCATTCTAGGGGAATACCAGGAATCTTATCTGAAAATGCATCTGGAAACTCATTAACCACATGAAAAAACTGAAGAGTCGGTGACTTGGCATCAACAACTTAAACTCAGACAATGGGTAAATGCATCCTTTGGCAATAATTTTATTTGCCTAACAATAGGAAATAAACCTTCTTTTTTGCATTGCCGCATTACCCTCCCACTCTAAAACTACTTCCCCTAGAAAGTAGAATCTAACCGTACACATGAACAATGGTTCGTCATGTGGCTCGTGGTTCCTGGGACTTTTGTCTGATCTGAGGATTTCATGAGTCAAAGGACGCACCGTGGTTATGAAGTACGATCCTCAACCTGACTCGTGTTTCCTAGGACAAGGGCTAATTGTCTCTGAGATTCTGGTTCCATGAGTCCACAGGACGGTTCGTGGTCCTGGATGACAATTCATCGTGTGACTCGTGGTTACTGAGCCATGGGCTTATGGTCCTCTAATTAGGGGAAACCATGTGTGATAGGATGGTATGTAGTCCTGGACTACGGTCCGTGGTCTGACTCGTGATCCTTGGAACTTAAACTGGGGGCCTACTAGAAAGTGGGACTACGGTTGAGACAACATACCGTGGTTCCAAACTACGGTTCGTTATCTTAACTGTGGTCCCTGGAAACTTAATTATTTCTGAGATTTTCCTGCTGAGTACAGTCTAGTAGTTGGTTCAGATTCTGGGGTGTTACAAGCTAAGTAAGCATGCATAAGAAACATAATAAGCGGAAGCAAGAAAAGGAAAGCAAACTGGAAGGAGGTAATCTAGATATACATATTAGAAACTACACTATCCCACGAACTGGTATCAAAAGTACAGGAGCCACTACTAAATATACAGAGTACAAGGGAGTAAAAAAATAAGATATACAACTGTCTATGAAGCCCCAGTCATCAGGAGCTCACCCTACATCTCGGATGTCCAAAAAAATATTGCACGAGTCTCCTCACATTAACGGCGATAGCTCACACTAGGGTCTATACCAGGAAGATGCAGAGTCACCGAATATGTCCGCGAGATTCATCCATGACCCTGTGCGCAAACGAGCTATGCTACCATACCAGAAATGGCATTCTAGACTCAATGGACAAAACTCCCAACAGAGTTCGTTTCAAAGGAAAGTGGGCCTCATGCCCAAATAGCCAACTTTTCCAAAATGGAACCCAATGGCCCAAAATGAGTTTGGAACACTCGGGACCTGAACCAAAGGTCCCTCTAGCCCAAAGTTAACATTACAAAGCTAATAGAATTGATGGAAATCTCATCTGAGGTTGTCTTCTCTGAATATTGACCAAAGTCAAACTTCCAAGCTCTACTGGCCTAAAATCGCAAAAAGTGAGATAAAACCAAACTGAAAGCTTCCAGGCCCCATCTAAAGGTCCTACTAGACAAATATCCATGCTCCGGAGCTAATGGAACTATCAAAATTTTATTCCAAGCATACTTGCTAAGAATGTTGACTAAAGTCAATGATTTCCTAAGTTAAAGATCTAAATTTGGGAAATGGTAATATTGACTTGATAAACGGCCCGAGCATCAAACCACCGGTCACAACAAGTCATCACAACAGGCAAGCTCTAATAGTACAAAGAAAATGAAAATGCAAAAATAACTGGAAGGGTCATTAAATTGGGGAACATGCTGTTGAGCTGGCTGACCGATCTGCCTAAATGTGGAACACCACCTCTGCATGTGCCCAACCTCACCACACTCATAACGTGCCCTCTCTAAAGTAGGCCGCTGAATAGAAGTAAAAGAAGCAATATAATTACTATGATAAGAAGAATATTGGTTGGCCCTTGGCCGACCCCTAGGTGATACATGCATGGCTGGCTGAATGGGGCACCCAGAATACCTCTGAGAAATTAAGCCCTTAGAGAAAGAGCCATTATAGCTATCACCCTTTTGGGTGTTCTTTTCAGCAGACTTGGCATAACCATCCTATTTTACCTCCTCCACATTCCCAATATACTCAACAACTTCCTGAAATGTCTTTCTGGAAGGCACCATTGGAAGAGCAAAAAGCTGAAGTCCCATATTCAACCCATTGATAAACTAACAGATCCTTTCCTCCTCTGTGTGCAACACTGCAATGAATACCTGGACAATGAGTGAAATTGGGCCTTATAGGCTGTAACAAAAGAACAACCCTGCTCAATACTAATAAACTCATCTTGCCTCTTATTTCACAAAGTATGAGGGATGTACTTCTTTAAGAAGACAAAATAGATCTGAGTCTAGGTCAATAAAGGCAACCCAGCTGGCCTACACTCCACATAAGCTATATACCATAACATTGCATCCCCATGCAGCTGGAAAGTTACAAACTCCACCCCATATCTCTATACTGCCCCCA
Source organism: Jaltomata sinuosa (assembly GCA_003996215.1). Lineage (NCBI taxonomy): Eukaryota > Viridiplantae > Streptophyta > Magnoliopsida > Solanales > Solanaceae > Jaltomata > Jaltomata sinuosa. Next base: position 386,408 of record QJPP01000422.1, read on the forward strand.
TCTTATGGAGCCTCTCATGATAATTAATAATAAATTCGTAAGCATCCTCAGTCTCGATACCATAGAAAATGGGAAGCTTCATCTTGGTGAATCTCAAAAATTAGATCATGCTCCTCCCCAATCATCACCAGTCTCGAAAATATCCCTGTCACAGAAGCCCCATCCATCCATAGATCCACATCAGCAATATGTTAAACCCCCGGATTCTAACCTATCATAACTGCGGGTGTCGCCCAGTCCCTGCCAAACCACTTCAGAGATTCAATACCTACACTAGCATATCTGAAGAAGTAGGGGTAGGAACAACACCTTCTTGAACTGGTGCCACTACCTCCTCTGCTACCCCGGCATAATCTACTGGGGATGCGAGGGACTCTGACCTATCACGAACATGTTCAGAAGTTGTAGCCCTACCCCAGATGGGCATTGTTCCACGTCCCCTACCTTTTCGCTCATCCCCTACCACCTGTTGTGACCCCATTGACTGGTTCGACTATTTTTCTCTTGACTATCCTATGCATGTCCTCACAATCTGTGAGAGAAAATAATAAAGAGCTCAGATACTAATTTGGATTTCCAGATACCAATTTGGATTTCTAAATAGAAATTGGAATCAAGTAACAGCATGAAATAAAGAAAGAATTGATTTTTTCCTAGTGTTTTGTAGCCTCTCAAAAAGCAGTACAGACGTCCTTATACTATTCTGCAAGACTCTACTAGACATGTCCTTGTATGATGAGATTGATGAACCTAAAGCTCTGATACTAACTTTGTCATAAACCAATGGCCATGAGTAGAACCCATACTAACCCTCAGTAGGTGAACCATATCTTACCAGCTAACCCATGCCATAATAGATTCATTAAACAAATTTTAAAAATATTTAAGTGGTGAATAAGAGTTTAAGTATCACTAGATCAAAAATGCAGAAATCTAGCTATTATATCCCCAAGATTCAAAAGCCATCGTACAAAGGACTCTAGCTAAATAATGTCTAAGAATATCCAAAATCAACTAATAAATGAAATAATGTCTAAAATATAGACATCAAGCAATAGGAAGATTTGTGGCAGCCTGGATAGGAATAGCTCACCCTCAGATTGATAAACTAGTGGTGCTAGATATAAGGTTGCATCAAAGTCTCTAGAACATATCTGCACCCTCAAAAGAAAGTGCAAGAGTAGCATCAGTACAAGCACTATATACTGGTAAGAATAATAGGCCAACTCAAAGTAGTAGCAAGTATATCACTAGAAATCAATAAGGCAAGTAGACAAGTACATCAACATATAATCAAACTCTGATAACAAGTAGTTACATTAGCTAGGTAAATCACTAAAAATTTAAAAATATCAATGTCAAAAGTGAAGGAAATATAAGTCACCTAACGGATATAATAACTCATTTCAAACTCTGTGAATATAATGCAGTCACATCAGAAAACATGAAATCATGTCCATATTGATCTTACAGTTGTATAGCCTATGTATCTCATCAATCCCACTTTGTACTATATCAGAACTCACAATAATCTCTCATATGTACACACATACTAAAAGGTCCTATTGCTGCCCAACCAGTCATGACTTGGAGGGGACAACCTAGGGTCCATGTATGTAATGACCCTCTAGGTCATTTTCTTGATTTTCTTACTTCTTCCATGTTTTGAGCTTTCCCATAGCAACTACAAGTCATTTATGACTTATCGGAACCGATGGTTGAGTTCCCTGGTTGTTCAGTTGTGTGTTAAGCTCATTTTTTTATTTTACAACTAATAAGGCTAGTAGAGTTGACCTTGGTCAAAATTCAGAGAAGACGGCCTCGAATTGAAATTTTGTTAGCGATGTTAGCTCCAAAATGTCGACTTTAGGCTAGAGGGACCTTTGGTTTGGGTGCTGAGGCTTCCATACTCATTTTGGGCTATTAGGTTCCATTTTAGTAAAAGTTGATTTTGGAAGTGAGGCCCACGTTTCATTAAAACAATCTCCATTGGGACTTTGTTCAATTCCATTAAGTCCAGAATGCCATTTCTAGTAGGGTAGCATACGTCTTTTGTCCTCGCGGGACCCCAGATGAATCTCGAGGGTCCATCTGGTGGAATTTTGATTTGCCAAACACTGTTGTTGGCTGGTTTTTCTTGCTGCACTAGCCAACCCTTCAACCACATTGAGGGTGGCTCTGTGCGTGAAGAAGGGGCTTTGACTGGCCACCTTGTGCCCTTTACCCACGTGGGGCCTTGGCTGCATCCACGACACCTGCATGCGCGATGACTAGCCTGGGTGCATGGAGAAGAGGCACCTGGGCCTGCCTCTGCCTGCCTTATATGTACACGTGTGCTGGCCACATGCATGAGGTCGTGTGCGCGGTGGCCTGGCCGCGTGCACATAGGCCTGCACCTGGCACCTATATAAGCTTCAACTTTGTTTTCTCCTCAAGCAAACCAAAAATCCTCCATTAGTTGAGCTCCTAAGCACTAATCCAAAGCTCACATTTCCATCCCTCTTGGTCTGGTAATTTCCCTTGTATTCCTCCTTTTTTTTTGTCATTAAAGTCGTGTCATTTCCGTTATTTTTCTCTAAAAAATTCCGTATTTTAATTCTTGATCAAAGTGGACTTCGGGGCTATTTTGGGCCTTGAAATGAGTTCCGTTCGCGCTCAATTTTTTGGCATAGGTTTATAAACCCGCTGCAAATGTAATTGTGAAATTTGTTTTCCATTTTATTGTACAGGCCCCGTGGGTAATTTTCTGACCTGATTTCTGGCCCAAACTTTCTATAAGTAATATGGGTGTCATTTTTCTTGTCTTGACACCTGGATTATGTGCTTGATATCGTGACATCATTATGAGGTAGTTCAGAAGGGGAAGGCATATGAGTGATGGTTCATATTTACTGTTCAGCCCCGAGGTAGGTTACGGTTTAATATTTTAAGACTTGGCTTAGTCAGATTTTATATGTTATGAGTTACATGAACATTAGGCTAGGTTTAGGTTAGAAACTAGGGTTAAATCCACTTTTTTTCTCTTTTTGGCCATTTTCAGGAATGTAGAATAGTATCATTATGTTTATCCTTTGTTTAGGATCGCGTAGTCTGTTGTGGCTAGCCTAGAATCCTTAGAATTATTTAGGGATGTTTTAAAGGCAAAGTGGGTGCTTTTACTTGTTTTCTTGTTTTATTTTCATTTTTGCCCTTTTATTCTTGTGTTGGTGTTTATATGAGCCCGAGGCTATAGCATGGACCGGTCAGAGTGTCAGGTCAATTACCTTATTTGGAAGGTGTTTTACCCTGATTGACTTAATATTCTCTGAACATGGCATCATATCTCATTACTACATTACATGTCTATTGGTTTTGTAAATGAAAGAAATACAGAATTTTTAGTTCAAATTCAGGATTTTACTTAACCACTGGTTTTCGAAAGAAAGGAAAGTACCACTGTTATGCCAGTCGTAGGGATATTTCTGGACCCTTTATCTATTTTACTTTCATGTTGATGAGTCTAAGGCACGATTACTAGCGTCTCAAGGAGCACATATCTGGGTTTTACTTTTATGCATATGTTGATGAGCTCGAGGTTCCTTCCGGGCGCCTGCAGTACCAGATACCGGGTTTTACTTTTCTGCATTGTCCATACTCCACATCATATCATCTCACGATGCATTGCATTGCATTACATTATCTATGTGTACTTGGAGTACTTTTACCTATTTTATCATTGTTGTCTTCATTGTCAGATAGATAGTCCTATTTCTCGATAGCTAACTAGATTTAGGTGGATCCCTGTAGCTAGTTTACTTTCTTATTTATTATAACATATATTATCTTTATAAGGTCGGTCGGCCTATGATGCCTACTGAGTACCCATTGTTTTGGTACTCAAACTACACTCTGCATCTTTTTTTGATGTAGCACCTAGTACAAGCCACCCTCATTGACCCTCCCGTCATTCGTGGTCAGCTGCTGTTTAGATCACAGTGAGCTCCTAACAATCTAGAGATGATTTACTTCTTTCTATCTACATACATGTCTATATTTTTATATTTTGGATAGACAGTACTTGTTGTATAGCTACTCCATATTTAAGACACTGTTGTACCAATGACACCACGTCTGGGGTAGTCTTGTAGATGTTTTCTCTTCTCGATCGCTTTGGGGCCATTTTTGTATATTTATTACTTTTGGTATGTATATATATTATTGTCCCCCCTTATTGTATAATTCCATCCTGTATTTCTTTATTTAAATTATTTTACTATGCTTCTGTATTCTTGGGTTGGCTTGCCTATCGGAGGATTATGTAGGCATCATCGTGGCCCAATTTTGGATCACGGTAGAGTGGTATCAGAGGTTTAGGTTCACCAGGCTCGCCAATAAAAGATCAAAGTATCTAGTAGAGTCTCATGGATCGGTATGATAACATTCGTATCCTATCTGCGAGAGGCTGTAGGACATTCCTAAGAAAGATTCTATCTTATTAAATTCCTTATCGTACGTCCTTGATCTTATCAACTTCTAAGTATCTTTTGTTTCACTCTTTCTTAGATGGTTTGGATGAGGTCAGCAGCCGGTGAGGACGAGGCCCCTGCACCTACAGTTAGAACTCCAGCTAAGGGATATTGTAGAGATTGATCTAGAGGTCGAGGTAGGGAATGGGTTATGGCGCCAGCTCAGGCCCAAACTAGGTTAGCATCGCTAAAGCCTAATATTGGGATTACAGAGGTACAGTATGAGCTGAAGGGTATGGGGCCAGTCCAATATCCCGCAGGTTTTGTGGCTACTCCAATACTACAGGAAACATTAGTTTATTTGCTTAGGTTCCTTGAGGGTATGTCACAGCAAACACCCTCGCTCGGTACTCCGATTGGTTCTCAGGTCAGAGACGAGGCTCAGATTTTAGCCCAGGCAATGGCACAGTGTTCAGGAGCGTAGCCTGCTACTGGGGCTCCCTGATTAGAGGTGTTGTTGATCCTTAACCTTATTCTTCCTATTCCAGTTGGGCTGATTATGTCTTCTGAGGAGCAAAAGATGCTTGGTAGGTTTCTACAGTTGGGTCCCCTGAGGTTTTCTAGTGATCCTAGGGAGGATGCACACGAGTTTCTGACTAGTTGTCAGGAGAGATTGCATAATCTTGGGTAGGTTGAGTTTCATGAAGTAGATTACATCACATTTCAGCTGGATGGTTTAGCAAAATAGTGGTGGATGTTGTATATAGCATGCAGGATAGTCGGGTCACCTTCGCTTACTTTGGCACAATTCTCTGCAGCTTTCTTGGAGAAGTATGTACCGCAGCTTGAGGGAGCATTAGATGTATTATTTCTCCAGGTTGGAGCAGGTCTCTATGTCTATTTCAGAGTATGAGGTTTATTTCCATGAGTTGGCTCGGCATGCCACCATGATTCTACCCACCGAGCATGAGAAGGTGAATTGCTTTGTCCGAGGTTTGACTTTACAGCTCCGCTTATCTACAGAGGGTATTGTAGCATCAGGCCAATCCTTTTTGGAGGCAGTAGACCATGCCCTCACTAATGTCATTCCCCGAGGCTAGCCCCTAGACATAACACGAGACCTAAGGTCACAAGTAACCCCAAGATAACCTTAAAATTGGAATATCACAAGCATACTGAATATAATTCTAAATAAACGGAAGAATATCGAATAAGACATAACAGAAGGAGATAATAATTCTAAAAGTATCTGAAATAATAGTCTGTCAGAAAATCAAGGGAACTACACAAGCTGAAGTCTGACTATATGTTTGAAAGCCTCTAATACTGATGAGCTGCTGGGACAAGCCCCCAGCTAACTCCAAATACTGAAAGTAAAGACAGACTGACTAACTCGAAAAGCATGTAAACGATATGTCCTCGGATGATGAGGACTCACCACTGATTGTCACTGATATGGCACCGGAAGAGATAATCATGAGGCTGAAGCTGAGAATCTGAACCTGCATCATGATAGGATGCAGCATATAAAGTATGCGTCAGTACTTCGGATGTACTGAGCATGAGGGATATGCAAAGCTGACTGAATATGTAAATATGCTAAAATACTGAAAAGCTATAAAACTGAATTATACTATAGTACATAGGCCCAAATCATAGTCGTGCATAAAAGAGCTGAAATGCAAGAGTAATCCGAAAACATAATAAAATGGGATAACAGCATAAACTAAGAGCCTGAGTTACTTTACTAAAGTAATACTGTGGGAGGGACTATTAACCAACATAAACCACGTGAGCTAAACGTGGAGTCCGATGTATACGCCCCATCGAGAGGATCCAATATACTTTGCCAGGTTACAAAGGCATGGCTGATGTGATCAGTATTTATGAGGCCCAACTGAGGGGATAAATAACCTACGGTCGCAAGTAGTTCTGGGAATTTAAGGGTACGCTGAACCTTGGTCCAACTCGGTGCAAAAAATTACTCCAAAACTGAATACTAATAGCTCATTTTAAAACTAGAGTCCTGAGTTTCTGAGTCAAGACTAGGCTAGTCTGAAACCTCTATTTTTCTGAAATGTTGCAGTAGACTAAAAACTGGCTAAATTTTGCTTTTAAAACTCATACTGATAATCTAGGTTGAATTTTGAAGGAAATATAATACTTTAGAAAAATCCTACAATTTAGGGCTAATGTCTTGATTTCTCAAGTCATGGTGAAAACTCATGCAAATCATTAAAACATATTACCATTCATATAAAGCAGGATATAAATCATGTGAAAATCATAAGAACTAAATTCTAGAAGGATTTGCATAATTGGGTAGGAACCCTGGTTCTTAAAACCATGAATATTTGAAGAAAAACTATAATTTTGGGCATAAGGGTGAGATAAACCCTTACTGAATACCCACATACCTGGTGGATGACAATCCCTGCAAGAAGTCTGAAGTTAGGCCTTGGAAAAGAAAGCCTTAGGTCTGGAAGTTTGGAGAAGAACGCTCTTTTCTGACTTGAGATTGAATTTAGAGAATCTGACTTGTTTATGGAGGATTAGACTTAATAAAATAAGCCTATGGTTATTTATAGTCGGAGCCAAAATAGAAAGGAAAGGTCTGAAATAACCCTGAGAAATTTTAAAAGAGAACTGCTAAAATTCGCGACTCAGGTACCACAACTTGGTTGACAGACTGTAGTCCTGGATGACAGACTATCAACTGAGTCGTGGTCCTGACCAGGAGTCTTGGGGGTTCTCTGATCTGAGGGAACTACGACTCAACAGGATGGACCAAACTCCTGAACAATGGTTCATCATGTGGCTCGTGGTTCCTGGGACTTTAGTCTGGTCTGAGGATTCCATGAGTCAAAGGATGGACCATTGTTATGAAGAACGGTCCATAGTCTGAATCGTGGTTTCTGGGCTTGAAATGATGGTCCTCTGACAAAAGAAGAACCATGAGTGACAGGATGGACCATGGTTCTAAACTACGGTCCGTGATCCCGTTCATGGTTCTGACTAAGGGAATTGGTACTTCTCTCATCTTTGGATCCATGAGTCAAACGATGGCCCGTGGTCCTGGACTATGGCCCGTGATCCGACTCATGGTTGCTGGGACATGAATTGGAGGTCCACTAGAAATGGTATTTACGATTGAGACAAGGGATCGTGGTTCCAAACTATGGTCCGTGATCTTAATCGTGGTTCCTGGAAACTTAGATTTTTTTTTGAAATTTTATTTTCTTCTGGTATTCTAAACTAAGTCTGGGCTTGGAAGTTCTGGGGTGTTACAATATCTCCCCCTTGGGATCATTCGTCATCGAATGTGAGTTTGGAGAGAAAGAGTTGCAATCCCTCTCAATTGAGTACTAGAAACTGATATCTAACTGAACTGAGTTCCATGAACATGCAAATATGCTGAAATGCAAGGATAACTGATGGAACGAGGTACTGAGACTAAATTACACAAGAGTAAACTGAGGAACTGGAGAGGAACTATTACCTCAAGCTGAAACGGAGTCGGAAGGTAAGAGTTGGGGGTACTTGGCCATCATGGTTGCTTCTGTTTCCCAAGTAGCTCCCTCGACTAACTTATTCCTTCACAAAACCTTCAACGAAGTGACTTCCTTATATCTCAACCTATGAACCTGATGGTCAAGAATCTCAACTGGAACCACCTCAAAGGTAAGGCTATCCTTCACGACCACACTCCCTAAAGGCACAATCGAAGCCGGATCTCCCACACACTTCTTCAACAAGGATATATGGAAGACTAGGTGCACTGATGCTAAGTTTGCGGGAAACTCCAACTCATAAGCCACCTTGCCAACTCTTTTCAGAATCTTGTAAGGGACTACGTATAAGCGACTAAGCTTCCCCTTCTTACCGAATCTCATCACACCCTTCATGGGTGACACTTTCAGAAAAACCCAATCATCAACCTCAAACTCTAGCTCCCTCCTCCTCATATCTTCATAAGATTTCTGATGACTTTGAGTCACCTTCAACCTTTCTCTAATAAGCTGAACCTTCTTCATAGTCTCATGGACTAAATCTGGACCTATCAAAGTTGTTTCTCCTACCTCAAACCAGCCTATAGGTGATCTACACCTTTGCCCATAGAGTGCCTCATACGGAGCCATTTGAATGCTAGAATGAAAACTGTTATTATAGGCAAACTCTATAAGAGGTAAGTGATCATCCCAATTACCTTCGAAGTTTATTACACAAGCCCTCAATATATCCTCTAAAGTTTGAATGGTGCACTCTACCTGTCCATCTGTATATGGGTGAAAAGTTGTGCTAATATTAACGTGTGTACCAAGACCGTTCTGAAATGATCTCCAAAACTGAGAGGTAAACTGAGTACCCATATCTGAGATGATGGATAAGGGAACTCCATGCAACTTGACTATCTCACAGATGTAGAGTCTGGCGTAGTCCTCTGCTGAATCGGTAGCCTTGACAGCCAAGAAATGGGCTTCCTTAGTTACCCAGTCTACAATCACCAATATAGAATCATGATGCCTACGAGTGCAAGGTAAGCCCGTAATGAATTCCATATTTATGACCTCCCACTTCCAAGAAAAAATGTCTATCTCCTGAGTTATACCACATGGTCGCTGATGTTCTACCCTCACTTGCTGATAGTTGGGACACTTAGCCACTAAATTAGCAATGTCCCTCTTCATACCATTCCCACCAATAGACTTCCCATAAGTCACGGTACATCTTAGTGGAACCAAGATGGATGGAATATCTAGAGCTATGAGCTTATACCAAAATCCTATGTCTCAACTCACCTATATTAGGAACATATAACCGACCCCGGTAGCGAAGTACACCATCTCCCCCTTGAGAGAAGACCTCTACTCTCTGCTGCTAGACAACATCTTTTAGATGAAGTAGAATGGGGTCACTGTCTTGATTTTCCTTCACCTTAGCTACCAATAAAGACTCTGACCCATTCTGAATGATGACACCACCTTCTGACGAATAAGTGAGGCGAACCCCTAACCGAGCAAGTCGGTGAAAATCCTTGGCTAATTCCTTCTTTACTTCCTTAACATGTGACACACTACCCATGGACAACCTACTAAGTGCATCAGCTACTGGATTGGCCTTACCCGTATGCTAAAGCACGCTCATGTCGTAGTCCTTGAGAAGCTCTAGACACTTCCTCTATCGAAGATTCAGTTCTTTCTGAGTGAACATGTATTGAAGGCTCTTGTGGCCCGTAAACACATCTACATGGACACCATATAAGTAGTGTCTCAAAATTTTCAAGGCACAGACCACTGTTGCTAACTCAGGCTCATGAGTCAGGTAATTCTTCTCATGAGTCTTAAGCTATCTGGAAGCATATGCAATAACCTTACCATGCTTCATCAAAACACAACCTAGGACAACTCTGGACGCATCACAATATACTATAAAACCATCTGAACCCTCTGGTAGAGTCAAGACTGGGGCTGTGTTCAACCTAGTTTTCAACTCTTGGAAGTTCCCCTCACACTCATCTGACCATTAGAACTTGACCTTCTTCTGAATCAGCCTGGTCAATGGAGAAGCTATGGACAAAAATCCCTCAACAAATCTCCTATAGTAATCAGCCAGACCCAAGAAGCTCTTAATATCTGTCGGAGAGGTGGGTCTAGGCCAATTCTGAGAATCCACTCGAATACCATCCTTAGACACCACATAACCCAAAAAGGTGACTAACTGCAGCCAAAACTCACACTTGCTGAATTTGGCGAATAACTAGCGATCCTTCTGAGTTTGCAGCACCACACTCAAATGGTTAGCATGCTCCTCTTCACTCCGCGAGTAGACTAGAATATCATCTATAAATACAATAACAAACATGTCCAAATACTGCTTGAATACCCTATTCATTAAGTTCATAAAAGCTGCAGGAGCATTCGTTAGTCCAATAACTTCTGAGTTCTGAAGGCTATCTTTGGAATGTCCCTCTCTCTAACTCTGAGCTGGTGATACCCAGATCTGAGGTCAATCTTGGAGAAGTAGTTGGCACCTTGAAGCTAATCGAACAAGTCATCAATCCTAGGGATAGGATACTTATTCTTAATTGTGACCTTGTTTAGCTGGCAGTAGTCTATGCACATCCTATGAGAGCTGTCTTTCTTACGCACGAAGAGAGTTGCGGCACCTCATGGAGAGATATTGGGTCTTATGAAGCCCTTATCTAGTAGGTCTCTGAATTATTCCTCAACTCTTTAAGCTTAGCTGGAGCCATTTTGTAAGGAGGAATATATATGGGCTGCGTATCTAGAAGAATGTCTATCCCAAAGTCGATCTCCCACTCAAACTCTGAGCAGATCTTCAGGAAACACCTCTGGAAATTCACTAACTATAGGAACTAACTAGAAAGGTGGGGTATCAGACTCAGAATCCTTAACCCGAACCATATGGTAGATGTAACACTTTGAGATCATCTTCCTAGCTTTGAGATAAGATATGAAATGACCTTTTGATGTTGGAGGACTACCCTTCCATTCTAGAACAGGCTCATTTGGAAATTGGAATTTCACGACTCTGGTCCTGTTGTCGATCGAGGCATAACAGGCATATAGCCAATCCATGCCGAGGATGACATTGAAGTCGATCATATCCAACTCTACTAAATCTGTTGAGGTGACTTTATGAAGGACTGAAACTAGGCAATCTCTATATACCCTCTTATCTAGGACTGACTCACCAACTTGAGTGGAGACTGGGATAGGTTCTAAGAGTTTTTCAGGTCTGACTCTGAATTTACATGCAACATACGGGGTTACAAAAGATAGAGAAGCCTCTGGGTATAACAAGGCATAAACATCAAGAGAAAAGACTGACAACATACCAGTGACAACATCTGGTGAACTCTCTTTATCCTGGCGTGAAGATATGGCATAGAGATGGTTCTGACGTTAAGCGCCACCTACGCCAAAAGTGGTACCCTGTTAAGCCGTATGGCCTGCTGGAGCTGCTGAAGTAGTAGACTGGACTTTGTTACCTCCCTGTCCTTGCCTGGCAGAAGATTACCCCTTCAACCTGTGGCCAAGCTGGCCATGCCCAAAACACCCTTCTCTGCCAGCCAAACACTCACCTGCATGATTTTTACCACACTTGGGGCAGGCTAGAAAAGTACGGTTACCTGAAACACTGCCTTGAGACTTAGATCCTGGTTCTCACATCTTTTGATCCTGTCGGGGCCTGGGAGACAGAGCACTTGTCGGAGAGGTGGGTCTAGGCCAATTCTTTACTACCTCTATCTTCTGAGAATCCACTCGAATACAATCCTTAGACACCACATGACCCAAAAAGGTGACTAACTGCAGCCAAAACTCACACTTGCTGAATTTGGCGAATAACTAGCAATCCTTCAGAGTTTGCAGCACCACTCTCAAATGGTTAGCATGCTCCTCTTCACTCCGCGAGTAGACTAGAATATCATCTATAAAGATAATAACAAACATGTCCAAATACTGCTTGAATACCCTATTCATTAAGTCCATAAAAGTTGTAGGAGCATTCGTTAGTCCAAATACTTCTGAGTTCTGAAGGCTATCTTTGGAATGTCACACTCTCTAACTCTGAGCTGGTGATACCCAGATCTGAGGTCAATCTTGGAGAAGTAGTTGGCACCTTGAAGCTAATCTAACAAGTCATCAATCTGGGGATAGGATACTTATTCTTTATTGTGACCTTGTTTAGCTGGCAGTAGTCTATGCACACCCTATGGAGTTGTCTTTCTTACGCACGAAGAGAGCTGCGGCACCTCATGGAGAGATATTGGGTCTTATGAAGCCCTTATCTAGTAGGTCTCTGAATTATTCCTCAACTCTTTAAGCTCAGCTGGAGCCATTTTGTAAGGAGGAATATATATGGGCTGCGTATCTAGAAGAAGGTCTATCCCAAAGTCGATCTCCCACTCAAACTCTGAGCAGATCTTCAGGAAACACCTCTTGAAATTCACTAACTATAGGAACTAACTAGAAAGGTGGGGTCTCGGACTCAGAATCCTTAACCCGAACTATATGGTAGATGTAACCCTTTGAGATCATCTTCCTAGCTTTGAGATAAGATATGAAATGACCTTTTGATGTTGGAGGACTACCCTGCCATTCTAGAACAGGCTCATTTGGAAACTGGAATTTCATGACTCTGGTCCTGTTGTCGATCGAGGCATAATAGGCATATAGCCAATCCATGCCGAGGATGACATTAAAGTCGGTCATATCCAACTCTACTAAATCTGTTGAGGTGACTTTATGAAGGACTGAAACTAGGCAATCTCTATATACCCTCTTAGCTAGGACTGACTCACCAACTTGAGTGGAGACTGGGATAGGTTCTAAGAGTTTTTCAGGGCTGACTCTGAATTTACATGCAACATACGGGGTTACAAAAGATAGAGAAGCCCCTGGGTATAACAAGGCATAAACATCAAGAGAAAAGACTGATAACATACCAGTGACTACATCTGGTGAACTCTCTTTATCCTGGCGTGAAGATATGGCATAGAGATGGTTCTGACGCTGACCGCCACCTATGCCAAAAGTGGTACCCTGTTAAGCTTTATGGCCAGCTGGAGCTGCTGAAGTAGTAGACTGAACTTTGTTACCTCCCTGTCCTTGCTTGGCAGAAGATTACCTCTTCAACCTGTGGCCAAGCTGGCCACGCCCAAAACACCCTTCTCTGCCAGCCAAACACTCACCTGGATGATTTTTACCACACTTGGTGCAGGCTGGAAAAGTACGGTTACATGAAACCCTGCCTTGAGACTTAGATCCTGGTTCTCACATCTTTTGATCCTGTCAGGGCCTGGGAGCCAGAGCACTAGTTGATGAAGGCGTAGGGGACGTAGACCTTTGCTAAAACTATGAGTGATTTCCACCACTTGACCTCTGCTGAGAATTTTCATAGCTGCAAGTTCTAGCCTTTTTATTATCCCCAGCCATTTCCTTGAGCTTATCTCCCTCAACCTGCTGAGCATGGGTCATTAGTCTGGAGATATCCATATCCCCTAATAGCATAGCATTCCTGCACTCTGTCTACACCAAATTAGATACTCCAAACAAGAACTTTCTCATTTGAGCCCTCGGATCAGCCACCATATATGGGGCATACCTGGAAAGCTGAGTAAATTTCAACCTATATTATTGGACTGACATCGAACCCTGCCTCAAATTCATAAACTCCTTGGCCTTAGCTTGCCTCAACTCTCTCAAAAAGAACCTATCCAGAAAAGCTCCACTAAAGCAGTCCCATGTCATAGGAGCTACATTCATAACCCACTATTTGGATTCGCAGAACCTGGGGCCTGCTGATTAGCCTAATTGGCTACGGTCTGAGAAAATAATTGGACCGCATTGCAGAATTCTGCATTTGTAACCTCATGGTTTGGGGCTAGAGGATTTGAGTAAGTATTGCATATGTTAGCTCTTCGAGGAGGCATGATCTGAAATGCATAACGAGTGGATTAGAGAGGAGAAACTAAACTAAACTTCATCGCACAATAATGATAATGAAGGAAGTGAAGTTCTTCTTAGAACACCTCGTGGCCTCTCCCTCATAAATGTGGCACACTTCACACCCATGAAAGAGACTCTACTTAGTGCAACTTTAAAACACCCTAGGACTTTTGAACCTGATGCTCGGATACCAAGTTTGTCATGCCCCGAGGCTAGCCCCTAGACGTAACAGAGAGCCTAGGGTTAAAAGTAACCCTAAGCTAACCCTGAAACTGGCATATCACAAGCATACTGAATATTATTCTAAACAAATGGAAGCATATCGAATAAGACATAACAACAGGAGATAATAATTCTAAAGTTATCTGAAATAATAGTCTGTCTGAAAATCAAGGGAACTACACAAGCCGAAGTCTGACTATATATCTGAAAGTCTCTAATACTGATGAGCTGTTAGGACAATCCCCCAGCTAACTCCAAATACTGAAAGTAAAGACAGACTGACTAACTCGAAAAGCATGTAAAAGATATGTCCTCGGATGATGAGGACTCACCACTGATTGTCATGATATGGCACCGGAAGAGATAATCATGAGGCTGAAGCTGAGAATCTGAACCTGCATCATGATAGGATGCAGCATATAAAGTATGCGTCAGTACTTCGGATGTACTGAGCATGAGGGATATGCAAAGCTGACTGAATATGTAAATATGCTAAAATACTGAAAAGCTGTAAAACTGAATTATACTATAGTACATAGGCCCAAATCATAGTTGTGCATAAAATAGCTGAAATGCAAGAGTAATCTGAAAACATAATAAAATGGGATAACAAGCATAAACTAAGAGCCTGAGTTACTTTACTAAACTAATACTGTGGGAGGGACTATTAACCAACATAAACCACGTGAGCTAAACGTGGAGTCCGATGTATACGCCCCATCGAGAGGATCCAATATACTTTGCCAGGTTACAAAGGCATGGCTGATGTGATCAGTATTTATGAGGCCCAACTGAGGGGATAAATAACCTACGGTCGCACGTAGTTCTGGGACTTTAAGGGTATGCTGAACCTTGGTCCAACTCGGTGAAAAACATTACTCCAAAATTGAATATTAATAGCTCATTTTAAAACTAGAGTCCTGAGTTTCTGAGTCAAGACTAGGCTAGTCTGAAACCTCTATTTTTCTGAAATGTTGTAGTAGACTAAAAACTGGCTAAATTTTGCTTTTAAAACTTATACTGATAATCTAGGTTGAATTTTGAAGGAAATATAATACTTTAGAAAAATCCTACAATTTAGGGCTAATGTCTTGATTTCTCAAGTCATGGTGAAAACTCATGCAAATCATTAAAACATATTACCATTTATATAAAGCAGGATATAAATCATGTGAAAATCATAAGAACTAAATTCTAGAAGGATTTGCATAATTGGGTAGGTACCCTGGTTCTTAAAACCATGAATATTTGAAGAAAGACTATAATTTTGGGCATAAGGGTGAGATAAACCCTTACTGAATACCCACATACCTGGTGGATGACAATCCCTGCAAGAAGTCTGAAGTTAGGCCTTGGAGAAGAAAGCCTTAGGTCTGGAAGTTTGGAGAAGAACGCTCTTTTCTGACTTGAGATTGAATTTAGAGAATCTGACTTGTTTATGGAGGATTAGACTTAATAAAATAAGCCTATGGTTATTTATAGTCGGAGCAAAAATAGAAAGGAAAGGTCTGAAATACCCCTGAGAAATTTTAAAAGAGAACTGCTGTAATTCGCGACTCAGGTACCACGACTTGTTTGACGGTCCATAGTCCTGGATAATGGACCATCAACTGAGTTGTGGTCCTATCCAAGAGTCTTGGGGGTTCTCCTATCTGAGGGAACTATGACTCCACAGGACGGACCGTACTCCTGAACGACGGTTTATCATGTGGCTCGTGGTTCCTGGAACTTTAGTCTAGTGTGAGGATTCCACGAGTCAAAGGATGAACCGTTGTTCTGAAGTACATTTTGTAGTCTGACTCATGGTTTCTAGGCTTGAAATGATGGTCCTCTGAAAAATGGGAACCACGAGTGACAGGATGGACCGTGGTTCTAAACTACATTCCGTGATCCCGTCCGTGGTTCTGAGTAAGGGAATTGGCAACTTCTCTGAACTTTGCATCCATGAGTCAAATGATGGCCCGTTGTCCTAGAATATGTCCTATGATCCGACTAGTGGTTTCTAGGACATGAATCAGAGGTCTATTGGAAATGGGATTTACTATTGAGATGAAGGACCGTGGTTCCAAACTACGGTCTGTGATCTTAACCGTGGTTCCTAGAAACTTAGATTTTTTTCTAAAATTTTATTTTTTTCTTATTTTCTAAGATATGTATGGGCTTGGAAGTTCTGGGGTGTTACAACTATTGAGGTTGTACTTTGCGAGGCCCACGGGGGTAACGATATGAGGCCCTATAATCAGGGCAGTTATAATGGCTCACAAACATGTGACAGAGGCTACTTTGGTAGGGGTCAGAATCAGCAATATTTCTATCTTAGTTGTCCTATTCAGGAAATATTATATATTTTTGAGAGTTAGAGTAGTCAGGGTTTGATTTAGTCTTCACGAGGTGCTCGTTCTAGGTCCATAGGTTGTGGTAGTCATTCTGATTAAGTTGGGTCTTTACAATAGGGTATAGTTTGCCAGATATGTTATGAGTGTGGTGAGTTAAGCCATATTGCTAGGGAGTGTCCTTCGGCATAGCACTTTAGGCGGCAGGATCAGCCACTACAATCCCCGAAGGCACCAGCCCCACTGGCTAGAGGCGGTGCAAATGGTAGTAGGGGTGATCCTCAGGGTACTCGAGGTGGTCCTCAGTCCAGTAGATCAGGTGTTCATGGCAGTTAGAGCGACATGTATGCATTTATGGGTTATCCAGAGGCTGAGGCTTTATATGTTGTCATCACAGGTATGATCTTTGTCTATCATCAGTCAGCTTTTTCTTTGTTTGATCCGAGTTCTATATTCTCCTATGTGTCTGCTTATTATGCTACTCGTCTGGAGTCTAACTGTGAGTTATTCCATATGACTTTGTGCGTAGTGATAAGTCGGTAATCTACCAATTTATTGAGCCTTTAATCATGAGTTATTGCTATGTTTTGATGATATTTAGAGGTTCTTATGGCCTTTATTGATATGAATGTAGGTACTCTTGGTCAATGATAGAAAATAAGGAATTGGATCAAAAAGAGCTCAAAATAAGTTGAAGTGTGAAGTGATCAGGTGAGATGAAGATTATGATGAGAGATGCAGCCCTCGTGCGACATGCACAACCCTAGGTACAGCCCGCACCTCCCTCTGTATAAAGATCAGAAGAAAAGAGAAGCATCTATTAAGGGGTGTGGCTGCCGTGCGACATGCACAACGCCTGGTGCGAACGCACCCCACTTTGTATGATGACTGAAGATCAGCCAAAGTCACTGGTTCACTTGTGCAGAGCTGTGCGACGTGCACAACGTGACATGTGAACCGCATATCGCGAGGCACAGCTCTCGAGGGGTAATTTTGTCCACTTTTGTATGATGAATTTGGAACATTCTAAAACCCAATTTAGGCATAGTTTTACATAGTTTTGAATAGTTTTCAGTTTTTGGAGAAAGTTTCTCTCCCAAGGCAAGATAGAGGCTTTCACTCAATTCTCAAAATCTTTAACCTTGGACTTGTAAATTTGAGCCTGGATATTGGATTTTTTCTACAATTAGTGAAAAGGAATTTGAATTTCCTTATGGGTGTATTTTCTTTTTCCTTTAGCATGAGTAGCTAAACCTCCTTGTCTAGGGATGTGTTGATATTGGGTACTTGATAAAAGGGTATGGCTCTTGCTTATTTGTGTTTATAATTGCTAATATGACATGGGTCTAGAGATTTCACCATATTTTAACTCTAATTTTGGTTGTTGCAAACATTGATTTAATTTACTTGATTATGTTCTTGCTTGAGAAAGGAGTTTATAATTTCAGATGTGAAATTACTAGTGAGTACTTGGGATTTCACTTAGATTGAGGCTAGGAATAGCTCAATTTGCCGGAAACACCGATTTAAGGGTCTAAGCTAGAGATAGTGTGACATCCCCAATCCTATATTAGTGTGTTTATACCTAAACGATGGTGCTTGAACAAAGACCATTGGATAAATAATTGTGAGATCGAAAGATTAACATTCATGCTTAAAACTAATGTTACCTATGTTGTTTAGTGAGAATTTACACATTTAAGCAACTTCCTAGACCCGCGTTTTGAGTCTTATCAAAAGCACATCCCTAGTCTTCCTCTCTTTTGTTTACACCTCGCATTTACTTATTGTTTGGTTTGGAATTGAATTGTGACAGATTCCTAAATCCCCTCTTTTTATATTATTTGTTGTTTGGACAATCTACAATCTCATTTTCTAAGCTACCATTCCTTGTGGGATCGACCCAGACTCCCGTCGGGTAATATAAATTTTATTTTGCTTAACGATTGTCGTCACCTCTGTAATGGAGAGTGTCATTTGAGCATTATCAAAAATTATGCCATTGCCAGGGAATGGTGTTTGAATAGACTTTTAATTGTTAATTGAAATCACCTAGTAGAGTGTTTGTTCTTTTTATTTGGTTTGTTATTTTTGTGTGTTGGGCAGACAGCCCATGAGGGAAGTGGGAGACAATGGAAGTGTTGACAAATTCATTGACGCAGCCAATGAACCCGTAATTCAAGGAGGAGTAGGTGAAATCCTCTGACCTCCCATGGTTAGAAACATGGTGTTCCACGTCACTAGCACTATGTTCCATCTTAAACAAATGAAAGGGATGTTTGGAAGAGCATCACACAAAGATGCAAATAGGCACATCCAAAACTTCGTGGAGATATACCAACCTTTCATCTTCCAAACCATTCCCCAAGAATCTATTCGACTTTGCGTATTCCCCATCTCTCTAATAGGAGAAGCCATGGCGTGGTTGGAAGAACTACTGGGTGGGCCAATCACCTCTTGGGCTGAGTTGGTAGAGTCTTTTATGGTTAGTTTTTTCCTTCCCTCAAGTATGATGTAGTTGAGGGATGAAATCACCAACTTTCATCAACTTCTTGATGAGCCTTTGCACTAGGCATGATTGAGGATTAAAAAAAAACTTGTGTTGTGTCCCAACCATGGATTGCACGATTATGTCTTGAAATAAAACTTTTATAGGGCTTTGAAACTAATGAACAAGTTTGTGGACAACAACCTCGGGGGTGGTACCTTCATGGACCAATAATTTTCTCTTGCCTCGGCCCTTCTAGAGAGAATGACCAAGACTAACCAAGCCTGGCACACAAGGGAGGCTGATGTTCCTACCTCGGGAGTGACCACATCTCTTTTGACAAATGAGATGTAGAAAAAATATAAAGAAAGGGATGAAACCATGGCCAAGATAAGGACGCAAATAGACTTATTGGTCAAGCATATGATAGGGGACAAAAGTGCTAAGACTGTGAATGTTGTGAGTACACCAGATATCAAGGCTAGTGATGGTGATCTAATGACCATCGTAGATGGTAAACTTTGCAATTTGTCAGCGGGTTCTCATCCCAGGTATTATCGCCTGAGGGATGAGAATTAATGTTAGATAAAAGACAAGGAAAGAGATGGAAATTGGAGGGACCATGACAGAGATGGTGACAGATACAATCACCGGAATTCCAATCCATATGTACCTCCAAATAAGTTGGACACCTTATGTCAACTCACCCCAAGCAATCCCGGTAACTCAAAGATAGAGGACATGTTGTCCTTGGTTTTGAAGAGGCTAGAGACAATAAATATCAGGGTTGGTGAGCTTAAAGCAAAGTTTCAATACTTCATCAAACCATGAGCTCTCATTCGCCCTTAATCAAGCATCTTGAAGCTCAAATGAACCATCTATCCACTCAAATGAAACCAAGGATGAAGGGAACACTCCCTAGTTAGACAACAACCAATCCTAAAAATAACGCTCATGTTATGGTTATTGTTACTAGAAGTGGTGAAAAAGCCCATTGTGAATGTTATGGAGAAGCTGGATGACATGGTAATGAAGCCTAGTGTTGAACCCGTTGTGGAGCTGTGTGATAAAGAAGAAGAG
This sequence comes from Jaltomata sinuosa, assembly GCA_003996215.1. Lineage (NCBI taxonomy): Eukaryota > Viridiplantae > Streptophyta > Magnoliopsida > Solanales > Solanaceae > Jaltomata > Jaltomata sinuosa. The sequence continues at coordinate 406,449 of QJPP01000422.1, forward strand.
GTTGTGTGAGAAAAAGATGTTGAAGAGCTAAAAGTTGGGGTGAAGCTTGGTGCACCCAATGTTCCGTTGAATGTTTATATTAAAGATGAGAAGGAGGAGGTTAAATCTCCTCCCCAAGTGGCCATATACATTGAGAAGGACACTCTTATTGTGCAAAGTGTGCCGACCATACTATCCCAGGGACCTCCTCTGTACCCTCAAAGATTAAATAAGAAGAAGTAAGAGAACAAATTCAATAAGTTTGTTGACATGTTTAGCAAACTTTCAATAAATATTCCTTTGGTTGAAGACTTAATACAAATGACGGGGTATGCCAAATTCATAAAGGAGTTTCTCCAAAAAAAGAGGGTTGTCAATGTGGGCACCATTGAGATCTCACACAGCTGTAGCACTGTGATGACAAGTAATGTTGCTACAATACGGGAAGCCCTAGGTGTATTCACTATTCCTTGCACTATTGTGTTGTTTGTGTTCCATAAGGCCTTGTGTGACTTAGGGGCAAGCATAAACTTTCTTCCCCTAGTGATCTTCAAGAAGTTAGGATTGGGCACGCCCAAACCTACTCCCATGCGACTACTCCTAGCTGATCGATCCATCAAGCGGCCGGTAGGAATTCTATTTGAGCTATTGGTCAAGGTTTATAAGTATATTTTCCCAGCCGACTTCATAACTTTGGATTGCAAAGTGGATATTGAGGTTCCTATCATATTGGTGTGACCATTATGGGCTACAGGGACAGCCTTAGTGGATGCTAAACTCGGAGAGCTCAAGTTCCGAGTGAGCTCTTTAGGAGTTTGAAATGGGCAATACGCCCAAGTTTGAGATGTTGCCAATTGGGAAACAAGATGATGTTTTGAGTATGTTGAATGAGAAATTCCCCTTCTTGGAGTGGGGCCACGCCAACTGGATTGGCATGCTATCTGACAACGACTAAGGTTTGAGGTACTATCGTCGAGCTGTGACGTAAAATCAAGCACTTCTTGGGAGGCAACCCAAGTGTTTTTACTTTGTTTTTGGTTACCTTTTGTTGTTTTTGGTTTGTTTTAGGAATTCATGGAGAGGAAAAATGACAAAGTGGAAAAATGAGACAAAAAGGGGATGTATGGATGGCCGTGCGGTTTGCATGAGTTATTGTGCATGTCGTACAGGCCACTGTACCCTAAGTCAGTGAACTTGTAGAAAAATGTTGTGTTAGAGGTGATGTGTGCTAAGTTGTGTATTCCGCCTGAGCCTTTGTGCACGTTGCACCACCTCCGCACACCATAACAGAAAGTTGGGCCAACTTTGAGCATGAAAACAATGAGGTGCAAAGTGACATATGGTTCGTACAAGAGCTTGTGCAAATCGCACGTCGTGGCGCACCAAGGTAGGTTTTCAAATTTTTTATTGACCGACCCGACCTCGAGACCGACTCGGTGAATTTTCTTCTTCTTTCTTTCTTTTAAAATCGCCACCTTCATCTCTTTTCTCCCATATTCTTCCAAACCTCCACAACTTCTCTCCCAAAATCTCCCATAAATCCTTCAAACTCTCTCAAAATCTTTCCCTTCTCTCACCCACACCCCTCTGCCACCGCCGCCAGTCACCACCACTATCGTCTCCAGTCGAAGTGTTGGGTCACTATTGTTGCACCTTAAAAAGCTCCAATTTTTGCTTCCCTTCTCATAATCTTAACTTGTGGTAAGTTCCCCAATGTTAAATACATATTTTTGTGATGATTGGGAACTCATATTGTGAAGCATGGTCACTAGAATTGCCATGTTGATTTTGGGTGAGATACGAAAATTTTGGGTCCCCAATTTTGGGTTGTATTATTGATTTTGCTTGGAATTAACTTGGTAGACCATAAATTTATGATAATGCATGTTGATTGTAGTAATTTTTAGCATTAAAAATTTGTGTTTGGGTTGAAGTCTGAGTAACCCACTTGTGATTGATACATGATTTGGTCCTATGATAGATTGGGTGACATCATTCTTAAAGGCAAATTGTCATCCTCATGAGGTTTTGGTTAGAAATTGAGGTTTGGGGATGAATTTGTTGCTACTATTGTGCCCATGTCTTTGTTGAATATGCTTTTTGGGTGTATGATTTTGGTTGGGAGGTTGAAATTGTTGATTGAATGAATGTTCCTAATTATTGCAATTGAAGGCTTGATGTTCCCGACGATAGATGGGGTAACGTCCTTCTTAAGGGAAGTCGTTGAGTCTTCTTTTGTTTTTAATTGTGTCAATGGATTTCTAGGAAGTCTGAGTACCTGGATGATTTGGTTGGGTCATATAATGGTTGGCCCTATTGTTTGAATTGTTAGATTATTGGTGTGGTGTTGTTGCCATGTGCATTACACGCGTATTATTCTGTGGATCACATTCTGAACACACAAAAAGACAAAGGATTGAAAAATTCCTTGTGTTTACCTATGTGTTTCATATGCGGAGTGCGGATCTCGACGTGCGAAATGCAAAAGGCACTGCACAAGGTTGAAAAAGGCTGCCAGTTGACTGTTTTGAGGGGCGAAGCATGGTGCGTTGTTCACTTGTATCTTTCAAGCTCAGTCCCATCTAGAATTTCTCATTGAATCACATTCAAGGCAAGTTCTAAATGAAACACATGCATGAGAATTAAGGTATAGCCTCACCACACATAGCATCACCTCACAAGAAATTTCAATATTAGTCTCAAAGTCAATTGGGACAAATGAATTTTGACAAGCTATTCTGAGTTCATTACACACTCGTTTGTGAATCGATCAAGCCAAACCGAGAGTGTGCAAGTCCTGAAAAGAGTATGCTTTCCTTAAAAAATTATTTTCCCTCTTTCCTTTCATTTCCAAAAAACATCTTGCCAAGAATTTTTTTTGATGGGTCCATTTAGAGACAAGCAAAGCATAGACTCAAATTAAAGCTAAACTTGGCATTTTCCCTTAAGAAAGTTGCCTCTCTATCTATTATAGGGAAACACCAACCCGGTTCGACACAAAAACAAAAGAAAAAGAAAATAAAGAGAAAAATATTTGATCCTCGGGAAAGAACCATGGTATTAAGAAAACCCTCGGAGTTTATTGCTAAACTACTATAAACAAGAAGATTACCGAATTTTTCTTATGAATCAATTGAAAACAAGCCTCAGCGTAGGCCCTTAGCGCATTTGCAAGGTATGGGTACCGAGATAATGGAATCATGTAAGACTAACCCAGAACAAAATCAAAATTAAACATCAAGCTCGGTGAGGGAACAATTAAGACCAAAACATAATAAAAGGGCCCGGCAAGGGCAAAGTATCAAGCACAAGGTGAGTGATCAATAATTACAGACCCCCTAAACTCAAAGTAAGCATAGCCCTCGATGAACTAATAAAAATTATAAAAATAAGAATGAGTGCAAAAACTCCCTGATTTTACTAATGATGATGATGATGCCTCCTCGAGTGAAACTGATGTGGTGGCCTAGGAAGCAGAGGTGCCAGTGAGGCTGGTGGTGCCGGTGGTGGAATGTAAGCAAGTGTTGGGTTTATCTAATGTCCTTCCACAGATAAAATTAAGGGATCCCATTGCACCTGAAGAAGGCCATATGGCTCCATATGGGCCTACGATAATGCCTTCACTATGGTACCTCAGAGTCATGGTAATCCGGGTGGAGCTGGGTAGGTGGTACTGTGGTATCAGGAGCCAGCAAAGTTGGATCAGTTATCTCTTGAATCTCAGATGTGTCCTCTTCTTCATTCAAATCCTAGCCTCCTCGAGTGAAACTGATGTGGTGGCCTAGGAAGAAGAGGTGCCAGTGAGGCTGGTGGTGCCGGTGGTGGAATGTAAGCAAGTGTTGGGTTTATCTAATGTCCTTCCACAGATAAAATTAAGGGATCCCATTGCACCTGAAGAAGGCCATATGGCTCCATATGGGCCTACGATAATGCCTTCACTATGGTACCTCAGAGTCATGGTAATCCGGGTGGAGCTGGGTAGGTGGTACTGTGGTATCAGGAGCCAGCAAAGTTGGATCAGTTATCTCTTGAATCTCAGATGTGTCCTCTTCTTCATTCAAATCCTAGCCCGTACACCAATAATCGGGCGGACTATCAGTTCCTGGAAGAGAATCTGAATTTGGGGCCAGTAGATTAAGATCCCAATTAGAAATCTTTGTCTCAACATACGATATTGCTTGCCTAAGATGATAAACCTCTACTTCCATAGTATCCATTCTAGCACAAAGCTTGCTCACACTTGACACTATTGGCTTCAAAGCTGATTTAATGGCGGATTGAATTATGCATGGAATGTCTTTAGCCATTCTTTGTAAGCTCTACTCATTTTTGTGAGTAAGTTGACTAAGCTTGAGAAAATTACCTGAAGATAAGGTGGCTTGGCATGTCACATGGATGGTGTTTGATTCTCCTTGAAAATGGGAGGAAGTGTCCAAATGATCATGAGTAACATTCTCAGCACGGGCATTGATTGCCATGGCACTATGAGCAAGGTGATTTTAATTAACATGCGGCGCATCTGTGTCCCACCTTGTGTCCAAGCGGACCATGCCAGTAGCTTGGCTAGTCTTTTCTACTGAACAAAACATAGGGCAGTGTTCCAAAAAACAAAGAAGTGATATGAGTACAGGGAAGGCCATAAAGGTGAACTCATGTCTAGCTCTCCGCTTGAGTTGTTCGGTAATGATTTCTCCTTAATGTAGTCGGAAGCTAGACATGATGTATGCAATGAGAATTGCCACCTCTATAGTCACTTTGGTGGTGTGACTAGTTGGGATAAGTCGTGTGCATACAAAGTCCAACCACATCCAAGTTTCAAACTTAAGATCTGATCAGTAGATGGGTCCTTTTGAGATGGCCCAAAAAAGGGCTCCTTATTCGATGACACTAGTAAACCACTCGTATTTGTCTTCCTTTGAAACAACACGCTCTATATATCTTGACTCCAGAATTGGCTCATCATCCTAACACTGAATCAAGGCATGTAATCTTGTTGGCTGGGCCCTTATGTTTCATAATGTCTTGCCTAGACCGATATGATGCATAAAACTCCCAACCAACTCAGGGAAATATGGGCCTGGAGTTTTGGCAAAGTGTTCCCATACCCTTATAAGGAATTGTCTGGGTATGTGTCGGAACTCAGCTTTGAATGCTTCCACCTCAAACCCCTTCTCTTCCAAAAATGGTTGTTTTCCCCAACTTTTCAGATAGTATGCCTCCATACCCTCAAGGCCAAATCAGATTTCAGAATTAGTAGGACCTTCATCTTGCACAGGCAAGCTCATATTTGTGGATGTTGAAGTGTAATTTATAGCTCGCCTCTTTTGGTGACGCCTATTGGAAGGCATATTCCTACAAGTGGAGGTTAGCAACATGAACCAATTATCTATATACAATCTAAAAGAAGGTAATAACGAAAAAGACAGAGTATAAAGAGGGAGAAAAACAAAACAGGTTCCTGTAGGTTTGTGCAAACCTCGTGAGGTCCACACAAGCAGAAGTGCGTATCACACAAACTGTTGCATAAGCCAACAGAAGGCTGTAGTGGTTTCTGCACTGGAGTTCAAAGTCTGGTGCAATTCGCACAAGCACAAGTGAACAACGCACCATGCTTTGCCCCTCAAAACTGTCAACTGGCAGCCTTTTTCAACCTTGTGCAGTGCCTTTTGCATTTCGCACGTCGAGATCCGCACTCCGCATATGAAACACATAGGTAAACACAAGGAATTTTTCAATCCTTTGTCTTCTTGTGTGTTCAGCATGTGATCCACAGAATAATACGTGTGGAATGCACATGGTAACAACACCACACAAATAATATAACAATTCAAACAATAGGGCCAAGCATTATATGACCCAACCAAATCATCCAGGTACTCAGACATCCTCGAAATCCATTGACATAATTCAAAACAAAAGAAGAACTCAACGACTTCCCTTAAGAAGGACGTTACCCCATCTATCGTCGGGAACATCAAGCCTTCAATTGCAATAATTAGGAACATTCATTCAATCAACAATTTCAACCTCCCAACCAAAATCATACACCCAAAAAGCATATTCAACAAAGACATGGGCATAATAGTAGCAACAAATTCAGCCCCAAACCTTAATTTCTAACCAAAACCTCATGAGGATGAAGATTTGCCTTTAAGAATGATGTCACCCAATCTATAATAGGGCCAAATCATGTATCAATCACAAGTGGGTTACTCAGACTTCACCCCAAACACAAATTTTTAATGCTAAAAATTACTACAATCAACATGCATTATCATAACTTTATGTTCGACCAAGTTAATTCCAAGCAAAATCAATAATACAACCCAAAATTGGGGACCAAAAATTTTCGGATCTAGCCCAAAATCAACATGGCAATTCTAGTGACCATACTTCACAATATGAGTTCCCAATCATCACAAAAATATGTATTTAACATTGGGGAACTTACCACAAGTTAAGATTATGAGAAGGGAAGCAAAAATTAGAGCTTTTCAAGGTGCAACAATAGTGACCCAACACTTCGACCGGAGACGATAGTGGTGGTGACTGGCGGCGGTGCTAGAGGGGTGTGGGTGAGAGAAGGGAATGATTTTGAGAGAGTTTGAGGGATTTATGGGAGATTTGAGGAGAGTAATTGTGGAGGTTTAGAAGAATATGGGAGAAAAGAGATGAAGGTGGCAATTTTAAAAGAAATAAAGAAAAAGAAAATTCACCGAGTCGGTCTTGAGGTCAGGTCAGTCAATGGGTAGGTCAACAAAAAATTTGAAAACCTACCTTGGTGTGCCACGACGTGCGATTCGCACAAGCTCTTGTATGGACCACATGTCACTTCGCACCTCATTGTTTTCATGCTCAAACTTGGTCCAGCTTTCTGTTATGGTGTGCGGAGGTGGTGCGACGTGCACAAAGGCTCGTGCGGAACACACAACTTAACACATATCGCCTCCAACTCAACATTTTTCTTCCAGTTCACTGACTTAGGGTACGGTGGCTTGTATGACATGCACAATAACTCATGCAAACCGCACGGCCATCCATACGGCCCCTTTTTGTCCCATTTTTCCTCTCCATGAATTCCTAAAACAAACCAAAAACAACAAAAGGTAACCAAAAACAAAGTAAAAACACTTGGGTTGCCTCCCAAGAAGTTCTTGATTTTACGTCACAGCTCGATGATAGTACCTCAAACCATAGTCGTTGTCAGATAGCATGCCAATCCAGTTGGCGTGGCCCCACCCTAAGAAGGGGAATTTCTCCTTCAACATACTCAAAACATCATCTTGTTTCCCAATTGGCAACATCTCAAACTTGGGCGTCTTGCCCATTTAAAACTCCTAAAGAGCTCACTCGGAACTTGAGCTCTCCGAGTTTAGCATCCACTAAGGCACTCCCCAAAGCCAATAATGGTTGCACCAATATGATAGGCACCTCAATATCAACTTGCAATCCAAAGTCATGAAGTCGTCTGGGAAAATAGAATTCCTACCGGCCGCTTGATGGACCGATCAGCTATGAGTAGTCGCATGGGAGTAGGTTTGGGCGTGCCCAATCCTAACTTCTTGAAGATCACTAGGGGAAGAAAGTTTATGCTTGCCCCTAAGTCACACAAGGCCTTATAGAACACAAACAACACTATAGTGCAAGGAATAGTGAATGCACCCAGGGCTTCCCATATTGTAGCAATATTACTTGTCATCACAGTGCTACAGCTGTGTGAGATCTCAACGGTGCCCACATTGACAACCCTCTTTTTTTTTGAGCAACTCCTTTATGAATTCGGCATACCCCGGCATTTGTATTAAGGCTTCAACCAAAGGAATAGTAATTGAAAGTTTGCTAAACATGTCAACAAACTTATTGAATTTGTTCTCTTACTTCTTCTTATTTAATCTTTGAGGGTACAGAGAAGGTCCCTTGGATAGTATGGTCGACACTCTTTGCACAATAAGAGTGTCCTTCTCAATGTCTACGGCCACTTGGGGAGGAGATTTAGCCTCCTCTTTCTCATCTTTAATATAAACATTCAACGAAACGTTGGGTGCACCAAGCTTCACCCTAACTTTTAGCTCTTCAACATCTTTTTCACACATATCCTCTTCTTCTTTATCACACAGCTCCACAACGGGTTCAACACTAGGCCTCATTACCACATCATCCAGCTTCTCCACAACATCCACAATGGGCTTTTTCACCAGACAACTCATTCTTCCACTTCTAGTAACAATAGCCATAACATGAGCATTATTTTTAGCATTGGATGTGGTCTAACTAGGGAGTATTCCCTTCATCCTTGGTTTCATTTGAGTGGATAGATGGTTCATTTGAGCTTCAAGATGCTTGATTGAGGCCGAATGAGAGCTCATGGTTTGATGAAGTGTTGAAACTTTGCTTTTAAGCTCACTAACCCCGATATTTGTTATCTCTAGCCTCTTCAAAACCAAGGACAACATGTCCTCTATCTTTGAGTTACCGAGATTTCTTATGGTGAGTTGACGGTCCGTCATTCAGAACCATGGTCTGTCAACCAATCTGTGGTTTGATATTTCAAGAAATTTTAGCAGCTTTTAATTTAGTTTCCCAGGGGTGTTTCAGACTATTCCTTTTCTTTTAGCTCCAACTATAAATAGTTTTAGGCTTATTTTCATTAAGTCAAAACCTCAAAAAAAGTCAATTTCCTCTCAAGTCAGTTTCAAGGAGAAACCTTTCTCCAAAGTTCAGACCTAGGGTTCTTCTTTAAAGCTTCAAACCACAGTTCCAGTTCAAGAATCTTCTACAACCAGGTATGTGGGTATTCAGTAAGGGTTTAGTTCACCCTTATGCCCAAAACCTCAGTCCTCTATTTCAAATTTCATGATGTTAGAAACTAGGGTTCTTACCCAATCATGCTAAATTTTACAGAATTCAGTCCTTATGATTTCTACATGAATTATAGCCTATTTTAGAAGATTTGCTCCATGTTTTCAATGACTTGCAAGATCTTTTATAAGAACTCTAAGAAACCAAGAATCTAGCGCTGAAATAGTAGTATTTTCATGAGAATTGGTTTGCTTCAGAATTTAACCTAGATTTCTAGCATTCAATTTTAAGCATGAAATTAGCTAGTTTTCAATCTACATATTATCTTTAAACTTCTCCTGATTTAGCTTTCCTTCAGAATTCAGTTCAGCTTGTCAGCATTCACTCTAAACAAGTTTAAGTCCCTCACATTGATTTTAACTATGGGTTCTGCTTCTAGACAAGTATTTATGATTTTCAATCACCTCAGTCCAGTTGTTTTAAGTACGAAAGAACTATGCATGATTTAGCAGGCTTCGACCAACCTTTAAGTATGATCTTAAAAAAATGTGCTTTAAATATGAACAGTTTTGACTTTTAATATGTCACATGATAAAAACCATTCTCATGCATTATTCAGATAATCAGTTAGTCAGAATTACATGATTAGAATGCCTCAGTCTCACTAATAGTTGCATTCTCAAATTATATCAGTACTTTGAGTTATCCAGTGTATCAGTTGCATTCATAGCTTTATATTCAATTAGGAGTAGGCTTAGCACCGACTGGATGAAGGGATAGAGGCTAAGCTATCAGATTAGGCTGAGACCTTCAGTAGCAGTCCCTAAGTCCTAGAACTACGACGCCGCCATAGGTATAAAAGGGGTCAGTTGTCAAATTAGGTTGTACACCCTTGTCCCTTGTGGACATCAGTTTAGTGGATCCACATCATATTTGTTTGTACCCTTGGCAAGGTATGACCACCCACCCGTCAGGGTTATAGGTTTGCCCTATAGTTAGCTCACCTTGGGGTATGTCGATTAGTAGTAGCTCCCACAGTCCATATTCATTATTGCATGACCTTGTATTCAGTTATTCAGTTCAGTTTAGTATTGTACAGTTGCATATTTATATACTTGGTCATTGCATCAACTTATACCTTTCAGCTTGCATTCAATACACTATATCAGTATTTTCAGCATGCTCAGTAGAAGAAACTCCTCTAAGGATTTTACTTTAAACATGACTTTTAGCATGACTCAAGACTTTCAGCTCAGTTGCACTAGTCCATGATTTACAGACATACTCTATCTTTTAGTCCATGAAATCCCAAGTAAAAACTTTCCTTATCTTTAAGCATCATCATCTTACAGTTACAGTCCAGTAACATGATTTACATTCCCTTCAGTAAAAAGAGTTTATGTTACACAGCTTTAACTTATGCACTTCAGTTATTATACATAGTCCAGCTTTAAGCCATGCTTTCGGTATCCACGTATCTTCTCATGATTTATAGTAAGTTCATATCTCACATGCTCAGTACATTCAAAGTACTGACCGCATACCTTTCTTGTGCTACATCATTTTATGATATAGGTCTCAGTGCTAGCTTCCAGGATCATGGTCAGATGGATCACAGCTTCCAGTCAGCAGAGATCGAGTTCTCCTTTTCTGAGACTCCAGTTAGTTAATAGTTATAGCGGTTATTTCAATTACTTATACATTGATTAAACATAGTTGGGGGTCATGTCCCGGCTAACTGTAGTTCAGTTTTAGTAGAGGCTTCATAGACAGTCAGTCACTCAGTTGTATAGGTTTTCAAATGCTATTGTATATCAGTTTATAATAATTCATTTTGTTATAATATTTTTGAAAGAGCTCTGCACATTTCAGCTTCTGCATTTACTTTCAGTCTTTATCTCATTAGTATACTAGGCCATGGATTAGCTTGGGGTCATTTGTGATTCTAAGCACCGTCTCACGTCCAGGGCATAGGCTAGGGGCATGACAAACTTGGCATCAGAGCATAGAGTTCAAGTGTCCTAGGGTGTTTGTGAAGTCGTGTCTAGTAGAGTCTTGTGGAATGGTACGAAGACGTCTGTACTTTTCTTCAAGGGGCTACAGGGTATTTAGGAAATGTTTCCCTTTGTTCATACTCCAGATCGTGCAGTAAAGTTATTCCTTTAGAAACTTATGTAGATTCATGCATTAATCCAATTCCTCCAATCATACCTCACCTTTGAGGTAGTGGAAATAGTATAGTTCAGATTCCTGTCAGTGAAGTGCTCCCATATAGAGCCATCAGAAAGTCAAAAGACTACACAAGGGCTTGAGAGCAGCCCACTAGTGCGTTAAAGTCTACTAATTCAAAGTGTGTATCCTTTTTCCACTCGTGCAGTTGAGCCTATAGTAGAACGTGCTCTCAGACCCTCTTCCAGAAACTTTACTATGAGTGGCACCTTAGCCAAAAGGTATAGTTGTGTAAGTGCTTAGGTAGTGCAGTCGCTTAATAGTTAGTATGAATAGAGACGTTATGGGCCATAAGTGATAAAATGACCCCAGAACTAGGTGTATGGATTCAGTAGCACCTGTAAGATGTATATATGACACCTAGGTGAATTGGTAAATTGTAACTAAGTCATGATATAAAGAAGAGAGCCTAAGCATCAGAAAGATAGATGTGCACCCAGAGTAGTTGTTGTTGTATAATGTTTAGAAGATTATAGATAGACGATGTTGAGTCCCTTAGCGTGGTTTAATTCAGTGGAATTTGGTGGATGTCAACTTAGAGATGTGATGTTAGTAGATGAATAGGTAAAGTTCAGATTGCTAAGTGTTAGAAGAAGTGGTTATCCACACGAGTAAGAGTATGAATCCTCTAGTGATAGACTTAAGGGTAAAGAGGAAGCTAAGAGATGCCTCAGAAGGAGACCTAGCATAAATTTAGCATCTTCAGTTATAGCCTAGTTCAGGAGAGAGGTCCGCAAACTTAGAAGGGTGACTTTCAAGCTAAGGGGAAGATGATAGAATGAAGAACCAAGTCGAGTCTTGTGACTCAACCAGTATAGAATTCTAGAAAGGGCAATGATGGGATACCGATCTATTTCTATTCCAGTAGATTTCCTAGCACTTCAGCCAAGATGACACTATACTCAGACATATTTATGTCAAACTCATGTATAAGTCCATGTGGTCCCTACAGATTCATATCTATACTCAGCTCCTAGAACAAACATAAATTTCTCCAGACAGCGATTTTAGTCTTAATCCACGATTCTATGAATTCCATCTTTATGCCATAAGACTCGACAAATATTTAAACTCATGTCTCACAGTATGCTTGGTTCTATATACTCAGTTCAGTTCTTAGGATACGCCTTAATAGCTAATGAAATCATTCTACATCAGCTATATGCTCAGACCAGATTTCTTGAATAGTTCATGCTTATGATTCCTTACTCCAACCATACTTCAGATGTCTACTATGTGAGACTCAGACCCCTGTACTTGACTTCTCATACCTCACCTTGAGTGACTAGATCACGTTAAGTATAGGTCAAGACCAATCAGTATTCCTTTATTTGTGATGCTCATGCTCCCACCCTATTCCTTCAGTGATCTTAGCTTATGTCATCACAGTTGTTAGTAGAGGAATCTAAGTAGTAGCCTAGATGGGAAGTACTAGATTTTCTTTTTTTTGGTGGCCTTTTGCAGAAGTTCTTGCAGTTACAGTTTCTACATATGCTAGGGAAGATAATAGAAGACTCAGATAGTGCCAGCTCTAAACAAGCCATAAGATGATCATAGTACTAGGCTTGAATGTCATGGTAAATACATGTGGGCCAATGCTTTGAGCGACTAGTGACCCATTGATTAGAACTCAAGGTTAGTTGATTTTTGTGATATGAAGGGATACCATTCTTGGGACTCTAGATGCAAGAGATTTAGTCGAGATAGGCTTGAGCATGTGAAAGAAGATAGTTAGGCTCAGACCTCAGGATCTATTTGTGTGTTGATGAGAATTTCAGTTGCAGAAAGCAGGTGTGGCATTCAGATAAAGTGGGTGTACTTAAAAAAGGTGTTCCTAAGCTTAAAGGGTGTCAACCATATTGTTTGAAGTGGGAATAGTCTTGTTCTTACTCCCTGCCTAGGGTGCTCATTCCTTATGTCCAGTAGCTTCAGATAGCAAGATAGTAGACTCCTCATATCAGACCAGTTCAGACCTGTCAGTAATGAAATCACTCCTAAGGTTACAAGGCCTTACGCTCAGTTCAGTCCATGCTAGTAAGTTCAGTTTAAAAGAGAATAGTTTTCTCGTATAATTATTCCTCTTAATCTTATATTTCTTTCAGCTAACTATGATTTCTATGAATGCATTCGTTCTTTATGAGTTTTATCTTATACTCTCACTCCAGACCAGTTATCATGTTGGGTATTCCGTTTTATGTCCTATCAGTGTTCTTATGCTCTTTGTATGCATCCATGCTTCACAAACCCAGATCAAATCGTATTTCAGTCAGTAATCAGTTACCATCTAAGTACTCTAGCTTTTAGAACTCATTTGGTGGGATTGCATCTCTTTCCCCACCACCTCAGCCTAGTTAGTCTTTATTCAAGGACGAATGATCCCAAGGGGAGATATTGTAACACCCCAAAAATTCCAAGCTAAGATCTAAACTATTTCCATGAGTGTCATGATCAATTCCCTAGTGTGTAAAGTGTTTTCAATGTGAATCATGTTCATAAGAATCTTTTATACCAAGTTAAATTGAAAGCACCCCAACCAAAGAAGTTTTCATGCAAGACTAAACTAGTATCATCTTCAAATGATAAAACCTCCTAAAATATGAAGAGTTAGGTGGCCTAGTACCCACCAAATTAAATTTTTTTGAGTCATCTTTCCAATGCCACTGACCCCGCATTAATCTGAGTTCGAAGTAAACAGTTATGGGTATTTTACTGCAGGACAGCCAGTGACTACGGATTGGAATGACGAACTGTGGTTTTGAACCACGGTCGGTACTGTGACTCATAAAAACAGACCTGCAACTTAAAATTTTCACCTTTAAAATGATGAGTTGGTTCAGACCCGTAGACTAGAACCATGGTCCGTAGTTTGACCTGTGTTTTGCCAATTTTTAGCTTTTCTTCCAGATTTCCATGGGTGACTTCATGGGTTGTCATATCAAACGATAGTCCGTTCTCTAAACTGGTGGAATCACCTTTAGAGAACCCCAGAACTCAAGGACAGAACGATGGGTCAGTTGACGGTCTGTCATTCAGAACCACGGTCCGTCAACCAATCTATGGTTCGATATTCCGAGAAATTTCAGCAGCTTTTAATTTAGTTACCTAGAGGTGTTTCAGACCATCCTTTTTATTTTAACTCCGACTATAAATAGTTTTAGGCTTATTTTCATTAAGTCAAAACCTCAAAACAAGTCAGTTTCCTCTCAACTCAGTTTCAAGGAGAAAAGAATGCTCTTCTCCAAAGTTCAGACCTAGGGTTCTTCTCCAAAGCTTCAAACCTCAATTCCAGTTCAAGAATCTTCTACAACCAGGTATGTGGGTATTCAGTAAGGGTTTAGTTCACCCTTATGCCCAAAAACTCAGTCCTCTATTTCAAATTTCATGATGTTAGAAACTAGGGTTCTTACCCAATCATGCTAAATTTTACAGAATTTAGTCCTTATGATTTCTACATGAATTATAGTCTATTTTAGAACATTTGCTCCATGTTTTCAATGACTTGCAAGATCTTTTATAAGAACTCTAAGAAACCAAGAATCTAGCCTTAAATAGTAGTATTTTCATGATATTTGGTTTTTTTCAAAATTTAACCTAGATTTCTAGCATTCAATTTTAAGCATGAAATTAGCCAGTTTTCATTCTACAGGTTATCTTTAAGCTTCTCCTGATTTAACTTTCCTTCAGAATTCAGTTCAGCTTGTCAGCATTCACTCTAAACAAGTTTAAGTTCCTCACTTTGATTTTAACTATGGGTTATGCTTCTAGACAAGTATTCATGATTCTCAATCACCTCAGTCCAGTTGTTTTAAGTATGAAAGAACTATGAATGATTTAGGAGGCTTCGTCCTACCTTCAAGTATGATCTACAAAAAATGTGTTTTAAATATGAACAGTTTTGACATTTAATATATCACATGATAAAAACCATTCTCATGCATTATTCAGGTAATCAGTTAGTCAGAATTACATGATTAGAATGCCTCAGTCTCAGAAATAGTTGCATTCTTAGATTATATCAGTACTTTGAGCTATCTAGTATTTCAGTTGCATTCATAGCTTTATATTCGGTTGGGAGTAGGCTTAGCACTGAGTAGACGAAGGGATGAAGGCTCAGCTGTCAGATTAGGCTGAGACCTTTAGTAGAAGTCCCTAAGTCCCAGAACTACGATGCCACCATAGGTATAAAAGAGGTCAGTTGTCAGATTAGGTTGTACACCCTTGTCCCTTGTGGACATTTGTTTAGTGGATCCACGTCAGATTTATTTGTACCCTTGGCAAAGTATGAACACCCTCCCAGTCAGGGTTATAGGTTTGCCCCATAGTTAGCTCAGCTTGGGGTATGTTGGTTAATAGTTGCTCCCGCAGTCCATATTCATTATTGCATGACCTTGTATTCAGTTATTCAGTTCAGTTCAGTATTATACAGTTGCATGTTTCTATACTTGGTCATTGCATTAGCTTATACCTTTCAGCTTGCATTCAGTACACTATATCAGTATTTTTAGCATGCTCAGTAGAAGAAACTCCTCTAAGGATTTTACTTTAAACATGACTTTTAGCATGACTCAAGACTTTCAGCTCAGTTGCACTAGTCCATGATTTACAGACATACTCTATATTTTAGTCCATAAAATCCCAAGTAACATCTTTCCTTATCTTTAAGCATCATCATCTTACAGTTACAGTCCAGCAACATGATTTATATTCCCTTCAGTAAAAAGGGTTTATGTTATACAGCTTTGACTTATGACTTCAGCTATTATACATAGTCGAGCTTTCAGCCATGCCTTCCGTATCCATGTATCTTATCATGATTTATACTAAGTGTATATCTCACATGGTCTGTACATTCAAAGTACTGATCGCATACATTTCTTGTGATGCATCATTTTATGATGTAGGTCTCAGTGGTAGCTACCAGGATCATGGTCAGATAGATCACAGCTTCCAGTCAGCAGAGATCGAGTTCTCCTTTTATGGGAAATCCAGTTAGTTAATAGTTATAGTGGTTATTTCAATTGTTTATACATTGATTAAAGATAGTTGGGGGTCATGTCCCAACTAACTGTAGTTCAGTGTTAGTAGAGGCTTCATAGACAGTTAGACAGTCAGTCACTCAGTTGTATACATTTTCAAGTGCTATTGTATATCAGTTTATAATAGTTCATTTTCTTATAATATTTTCAAAAGATCTCAGCATATTTCAGCTTTCGCATTTATTTTCAGTATTTATCTCAGCAGTATGCCAGGCCATGGGTTAGCTTGGGGTCACTTGTGACTCTAAGCACCATGTCGCGTCCAGGGCGTAGGTGATAACGCCCAAACTACACCTCAAATTACGAAGAGTAAGCGGTCGTCGTCAAATATAGAACCCAACAGAGGTTGGGGTCGATCCCACAGGGAATAAGGTGCAAATTAGGTCGTTCGTGAATTAGATGACTAGTAGTCAATAGTTTCCGGTAAAAAAGGGGGGGTTTGTGTGATCAATATGTGAACAAAAACACTAAGAACGTATGAGTGAAGATCAATATGAGAGAGAACTAGGGAAGTGTTCACCATGGCGTTCTAACAATGTCGATTCAAGCTTAACCGGGTTCTTTCTTATATGTGTGTCACGATGTGATTGAATTAATGGTATCATCTAAACGTTTCTGAACCAAATAGACGAATTTCCTTTTCAATTCTCTCGAACTTGAAAAGGTGAGCTTTTATATTTCAATCCTAAACATCAAGTAGATTAATCTAGTTACAGCATTAATCATAAGAGAGAGTTGGTAGTCTCGAATCCTCGTAGTTAATCAAATTTCCCGGTTTTAATTTCTTTACTCAAGCAAATTAAACCTAGGCATGTTCTAATGTTTGCAACCACTAGAAAACATGAAGAATGAATGATTAACAACGTGAAAATCATAAATATTGAACCCGACGCTACCCGGAATCTATATCGCTACTTTAGTCATGGCTCCCACAACCCTAGTTGTGGGAAGTTAGTTAATCATGCTTCGATGGAAAGAAAAGAAATTCATATTCATAATAAGGAGAAAAGAGATTCTTAAAATATAATGAAAACAAGCTTCAATTATCCAAGAACAAGAAAACCAAGATCCCAAGAACAATCAAGAACACGATTCAAGAAGAAGAAAACGTGTTCTTGCGTGTTTCCTTCTCTCAAAAGTAGACTAAAAAATCTCCTAAAACTATTGGGTAATGTGTATATAAAATAAACCTAACATAGGGTATTTATAGGAGTCCAGGAAATAAACCCAAAAATAGATTTTTCGGAATCCCGCGTCGCCTGGTAAACCACTCTGACGGACCGTCAAATGCTTGACGGACCATCACAGTGGCCGTCGCCCTTAGGCAGTAGCGCTGCCTCACTTGACGGTCTACTTGACGGATCGTCACATGTGTGAACATGTGTGACGGCCTGTCATGGTGGCCGTCACTCTTAACCAGTGGCGCGCTTTTGATCGTATTTCCTTCCTTTTCTACGTTTGTCGCTATTTCCTGCAAATATAACATAAAAACATCAAAAACGATGACGGTTGCTTGAGAACTCACGATTATTCTTAGTTTAAAGGAGTCAAATGTGCCGTAGAATGGCGGCACATCAACACCCTCAACTTAGACGTTCGCTTGTCCTCAAGCAACATGACACAAAAGAAAGACAATATGACGACTCAACTAAGAAAACAAACTCGTGTCTCTAGCAACTCATGGTCATTCAATGCTTATTCAATTTTAAATCAAGCTCCCTAGTAGCACACAAATGTATGAAACATTAACTTGCAAGGATCCAAACATGTCATTCCGCTATGATAGAATATTATGCATACTCACGCACAGCTATTTCGACAGTCAATAGACAATACAGAAATCTTGGTGCCCTCACCACAAAGAAGTCCCACACACAAGATTTAGGACTAGGTAAGGCGCTCACACTCACAAACGAGTTCAAACAATGCACATGCGATGCCATAATCTTGCCCTTACTATTCTATTTTAGTTTTTCAGAAAGCCGCTCAGGATCACTACAGGACTTGTTTAGGCTTGTAATGAGGCTTCGGATGCAGGTAGGATACGTTTGGGGAATAGTGACTAAACCCTCCTTGGAATCACCGACCTACCATTTCCACATAACTTTGCTTTGTCCATCCTTATTCACCTCTTTATTCCCTTCTTTCTAGCTACAGGTGCGGCCTCTTTATTTTGACACTTCTTTTTATTTCTTTTTCGTTCTTTTTCATCTCTTTTTTTTTTCGTTTCTTTATCTTTTTCTTAGACACACACCCGGAATTTTCATTCTATTCACAACCAATCTTATCCATCCTATTTTTCTTATCATTTACCTCTATAGTAGCCACCCTCAACTTAGGCTGATTGCCTGAGTTGAGGTGCACGATGTCCAAGGAAGGACCAGGGCCAAAACAGGGATTCAAAGTTAAACAGGAACGGTGACAGGTTATTGAACGAACAGGGTCAATTATGGCTCAAACAGGGATCAAAGGGATTATTTACATTTGGACGGTCTTATAGGCTAAGTGGACTGCACACAAAAAGGGCCTGTGATCCTTTCCTAAGCAACCAACTTCAAACTTAACAAAATAGACCGGGCAAGTTCTAGATGCATGCACAGAGTAAGAATTTATAACAATAAGCTCACACACACTTGGCACCAAGAAACTATACCACTACCAACTATCAAGACAACAACTCGGCTTAAGCATACTTATTCCAATCATAACCACACAATGACATCCAAGGATCCAGACAGTCAATCGTTTCAAACATAAGTACAAAATCAACTTTTTTCAGAGGGGGCTCCTTTTAGTACATTTTTTAAAAAAAAAATGCCATGCTTGCTATAGACACCAGAAAAAAACTAAAATTTAAACGATAACCTAAACATGCCGGTTCTACTAGATAGCACACTAGAGGGAAAAGAAACACGGCAACAAAAACCCTCGGTGGTGAAAGACTCACAGGTAACCCAACACCCTCAACTTAGACTCATGCATTGTCCCCAATGCATACATGTGAAAACTAAAGCTGTGAGAGAAAGGAATACCTGTGAAGTCCATGGGGCTCAGAGTCTGGCATGATGTTGGAGACCGCCAGGGTCTCCAAAGTAGGCGAAATTGATGGAATAGGTGCCAGCTACCCCATCTCGTTGAGCTCCAACTTCCTCTTTTATCGGCTCCGCATCTAGTCGCGGCAGCTTCTTTACTCTTTCTTTGCTGGTTTTCTTGTGGTGTTTCCTCTTCCTTGATTTGTTTTCACCTCCTTCCTCGACATATTTCCCTTCTTGCAATCGCAACCTCATTCTTGTAACCGCTAGGGTCTCGACAGGACCCTTCTCCTCAATATGCAACTCCGCAGGGGCTTCATCAACCACCTCTATAACCGCGACCACTCTCATGTCTCTTGGTTGCTTCATCAACTTACACGCATCAAACTTGACCAATTCATTGTTTAATCTGAACGTCAGTTCGTTTCTTTCCATGTCGACCAACACTCTTGCAGTAGCTAACAATGGTCGTCCCAAGATTATGCGAACTTCAAAGTCCACTTCGCAGTCTAAGATCACAAAGTCAGCCGGGAATATAAACTTACCAACCTTGACCAGCACATCAGACAATATTCCCACTGGTCGCTTTACTGAATGGTCAGCCATTAGCACCCTCATGGTAGTTGGTTTGGGCGCTCCCAAACCCAATTGTTTGTACACTGCTAGCGGCATCAAGTTGATGCTAGCACCAAGATCACATAAGGCTTTTTCAAAGTTGATTTTCCCAATAATACAGGGAACAATAAAAGCACCTGGATCTTCCTTCTTTTCCACTAATGATCTTGAAGAAATAGCACTGCAGTTGTGGAGGTTATCTTCTGGTTCAAAGCTTACTGACCTCTTCTTGGTAATCAAGTCCTTCATGAACTTGGCATATCTGGAAATTTGTTCAAGAGCGTCCACCAGAGGGATGTTGACTGATATCTGCTTCAGCATGGTCATGAAGTTCAGGAACTTGCTATCATCCGCTTTCTTCTTCAAACACTATGGGAAAGGAGGTGGTGGCCGAGGCATCATAGTTGGAAGCTTTTTAACTTCCTTGCTTTTGTCCGTGAGCCTTTGCGTAGCATCCTCCGCCACATTGTCATCCGCAACATCACCTTGAGTCTGAATTACTGGATGTGATTCCGGTAATGTTATACTGCTTCTTGTAGTGATCGCCATACAGCTCCCATCCTTCCTCGGATTTTGAACGGTGTCACTCGGCAAGGTACCTGTCCTCCTTTGATTTAGAGATGTCGAGATTTGACCCACTTGCTGTTCCAATTGCTTGATCGAGGTGGAATTTGAATCCACTACCTGACTCATTGTTGATAATTCAGTCCTCATCTCCTTTATCGCGGATTCGGTCGATTCCACTTTTAGCAGCATCTTAGCCATCATGTTCTCTAGTTTGGACGTCCCTGTCTCGGTGTTAGCTCTTTCCCAGTTACCAGGTGGTACATACAACCCACCTCTATCGGTGTTATTCTTCCAGTTCCCCTGATCACGATCTCTGTAGCCAGCTTTTTCATAGTAGTTGTCCTTCTGATAGTTCCGACCTTGGTTTCCTTGGCCGTTGGCCTGGAAATCACCCAAATAATTCGCCTCCTCATCAGATTCAAACTCTTCTGCTCTACCTTGGGACACACAGCTTCCACCTTTTCGATACCTCCTGACAACAAATGCTTTGTCAGTAGGTCCATTTGCGTCTTCAGATGGGCCATATCTTGGTCCCGCTCTTCCTCCTTCATGCGCTGCTCTGCTGACATACCAACTGCATAAGTGCTAGCTGCTACCTTTGTATCACGTGTATACCAAAACCTGTTGGTTTTGGTGAGCCTGCCCAAAATAGTTGTGGCATCGGCAAAAGTGAGACCCATAAACGCTCCACCTGCTGCATTATCTAATGTCCGCTTGGTAGCCGAATTCAGTGCCCTGTAGAATGTCTGCATCAAAAAATTGTCGTTCAACTGATGGTTCGGGCATTGTGTCAGCTTCTTCTTGAACCGAAACCAAGTCTCATGTAACGCCTCATGAGGTTGTTGTCTGAAGTTTCTAATTTCATCCCTCAACTGTATCATCCTAGAGGGAGGAAAGAACCTTTCTAGGAAAGCTCCTTTCAACTCTCCCCGGGTTGTGATAGAATCGGGGGTTAGCTCTGTCAACCATAACGCTGCCTCATCAGACAGAGACAACGGAAACAACCTGAGCCTGATCGCTGTCTGACTTACTCCAGGCAATTCGAACGACTTGCAGATTCCCACAAAATTCATCAGGTGCCGGTTTGGATCGTCACCAGCAACACCACAGAACACTCCTCTCAAATTCAACAGCTGAATCATTGTGCTAGTGATGTTGAACTTGGCCCCGGGTGCTAGCGGAGGAAACGCAATAGCGCTCGTGGCACCAACTCCATCTAAGTCGACCTCCTCATCATTCAACTCAATGTCGACCGCAAGACCACCAGCATTCAAACGTTGTTGGGCTTGCTGAGCTGCAGCGAGTCTCGCTGCTTCTTGTTGTTGCTCATTCATGTTTCGCCTTATCATTCTTGCAAGCTCGGGGTCGTAGGGTAATATTGGTTCACCCGAGCGTCGGGTACTTGGCATGCACAACTATGTACCCTGTAACAAACAAAAACAACAAATAAAAATAAAAGCAGGAAATATGACTAAGAGTCAAATAAACAGACCAAACTTAATAAACAACCATACTCACCGGCAACGGCGCAAAAATTTGATAACGCCCAAACTACACCTCAAATTACGAAGCGTAAGCGGTCGTCGTCAAATATAGAACCCAACAGAGGTTGGGGTCGATCCCACAGGGAATAAGGTGCAAATTAGGTCGTTCGTGAATTAGATGACTAGTAGTCAATAGTTTCCGGTAAAAAAGGGGGAGTTTGTGTGATCAATATGTGAACAAAAACACTAAGAACGTATGAGTGAAGATCAATATGAGAGAGAACTAGGTAAGTGTTCACCATGGCGTTCTAACAATGTCGATTCAAGCTTAACCGGGTTCTTTCTTATATGTGTGTCACGATCTGATTGAATTAATGGTATCATCTAAACGTTTCTCAACCAAATAGACGAATTTCCTTTTCAATTCTCTCGAACTTGAAAAGGTGAGCTTTTACATTTCAATCCTAAATATCAAGTAGATTAATCTAGTTACAGCATTAATCATAAGAGAGAGTTGGTAGTCTCGAATCCTCGTAGTTAATCAAATTTCCCGGTTTTAATTTCTTTACTCAAGCAAATTAAACCTAGGCATGTTCTAATGTTTGCAACCACTAGAAAACATGAAGAATGAATGATTAACAACGTGAAAATCATAAATATTGAACCCGATGCTACCCGGAATCTATATCGCTACTTTAGTCATGGCTCCCACAACCCTAGTTGTGGGAAGTTAGTTAATCATGCTTCGATGGAAAGAAAAGAAATTCATATTCATAATAAGGAGAAAAGAGATTCTTAAAATATAATGAAAACAAGCTTCAATTATCCAAGAACAAGAAAACCAAGATCCCAAGAACAATCAAGAACACGATTCAAGAAGAAGAAAACGTGTTCTTGCGTGTTTCCTTCTCTCAAAAGTAGACTAAAAAATCTCCTAAAACTATTGGGTAATGTGTGTATAAAATAAACCTAACATAGGGTATTTATAGGAGTCCAGGAAATAAACCCAAAAATAGATTTTTCGGAATCCCGCGTCGCCTGGTAAACCACTCTGACGGACCGTCAAATGCTTGACGGACCATCACGGTGGCCGTCGCCCTTAGGCAGTAGCGCTGCCTCACTTGACGGTCTACTTGACGGATCGTCACATGTGTGAACATGTGTGACGGCCTGTCATGGTGGTCGTCACTCTTAACCAGTGGCGCGCTTTTGATCGTATTTCCTTCCTTTTCTACGTTTGTCGCTATTTCCTGCAAATATAACATAAAAACATCAAAAACGATAACGGTTGCTTGAGAACTCACGATTATTCTTAGTTTAAAGGAGTCAAATGTGCCGTAGAATGGCGGCACATCAGTAGGCTCGGGGTGTGACAAGAGGAGATGGCTTGAGTTCCTTAAGGATTATGATATAAATGTTCTCTACCATCCGGGTAAGGCCAATGTAGTGGTTGATGCTCTCAGCAGACAGTCCATTGGTAGTGTGTCACATGTCGAGGAAAAGAAGAATGAATTAGCTAGAGAGGTTCATCATTTTGCTCGCTTGGGAGTTTGACTCATGGGCACATCAGATGGTGGTGTGATAGTCCATAATGGATCAGAATCTTCATTGGTAGTGGAGGTTAAGGAGAAATAGGATAGTGACCCTATATTGCTTCAGCTAAAGGATGCAGTTCATCAGCAGAGAGTAGAAATTTTCTCCCAAAGGGGAGATGGTGTGTTTCGTTATCAAGGTCGCTTATATGTTCCTAAGGTGGGTGAGTTGAGGCAGAAGATCCTTACAAAAGCCCATAATTCCAGATATTCCATTCATCTGAGTGCCACTAAGATGTACCATGATCTACGAGAAGTCTTTTAGTTGAATGACATGAAGAGGGACATCGCATATTTTGTGGCTAAGTGTCCCAACTATCAGCAGGTTAAGTAGAACATTAGAAACAGGGAGGTGTGACTCAGGAGATTAGCGTTCCTACTTGGAAGTGGGAAGTGGTTAACATGGATTTCATTACGGGATTGCCTCGTACTCCCAGACAGCATGACTCCATTTGGGTGATAGTGGACAGAGTCACTAAATCAGCTCACTTCTTGGCAGTCAAGACTACAGATTCAGCGGAGGATTATGCCAGACTTTACATCAGTGAGATAGTCGGGTTATATGGGGTTCCCTTGTCTATCATCTCAGATAGGGGTCCTCAGCTTACATCTCACTTCTGGAAGTCTTTTCAAAAAGGTCTTCGTACTTAGGTGAATCTTAGCACAACATTTCATCCGCAAATAGATGGTCAGGCAGAGCGTACCATTTAGACCTTAGAGTAAATGTTAAGAGCTTGTGTGATCGATTTCAAGGGTAGTTGGGATGATCACCTACCTATTATAGAGTTTGCCTACAATAATAATTTTCACTCCAGTATTCAAATTGCCCCGTATGAGGGGATTTATGGGCATAGATGTAGATCACCAATCGGTTGGTTCGAAGTAGGTGAAGCAGCCTTAATCGGGCCAGACTCAGTTCATGAGGCTATGGAGAAATTTTAGCTCATCAGAGATAGGTTTAAGACAGCTCAGAGTAATCAAAAGTCCTATACAGATGTTAGGAGAAGAGAGTTGGAGTTCGAGATAGATGATTGAGTTTTCTTGAAAGTGTCACCCATAAAGGGTGTGATAAGATTTGGCATGAGAGGGAAGCTCAGTCCCAGGTATGTAGGTCCTTACAGAATCCTGAAAAGGGTTGGTAATGTGGCTTATGAGTTAGATTTCCAGCAGAACTAGCAGTGGTTCATCCAGTCTTTCACATTTCCTTATTGAAGAAGTATGTGGGTGATCCGGCATCGATAGTACCTTTAGAGAGCATGGCTGTGAAGGATAGCCTCACCTATGAGGAGGTTTCAATCGAGATTCTTAACCGTTAAGTTCGTAGGTTGATAAATAAGGAAGTCGCTTCAGTAAAGGTGTTGTGGAGGAACCAGACCGCAGAGGGAGCTACTTGAGAAGCAGAAGCGACCATGATGGACAAGTACCCTCACCTCTTCCCTTCTGATTCAGTTTCAGTTTGAGGTAATAGTTCCTCTCCAGTCTCTCAGTTTTCTCTTGTATAATTCAGTCCCAGTACTTTGTTCCCTCAGTTATCCTTGCATCTCTGCATAACTGCATGTTCATGGAACCCAGTTAAGTTAGATATCAGTTTCCAGTACTCAGCTGGTAGGGATTACAGCTCCTTCCCTCCAAAATCAAGTTGTTTAGCCTTCATTCGAGGATGAATGATCCCAAGGGGGAGATATTGTAACACCCCAGAACTTCCAAGCCCAGACTTAGCTCAAAAAACCAGAAAAAAATAAAATTTCCAACTTTTAGTAGAACCACGAGTCACTCCCACGAGCTGTGTAACAGTCCACGAGTCATGGACTGGACTCGTGGAACAAGGATCAGAGGACTGATCCTCTGAAGTTTGGACTACGGCTCATGATCACGGTCTGTAGGAGTTCCCACGGACCGTAAATCCCCTACATGGAAACTCTTTCCAGTAGCCCAGCTTTAACTCTCCATGAACCATGAGTGGGTTCCACGACCTGTGAAAGCTTCCACGAGTCGTGAACCCAACTCATGGATCCAGTTCCAGTAGCCAACACCAAGTCCTCAGGAACCACGAGTGGGTTCCACGATTCGTGGAGGTTTACAAGAGTCGTGAAACCAACCCGTGGAACCAATCTTCAGAGACCAAGGAATTCAGCTCAGGAACCACGAGTGGGATTCCATGGCCCATGAAAGTTTCCATGAGTCGTGAACCCAACTCGTGGAGTTCATTCCAGTAGCTTCACTTTCAAGACCAGGAAATTACAATAGGGTCCTATGACCCATGGAACTTTCCAAGAGCCGTAGAACCAAGTCGTGATCCCTTAGTCATGAATTTCAGCAGTTTTTTCTAATTATTCTCCGAGGGCATTCCAGACTTTTCCTACCTCTTTTAATGCCTAGGTTATGTCATTTTGACTACTCTAAGCCAATTTTATTAGTCAAAAACTATCTAAAACATTCATCCTCCTAAATTCATCAGACTTAGCAAGAAAAGAAACAAAAAAAGTGATAGTTTTCTCTCAAGAACAAGCAGAGGTCTTCATCAAGTTCAGCCCAAGAATCCAAGGATTTCTCCATAGTTTTCTTCACCAGGTATGTGGGATTTTACAAGTGGTAGTTTTCTTCACCAGGTATGTGGGATTTTACAAGTGGGTTCCTTTCACCCACTAGGTCCCTAGAACTCAGCCAGTTTCTTTAGTTATCCATGATTGATTAGACCTAGGGTTCATAAACCTTAGAGTTCTCTTTGCTATTCAGATGCTATAATTTATATGATGCTTAGTTCATGTTTCTTGGAGAATTACTATAGTTCATGTATAGAATTCAGAACCCTAGCCTGTGACAATTTTCAGTACTTCATAAATTATGCTTGCTAGGCAGATTAGTCAGATAATCATGCTTCAGAATTTCAATGCCATACCCTTCAGTATGTTTATGTGCATTCTCAGATTTTATCAGTATTTTGAGCTATCCAGTGTTACAGTTGCATGTTAGCGTATGTTTAGTTTGGAGTAGACTTAGCACTGAGTGAACTAAGGTATGAAGGCTCACCCGTCGGCTTTAGGCTAAGACCGTTAGTAGTAATCCCTGAGTTCCAGAACTACGGAGCCATCGTAGGTTCTAAAGGGGCCACCCATCAGATTAAACTTGACACCCTTGTCCCTTGTGGACATCAGTTAGTGGATCCACGTCAGATTTGTTCGTACCCTTGTCAAGGTATGAACACCCTCCCATCCAGGGTTACAGGTTAGCCCCAAAGTTAGCTCAACTTGGGGTATGTCGGTTAATAGTTTCTCCCACAATCAGATTCATGTTGCATTGACCATGTACTCAGTATTTATTTCAGTATTCAGTTCAGCATGTTATATTCATGATTTGTACATAGTCATTGTATTTAGTTCAGCTTTCAGTTATATCTCAGTATACCTATTTCTATGTTTAGTTCTTTATTTCCCAGCTTAGTACATATCCTGCATGCTCAGTACATTCAAAGTACTGAAGCATACTTTTGTGCTACATCATTTCATAATGTAGGTTTAGGCGCTCAGCATCCAGACTGCGCTTAGTCGACTTACAGTCCGTAATCAGCAGCTCAGTGGTGAGTCCTCATAGTTAGAGGACGATAGGCATGCTTTACCTTCAGTATTTACTTTTCAGTTTCAGTCCTGTTATAGTTAGCTGGGGGCATATCCCAGAAACTCATATCAGTTAGAGGCTTTCAGACATAGACTAGATTTCTGCAGTCTTTAGTGTTGTTTTCAGTCAGCACTATACCATTTATGTTTAATTCATATTTTCAGATATTTGGGTTCTTCCCCGTTTCAGTTGTTAAATTGTTTTTAGCTTCCGCATAACATATATTTCCAAATTTGAACTTGTATAGATATGTCATGCCATGGGTTAGCTTAGGGTAACTTGTGACACTAAGCACCCTGTTGCTTCCAGGGGGTAGCCTCGGGGTGTGACAGTTGAGGTCCAAGGAGATTCTGTCAGTTAAGGTTCAGTGGCGGTATCATCCTGTCAAGGAGGCTACTTGGGAGATCGAGACTGACATGCGGACCTGCTATCCTCCCCTTTTTGAGCCTTCAGCTATCATGCTCTCGTTAACTTTTGAGGAAGAAATTTCTTTTAGTAGTGGATATTGTCATGATCCTCTAGGTCATTTCCTTGATTTTCGTGCTTCATCCGTATTTTGAGCTTTCCCATAGTGGCTATAAGTCCTTTATAACATGTCAGAATTGACAGTTCAGTTCCCAGGCTATTTGTTTGTGTTTTAAACTTATTTCCCTATTTTATAACTCTTAAGGCTAGTAGAGTTGACTTTGGTCAACATTCGGAGAAGACGACCTCGGATGGAAATTCCATCAGCACTGTTAGCTCTAGTATATCGACTTTGAACTAGAGGGACCTATGGTTTGGGTCCCGAGGTTTTCAGACTAATTTTGGGCTATTGGGTTCTATTTTGGTAAAAGTTGGTTTTGGGCGTGGGGTCCACTTTTCATTAAAATGATCTCCGTTGGGAGTTTTGCCAATTCTATTGAGAATGTCATTTCCGGTAGGGTAGCAAAGTTCATTTTCATCCGCGGGACTCCAAATGAATCTCGAGGATCCATTCGGTGACATTTTGAGTTGCCAAAAACTATTGTTGGCTAGTTGTGTTGCAGCACTAGCCAACCCTTTGCCCATGCAGAGGGTGTCTGCATGCATAAAGAAGGGTCTTTGGCCCGGCCACCCTGTGCCCTTCGCCCACGTGAGGCCTTAACTGAGTGCGCGACGCCCACGTGTGTGGTGGGCATCTTGCGTGCACACAGAAGTGGAACCTGGTCCTGCCTCCGCCTGCCTTATGTGTGCGCGTGCGCTGGCTGCATGCACGGTGGCCTGGCCGCTTGCGCATAGGCTTGTGCTTGGCACCTATATAAGCTTCAACTTCATTTTCATCTCAAGCAAACCAAAAATTCTCCATTGTTTGAGCTCCTAAGCACTGATCCAAGCTCATATTTCCATCCCTCTTGGTCTGGTAAGTTCCCTAGTATTCCTCTTCTCTTTTCTGTCATTAAATTCATGTTGTTTCTATTCTTTTACATTAAAAAATTCCTTATTTAAATTCTTGATCAAAGTGGACTTTGGGGCTATTTTGGGCCCCAACATGAGTTCCATTCGTGCTCAAATTTTGGGCATGGGTTTATAAACCCACTACGAACATAATTGTGAAATTTTTTTTCCATTTCATTGTGCAAGCCCCAAGGGTCATTTTCCGACCCGATTTATGGCATGAATTTTGTATAAGTAATATGGGTGTCATTCTTCTCGTCTTGACACCTGGATTATATTCTTGATAGCATGGTAGCATTCTAATGTTGTTCAAAAGGGAATGGCATATGACTGACAGTTTATATTTGCAGTTTGGCCCTGAGGTAGGTTATGATTTACTATTTTAAGACTTGGCTTAGTTAGATTTTATATGTTATGAGTTACATGAAGGTTTGGCTAGGTTTAGGTTAGAAATTAGGCTTAAATCCTCTTTTCTGCTCTTTTTGACTATTTTTGGGACTGTAGAATAGTATCATCATGTTTTTCCTTAGTTTAGGATCGCGTAGTCTGTTGTGGCTAGCCTAGAATCCTTAGAATGATTTAGGAAAGTTTTAGAGGCAGAGTACCGGGAGCCTGGGGTACCAGATACCGGGTTTTACTTTTATGCATTGGCCATACTCCACATAATATCATCTCATGATGCATTACATTGCATTATCTATGTGTTCTTGGAGTGCTTTTACCTGTTTTATCATTATTGTCCTCACCGTCAGATAGATACTCCTGTTTCTCGGTTGATAACTAGAATTAGGTGGAGCCCCACAGCTAGTTTACTTTCGTATTTTTTATAATATATATTATCTTTCTGAGATCGGTCAGCCTATGCTGCCTTCTGAGTACCTGTTGTTTTGGTTCTCATACTACACTCTGCATCTTTTTCTTATACAGCACCTAGTATGAGCCACCCTCGTTGACCCTCCAGTCGTTCGTGGCCAGCTGTAATTTGGATGGCGGTGAGCTCCCGATATTTTGGAGATGATTTACTGCTTTCGATCTAGATACCTGTCTATATTTTTGTATTTTGGATAGACAACACTTTTTGTATAGCTACTCCGTATTATAGATGCTCTTGTACTGGTGACACTAGGTCTGGGGTAGTCTTGTACATGTTTTTTCTTCTCGGTTATTTTTGGGTCATTTTAGTATATTTATTACTGTTGGTATGTATATATAATATTGGCCCCCCTTCTTGTATGATTCCCTCCCGTATTTCTTTATTTAAATTATTTTACTATACTT
This sequence comes from Jaltomata sinuosa, assembly GCA_003996215.1. Taxonomy (NCBI): domain Eukaryota; kingdom Viridiplantae; phylum Streptophyta; class Magnoliopsida; order Solanales; family Solanaceae; genus Jaltomata; species Jaltomata sinuosa. The sequence goes on from QJPP01000422.1 coordinate 436,091, forward strand.
TCGCATTCTTGGGTTGGCTTGCCTACCAGAGGGTTATGTAGGCGCCATCGCGGCCCAATTTTAGGTCGTGACAATGTACCGTACCAGCATGATACCCGCTCCATACTATATCTACTTGTCCTTGAGCTCCCATCAGACTCGAGTCACTCATCAATAAAATAGTATGTATATTCTTAGTTCACTCAACATATCTTAATATTTTCTCAAACCAGTTATCTCTCAAGATAGTAACAACAGACAGACAAGAATAAAACAAGTGCACATCATAGTCATGAGTCATTTACAGATAGGCTTCAAAAAATTATCAGCTTATTCACACAAGCATTGCCAAGCCAAATAAATATTCAACCACAGATTATATCAAAAGACCAATCAACATGCTTATCACTTTATAACACATACAATAGACTAAATTAAGTCTAACTCTACATAAATTATAACCTACCTCAATCAAAGAACCTGAATCAAGCAAGCTAATTCGCAAGAGCTTTTCCTTTCCTCACTGCTTTAGAATGTTCAAAGTCTAAAACAAGCAATTATAAGAGTAATCAATTATCTACTCTTCAAATATAAGATTTTGGGAATTCAAACCCACTAATTCTACCATTATTTAAGTTCTATAACATCACCCAAGGGTCAATTAACCATCAACCAGTTCCACAATGTTCATATTATCTCAATTTACGGAGTTTCTACTCTAATTTTCCCTTTTTAAGTAGTTTTTATGCTAAAGGTATCAATTTTATGGAACTCAAGGTTCCCAATCACCACAATTCATGTTTAAGAATATTAAATTCATTCAAGGAAGTATTAATTTAAAACCTAGAAGCACACTAGATGATTATTACATCTACCCATAGGCTTTCCCATAATTTTTATGAACCTAGGATTCTAACTCACAATTCCTCCATTACCTTCATCCTAATGATTCTAGGATATTAATGGATTACTAGGTGTAATAAATAGCTGTGAGAACTTACCTTAAGAAGAAAATAGCCTTAGCCTTGGGAAAATTACCTCTCTGGAGCTTTGGAATGATGTCTTAGGGTTTATGGGATACAACTCTGAATAAATGACTTAAAGAAGGAATTTTGTCTCCCATAATTCACTCCAGCGGATGATTTCTCATTGCAGCGGATCCACTATAGCAAATAAGGGCTTGCTATGGCGAGTCTTGATGATTTTCCTAGTTCCGCTATGGTGGGACTTCGACTGCTATGGAAATCTCACTACAGCAGAAATCCCACTACTGCAGTGCTCCTTAACCAGTAGCTCCGGAAAATTGAACTCTAGCCCCATTTCACAACACAACTTTTATACTTAAGACATCACAAAATAATTCCAATGCGACAACCACTAAAAACACATGCTACAAACTCGCTCATAGTAGCAGAATATTTGATGGAGGTCTAGATCACTAGGTCACCCCCTACAGAATACTACATCATTTACACAACAAGATTCACCATAATTAATCAAGAGTTTTCAGTTTTAAACTACCCCACATTTGAGATTTTATTAGCTAAACTCACTAGGAAAACTCTAACAGGTTACTTTGTCCCTAACCATCCCATAACGATTGGAAGGGTCGTTACATTAGGTAAGTGAGAGTACCAAGTCAGAGCCCCCTTCGTGAACATTTTGCTAAATTTCTTGATCAACCCTGATTTAATCTCCTTATGAGCCTTGTTATTCCCCTTGACATTGATGTTGTAAGCTATCACATGTTCTTGTTGATCCATTGTCTTGTCATATTTTGGTATATTCAACATCTTAAACCTCTTTGGGGTTAGCATTGGTGTTCCACTTAGATTGTATGACAGCAGAGAATATTTTTGTTATTTTGGCCCATTAACATTTTGTGGGGCTCCTTTCAGTCAGACAATTATATCCATCTTTATGGATGGGCATCAAGTGTCGGGGGTAATTTCACGTTTGTTCATCAATCAATAGTTCTCCTACAAAATCAGGTAGTATACAAAACTCCTTTCTATTAAAGGGTAACCCAACATTGTCATTCTACTAAGCATTACGTATAACATGAGCATAATTGAAGAATTTTTATTTGCAAAAAAGATTATAGTTGTCACAACTCGATTTCTCGGTCATGATGGCACCTACAACCCCCCAAAAGGCAAACCAATCCCCGTAGCCCTAAACGGTTAGTAATGGGCCACATTCTATCAACTAAAATGAAAGAACAGTTTAATAGGCCAAAGCAAGGGAACAAGATGAAGAAAATAGATAACAGGAGTAATATATACAATGCGGAAGCTAAACCAAACCCAAAACCAGGTGTCATAGCGTATAAGAACCGGATCTACATAAGGAGTACAAGGGTCCAAAATAACATATACATCATGTCTCTAAACTACGAGAGTACAATATATACAAAAGACAAACTAAAGTCAAGCTCTGATCGCCAAGAGCTCACCCTCAGTCCGGGACAGTCCAAAATCTTCAAGCACGAGTCTCCCATAAGCTAGCGGCGATGGCTCACACTAGGATCAACACCAGAAGATGCAGGGTGTAGTATGAGCACCAAATGCGAAGCATAAGGTACCCAGTAGGTATCATAGGCCGACTGGGCACATATAAGATAAAAGCATAGTAACAGACAGAATAGAAGCAAGTAGTCACAGAATCCTACAAAAAAGTACACAGGATCTAGCCTAATGGGAAGACAATAAAAACAACATACAAGGCTAGCAAGTAGAATATATACACAATAGGAACAGGTGTAAGCAACAAACAACGCACTTGGGATCCTTGCAATAACAATATATAGATAATAAGTTTTAGAAGTGGACAGTATACCGGTAACCTCAAGTATAAGGAATGGGAGAGAAGAGTAAGGATGGGCAAGCTCGGAAAACAGGAATCAATAACCAAACAAATCATATCAATCTCAAACCAGCACTAACAACTTTTCAGTATGCAATCTCAAAATCAAAACTGTGATAGGGGTAGTATCATGAAAAAGTAACAAGGGTCTACCTACAGTCCCTCGGCCGCCCATACAATTGAAAAATGCAATCAAGTGAAAACAAAACCCTTCGGCCGCCCATACAACCGGAGCGTACACTCAACAAACAGCAAACAAGGGTGGAGCCTCAAATAACGAATGATATGCTATGAAATGCCAAGATAGTGAAACCTCAGTGTCAGTATGTTACCCCCTCCGGTGACCCAAAGGTCCATTAAAGGCGGGATCTATGAAAGGACTTCTCCCGAGTACATCTGCTCCACCATAAACCCTACCCCCGGTCGCCCTTTTCCCTGAAGCACTTGGTTCAGAATGACAAGGTCCATGGAGGTCTACTCGCAGACCACATACTGCACTCTAACCTCAAAATACCATCCGGAGTGCCACCAGATCCAAACTGGACACCAATGCTCGAAATGCATGCATGAGTCTTGTCCAAGTCTAAATCAATGGAATAAATGTAGTGAATCCCCTCCAAGGGTGCCCGGGCATCTACGGGTCTAAAACAATAGTAAAACAAGTTTGTTGCTCAGCTTTACCGAGTCTAATCTCACTTCTTTATAAATAGCGGGAATCAATCCAGCACCTCGGTTCACCAGAGTCCAATATAAGATACAAAAATTAAGACATATCTCTCCTTTTAACCTTTCTTACCCCAAGAAGATCCATAAAAGGGATACCAAACCATTTCATAACACATTTTACCAATAATGGGCCCCTGAAGCCATGCAAGGTTTGAAAATCATAGATAGTAGGCCCGAAGCCAAAACTGTAGTAAAATTCGAGTAGAAAATCCTTTATATGAATGATAATGGCATGCTCAATCAAAATCAACAGCGCAATGCCTCACAAACAACCTATCATCCCCGCACAGGCCCACAGCTACTCAGCAAGCATAACCAGCCTAGAAGGATATTTCTATGTCCGGGACTCGCGAACATTCCCAAGAACCCACCTTCTATGTTCCAGAGTCAACAAGGCCTCACAAAACCACAAGGGTGAATAAAACGTATCAAACAACTACTACAAACATCGGAGGGAGGAAAGTAGGCGAACATGAATAAAGCGGCCAAGGTATGTGGTACCAACCTAATAACCCAACCCAAGGATGCCAGCTAGTACAATTTTATCTGATATATGCTAAGTCTAGTGAGTTTAGACCGTAACCTACCTGTGGTCCGATGACAAACTGCTGAGACAACGATATCCAAGCCCAAAACACTCTGAGGACTCCCGAATGATAATCAAACTATCAACAACATAATAAACATATCAAAATGAATCTAATGATACCCATACTGCTATAATAGTAGCCATGCCAAAATTTGGGTCACCGACATGCCTGTGGGCCCCGTAACCCAAAACCGAAAATACAAATTCACAATATGATCACCGAGACCATAGGAGTACATGCCCAAAAAAAATCAAAGGAATTGGGCAACAATTTCGGGCTAAAACAGCCCCTAATAATCAAGAACCTAATTTAAGGATTTAAGGAAAGGGAACCGGAAATTAGGCAAGAATTACCTACCAAGAAGCTGGAATTTAAGCCAAGACGGAGAATTCTTCAAACCCACGAACATGCATGAGCTAGAAGGCAAAATCTACCACAAATTCCAAGATTTGGGTATGAGCAACAAATGTGGATTTTTCAAGAAAACAAAAGGAAAAGCATCTTGGGGGAGAAATTTACCAATAATCGGAGAATCACTAATAGACGATGAACAAATTATTTCCCCAAGCCTAGGATTGATATGGAGCAAGTTTGGGAGAGAGTTTAACTATTTTAGAGTTGGTAAAAGTAACCAAGAAGCCTGGAAAAATGAAGAGAGAAGTTTGTATACTGCGATCTAGACCATCGCGATCGCGGAGGCTAGCCACGCGATCGTGAAGAACAAAAGGAAAGGGACTTCATCGCGATAAGCGATCACGCTATCGTGAAGAACAGGAGTCCTAGTGCTTCATAGCGGTCACGAGGGATGAGGCTCGCGATCGTGATTAAGGCTTGAGGCCTGCACTTGCAACAGCAAAAGTCTGCAACTTTACAAAACTCGATGGGACATTCCGGGCATAATTAGAAACCAATATTCAAAAACCAATAATGCTAATAGAGTGGAAACGAAATTCCGTAATGGACAAAACATCCATACGAGGTTGTTTTGGAGAAATGTTAACCCAAGTCAACACTAACGAATAAGAACCCAAAGGCTTGAAATGAGCCAGGCTTACCCGGAACCCGGACCAACCACTTTCCTAACCCAAACTCATCATTCCAGAACTGATGGAATCGTCGGATTTTGAATACGACACTCCGATCATTGAAATACACCCAAAGTTACACTTTCAACTCCAAATGGCCTGAAAACAGAAAAAACAACACAAAACCCACACCTGAAGTTCTTAGGCCTCAACTGAAGGTCCAACTAGACCAAACTCAACACTATGGAGCTAATGAAACTGTCAGAATTCAATTCCGAGTACGTTACTAAGAATGCTTCTTAAAGTCAATGATGTTTTAAGTTAAGGCTCTAAAACAGGCAAATGGCCAAAATGCCTAAATGAATGACCAGGGTACCATACTATCGATCCCAGCAAGCCATAAATGACTTGTGGCCGCTACAAGAAAACTCTAATAGTACAATGAATTCGTAAACATGAAGATGACTGGAAGGGTCATCACAACATCCACTACTAAAAAGACTTTCGTCCTCAAAAGTCAAGAAAAAAGGAGCACCTGAAGGCTCGAACAACTGTGGATAGTGAGCACGCAACTCACTCTTGGTCTCCCAAGTAGCCTCCTTGACCGGATGACGCCTCCACTGAACTTTCACAATTGGGATCTCCGTAGATCTCAATCTCCTGGTATCTCTGGCCAGAATAGCTATCAGCTCCATAACAAAAGATAAACTCTCATCTAGCTGAACTGAATCCCAATGCAACACATGAGACTCATCTGGAATATACCAGTGCAACATTGAAACATAAAAAACTGGGTGAACAGCTGAAAACATCGGAGGTAAAGCTAACGTGTAGGCAATACTACCAACCCTCTAGAGAATCTCAAATGGCCCAATGAACCTGGGGCTAAGCTTGCCCCGACGACCAAATATCACCACTCCCTTCACGGGCAATACTCGAAGGAAAACCAAGTCACCAACACTGAACTCCAAGGCACGAAGTCTATGATCAGTGTAGCTCTTCTGCCTACTTTGGGCCGCTCTAAGTCTATCCTGAATAAAACAGACTCGGTCCAAGGAATCTCTAAGCAAATCTGTACTCTGTGGTCTGGACTCCAAACCATCAAACAATCTAATCGGTGATCTGCAATGCCTACCATACAAGGCCTCAAAAGGTTCCATGTCGATGCTCGAATGGAAGCTATTATTATAAGCAAACTCAGCCAAAGGCATAAACTGATCCCATGAACCCCCAAAGTCAAGGACACAAGACCGAAGCATGTCATCGAAGACCTGGATAGTCCTCTCGGACTGGAAATCTGTCTGAGGGTGGAAAGCAGTACTAAGTTGAACCCCTGTACCCAAGTCTCGCTGTATAGCCTGCCAGAACTGAGATGTGAACTGAGTGTCGCAGTCTAAAATGATAGAAGCTGGGACCCCATGCAACTGAACAATTTCATGAAGGTAGATATGGGCTACCCCTCTGCACCATCAGAAGTCTGAACCGGCAAGAAATGTGCTGACTTAGTCAGTCTATCAACAATCACTCAGATGGAATCAAACCCACGAGAAGTACGAGGCAAACCAACAATGAAGTCCATAGTAATACCTTACCACTTCCACTCAGGAATGGGAAGTCGCTGCATCAAGACACCTGGTCTCATGTGCTCAAACTTCACCTGCGACAGTTCAAGCACCCAGATACAAACTCCGCTACGTCCTACTTCATAACACACCACCAGTAAAGTTTCCTCAAATCTCTATACATCTTTGCTACACCAGGATGAATGGTGTATCTAGAACTATGTGCCTCACAAAGCATCAACTGAATCAAATCACCAACACTCAGAACACAAAGTCGACCATCAAACCTCAGAATACCATCAGAACCCAAAGTAGCCCTGCTGGCGTCACCCCAAACTACCTGATCACGAAGGTTGCACAAACTCTGATCCTCAAACTATCGGCTCTGAATCTGATCAACTAGAGTAGAACAAACCTCAACACTAGTAAGAACTCTGTTGGGATCCGATAAGTCAAGCCTAACCAATCGGTTAGCCAAGGACTAGATGTCCAAGGCCAGCGGTCGCTCAGAAACTGAAAGTGAAGCGAGGCTGCTTATACTCACCGCCTTCCGACTCAAGGCATCTACTACCACGTTCGTCTTACCCATATGATATAGGATAGTTAAATCATAGTCCTTCAGTATCTCAATCCATCTCCTCTACCTCGAGTTCAGCTTCTGCTGACTCGTAATGTACTAAAGACTATGGTGATCGGTGAATATCTCACAGTGAACTCCATATAAGTAGTGCCTCTAGATCTTGAGCATGAAGACTACCACCACCAACTCTAAGTCATGAGTGGGGTAGTTGCACTCGTGAACCTTCAGCTGTCTTGATGCTTATGCTATCACTCAACCCTGTTGCATCAACACACAACCAATACCAACCCCTGAAGCATCACAATACACGGAGAAACTCTGACCCTCAACCGACAAAGTCAAAACTGGAGCTAAAGTCAATAAGGCCTTAAGCCTCTGGAAGCTATCCTTACACTGATCCAACCACTGAAATGGAACATCCTTCCTAGTCAGCATAGTCAAGAGTGTTGTTATGGAAGAAAATTCCTCAACAAACTGTCTGCAGTACCCGGCTAAACCAATAAAGTTGTGAACCTTGGTAGGAGTAGTAGGTCTAGTCCAATCACAAATCGCAGAAATCTTACTCGGATCAACCCTAATCCCATCCTTAGACACCACGTGTCCTAGGAATGCAACTGACTCAAGCCAAAACTCATACTTTGAGAACTTGGAATAATGCCGATGATCTCTCAAAGTCTGAAGTATAGTCCTCAAGTGCTGCTCATGCTCGTCCCTACTCCTTGAGTATATCAGAATGTCATCAATGAAGACTATCATGAACATATCAAAGTACAGGCTAAGCACCTTATGCATCAAATCCATAAAGATTGCGGGGGCATTAGACAACCTAAAAGACATCACCAAGAACTCATAGTGGCCATAACGTGTCTTGAATGCTGTCTTAGGGATGTGCTCCACCCTAATCCTCAACTGATGGTAGCCGGACCTCAAATCAATCTCCAAAAACATGGAAAAACCATGAAGCTGATCAAATAAGTCATCAATCCTTGGCATCGGATACCTATTCTTCACTGTCAACTTATTCAACTACCGATAGTCAATATACTTCCGCATCGACATATCTTTCTTCTTCACAAAGAGAACAGGAGCACCACAAAGAGACACACTCGGCCTAATGAACCTCTTAGCTAACAAGTCCTGGAACTTCTCCTTAAGCTCTCTCAACTCAGCAGCAGCCATACGGTAGGGAGGAACAGAAATAGGTCTGGTGCCTGGCTCTAACTCAATGGTGAAATCAATATCCCTCTCAGGTGGAAGACCTTACAGGTCAGTAGGAAACACATCTAGGAAGTCTCTAACCACAGGAATGAACTCAGGAGATGAAAGGTCAGCACTAGCATCTCGAACATATGCTAGATAAGCTAAAAACCCATGGGAAATGAAATTCCTAGCTCGAAGACAAGAGATGATCTCGAATGGTTCATGGCTAACAGAACCCTGTCACATAATCGGAGATACACCAGGCACGGCTATGGTAACAGTCTTGGCATAATAATCCAAAACTGCATGGTGAGGGGATAACTAGTCCATACCCAGTATCACATCAAAATCTAGCATATCAAGTATCATCAAATCAGCCCAAGTCTCCAAATCACCAACAAATATCATGCAAGATCTCAAAATCTGATCAACTACTAAAGAATCTCCTACTGGGGTCGAAACAGAAATAGGAATCGATAATGGCTCACTAGCCAACCCCAAACAAGGTAAAAAGTAGGCAGATATATACGAACAAGTAGATCAAGGATCAAACAAAGCCATAGCAGACTGACGGTACACAGAAATTGTATCTGTAATCACAGCATCTGATGCCTCTACCTCCGGTCTCCCAGGGACCGCATAAACCTGATGATGACCTCCACCTGCCCAACTGCCATCCCTACCACCTGCTCTGCTATGCGGGGCACCATCCCTAGCCTGACTACCACCCCTTCTAGCTAGAGGTTGAACTTCTTTAATGGCTCAACTGGCAGAGTGGCTGGCTGAACTATATCCCTCTGGGGGAAATCTCTCGCATAGTGACCTATAACCCTACACTCATAACAAGGTCCTGATGGCCTGGAGTATCGAGATGGACCAACAAAACCTGAATGGCCACCACAGCCTGATGCTCTAGAAGATACACCCCTCAAAGACTGATCGCTTTGGCCCTGATGGCTACCCTGACCCTGCTCAAATAGAGTACCACCCGTAGTCTGAAGCGAAGCCTGAACCAGTTGGCTGGACTGACCCTGATATTATTGTTGTTGATAACCTCGGCCCCACTGGCCTGAACCTCTACCCCCTGATAGGAACCACTATAGTCACCCTGATGTCAAGGCCTCTTATCTCTGGCCCCGGAGTCATAACGATGCAAATCCTCTACGGTGCGACCATAATCTGCAATGGCCTAAAATGATCTACCACCAGCAACCAATATCTCGGCTGGCTCTCTAAACTCCGACCTCAATCCCCAAACAAACCTGCGAATCTTGTCCGACCCAGTAGGAATGATCATAGCTCCAAATGGTGCTAACTGATTAAAATGGGTCTCATACTCAGATACAGTCATAGATCCCTGCATAAGCCAAGTAAACTGGCCATAAAGACCTTATAGAACTCAGACCAGGTCAAAAGAGGTGATGTAGAAGATCTGTAAGCAACATGTGCCCTCCACCATAACTTTACTGGGCCCTCCAGCTGATATATAGTGTAGCCAATCCCGTAAGTCTCCAATAACCCCAAATGATGCAATATCTCCTCACAGGTAGTGATAAGATCATGCGGGTCCTATCCCGATATACTAGCAAACCTCGGCGGTGCTAATCTCAGAAATCTACTCAAGGCCTTCTGCTCTTCATCTGTCATAGCTGGGCGAGGAACAAGAGGCTGGGCAATTGTTGGAACTGGAATAACCTTGTCACGGGGAGCCGCAGTAGCAGGGTGCACTCCTGAACTCTGAACACCCAAGGCTACCCCCCTGAGTGGGTGTCTGTGCTACCTCCGAAGGTCTCTCTCAAATCATACACAATAGCTGAAGTAGTAATCCCCAAATATTTGAAGACTGAGCTAGGGCTGAAGATGGCCCAGAAACTGGTGCTGGAACTTGAACTGGAGCTGGGGGTACCTAGGCTATCCCTGGGCCCATATGCTGGTGCTCTGGAGTGAACTCTGGCTTGTAGTCAAACTCGGGATCTATCTCAACTCTAGCAGCTCTAGTTAGTGTTGCTGCTCTTGGACGACCTCTACCTCTACCCTTGTGACAACCTCGACCCCTAGCTAGAGTCAGAGGTGCAGGGGCAAGAGGCTCTCCTCCACCAGAAGCTGAAGATCTCGTACGGACTATTTGCAGAAGAGTGAACCAGAATAAGTGAGATTTCCAAAAACTTTCAAGGATACTACGCATGAGAGAGAACAAGAAAAGTTCATTTTCCTAAGATGTAACTATAGCCTCCCAAAGATTGAGTACAATGTCTCCGCCCTGATCCGCAGGACTCTACTAGACATTGACTCATATACCAATAAAACCAGTGAACCTAGGGCTCTGATACCAAGCTGTCACAACAAGTTTTGTCCATCATGATGACACCTAAAACCCCACAGTAGGCAAACTAATCCCCATAGCCTGGAATAGTTAGTAATGGGCCACATTCTATCAACTAAAATAGAAGAACAGTTTAATAAGTGGAAGCAAGGGAACAAGATGAAGAAAAATAGATAACAGGAGTAATATATACAATGCGGAAGCTAAACCAAACCCAAAACCAGGTGTCATAGCGTATAAGAACCGGATCTACATAAGGAGTACAAGGGTCCAAAATAACATATACATCATGTCTCTAAACTACGAGAGTACAATATATACAAAAGACAAACTAAAGTCAAGCTCTGATCGCCAAGAGCTCACCCTCAGTCCGGGACAGTCCAAAATCTTCAAGCACGAGTCTCCCATAAGCTAGCGGCGATGGCTCACACTAGGATCAACACCAGAAGATGCAGGGTGTAGTATGAGCACCAAATGCGAAGCATAAGGTACCCAGTAGGTATCATAGGCCGACTGGGCACATATAAGATAAAAGCATAGTAACAGACAGAATAGAAGCAAGTAGTCACAGAATCCTACAAAAAAATACACAAGATCTAGCCCAGTGAGAAGACAACAAAATTAACATACAAGGCTAGCAAGTAGCATATATACACAACAGGCACAGGTGTAAGCAAGAAATAATGCACTTGGGATCCTTGCAATAACAGTATATACATAATAAGTTTTAGAAGTAGACGGTATACCGGTAATCTCAAGCATAAGGAATGGGAGAGAAGAGTAAGGATGGGCATGCTCGGAAAACAGGAATCAATAACCAAACTAATCATATCAATCTCAAATCAGCACTAACAACTTTGCAGTATGCAATCTCAAAATCATATATGTGACAGGGGTAGTATCATGATAAAGTAACAAGGGTCTACCTATAGTCCCCCGGCCACCCATACAATCGAGAAATGCAATCAAGTGAAAACAAAACCCTCCGGCCGCCCATACAACTGGAGCGTACACTCAACAAATAGCAAACAAGGGTAGAGCCTCAAACAATGAATGATATGCTATGAAATGCCAAGACAGTGAAACCTCAGTGTCAGTATGTTACCACCTCTGATGCCCCAAAGGTCCAGTATAGGCGGGATCAATGGAAGAACTTCTCCCGAGTACATCTGCTCCACCGTAAACCCCTACCCCTGATAACACTTTTGCTTGAAGCACTTGGTCCTGAATGATAGGGTCCATGGAGTTATACTCGTAGACCACATCTGCACTCTAACCTAAAAATACCATCCTGAGTTCCACCAGATCTATACTAGTGACCAATGCTCCAAATACGTGTCTGAATCTTGTCCAAGTCTAAATCAATGGAATAAATATAGTGAATCCCCTCTAAGGGTGACCGGGCATCTCCGAGTCTAAAAAAGTAGTAAAACAAGTTTGTTGTTCGGCTTTACCAAGTCTAGTCTCACTTTTTTATAAATAGCCGGAATCAATCCAGCACCTCGGTCCACCTGAGTCCAATATAAGATACGAAAACTGAGACATCTCTCTCCTTTTAACCTTTCTTACCCCAAAAAGATCCATAAAAGGGATACCAAACCATTTCATAACATATTTTACCAAAAATGGGCCCCCGAGGCCATGCTAGGTTTGAAAATCATAGATAGTAGGCCCAAAGCCAAAACCGTTGTAAAATTCGAGTAGAAAATCCTTTATATGCATGATAATGGCATGGAAAATCAAAATCAACAGCCCAATGGCTCACAAACAACCTATTGGCCCAGCACAGGCCCACAGCTACTCAGCTAGCATAACCAGCCTAGAAGGATATTTCTATGTCCGGGACTCGTGGACATTCCCAATAACCCACCTTTTATGTTTCAGAGTCAACAAGGCCTCACAGAACCACAAGGGTGAATAAAACGTATCAAACAGGTACTACAAACATCAGAGGGAGGAAAGTAGGTGGACATGAATAAAGCGGTCAAGGTCTGTGGTAACAACCTAATAACCCAACCCAAGGATGCAAGCTAGTACAATTTTATCTGATATATGCTAAGTCTAGGGAGCTTAGACCGTAACCTACCTGTCTTCCAACGACAAACTGCTGAGACAACGATATCCAAGCCCAAAACACTCCGAGGACTCCCGAATGATAATCAAACTATCAACAACATAATAAACATATCAAAATGAATCTGATGATACCCATACTGCTATAATAGTAGCCATGCCAAAATTCGGGTCACCAGCATGCCTATGGGCCTCGTAATCCAAAATTGAAAATAAAAATTCACAATATGATCACCGAGACCATAGGAGTACATGCCCAAAAAAATCAAGGGAATTGGGCAAAAATTTTGGGCTAAAATCAAGAAGCTGTAATTTAAGCCAAGACGGAGAATTCTTCAAACCCACGAACATGCACGAGCTAAGAGGCAGAATCTACTACAAATTCTAAGCTTTGGGTATGAGAAACTATGGTGGATTTTTCAAGAAAACAAAAGGAAAAGCATGTTGGGGAAGAAGCTTACCAATAATCGGAGAATCACTAACACACGATGAACAAATGAATTCCCCAAGGCTAGGATTGATATGGAGCAAGTTTTGGAGAGAGTTTAACTGTTTTAGAGTTGGGAAAAGTAACCAAGAAGGCTGGAAAAATGAAGAGAGAAGTTTATATACTGCCAGGGGTCCTTCATCGCGATCGTGAATGGACCCCTCGCGGTCGCGAGGACCACGCTGGCTAGACCATCGTGATCGTGGAGGCTAGCCACACAGTCGAAAAGAATAAAGGGGAAGAGAATTCATCGCGATCACAACAGGCGATAACGCGATCATGAAGAACAGGAGTCCAGGTGCTTCATCGCTGTCGTGAGGGACGAGGCTCGCGATTGTCATTAAGGCTTGAGGCCTGCACGTGCAACAGCAAAAGTCTGCAACTTTCCAAAACTCAACGGGGTATTTCGGGCACAATCAAAAACCAATATTCCTAAATCAATAATGCTAATAGAGTGGAAACGACATTGCGGACTCAATGGAGTTGATGAAACTTCCATACGAGGTTGTTTCAGAGAAATGTTGACCCAAGTCAACACTAACGGAAAAAAACCAAAGGTTCAAAATGAGTCTGGCTCACTCGAAACCCGGACCAATGACCTTCCTAACCCAAACTCATCATTCCTGAGTTGATGGAATCATCGAATTTTGAATCCGACACTCCGATCATAGAAATCCACCCAAAGTCAAACTTTTAACTTCAAATGGCTTGAAAAACAGAGAAAATAACACAAAACCCACACCAGAAGTTCTTAGGTCTCAACTGAAGGTCTAACTAGACCAAACTCAATGCTACGGAGCTAACGAACTTGTCAGAATTCAATTCTGAGAATGTTAGCTAAGAATATTGACTAAAGTAAATGATGTTCTAAGTTAAAGCTCTAAAACAAGCAAACGGCCAAAACACCCAAACGAATGACCAGCGTACTGAACTACCAATCCCAGCAAGCCATAAATTACTTGGAGTCCCTATAGGAAAGGTCTAATAGTACAATAAATGCGTAAATATGAAGATGGACGGAAGGGTCATCACAATAGCAAGTTAGCAAGGAGTGAACATGTCAAAAAAATTCTACAATTGTCTCGGGTTCGCAGTGGGTGCCAAATTGTTTACCCCTAAATCGATATTTAGAGTTAAAAAATGATATTTTAGGTTAGGAACTCACATATTAAGATGACCAACTAATAAGATTATTAATGCAAAATTTCTTGTTAAGCATGATTCAACTAATAAATGAGAATAGTTATAAAGACAATTGACAAGACAAAAGTGGCGAATATTAATGGACCAATCTCCGATATTGTTGTCCAACAACATCACCTGGAGAGCAAGTATAGAGTGAGTTAGAGAGATTGAGAGCTTCAAGTTTAAAAACTTCAGAGTACTGGGTAGTCAGTAATGAAAATTGTGATGGAATATAAATATGGGATAAAGATAGATTTGAAGCTAAACCCTGCATAACACCTTGCATGAATCTCGCACCCATAGTGACCCATATTTTTATATTGATTCTATTATGTGTTGGACTGTGTAACTGCTGGAGAGGATATCAGTTTTTTAGGGATTGGTTACACTTTTTAGTCTATCCTGATCGATCATTGTTTGATTCCCGGTCTTATAGTATTAGAGCTAGATAGGTTCATGGCATGGTCTCGGATCTTAGTATGTGACATGATTCTGGATCTTTTACGAACAAAATCAACCTCACCGAAAAGATCTAGGTGTTAGGCCCAGTATCCTCTTCTCTGTGTCACATCTAATTTGTATCTTTTTTGTCTCGTGTCACTTTCTGATTCGTCCATCTGTCTAGTGTGTGTGTGTGTATAAAGAGTATAAACTCCTAAACTTAAAAGTTAAATTACTTAAATACCCTTTTAAATAATTTAAAGATTTTTTTGTAAAAAAAATGATGTATTTAGATGTGTTTGTTCTTAAAAGATTGTTTCTTTTTTTATTTTATTAAATAACTTCCTCTTAAATTTGTGATTAAAGAATTTAAATAATTTTTAAAAAAGAAACAAAAAACTTGATGCATTTAAATGTGTCTATTCTTAAGAGGCTATGTCTTTTCATTTTATTAACTAACTTCCTCTTAAATTTATAATATAAACATTGTCAATATAGCTTCGCATGCTAATTTTGCCAACTTTTTAGACTTTATTTCGAGGCATTATGCTTATTCACTATGCCAATTTTTCATTTCCCTTTCTTTTCTATTGAGTTGGTGCTTATGGTATAAAAAATTAAAAATGCAACTTTATTATTTGAGTGACCATTGTATTTGAGAATAGAATTTTGTTTTTTACTATTGACATTTGGAAGAGAAGGGGTTTGAGGTTGAAGCATTCGAAGTTGAGTTCCCAAACATACCCAGACAATTCCGTATAAGGGTCTGGGAACACTTTGCCAAAACTCCAAGCCCATATTTCCCTAAAATGGTACGAGAGTTTTATGCATCATATCGGGCTAGGCAAGAGATTCTGAAACATAAGGGCCCAGCCAACAAGATGGCATGCCTTGATTCAGTGTTAGTGAGAGGCAAGGAGATAGATATCACCCCAGAAGCCATCTATATTGCCATATGGGATGATGAGCCAATTCTGGAGTCAAGATATATGGAGCGTGTAGCTACAAAGGAATACCAATACGAGTGGGTTTCTAGTGTCATCGCAGAAGGAACCCCTTTTGGGCCATCTCAAAAGGACCCATCTACTGATTAGATCATAAGTTTGAAGCTCGGATGTGGTTGGACTTTGTATGCACATGACTTATCCCAACTAGTCACACCACCAAAGTGACTATAGAGGTGGTCATTCTCATTACATACATCATGTCAAGCTGATGACTACATGATGGGGAAATCATTGCCTAACAACCCAAGTGGAGAGCTAGACATGAGTCCACCTCCATGGCCTTCCCTGTACTCATATCACTTCTTTGTTTTCAAGCACGCTGCCCTATGTTTCATTTAGTAGACAAGACTAGTCAAGCTACTGGCATGGTCCTCTTGGACACAAGGCAGGACACAGATGCTCCATATGTTAAGAAAAAGCACCTTGCTCACAGTGCCATGTCAATCAATGCCCGTGCTGAAAATGTCACCCATGATCATTTGGACACGTCCTCCTATTCTTAAGGAGCATCAAACACCATCCATGTGACTTCCAAAGACACCTCATCTTCAGGTAATTTTCTCAAGCTTAGTCAACTTACTCACAAAAATGAGGAGAGCTTACAAAGAATGGCTAAAGACATTCCATGCATGATTCAATCCGCCATTAAATCAGCTTTGAAGTTGGTAGTGTCATGTGTGAGCAAACTTTGAGCTAGAATGGATACCATGTAAGTAGAGTTTTATGATCTTAGGCAAGCAATACTGCATGTTGAGCTAAATATTTCTAATTTGGATCTTAATCTACCGGCCCTAAATTCAGATTTTCTTCAAAGAACTAATAGTCCACCCGATGATTGGTGTACGGGCTGGGAATCGAATGAAGAAGAGGACACATCTGAGATTCAAGAGATAATTGTTCTAACCTTGGAGGCTCCTGATACTACAGTACCACCTACCCAGCATAACTCAAATTACCATGACTCTGAGGTACTGGAGTGGAGGCATTAGCCTAGGCCCATTTGGGTCGTTCTTCCTCTTTCATATCATGAATTGATGACTGCACCAGATAAGTGGGAGATTATAGAGCCATATGGCCTTCTTCAGGTGTAATGGGATCCCTTAATTCCATTTGTGGAAGGATTTTAGATAGACCCAGCACATGCTTACATTCCACCACCGGCACTACCAGCCCCACCGGTACCTCAGCCTCCTAGGCCACCACATCGGTTTTACTCGAGGAGGTGTCATCATCATCATTAGTAAAATTAGGGCATTTTTGCACTCATTCTTATTTGTATAATTTTTATTGGTGCATCGAGGGCTATGCTTACTTTGAGTTTAGGTGGTCTATAATTATTGATCACTCACCTTGTGCTTGATACTTTGCCCTTGTCGGGACCTTTTATTATGTTTTATGCTTAATTGTAGCCTCACTGGGATTGATGTTTAATTTTTATTGTGTGCCATGTTAGTCTTACATAATTCTATTGTCTCGGTACTCATGTCTTGCAAATGCACTAACGGCCTATTGATAAGTCGATAATCTACCAACTTATTGAGCCTATATCCATGAATTATTGCTATGTTTTGAATTGATTTAGAGGTTCTTATGGCCTTTATTGATGTCTATGCGGGTACTTTTGATAGAAGATGAAGAACAAGGATATAGACCCAAAAAGAGCCAAAAATGAGCTAAGTGTGAAAAGTTGAGAAAATCTAAAGAATCTGCCATGAGATATGGTGGTTGTGCAACATGCACAAGTCGAGGTGCGGTTCGCACCTCCTCCGCATGAAGCTGCCAAAGTTGCTGAAGATTCTACAAAAGAGTGCGGTCTCTATGCGATGCACACATCCCGTGGTGCAAAATGCACCACCTTCGCACGAAGCCCACAATTTCAGCTGAAGTCACTGGTCGAGTTGAAGTAGGTGTGCAACGCGCACATTGTGATATGCAAACCGCACGTCACACCGCACACCTCATGAAAGAGAAAACTTGTCCTAAATTTATGTGACGACTTGGGAACATATAAAAGGCCATTTTAGGCCTAATTTGTATATACAATACTTCAGACCTGAGTTTTAGAGACAGTTTCTGCTTTGTGAACAATTTACCACCTCCATTGAGAAGAGGGTTTCAATCCAACTCTCTTGGTTAACAATTTGTATGTCTAATTTGATTCTAGAACTTGAGATTCAGCTATAATGGATGGGAATTTGACTTACCCAGATGGTATCTCTTCTTCTCCTACTATGAGTGGCTAAATTCTTTTGTCTAGGGGTGTATAAATGATGGGTTCTTAGCTAATGGGTGTGGGTGTTGTTAATTCACCTTTATAATTGCTTATTTGACATGGGTATAGTAATTTCACCACGTTTTAATCCTTAAATTGGTGGTTGCAAACATTAATTTACATTACTTAGCTATGTGATTGCTCGGGAGAGAATTTCATAGTTGTGGATATGAAATTGCTAGTGGGTACTTGGGAATCCATCTAGATTGGAGGCTAGGAATAGCTCTAAATGCATGAATCTCCCATTTAAGGGTCCGACCTAGGAATAGGATGACCTCTCCAAGCTAATGTTGGTTAATTGTTTATTACACTGATGATGTTCTAATCGAAATCATCAAAAATATGGATGTTGATCGAAAGATAGCATTCCACACCTATGACCAACGCTATTCATGTCAATAGGTGAAAGTATAAGTGAATTAATAATTACCCCGTCCTATAGCTAATGCCCCATAAGATAAGCATCCCTAGTCTTCTTAATCACTTGGTACACCCATCTTTAGTTTTATTGCTAATTGTTGAATTGTGTTAGTAGTGACAACTTTCCCAATTCCCCCAATATTTTTACTTGTTTAGTTTAAACAATTACTCTCGCCTTGAAATCCACTCATACAATCTATAGTTGGCTAAGTCAAGTCCCTTAGGTACGACCCCGACATCCGTTGGGTTTATAAATTTGGTTTTACTGCACGATCATTGTGGCCTCCTAATTGGAGAGCAGGATTTGAGTGTTCATCAAAAATGGCATCGTTGTCGGGGACTTGAGTGTTAGCTAATGTTTGATTGTTATTTTGAAGTCAAATTGAGAGTATATGTTTTCTTTTACTTTTTGTTATTTGTGTTGATTGAGTAGGCTAGCTATGGATGAAGCCGGTGATAATGAGAGCGTTGGTAGCTTCAACAATGCCAACACTGCCGAGCCTATGATACAAGAAGGTGAAGGTGCAATCTGCCTAACCCCCACGGTGGTAAATGATGTCCTCCACGTGACAAGCACCATGCTTCACTTGATTCAAATGAAGGGCCTATTTGGTGGAGTGGCCCATGAAGATGCTAACCAGCATATTCAGAATTTTATGGAGATTCGTCAACCGTTCATCTTCCAACATATCTCCCAAGAGTCCATCCGATTGTGCCTATTCCCCTTCTCATTGACGGGGAAAGCCACGGCGTGGTTGGAAGAATTGTCGGATGACTCTATCACATCTTGGGCCGAGTTGGTTGAGGCATTTACCTCGAGATTCTTTCCTCCATCTCGAATGATGAAGCTAAGAGATAAGATTACCAACGTTAGGCAACTCCCGGATGAGCCCCTACATGAGGTTTGGCTACGATTCAAGAAGAAGCTCCTTTTGTGCCCAAACCATGAGTTGTTAAACAATGTGTTGCTCCAAAGATTCTACCGGTCATTAAACTCCATGAACAAATCAGTGGTTGATAACCTTGGAGGTGGCACTTTCATGGATTTATAATTCCCCATTGCCTCAGTGCTATTAGAACGAATGAACAAGACTAACCAAGCTTGGAACACGAGAGAGGCAGAGGTGCCAACTTCAGGAATTCCCTCAACAACCCTAACAAATGAAATGAGAAAGAAAGATGAGGAGCGAGATGAAGCTTTGGCAAAAATGATGACTCAAATCAATTTGATGGCCAAGCATGTAATGGGAGCTGGTGTTAAGGAGGTGAATGTAGTGAGTACACCGGAGATTCAAGTGAGTGATATGGAGCTTATGACTGAGGATTATGGTAAGCTATGATTTGTGTCGGCGGGTTCTCGCCTCAGGTATTATCGCCCATGGGAGGAGAATCAAGGTTAGATTCGAGACAAAGAGAGGGATGGCAATTGGCGTGACAGAGACAAGGATGGTGATCGCTTCAATCACCGTAGTTCTAATCCTTACATCCCCCCAAACAAATCTGATTCTCTCTACTAACCGGGCATAAGCAACCCTAGCCAATTTAAGTTAGAGGACATGTTGTCTTTGGCTCTTAAGAAGGTGGACACCACAAATTCGGGAGTAAGCGAACTAACGAATGAGGTCTCAAACTTCACCAAACGGTGAGCTCCCACATTGCCTCGATCAAGCATCTTGAGGCCAAAATTACCCACTTATCAAGCCAAATGAACCCACGGATTAAGGGAACGTTGCCTAGCGACACCGTCAACAACCCCAAAAATGAATGAGGATTGAGGTAGTATCGTCGTGCCGCGACATTAAATCAAGCGATGCTTGGGAGGGAACCCAAGTTTCTTTCTTTGTTTTTGGTTATCGTTTGTTGTTTTTGATGTTTTGAAGGGAATGCATGGAATGGAGAACTCAATAAGGGAAAGCAAGGCAAAAAAGTGTCATGTAGTGGAGTATGCGGACCGCACAAGCCATTGTGCATGTCGCACAGCCAATCACACACCAAAATAGACGGCCTAGAGGAAAGTTAAAAATGAAGGTGACGTGCACTGGGCCATGCATACTGCACAAGCCCAAGTGCTCATCGCACCTTCATCGTGCAAGTAAATAGATGACTGGGAAAAACTAGGGGAGAAAAAGGGGCATGTGCGATACGCCATGCATCTCGTACCTTGCTTTGTGTGAATTGCATGTCACGGTGCACAGGATGTAATTTTGAGTTTTAAATTAACCTAACCCGTTGACCGACTCAACCCAGAGATGACCCGGCGACTCTTCTTTTTATTTTTCTTTTAAAACTGCGTCGTCTCTTCTTTTTCCATCATCTTTCTCCACAACTCTCAAACTTCTCTCCTAAAATCCTCTCTAAATCCCTCAAAATCCCCCAAAAATCTTCTCCTCTTCTCACCCAATCTTCTCCACCACTTCTCCACTATCGCCGTCAACATTCTTTGGGAAGTCTTGTGGGTCACCATTGTTGGAGTTCAAAAAAAGCTTTAATTTTTGCTCTTCCCTTAATTATCTTCACTTATGGTAAGTTCCTCGATGTTAAATAGTTGTTTTTGTGATTGTTGGGAACTCATATTGTGAAGCATGCTTAGTAGATTGGCCATGTTGATTTTGGGTTAGATCCAAAAAATTTGGGTCCCTAATTTTGAGTTGTAATGATGAATTCTCTTGTTGTCAACTTGGTAGATTGTTACTCTTGACTATGCATGTTAATTGGTAGTAATGTTTAGCCTTAAAATCTGTGTTGGGTGAAGTCTGAGTAACCCACTCATGACTAGTGCTTGTATTGGCCCGATGATAGATTGGGTGACGTCGTTCTTAAGGGCATGTCATCTATAGTCACGAGGTTTTGATTGATAATTTATTATTGAGGTTAAATTTTGTTGACTGTAGGACCGTGATCTTTGTTGAAAATCTAGTTGGGTTATATGATCATGTGCGGGGAGGAGGTTAATTATTGATATGCTTATTGGTGCCCATTATTGCAAGGAGGGCTTGATGTTCCCGATGATAGACGGGGTAATGTCCATCTTAAGGGAAGTCGTTGAGTCCTTTCTTGTTGGGTTTGTGTTAATGAGAATTCAGGGAAGTCTGAGTACCTAGAAGTTATGGTCATGAATCCCCTTGTCCCACTTTGTTCTTGTGAATTGGTTGTGTGTGGTGCTAAGTGCCGAAGCACATCTTGCTCTATGAATCATTGGCATAACCTACGAGAACACAAGGAACCAAAAATTCCAATTGTGCCTTTGTGTGTTTCGCATAAGATGCATAGATCTTGATGTGTGGGTCACACAAGGCATTGCACCAAGTGGAAAAGAATGTGCATGTCAATGACTTGAGGGGCGAAGCTTGGTGCGACACGCACTTCCGATGGTGCGGATCACACCAGTGTCGCACCTCAATAGAAAAATCCCTGAAGGTTCTGTTGTCTTATGCGACAGCACATGCGACACGCACTCCTCCTAGTGTGTTTTGCAAGTGGTCCGCACAAGACAATAGTTACCTACATTGTTTTTCTAATCCGTTGTATTCCACCCTTTGTAGTTGCTACCTTCTTTCTAGGCTTTGTTTTTGTTTCTTGGCTCACAATCTGTGTGTGCAGAATATGTCCTCTAGTAGGAGAAACTCTGGAAATCAAGCTAGGCAAAGGTCAGCCGCATATGAAGCAAGGCTCCGCGTTAGGGTAGAGGGCATGAGGGCCTACTACACTCGGGACAAAAATAGAACTTTCAACGTGGAGAAAAGCTTTAACTTAGGGGAAGTTGGGGATGAGCTGCCCATCATGCACAATTAGTTTGCTATTAGGGAGTGGCACCCATTCCATGACGTGCCTGGGGGATATTATGAAGAGATAGTCCGAGAATTCTTGTCGGCTTATCAAGCCATACAGGATTCAAAAGGCTATAAAGTTCCCAAGGACAGATTCCCAAATTTAGATATTGTCATTGTCAGGGGCAAGAAAGTGTTTGTCACCCCCGCTGCCATTAATGTTGTATATTAGGGACACCCAATTGATCTCGCACCGGAACTCATGGATAGATTTATGGCTGAACCAAAGCCATATCAAGAAACAGTCCCCACCATTGTTATGGGCACCTCTGTATGGTCTACCATGGGAGGAGATATCCCGAGGAGGTCCTTGGTTTTTGAGGAACGGCTTTGGTATGATCTAGTTCGCAACCATCTTCTCCCCTCTTAAAATGACCAAAAGATAACTCAAAAAGGTTCCATTCTAATCAAGGCCATCATGACGGGGGCACATGTAAACTTTGGAGAGGTGGCAGCAATGGTAATACGTAGGAAAGCCCATCGCGGAAATAATTCCCTCCCTTTTCTTGTCTTGATCACCAAGCTGTGTACTAAAGCTGGTGGTCCTACTCTTCCTTGTGACAAGTTTACTCATGCCATCGAGGTTATTGATCTTGACAAAAATATAGACAGAGATTCCCCAACATTCAAGAAGCAAAGGACTGAACAGATGAGTGAGCTTGACAGTGATGAGCTTGGTGCTAGTGTTGGTGCTTCATATCCCTCTCAGACCACTTCTAAGGCACGACCACATGCTACCACACCCTCTATGACCAAGAGTGGGCTGCAAAATATGGTGGACAAGACTCATAATCATGAAAAGCAGCTAGCCGACTTAGCCACAAAATTTCCCAGAATAATCAATAGGGTAGTCAAGATTGCAGTGAAGGGGGTGGTAGAGACCTTGAACACATTGTGCAAGTGGGTTGATGTCATGGAGGGGGTAATCTCTAAACTTCAGAAAGATGTCGACAAAGCCAAGGGTAAAGGCCCTGTAGTGCAGGAATATTTGACGATATTACCTCCACCTCAGAAGATTCCCGGTCCCTTGGATGACTTATTTGCTGCCTATGATGATGAGGAGATGCCCGGTAATGAGTATCAAGAGTTGGATGATGATGAGAACCCTAATTTTCAGCGGGCTCTTCATGATTCCACTCTTTCTGCGAATTCCTAACGGGGTGGTGCTGGCCCGAGTGGCAAGAATGTTGAAGAAGAAGCTACTGTTTATGATGGTGATGATGAGGATTAGGTCCTCCTGGTAGTTCCACCCATTTTCCCATTGCACTATGAGCATTGAGGGCAATGCTTCTTTTATAGGGAGGGGGTGGCTTTACTTGCTTTTGGTGCCTGTGAGTGGGCTTGAGACAATTTATTGCCCTTGTCGGGCCTAGTTGACATTTCTGCTTAGTTTTATTTGGCCCTTGTCAGGCATATTTAGGATGATGATTATGATGCCATTGTTTTTCTTTTCTTTAGATTATGTGCTTGCTTTACTTTTTACTTTGAGCTTAATTGTGCCCTCCCGGGCTTGAATTTTATTGAGTGTGTGCCGGGTTGGTCTTACATGCCCCATTGTTTCACCACTCATGCCTTGAAAATGCACTAAATGCATATTCCTAGGCTTGTTCTTGAATGAAATTATGAGCGCAAATTTGGTTATCGCCTTGTTAATAGTAGTGTAGAAATAAACTCAGAGGGTTTTTTTAATACTGCGGTTCTTTCCCAAGGAGAAAAAGTTTTGATTATTCTCTTTTTCTTTTCTTTTATTTTTGTGTGTCGAACAGGGTTGGTGTTTCCCTATGCTAGATTAAGAGGCGACTTTCTTAAGGAAAAATGCAAAGTTTTAGTGTAGAATTGAGTCCGTAAGTGCTTGTATCGAAATGGGCCCACCAGAAAAAAAATCATGGCAATTTATTTTTGAAAATAAAAGGAAGAAGGGAAATGAATTTTTGAGGAAAAGCGTTCTCTTGTCATGACTTGCACACTCTCGCTTTGGCTTGATTAACTAACAAACGAGTGTATAATTAACTCGAAATAGCTTTTCAAAAGTCATTTGCCCCAATTGATTGTGGGACTAATGAATGAAGTCTTGTGGCATGATGTCTTGTGTGGTGAGGTTGTACCTTGATTCTTGTGCATAAGTGTCATCTAGAACTTACCCCGAATGTGATTCAAGGTGAAATTCTAGGTGTAACCGAGCCTGGAAAATGACCTTAGGCCCTTTTTTATAAGCCACTTCACACAAATGACTTCCCAATGACATCAAATCCTAGTGAACCCCTTTGAGCTTGTGACCATTCTTTAGAACCTAGTCAACACCTTGACTTTTTTGGAACCTTTATTTTGGCACCCATCCTCCCTAATAGCTTGAAAATGAAAAGTAGGCTAAAAGCCTAAGTTTGGGGGGGGGACAAAAGACAGCATAGGCAAATGCCTAAGTTTGGGGGTGCATATGATTAAATGAGGAGAAGAGAGGAAGTGAACTTCAAGTGCATGGTAGCACCTTAAAATCAAATTGAAAATTGCTCCAAAATATCAATCCAATGAGAAAATTGAAAAGGAAAAATTAGTCCTACCAAGTGAAGGTGATATAAGGTGTGAATGATCAAGAGTTAAAAAGGAGAAATCTTGGGTTGTGAGAGGGAGTTATATGGTGAAGTTGAAATGAAAAAATGTGAGCGGTGTTTGAAATGAGAACAAATAGCATTAGGGAGGTGTAGTTACTTGAACCAAATGATATCCTCACCTTAGCCCTAGCCAACATAGTAACCCGTAAGTCCTTGGTGATTCCTATCTTTGCTACCCTACATTAGTGGCAATCTATATGAAGGGCAAGCCTATGGTTCGATACGTATGCACTTGAACTTCTTGGTTCTCTTATAATCTCGTCTTTTGAGAATTGAATGATGGTAAGTGGGATTCTCTCTTGTGGTGAATGGCATCATGCACTCGAATTGAAGCATAGAGTCTCTATTTCAATTGAGGGGAATGAATAAGACAAGTTGTATGGCGAATCTCGAGGCAAACCTTGATGGTCCATGCCAATGACTTGAGAAGATTAAATGTCTTGTTTTGAATGGCAAATTCCTTTGATTTTAAATAAGAAATGATGTCCTTTTGAAACGGGTTTTGAAATGACCAATTGCCTTGAGTTTGAGGTGGTCCAAATTGAGATGAGCATAGTAGTTGAGTCCTTTGTTTGAGTCTTTTGTTCGTTTATTTTTCTAAAATTTTTAGTGTAGAGTAGTCTTTTGTGCCTTGATTGAGCCTTAGCATAATTCATTCCTTGCTTTGTGAGTATCTTGCTTGAGGGCAAGCAATAGTTCAAGTTTGGGGGTTTCATAAGTCGGTAATCTACCACCTTATCGAGCCTATATCCATGAATTATTGCTATGTTTTGAATTAATTTAGAAGTTCTTATGGCCTTTATTGATGTTTATGCAGGTACTTTTGATACAAGATGAAGAACAAGGATATGGACCCAAAAAGAGCCAAAAATGAGCTAAGTGTGAAGAGTTGAGAAAAGCTGAAGAATCTGCCATGAGATGCGGTGGTTGTGCAACACGCATAAGCCGAGGTGCGCTTCGCACCTCCTCCGCATGAAGCTGCCAAAGTTGCTGAAGATTCTGCAAAGGAGTGCGATCATTGTGCGAAGTGTATGTCCTGTGGTGCGAAATGCACCACCTTCACACGAAGCCCACAATTTCAGCTGAAGTCACTGGTCGAGTTGAAGTAGGTGTGCGATGCACATATTGCGACGTGCGAACCGCATGTCGCACCGCACACCTCCCGAAAGGGAAAACTTGTCCTAAATTTATGTGATGACCTGGGAACATATAAAAGGCCATTTTAGGCCCAATTTGTATATACAATACTTCAGACCTGAGTTTTAGAGACAGTTTCTGCTTTGTAAATAATTTTCCACCTCCATTGAGAAGAGGGTTTCAATCCAACTCTCTTGATTAATAATTTGGGTGCCTAATTTGATTCTAGAACTTGAGATTCAGCTATAACGGATGGGAATTTGACTTACCAAGATGGTACCTCTTCTTCTCTTACTATGAGTGGCTAAATTCTCTTGTCTAGGGGTGTATTGATGATGGGTTCTTAGCTAAGGGTGTGGGTGTTGTTAATTCACCTTTATAATTGCTTATTTGACATGGGTCTTGTAATTTCTCCAAGTTTTAATCCTAAAATTGGTGGTTGCAAACATTAATTTACATTACTTAGCTATGTGATTGCTCGGGAGAGAATTTCATGGTGTTGGATGTGAAATTGCTAGTGGGTACTTGGGAATCCATCTAGATTGGAGGCTAGGAATTGCTCTAATCGCAGGAATCTCCCATTTAAGGGTCTGATCTAGGAATAGGATGACCTCTCTAAGATAATGTTGGTTGATTGTTTATTACACCGATGATGTTATAACCGAAATCATCGAAAGTGTGGATATTGATCGAAAGATAGCATTCCACACCTATGACCAATGCTATTCATGTCAATAGGTGAAAGTATAAGTGAATTAATGATTACCCCATCCTATAGCTAATGCCCCATCGGATATGCATCCCTAGTCTTCTAAATCACTTGGTACACCCATCTTTAGTTTTATTGCTTATTGTTGAATTGTGTTAGTAGTGACAACTTTCCCAATTCCCCCAATCTTTTTACTTGTTTTTGTTTAAATAATTACTCTCGCCTTGAAATCAACTCATACAATCTCTAGTTGGCTAAGTCAAGTCCCTTGGTTACGACCCCGACATCCGTTGGGTTTATAAATTTTGTTTTTCTGCACGATTGCCTTGGCCTCCTAATTGGAGAGCACAATTTGAGCGTTCATCAAAAATGGCGTCGTTGCCGGGGACTTGAGTGTTAGCTAAATTTTTATTGTTGTTTTGAAGTCAAATTGAGAGTATTTGTTTTCTCTTACTTTTTGTTGTTTGTGTTGATTGAGTAGGCTAGATATGGACGAAGCTGATGATAATGAGAGCATTGGTGACTTTGACAATGCCAACGCTGCCGAGCCTATGATGCAAGGAGGTATAGGTGCAATCCGCCTACCCCCCCACGGTGGGAAATGTTGTCTTTCACGTGACAAGCACCATGCTCCACTTGATTCAAATGAAAGGCCTATTTGGTGGAGCGGCCCATGAAGATGCTAACTGGCAGATTCAGAATTTTGTGGAGATTTACCAACCGTTCATCTTCCAACACATCTCCCATGAGTCTATCAGATTGCTCCTATTCCCCTTCTCATTGACGGGGGAAGCCATGGCGTGGTTGGAAGAATTTTTGGATGACTCTATCACATCTTGGGCCGAGTTGGTTGAGGCATTTACCTCGATATTCTTTCCTCCATCTCGAATGATGAACCTAAGAGATGAGATTACCAACTTTAGGCAACTCCCAGACGATCCTCTACATG
The DNA here is from genome assembly GCA_003996215.1 of Jaltomata sinuosa. NCBI lineage: Eukaryota > Viridiplantae > Streptophyta > Magnoliopsida > Solanales > Solanaceae > Jaltomata > Jaltomata sinuosa. The sequence continues at coordinate 464,057 of QJPP01000422.1, forward strand.
AGGTTTGGCTACGATTCAAGAAGAAGCTTCTTTTGTTCCCAAACCATGAGTTGTCAAACAATGTGTTGCTCCAAAGCTTCTACCGGTCATTAAACTCCGTGAACAAATCAGTGGTTGATAACCTTGGAGGTGGCACTTTCATGGATTTAGAATTCCCCATTGCCTCAGTGCTATTAGGACGAATGACCAAGACTAACCAACCTTGGAACATGAGAGAGGCAGAGGTTCCAACTTCAGGAATGCCCTCAACAATAATAACAAATTAAATGAGAAAAAAGGATGAGGAGCGAGATAAAGCTTTGGCGAAAATGATGACTCAAATCGATTTGATGGCCAAGTATGTAATGGGAGCTTGGGTTAAGAAGGTGAATGCAGTGAGTACACCAGAGATTTAAGTGAGTGATGTGGAGCTTATAACTGAGGTTGATGGTAAGCTATGCTTTGTTTTGGCGGGTTCTCGCCCCAGGTATTATCGCCCACGGGAGGAGAATCAAGGTTGGATTAGAGACAAAGATAGGGATGGCAATTGGCGTGACAGAGACAAGGATGGTGATCGCTTCAATCACTCTAGTTCTAATCCTTACATCCCCCCAAACAAATCTGATTCTCTCTACCAATCGGTCATAAGCAACCCTGGCCAATCCAAGTTAGAGGACATGTTGTTCTTGGTTCTTAAGAAGGTGGACACCACAAATTTGCGAGTAAGCGAACTAAACAATGAGGTCTTAACACTTCACCAAACGGTGAGCTCCCACAGTGCCTCGATCAAGCATGTTGAGGCCCAAATGACCCACCTATCAAGCCAAATAAACCCACGGATGAAGGGAATGTTTCCTAGCGACACTGTTATTAACCCCAAAAAGGAATGAGGATTTAGGTAGTATCATCATGTCGCGACGTTAAATCAAGCGCTGCTTGGGAGGCAACCCAAGTTTCTTTCTTTGTTTTTGGTTATCGTTTGTTGTTTTTAATGTTTTGTAGGGAATGCATGGAATGGAGAACTCAATAAGGGAAAGCAAGGAAAAAACGTGTTGTACGGTGGACTGTGCGGATCGCACAAGCCATTGTGCATGTCACACAGCCAATCGCACACCAAAATAGATGGCCTGGAGGAAAGTTGAAAATGGAGGTTGCGTGCGCTAGGTCGTGCAGACCGCACAAGCCCTTGTGCGCGTCGCACCTCTATCGCACAAGGAAACAGATGCCTGGGCAAAACCAGGGGAGAAAAAGGGGCATGTGTGATACGCGATGCAACCCGCACCTTGCTTGGTGCGAATCGCATTCCGCGGCACATAGGAGGTAATTTTGAGTTTTAAATTGACCTAACCCGTTGACTGACCTAACCCGGAGATGACCCGGCCGACTGTTCTTCTTCTTTTTATTTTAAAACTGCCTCTTCTCTTCTTTTTCCACCATCTTTCTCCATAACTCTAAAACTTCTCTCCCAAAATCCTCTCTAAATCCCTCAAACTCCCACAAAAATCATCTCCTCCTCTCACCTAATCTTCTCCACCATCGCCGTCATTATTCTCCGGGAAGTCTTGTGGTTCACCATTGTTGGAGTTCAAAAAAAAATTCGATTTTTGCTCTTCCCTTCATTATCTTCACTTGTGATTGTTTTTGTACATAATGTGTTTTTGGGACTTTTGCTCTTGTGAGGACATGCGAATTAGGATAGTTGGTGACATTGATAGACTCCAAAAATGAGTCAAATGAGCATGTTTTGGTAAGCTAGTGGTTTGAGTAACATCTTGAGTATTGATTATTGTCACTTCCTTGTTCTTATTGTTCCTTTGCATCATGAGTTTGTGTTTTGAATTGAAGGAAATGCTTAGAGTAAGTTATCATGTGATTGACTAATCGTTAGTACTAACCGAAGTCATGTTTGGTGCTTGAAATGGATTTTCCTTGGCTTGTGGTATTGTCATTTGCACTTGTGTTGTATGTCTCTTGAGTTGGAAGCCTTAAGGTTCTTGAGGACAAGCAATAGTTCAAGTTTGGGGGTTTGATAAGTCAGTATTTTACCTACTTATTTAACCTTTAAGCTTATGCTTTTTCTAGTTTAAAGTGGAAAATAGTGCAATTGACACGAATTACTTCTATTTTTCAGGTCTTTGTGTTTTAGAAGTGTTCAGGAAGCTCCACGAATGCGATCCCTTGACCGCATATGCGAAGGTCAACCAGACAAAGATACATACGCGGCTGACCTTCCATGTAGGCGAAGAAGGAAAGCGGAGCAGCTGGGCAGTTTTGGAATTTCACATCCGAAGAAACCCCAATTCACATAAAACACTTCCAAGCCATCTTGAAACACATCTTTGGCTAATCCTTGGAACTTTTGGCAAGCTTGGAGAGAAATTTCATCAACCAACACCATAGGAGTGAAGATTTGGATGCTCTTTATTGTAAAATCTTTACTTTCCATTCTTCAACTCTTGTTCTTAATTGCTATTTTATTGGTGTATTGTTGACTTGAGATTTTGGGTTTCTGTTAGAGATAATACTTGTTGGGTTATTGAATTCATATATATATATTGTTCTTGTTTGATTATTTGGGTCTATTGAATCCTCCATTGCTTGAAATTATAGTCAATGGTTGCAAACATTGACTTAGCTTTCTAATTTGGGTTTTATCTCGAGAGAGAAATTCTCGAATTTGGGAAGATTCACTAGTGGGTACTTGGGAATCCATCTAGATTGGACGCTAGGAATAGCTCTAATCACAGGAATCTCTCATTTAAGGGTTCGATCTAAAAATAGGACGACCTCCCCAAGTTATTTGGCTGGTTTATTTCTTACTCGTGTTAGTTCGAGAGAAAACACACGAGATATATGCTCGATTGGTCAAGAGACAGTTAGGCATACCTTCAGCCAAGACTACCTAGGTGTTAATTGGGTGCAAGTATTGTGAATTGAATTCCCATTTCCAAATTCTCCCTTGTTATCCTTGCTTGGTGAAAGCAAGGTGAAAGCCATTGATCACTCTATATTTTATTTGATTTTCTTTTATCCTTAGTTGTAGACTAAAACCCCCTTTTAAATATATTTTCACTTTTTGTTATTTGAACTTCAATAAGTTTCTTGGACTCTTTATTAATTTGATCGCGACTATATTGTTCCCTTGGGTACGACCCCGACACTCATTGGGAATTATAAATTTTATTTTGCTCTGACATCGTCGTGACCTCCTAATTGAAGAGCACGATTTGAGTGTTATCACCTATGCGAGGCTTGTTTTCAATTAATTTATAAGGGAAATTCGGTTATTGCCTTGTTAATAGTAGTTTAGCAATAAACTCTGAGGGTTTTCTTAACACCATGGTTCTTTCCAAAGGAGCAAATATTTTTCTCTTTATTTTCTTTTTCTTTTGTTTTTGTATCGAACCGGGTTGGTGTTTCCCTATGATGGATTGAGAGGCAACTTTCTTAAGGGAAAATGCCAAGTTTAGTTTTAATTTGAGTCTGTGCTTTGCTTGTCGCAAAATGGACCCATCAAAAAAATTTCTTGGCAAGATGTTTTTGGAAATGAAAGGAAAGAGGGAAAATAATTTTTTGAGGAAAGCATTCTCTTGTTAGGACTTGCACACTATCAATTGGGCTTGATCGATTCACAAATGAGTGTGTAATGAACTCAAAATAGCTTGTCAAAAGTCATTTGTCCTAATTAATTTTGAGACTATTATTTAAAGTTCTTGTGAGGTGATGTCATGTGTGGTAAGGCTATACCTTGATTCTCGTGCATGTGTGTCATCTAGAACTTGCCCTGAATGTGATTCAAGGTGAAATTCTAGATGTGACCGAGCTTGGAAGATGATCTTAGGCCCTTTTTGAATAACCACTTTACCCAAATGACTTCCCTTGACATCGATCCTACTAAACCTCTTTTGAGATTGTGACTGTTCTTTGGCACCTTATTTAACACGGCCTTTTTGGAACCTTTATCTTGGCACCCGTCCTCCCTTATGGCTTGAAAGTGAAACATAGGCTAAAATCATAAGTTTGTGGGGGGAATGAAATGACAACATAGGCAAAAGCCTAAGTTTTGGGGTGTATGTGCTTAATATGGAGAAGAAAAGGAATTCACTACAAGTGAAAGGTAGCACCTTATGTTAAATTGAAAATTGCTCCAAAGTTCAATCCAATGAGAAAAATGAAAAGAAAGGAATTGGTGCTACCAAGTGAAGGTGTTACAAGGAGTTTGAATGATCAAGATTGAAAGAAAAAATCTTGGTTTGTGCGAGGGAGAAATTAGGTGAAGTCAAAGTTCAAGAAAAATGTGAGCGGTGTTCAAAATGAAAAGAAAGAGCATTAGGGAGGTTTAGTCACTTGATCCAAATGCAATGCTCACCTTAGCCCTAGACAACATCATTACCACCAAGTCCTTAGTGATTTTGAGCTTGGTCACTCTACATTAGTGGCGATTTACATGAAGGGTAAGCCTATGGTTCGACATATGTACACTTGAACTTCCTTAAGAGAGTGAGAGACTTTGCGGTTCTCTTATAATCCTTTGTATTATGAATTGCATGATTGAGAGTGGGATTCTCTCTTGTGGTGAGTGGTATCACGCACTCGAATTGAAACATGAAGTCTCTATCTTAATTGGGAGGAATGAATGAGACAAGTTGTGTGGCGAATCTCGAGGCAAACCTTGATGGTCCATGACAATGACTTGAGAAGCTTTATATCTTGTTTTGAATGACAAATTCCCTTGATTTTGAATGAGAAATTAAGTCCTTTTGAAAAGGTTTTGAAATGATCAATTACCTTGATAATGTGGTGGTTCAAATTGAGATGAGAATTGTAGTTGAGTCTTTTTGTTTATTATTTTTTCTTAGTTGTTAGAATAGAGTAATATTGTATGCCTTGATTGAGTTTTAGAGCATAATTCATTCCTTACCTTATGAGTATCTTGCTTGAGGACAAGCAATAGTTCAAGTTTGGGGGTTTGATAAGTCGGTAATCTACCAACTTATTGATCCTTTAATCATGAATTATTACTATGTTTTGATAAGATTTAGAGGTTCTTATGGCCTTTATTGATATGAATGCAGGTACTCTTGGTCAAAGATAGAAAAAAAGGAATTGGATCCAAAAGAGCAACATGAACAACCCTTGGTACGGTCTGTACCTCCCTCCGCATGAAGCTCAGAAGAAATGAGAAGCATCTATTAAGGGGTGCGGCCACCGTGTGACACACACAAGGCCTGGTGCGAACCGCACTACGCTTTACATGACGACTGAAGATCGGCCAAAGTCACTGGTTTGCTTGTACGGAGCTGTGCAATGCGCACAACATGACATGCGAACCGCACATCGCAGCACATAGCTCCCAAGGGGCAATTTTGTCCACTTTTGTATGACAAATTGGGAACATTTTAAATCCCAATTTAGGTATAGCTTTACATAGTTTTGAATAGTTTTTAGTTTTTGGAGCAAGTTTCTCTCCCAAGGCAAGATAGAGGATTTCACTCAATTCCCAAACTCTTCAACCTTGGACTTTTAAATTTGAGCTTGGATATTGGATTTTTGCTACAATTAATGAAAGGAACTAGAATTTTCCTATGGGTATATTTTCTTTTTCCTTTAGCATGAGTAGCTAAACCTCCTTGTCTAGGGATGTGTTGATGGTAGGTACTTGATAAAAGGGTATGAGTATTGCTTATTGTGTTTATAAATGCTAATATGACATGGGTCTAGTGATTTCACCATATTTTAACTCTAAAATTAATGGTTGCAAACATTGATTTAATTTACTTGATTATGTTCTTTCTTGAGAAAGGGGTTCATAATTTTGGATGTGAAATTGCTAATGGGTACTTGGGATTCCACTTAGATTCAGGCTAGAAATAGCTCAATTCACCGGAAACACCCATTTAAGGGTCTAAGCAAGAGATAGTGTGACCTCCCCAAGCCTATATTGGTTGGTTTATGCCTAAACAATGTTGCTTGAACAAAGACCACTGTATAAATGATTGTGAGATCGAAAGACTAATATTCATGCTTAAAACCAATGCTACCTATGTTGTTTAGTGAGAATTTATGCATTTGAGCAAGTACCTAGACCCGTGTTTTGAGTCCCATTGGAAGCATATCCCTAGTCTTCCTCTCTATTATTTACACCTCGCATTTACTTTATTGTTTGCTTTAGAATTGAATTGTGACAGATTCCCAATTCCCCCTTATTACATATTTGTTTTTTGGAAAATCTACTCTCATTGTGAGGTCCTTTCTACAATATCATTGGCTAAGCTACAATTCCCTGTGGGATTGACCCTGATTCCCGTTGGGTAATATCAATTTTGTTTTGCTTAACGATCGTCGTCACCTCCATAATGGAGAGTGCCATTTGAGCATTATCACATAGCTACCCCAGTAGGAGATTCTTTAGTAATGGATCATGTATACCGAGCTTGTGTGGTGACTATCTTGGGGTATGACACGTGGGTAGACCTAATTATGCTAGACATGGTTGATTTTGATGTGATTTTAGGCATAGATTGGTTATCTCCCTACCATACAGTCTTGGATTTCTTTGCCAAGACTATTACTCAATGGATGCCTGGTATCTCTCTTATAGTATGAAAGAGTGTCGATAGCCATATACCGAGGGGAGTTATATATTTCCTGAGCGCCTAGCGGTTGGTTGGGAAGGGTGTTTGGCCTATGTTGCTTACGTTCATGATACTAGTGCCACCACACCTTTACTTGAGTCAGTTTTTGTGGTTTATAAGTATTCGATGTGTTTCCTTCTGATCCACTGGTCTTCCTCCTAATCGTGATATTGACTTTGCTATCAATGTTGAGCTGGGCACTCAGCCTATTTCTATTCTGCCATATCAGATGGCACCAGCCGAGTTGAGGGAGCTTAAGGATCAGCTCTAGAATTTGTTGAGTAGAGGGTTCATCAGGCCTAGTGTGTCTCCATGGGGTGCTCCAGTTCTATTTGTAAAGAAGAAGTACGGGCCATGCGTATGTGTATCGACTACATGCAGTTTAATAAGGTGACGATTAATAACAAGTATCGAATACCACATATTGATGATCTGTTTGACCAGCTACAGGGTGCAGCAGTGTTCTCTAAGATAGATTTGAGGTACGGTTATCACCAGCTGAGGATTAGGTCTATGGACATCCTAAAGACTGCATTTAGGTCTCGATATGGCCACTATGAATTCCTAGTCATGTCTTTTAGATTGACCAATACCCCTGCAGCTTTTATAGAGTTGATGAACTGTGTGTTCTGAGCCTACCTAGATTCTTTCGTGATTGTGTTCATCGATGATATCTTAGTATATTCGAAGAGTAGAGAAGAGCATGAGCAACATCTGAGAGTTTTACTTTAGACCTTGCAAGACTATCAGTTATATGCCAAATTCACTAAGTGTGAGTTTTGGCTTGAGTCTGTGGCATTTTTGGGGCACGTGGTGTCCAAGGATGGGATTATGGTAGATCCGGTGAAGATTACGGTAGTTCAGGATTGGGCTAGGCCTACTTCTCCTACCGAGGTCCATAGTTTTGTCAGGTTGGCGGGTTAGTACAGATGGTTTGTGGAGGGGTTTTCTTATATAGCAGCTCCGTTGGCTAGATTGACTAAAAATAATGTTCCCTTCTAGTAGTTCGATTAGTGTGAGGCTAGCTTTCTGAAGCTTAATGCGTTATTAACTTCAGCTCTGATTCTTACTCTTTCGATCGAGAGTCAAGGGCTTATAGTGTATTTTGATGCTTCAGGTATTGGTTTGGGTTGTGTCTTGATATAGTAGGGCTCAATTATTGCTTATGCTTCCAAACATTTGAAGGTTCACAAGAAGAACTACCCCACTAATGACTTAAAGTTAGCAGAAGTAGTTTTGCATTAAAGATTTGGAGGCATTATCTTTATTGCATGCATTTTGAGATCTTCACGGACCACCGTAGTCTTCAGTACATTTTTATCTAGAAGGATCTAAATTTGAGGCAGCACAGGTGGTTGGAGTTACTGAAAGACTATGACATCTCCATTCTCTATCATTCGGACAAGGCGAATGTGGTAGTGGATTCCTTGAGCCAGAAGGCAAAAAGTATGGGTAGCTCGGCTTTCTTAGCAGCGGAGGAGCGACCTTTAGCTTTGGACATCTAGTCCTTGGCTAACAGGTTGGTTAGACTTGACATTTCTGAGCCAGGCCACATTCTTGCTTATGTTGAGGCTAGATCTTCCTTGTTAGAGAAAATTTGGGCACAGCAGTTTGATGATTCGAGGTTGAGACTCATTCATGATAAGGTGTTGAGCGGTGAGGCTAGGAAGGAGACCTTAGATTTGGTGGGTGTTCTGAGGATTGAGGGTCATATATGTGTTCCTAGAGTTGGTGACCTGGTTAGATTGATCTTGGAGGAGGCTCATTGTTCTAGGTATTCCATTCATCCCAGGGCAACTAAGATGTATTGTGACTTGAGGTAGCACTACTGGTGGTGTGGGATGAAGAGGTATATCTTAGATTTTGTGTCTAGGTGCTTTAACTATCAGCAGGTGAAGTTTGAGCACCAGAGACCAGGTGGTTTGACTCAGAGGCTACCAATTCTGGAGTGGAAATAGAAGCGGATAGTTATGGACTTCGTGATAGGCTTGCCACGTACTTTGCAGAAATTTGATGCTATTTGGGTCATTGTATATAAGTTGACGAAGTCTGCTCACTTTTTGCCAGTTCAGACTTCCTACTATTCTTAAAGGTTAGCTCAGATCTATGATGTGTCGGCGTTCAACGGCACATTTGACTCCTTTAACTAAGAATAATCATGAGTCTTCAAGCAACCGTTGTTGTTTTTGATGGTTTTATGTTTAACTTGCAGAAAATTGAACCAAGATAGAAAATGGTTGAAAAAGTATCAAACAGCCCACTGGTTAAAGATGGTGACTCACCTGAGAGTCACCACGGACTTGGTGAATCACCAGGCAAACCACCACACCAAGGCAGAAGCTCCAGCTCACTGTTTAGCCATGACAACTCCCATGATGATTCTCCAAGTTCATGGGGAGTCATCACAACAAGCCACCACACCAAGGCAGAAGCTCCAGCTCTCTGTTTAGCCATAACGACTGCCATGATGAGTTGTCAAAGCCATGATGACTCATCACAGTGAACCGTCATAACGAGATAGAATTTGTACATAAAACGTATTTGACAAATGTGTTTTACACTAGAGTCATCAACTTGAAGCAGAGAAGGGAGCTAAACTGGTGAGGCTGACGACTCATTGTGATGAATCGTCATGAGTCTGACGAGTCTTCAAGCAACCCGTCAACTTGAAGCGGGACTCCAAAATTCTATTTTTGGAACTTTATTTTCTAGACTACTATAAATACCTAGTGTTAGGGATATTTTATTATTCATTACCCGATATTTTGCTAACATTTTTGGTCGAGTTTGTAGAGGAAAAACATGACACATACGTCTATATCTTCTTCCTCCATTGTTCTTTGGATTTTGGCTTCTTGTTCTTGGATAATTGAAGTTTGTGTTCATATATCGTAAGAATCTTTTCTTTACATCATGAATACTCTTATCTTCTCATTTTCTAATAGCATGAGTAGCTAACTTCCCATAACTAGGATTGTGGGAGCCATGGCATAGCAATAATCTAGGGTTCGGGTGAAATTGGATTCGATATATATTGCATAGTACGTTGTTAATCTTATATTTTTATCATTTTATAATGGTTGCAAGGATGGGATTAACAACAAGGATTCGGGACTACTAACTCCCGTCTAATGATTGACGCTCTAGCGAGGTTAATCTACTTGGGGTATAAATTGAGTTTTGTAATTGTAATCTTTTCAAGTTCGAGAGAATTAAAAAGATAATGCATTTATTTGGTTGAGAAACGTATAGAAGTAAGAACGATTTTAATTACTTCGTCATAGGCATATGAAAGGAACCCCGTTGAACTCTATCCTGAGGTTGTTGATTGAGCAATGGTGAACACATCCCTAGTTTACCTCTTATACTGAATTTTACTCATTGAAACTTGTCCATTGTTATTCGAATCAAACTAGAGATAATCAAATATTGATCAATACAACCCCCCATTTACTGGAAACTATTGATTATTAGTTATCTAAGTCACTACTGACTTAATTTGCACCTTATTCCCTGTGGGATCGATCCCAACCTTTGTTGGATTCTATATTTGACAATGATCGCTTATGCTTTTTAATTGAGGTGTAATTTGAGCATATCAAATTTTGGCGCCGCTGTCGGGGAATACGGTTGTTTATTAAGTCTGGTGTGTTTAGTTGACTCTTAGTCATACTTTCCTAATTTACTTTTATTTGTTGTTTTTTATTATTATAGGGTACAGAGTTGTGCATGCCAAGTACCCGACGCTCGAGTGAGCTAATCTTACCATACGACCCCGAGCTTGCAAAAACTCTGAGGCTAAACATGAATGCACAATAGCGTTAAGCAGTAAGGCTTCAACATCTTGTTGTTGATCAACAAAACCTGAACAATGCTAAAATCGAGGATGTTGCTACTTTAGGTGATAATGTAGCTGAGGAGCTGAGAAAGGAGGAATTTAGAGCACAACTGGTTGATGTAGCTTGCACCTATTCCAGAGATTGCTCCTGCTTTGGAAACCCTGGTGGTCTCTAACATCGTACCAGACTCTAAAGCCTAAGGGCTTTACAGGTACTCCTTTCTCTCAAAGTTTTAGCTTTCACATGTATGCATTGGGGACAATGCATGAGTCTAACTTTAGGGTGTTGGGATACCTGTGAGTCTATCACCACCGAGGGTTTTTGTTGTCGTGTTTCTTTTCCCTTGGTGTGCTATCCAGTAGAACCGGCATGTTTAGGTTGTCGTTTAAGTTTTGTTTGTGTTGTGTTGTGGTTTCTATAGCGAGCATGGCTTTTTGCAAGTTGAACTAAAAAGGATCCCCCTCCAAAAAATGTTAAATTTGTACTTATGTTTGAAGTGGTTAACTGTTATGGATCCCTGAATGTGATTGTGTGGTTGTGATTGTAATAAGTGTGCTTAAGCTGAGCTGTTGTTTTGATAGTTGGTAGTGGTATGGTTTCTTGGTGCCAAGTGTATGTGAGCTTATTGTTATAAACTCTTACTCTATGCATGCATCTAGAACTTGCCCGGCCTATTTTGTTAAGTTCGAAGTTAGTTGCTTAGGAAAGGATCACAGGCGCTTTTTGTGTGCAGTCCACTTAGCCTAAAAGACCATCCAAATGTAAATAAGCCCTTTGATCCTTGTTTGAGCCAAAGTTGACTTCATTTTTTTGATAATCTCTTACCTTTCCCTTTTTAACTTTGAATCTCCATTTTGGCCCTGGTTCCTCCTTGGACATCGTGCACCTCAACTCAGGCAATAAGCCTAAGTTGAGGGTGGCTACTGTAGAGGTACATGATAAGAAAAATGGGGTTGTGCTCAATTGGTTGTTGTTGGGATAGAAAGTGCAGGTGTGTGCCAAATGAAAAGACAGAAAAAGAACTGAAAAGAAGTGAAAAAGAAAGAAAAAGAGTTATCAAGTTAAAAAGGCCACACCTGTAGCAAGAAATAAGGAAACTAAAGGTGATTATGAGTGGATGGAATAAGGTTGAATGGAAATAATAGGTTGATGACTACCAGGAGGGTTTAGTCACTATTCCCCAAATGTCTCCTACCTTCACCCGAAGCCTCATTACAAGCCAAAACAAGTCCTGTAGTGATCCTGAGTGGCTTTCTGAAAAACTGAAATAGAATAGCAAGGGCAAGCGTATGGCATCGCATGTGCACAGTATGAAATCATTTGTAAGTGTTAGCGTCTTACCTAGTCCCAAATCTTGTGTGGGGGACTTCTTTGTGGTGCGGGATTTTGGTATTATCTACTAATTGTTAGGATAACTGATTTCTGTGTATGTAGAATATTCTATCATATCGGAATGACATGCTTAGATCCTTACAGGTTAATTTTTCAAACACTTGTGTAGTACCGGGGGGCTTGGTTTAAATTGATTAAATTGTTGAATGGCCATGGTTTGCTGGAGACATGTGTTTGTTTTTCTTAGTTGAGTCATCTTTTGTTTTTGTTGTCATGTTGCTTTAGGACAAGCGAACATTTTAAGTTGAGGGTGTTGATGTGCTGTCATTCTACGGCACATTTGACTCTTTTAACTAAGAATAATCGTGAGTTTTCAAAAAACCATTGTTGTTTTTGATGTTTTTATGTTTAACTTGCAGGAAATTGAACCAAGATAGAAAATGGTTGAAAAAGTATCAAAACAGCCTACTGGTTAAGGGTGGTGACTCACCGCAAGAGTCACCAGGCAAGCCACCAAGTCAAAAAAGCCCACTAGTTAAGGGTGGTAACTCACCTGAAGAGTCACCACAGACTTGGTGAATCACCAGGCAAACCACCACACCAAGGCAGAAGCTCCATCTCACTATTTAGCCATGAGGATTCTCCAAGTCCATGGGGAGTCATCACAACAAGCCACCAGACCAAGGCAAAAGCTCCAGTTTAGCTGCCTTCTCTGCTTCAAGTTGACGACTCTAGTGTAAAACGCATTTGTCAAATGCGTTTTATGTACAAATTCTGTCTCATCGTAATGGTTCACTGTGATGAGTCATCATGGATTTGATGACTCGTCATGGTAGTCTTCATGGATAAATAGAGAGCTGGAGCTTCTGCCTTGGTATGGTGTCTTGTTATGACGACTCCCCATGGACTTAGAGAATCATCATGGGAGTCGTCATGGCTAATAAGTGAGTTGGAGCTTCCGCCTTGGTGTGGTAGTTTTCCTGGTGATTCACCAAGTCTGTGGTGACTCTTCAGGTGAGTCACCACCCTTAACCAGTGGGTTATTTTGACTTGGTGGCTTGCCTGGTGATTCACCAATCTACATCTGTGAGGTAGTCCGTTTACATGCGGTGCAAGTTTCTATCATTTTTGACTGTGGTACTCAGTTTACTTCGTGTTTCTAGAGGTCTATTCGAAGGGAGTTGGGTACCAGAGTCAAACTCAGCATTGGTTTTTCACCCGTAGATTTATAGGGCCCATTTTTCATTAAAATGATCTCCATTGGGAGTTTCATCAATTTTATTGAGTCTGAAATATCATTTCTTGTAAGGTAACATAGTTTGTTTGCATCCGCGAGACCCTAAATAAATCCTGAGGGTCCATTTGGTGACATTTTGAGTTGCCAAAAATTGTTGTTGTTTGGTTGATATTGCAGCACTAGCCAAACCTTTGCCCATATAGAGGGTGGATGCATGCACAAAGAAGGGGCTTTGGCCCGTCCACCCTGTGCCCTTCGCCTACGCGACGCCTTAATTGTGTGCCCAACACTCGCGTGCGCAGTGGGAAGCTCGTGTGCGCAGAGAAGTGGAACCTGGGCCTGCCTCTGCCTACTTTGTGCGTGTGCATGCACTGGCTGCGTGTGCGAGGTCGTGTGCACAGTGGCCTGGCCGCATGCTCATAGGCTTGTGTTTGGCACCTATATAAGCTTCAACTTCGTTTTCTCCTCAAGAAAACCAAAAATCCTCCATTGTTTGAGCTTCTAAGCACTGATCCAAGCTCACATTTCCATCCCTCTTGGTCTGGTAAGTTCCCTTGTATTCCTCATCTCTTTTCCGTCATTAAATTCATGTCATTTCTGTTCTTTTTCATTAAAAAGTTCCTTGTTTTAATTCTTGATCAAAGTGGACTTTGGGGCTATTTTGAGCCCCGAAACGAGTTTCGTTCGTGCTCAAATTTTGGGCATGAGTTTATAAACCCACTACAAACATAATTGTGAAATTTATTTTCCCTTTCATTGTGCAGACCCGAAGAGTCATTTTCCAACCCGATTTATCGCCTGAATTTTGTATTAGTAATATGAGAGTCATTCTTCTTGTCTTGACACCTGGATTATATTCTTGATAGTGTGGCAGCATTCTGAGGCTGTTCGGAAGGGGATGGCATATGACTGACGGTTGTGTTTGCAGTTCAGCCCTGTGGTAGGTTACGGTTTACTATTTTAAGACTTGGCTTAGTTAGATTTTATATGTTATGAGTTACAGAAATGTTAGGCTAGGTATAGGTTAGAAATTGGTCTTAAATCCTCTTTTCTACTTTTTTTGGCTATTTTTGGGACTGTAGAATAGTATCATCATATTTATCCTTAGTTTAGGATCTCGTAGTCTGTTGTGGCTAGCCTAGAATCCTTAGAATGATTTAGGGAAGTTTTAGAGGCAGAGTAGGTTCTTTTACTTGTTTCCTTGTTTTATTTCCATTTTCACCCTTTAATTCCTATATTGGTGCATATGTGGCCCGAGGCCATACTATGGACCAGACGAAGTGCTAGGTCAGTTACCTTGTTTGGAGGGTGTTTTACCCTGATTGACTTAATATTATCTGAACATTGCATCATATCTCATTACAGCATTACATGGCTATTAGTTTAGGAAATGAAAGAAATACAGGATTTTTGGTTCAAATTTAGGATTTTACTTAACCACTAGTTTTCGAAAGAAAGGAAAGTGCCACTGTTATGCCAGTCTGAGGGATGTTTCAGTACCTTTTATCTATTTTACTTTCCTGTTGATGAGTCTGAGGCATGATTTTCGGTGTCCTAAGGAGCACATATCTGGGTTTTACTTTTATGCATATGTTGATGAGCTCGAGGTTCCTTCTAGGTGCCTGGGGCACCAGATACCGGGTTTTACTTTTCTACATTGGCCATACTCCATATCATATCATCTCACGATTCATTGCATTGCATTATCTATGTGTACTTAGATTTCTTTCAGCTGTTTTATCATTATTATCTTTCCCGTCAGATAGATAGTCCTATTTCTCGGTTGATAACTAGATTTAGGTGGATCCCTGTAGCTAGTTTACTTTCTTATATTTTATAATATATATTAACTTTCTGAGCTCGTTTGGCCTATGATTCCTATTGATGACTTGTTATTTTGGTGCTCATACTACACTCTGCATCTTTTTCTGATGCAGCACCTAGTACGAGCCACTGTCGTTGACCCTCTAGTCGTTCGTGGCCAGCTGCAATTTGGATCGCGGTGAGCTCCCGGTGTTTTGGAGATGATTTAATGCTTTCCATCTACATACATGTCTATATTTTTGTATTTTGGATAGATAAAACTTTTTGTATGGCTACTGCATACATTAGACGCTCTTGTACTAGTGACACCAGGTCCGGGATAGTCTTGTAGATGTTTTGTCTTCTCAGTTATTTTGGAGTCATTTTTGTATATTTATTACTGTTGGTATGTATATATACTATTGTCCCCCCTTCTTGTATGATTCCCTCCCGTATTTCTTTATTTAAATTATTTTACTATACTTTCGTGTTCTTGGGTTGGCTTGCCTACCAGAGGGTTATGTAGGCGCCATCGCGGCCCAGTTTTAGGTCGTGACAATGTACCGTACCAGCATGGTACCCGCTCCATACTATATCTACTCATCCTTGAGCTCACATCAGACTCGAGCTACTCATCAATAGAATAGTATGTATATTCTCAGTTCTCTCAACATATCTCAGTATGTTCTCAAACCAGTTATCTCTCAAGATAGTAACAATAGACACACAAGAATAAAACAAGTGCACATCATAGTCATGAGTCATTTATAGATAGGCTTCAAAAAATTATCAGCTTACTCACACAAGCATTTCCAAGCCAAATAAATATTCAACCATAGATTATGTCCAAAGACCAATCAACATGCTTATCATTTTATAACACATACAACAGAGTAAATTAAATCTCTCTACATAAATTATAACCTACCTCAATCAAAGAACCTGAATCAAGCAAGCTAATTCACAAGAGCTTTTACTTTCCTCAATGTCTTAGAATGTTCAAAGTCTAAAACAAGCAATTATAAGAGTAATCAATTATCTAATTTTCAAATATAAGCTTTTGGGAATTCAAACCCACTAATTCTACCTTTATTTAAGTTCTATAACATCACCCAAGGGTCAATTAACCATCAACTAGTTCCACAATGTTCATATTATCTCAATTTATGGAGTTTCTACACTATTTTTTCCTTTTTAAGCAGTTTTTATGCTAAAGGTCCCATTTTTATGGAACTCAAGGTTCCCAATCACCACAATTCTTGTTTAATAACATCAAATTCATGCTAGGAAGTATTAATTTACAACCTAGAAGCACTCTAGATGATTATTACATCTACCTATAGGCTTTCCCATAATTTTTATGAACCTACGATTCTAACTAACAATTCCTCCATTACCTTCATCCTAATGATTCTAGGATATTAACGGATTACTAGGTGTAATAGATAACGGGGAGAACTTACCTCAAGAAGAAAATAGACTTAGCCTTGGGAAAATTGCCTCTCTGGAGCTTTGGAATGAAGTCTTAGATTTTATGGGATGAAACTCTAAATAAGTGACTTAAAGAAGGCATTTTGTCTCCCGTCATTCGCTGCAGTGGATGATTTCTCACTGCAATGGATCCACTATAGCAAAGAAGGGCTTGCTATGGCGAGTCTTGATGATTTTCCTAGTTCCGCTATGGGGGGACTCTAACTGCTATGGAAGTCTCACTACAGCAGAAATCCCACTACTGTAGCGCTCCTTAACCAGTAGCTCGAGAAAACTGAACTCTAGCCCTATTTCACAATATAAGTTTTATACTTAAGGCATCACAAAATAATTCCAATGCGGAAACCACTAAAAACACATGCTACAAATTTGCTCGTAGTCTCAGAATTTTTGATGGAGGTCTAGATCACTAGGTCATCCTCTACAGAATACTACACAATATTACACAACAAGATTCACCATAATTAATCAAGCATTTTCAGTTTTAAACTACCCCATCTTTGAGATTTTATTAGCTAAACTCATTAGGAAAACTCTAACAGGTTACTTTGGCCCTAACCATCCCATAACGACTGGAAGGGTCGTTATATTAGGTAAATGAGAGTACCAAGTCAGAGCCCCCTTCGTGAGCATTTCGCTAAATTTCTTGATCAACCCTGATTCAATCTCCGCAAGAGCCTGGTTATTCCCCTTGACATTGATGTTGTAAGCTATCACATGTTCTTGTGGATCCATTTTCTTGTCATATTTTGGTATATTAAACATCTTAAACCTCTTTGGGGTTAGCATTGGCGTTGCACTTGGATTGTATGGAAGCAGAGAATATTTTTTATTCTTGACCTTTAACAATTGGTGGGGCTCCTTTCAATCAGATTAATATATCCACCTTTGTGGATGGGCGTCAAGTCTCGGGGGTAATTTCAAGTTTGATCATCAATCAATAGTTCTCCTACAAAATCAGGTAGTATACAAAACTCCTCTCTATTAAAGGGTAAGCCAACATTGTCATTCTACTAAGCATTAGGTATAGCATGAGACATGATTGAAGAATTTTTATTTGTAAAAAAGATTATAGCAAGTTAGCAAAGAGTGAACATGTCAAAACAATTCTACAATTGTTTTGGGGTCGCGGTGGGTGCCAAATTATTTACCCCTAAATGAAATTTAGGCTATGTCTTTTCATTTTATTATCTAACTTCCTCTTAAATTTGTAATATAAACATTGTCAATATAGCTTCGCATGCTAATTTTGCCAACTTTTTAAACTTTCTTTTGAGGCATTATGCTTATTCACTATGCCAATTTTTCATTTCCCTTTCTTTTCTATTGGGTTGGTGCTTATGATATAAAAAAATTAAAAATGCAACTTTATTTATTTGAATGACCATTGTATTTTGAGAATAGAATTTTCTTTTTTATTATTGACGTTATGGAAAATTTACTATTGAGAAGGCATCATCAACTGCGGGGGAAGAAATGGAAATTTCACCTTTTGGAAACCCCAATTCACTTAAAACTCTTCCAAGCCGTCTTGAAACACATCTTTGGCTAATCCTTGGAACTTTTGTCAAGCTTGGAGAGAAAGTTCATCAACCAACACCATAGGAGTGAAGATTTGGATGCTCTTTATTGTAAAATCTTTAGTTTCCATTCTTCAACTCTTGTTCTTAATTGCTATTTTATTGGTGTATTATTGACTTGAGATTTTGGGTTTGTATTAGAGATAATACTTGTTGGGTTATTGAATTCATATATAGATTTTGTTCTTGTTTGATTATTTGGGTCTATTAAATCCTCCATTGCTTGAATTTATAGTCAATAGTTGCAAACATTGACTTAGCTTTCTAATTTGAGTTTTTGCTCGGGAGAGAAATTCTCGAATTTGAGAAGATTCAATAGTGGGTACTTGGGAATCCATCTAGATTGGAGGCTAGGAATAGCTCCTATCGTGGAATCTCCTATTTAAGGGTCTGAGCTAGGAATAGGACAACCTCTCCAAGTTAAATTGGTTGCTTGTTTATCGCACCGAATGATGTTCTAACAAAAATCATCAGAAATATGGATGTTGATCGAGAGATAGCATTCCACACTTATGACTAAGACTACCTAAGTGTCAATCGGGTGCAAGTCTTGTGAATTCGAATTACCAAGCTCATATCTCCCTTGTTATTCCTGCTTGGCGAAAGCAAGGTGAGAGTCATTGATCAATCTATCTTTTATTTGGTTTTCTTTATCTTTTAGTTTTAGTCTAAAACTCCCCTTTTTAGATATCTTTTCCCTTTTTGTTATTTGAACTTCAATAAGTTGCTTAGATTCATTATTAGCTCAATCGCGACAACATTGTTTCTTTGGGTACGACCCCAACACTCATTGGAAATTATAAATTTTGTTTTGACTACACGATCGCTGTGACCTCCTAATTGGAGAGCACAATTTGAGTGTTATTAAAAATGGCACCGTTGCCGGGGAACAATTTGGTGTATTGAGTTAGTTCAGAATTTGAGTTTACTTACTCTAGTTCAATTTTGTGAATAGTTATTTTTGTTTGTTTATTTTCATTGTGTTGAATGATGCCATGGCATCTTATAGTGAGGATGTTATGAATGAGGCAAACTTGAAGGTCGAGACGCCCAAATCCCACTTCAACCTTTGTTCGACCTTAAGTTTGATTCAATGGACGAAAGTTAAAGTAATCAAGCTTTTGGAAGACCTTGGAAGGAGGGTGGATAAAGGTCCATCCAGTTTTGAGTTTGTTGTGGAACGAAGTCAAAGAGTCCTTCCTCACTTAAAGGCTAAAAAGTGTGACATGTGGAATCAAGAGAATGACCTTCTCATGCTAAAACCTTTACCCCGAGAGTGCCACCGGAAATTTGATTCATGTTTTAGTCGAAGGTTCAAATCTTCTAAGTGGAAATCTCGATATGAGGTTGTCGGCATCACGCTGCTATGCTAAATTGTGCGCTTGATGGGAGGCAACCCATCATTTTTATGCTTTACTTCACTTTTTGTTTCTTATTGGTTTGTCTTTAGGTACCCAAGGTATGAGAAGAGGAACCAAGTGTTGAAAAGCACCCAAAAATACCTCTGAAAAATGTGCTTTTCGCACCTGGAAGAGTGCCCGTCGCACATGCCATTGCACACTAAAATAGTGCACTGATCAAAAACACTGGCAGGTGAGAACATGGTGCATTTCACACCTCACAAAGTACATGTCGCACCTGGCATCGCACGTCAAAGTAGTGCACTGTGCAAAATTTTAGAAAACTCAGTCGATGCTAAGGTATCGCGATCACAACCCTTGACCATCGCGATCGCGATGAGATAAATTTCATTAACTCTTCGCAATCACGTGACTCACTTCACGATCGTGTAAGGTTATGGGACCTTAACTCATCGTGATCGCGTGAGAAGGCCACGCGACCACGAGACTACGAGCAGTTTCCAGGTATTAAACGTCAATTAAGCCGTTTCAAAAGCAAACACTGCTTTGAAACTTGGTTTTTCTCTCTTCCAAGGCAATAAAAATAAAAACCACCATCAACTTCAATTCCGTAACATCCTTTGTAAATCCTCAGGTATGATCTCAATTCTCTCTTCTTTGATTCACCCTCATTGTGCTAAATTAAGTACCTTAAACACCCAAGTGGGTGTCAATCTTTGCTTTCTTCATACTATGTAAATTGGATGTTGGGTATGAAATTGTGGGTAGAATCTAGTCGGGAGTTATAAATCTATTGGTTTACTAATATTTGGGGTGAAAAGTGATGCCCATGTGGTGTAAAAATGGTGTGCAAAAGGGTGAAAGGCACATGTTCGATGAAATACTTGACTGAATTTTCTAGGCAAGAAGATGACCATCGCAATCGCGATGCCCAAATCCCATGATCGTAATGACCAACTTTCCAAAGCTTCACGATCGCGATGGTTCATTCTGTGATCGTGATGCTTTAATTTTCTAAAAAATAAAATTGTCTTCGCGATAGCGATGGTTAGGGTCACGATCGCGATGACCAATTTTCACAGTCCCAAAAGCAGCAACTCTGCCCAGCTTAGTTTGGAATCATTTTGGCTTGTTTCTTTGGCCTAATCTTGGCCTAATACATTGCTTTACATACCTATCTTGTTTTTTGACAATTTTGTTCCTTGTGTAGGTACTTTAAGCTTGAAAATGACCAAATTTGAACATGAAATGCCAACCAAGTGGCCGATGAAGAGTACTTTGACCAAGGAATCTTCGTCTCCCTCCCAACTTTATGACCATCTCTTGACGAAGCCAATCACGAGGGAGCGAGGTATTGTGTTGGACAGATTGTAGGAGAAATGGGCTGACTTCTATAGGAAGTTGGTTGATAGTGGATGGATTTGCTTCGCCGCCGAACCGATCAAGGCTAACTTTGCCATGGTCCAAGAGTTCTATGCCAATGCGGCTGAGACAGACTTCGCCAATAACTTGATGGTGTAGGTGCGGGGCAAATTGGTTCGCTTTGATCCGGAGTTGATCAATGGATATTACAACCTCCTGAATGCCGATAACGCCACCTACAAATACCAAGCTACAGAAAAGGGGCACGAGTGGCTTGTGGAACATTTGCATGATGGAGAGATCCCGCAATGGATAGCATTGAATACAAAGATCGAGTCATCTGAGTTTACCCTCGAATCCCGCACTTGGCTTTTGATCATTTATGCCCGAGTTATGCCATCCAAGAATGAGTCTGACGTGACCACCGACAAAGCAAGGGTGATTTGTACTCTAATGGAGGGACTCCCGGTGAATGTGGGCAATTGATTGTGCATGAAATTCAACAAGTATTGCTCGAAGGTAACCAGAGTCTGATTTTCCCTTCGTTGATCACATACTTGTGCTACTAAGCTGGGGTCACCAAGAGGGATGAGGAGAATGAGAGTAAGCCTGAGAAAATGATCCACTCTTTGAATAAGAGAGGCCCTATGCAAGCATCAAAGAAGAGGAAGATAGATGTGGACTCACCATCATTTGGTCTATTTTCTGACTTTAGCGAGGCATGTGAGCTAGTCGCTGCTGCTGAAACTATTGGTCCTCTCAGAATTAGGCCTCCGACACTCCGCCACATCTCCAGCCAAGTCTATGGCATGGATGCCCATCTTCGTCAGCTTGTAGCAGGCTTACCTTTGGGTCCGGGTGAGACTTCCACCGCATATGCATCAGGGCCTCCACCCTCTGCTACTCTTAGTGTCCCTACACTAGCTAGTGTAGTGAGCCAGTAGCAGCACATCAAGGAGAGGTTGGCTAAGGTGGAGAGCCAACAGAAAAAGTAGAGGGACCATGATAGGAAGCAAATCAAGTTCCCAACGAAGATGATGAGCACCCTGAGAAAGTTATGTGGGTCTGACGCTGAGGAGGATGCTAATAAGGGAGACTGGGTCCTTTATAGACCTAGCAGTTCTGGTTCTGAGTGATACACCCTTCATGAAGCACCCTCAAACTCTTCTCTTATTTTGTTGCAGTGAGGGCACTGCACGTTGTTAGTTGGGGGTGGCTAGCACTCTATCTAGCATGTTATTTTATTTTGGTTATTGTGCCCTTGTCGGGCTTGTTTTCTTTGTATTGTTGGATATTGATGTGCCCTTGTCGAGCTTGTTTTTTCTATGTTTTGCCCTCCTCGGGTTTATTTGTTGATATGGTTGATGGTTTAGTTTTAGTTTTCTTTACTTTTTAGTTTATTTTGTTATTTTGTAGTTTACATATGGTTGTTGTGGGCCAGGGGAAGTTTGAGTACCCGTTAGGCTAGATGGAACTTGTTGGGGGATATTTGTTTCGCAAGTGATGATGTGCCCGAAAAATGTGATATTTCCTTTGATCCACTTTGTGTAGCCATGCCAATTTAGATAGATGAATTGGCCCAATGATAGACTGGGTAACGACATTCTTAAGGGCAAATCGTCATCTTTTGAGTTTTTTGTTGCAAATTGACTTGTTTGGTACCAATGAAGTAGTCTTGCATGTTAAGTGAAATAGGCATACTCTTCCAAAATTTTCGTGAATAATGCATGGCAAAGAGTGATTTTATGGCAACTCTTTTAATCTTTTTGTGACTCTTGACTCATTAGTGGTGATAATGTAAAATAGCTCAACTTTGTTCTTGCTTAGAGAGTTAAAACTTGATCCTTCTTGAATTATTCGCATGTCATGTGTGGTGAGGTTTATTTGAATAATTCTCATGCATGTGTGTCGTCTAAAACTTGCCCCGAATGTGATTCAAGGCAAAATTTTAGGTGTAACCGAGCTTGGAAGATGACCTCAGGCCCTTTTTGATAAGCCACTTCACCTAAATGACTTTCCAATGACATCAAATCCTAGTGAACCCCTTTGAGCTTGTGACCATTCTTTGGCACCTTGTCAACACCTTGACCTTTTGGAACCTCTATCTTGGCACCCATCCTCCCTAATAAATTGAAAATGAAAAGTAGGCTAAAAGCCTAAGTTTTGGGGGGGACAAAAGACAACTTAGGCAAATGCCTAAGTTTAGGGGTGCATATGATTAAATAAGGAGAAGAAAGGAAGTGAACTTCAAGTGCAAGGTAGCACCTTAATTTCAAATTGAAAATTGCTCCAAAATATCAATCCAATGAGAAAATTGAAAAGCAAAAATTGGTGCTACTAAGTGAAGGTGATGTAAGGTGTGAATGATCATGAGTTAAAAAGGAGAGTCTGGGGTTGTGTGAGGGAGAAATAAGGTGAAGTTGAAATTTAAAATGTGAGCGATGTTCAAAATGAAAACAAAAGAGCATTAGGGAGGTGTAGTCACTTGAACCAAATGATATCCCACCTTAGCCCTAGCCATCATAGTAACCGCAAGTCCTTTGTGATTCCGAGCTTGGCTACCCTACATTAGTGGAGACTTACATGAAGAGCAAGCTTATGGTTCAACATGTGCACACTTGAACTTCCTTGTGAGTGTGAGTTTTTGTATTTGTCCCTTGTGATTTTTTTTGTACATAATGTGTTTTTGGGACTTTCGTTCTTGTGAGGGCATGCGAATTAGGATAGTTGATGACATTGATAAACTCTGAAAATGAGTCAAATGAGCATGTTTTGGTATGCTAGTGGTTTGAGTCACATCTTTAGGATTGGTTGTTATCACTTGCTTGTTCTTATTCTGCCTTTGAATCATGAGTTTGTGTTTTGAATTGAAGGAAATGCTTAGAGTAAGTTATCATGTGATTGACTAATCGTTAGTACCAACCGAAGTCATGTTTGGTGCTTGAAATGGGTTTTCCTTGGCTTTTAGTATTGTCATTTGCACTTGTGTTGTATGACTCTTTAGTTGGAAGTTTTAAGTTTCTTGAGGACAAGCAATAGTTTAAGTTTGGGGGTTTGATAATTTGGTATTCTACCTACCTATTTAGATTCTAATCTTATGCTTTTGCTAGTATGAAGTTGATAAATAGTGCAACTTGACATGAATTTCTTCTACTTTGCAGATTTATATGTTTTAGAAGTGTTCGAGAAAGATTCAAGTGAATACAAGTCAAATGGATCAAAAAGAGGATTTGTTGATCACTGGTATCAAATTGACCATTGTAACCGCGAGACCTAAGGCACGCGATCGCAATGTATAAGGAAACAAGCAAGCTATCGCGACCGCAAACTATGAGGCACGTGACCACGATGCACAGGAAATCCCAGCCATGTGACCATGAGAGTGAATCCATGCGACAGCGATGAAGGAATAGCTAAAGCCTCGCGACCGCGAGGACTGGTCACGCGACAGCGATTAAGGCATCATTAGTTGCGGGGGAAGAAATGGAAATTTCGCCTTTTGGAAAGCCCAATTCACTTAAAACTCTTCCAAGCCATCTTGAAACACATCTTTGGCTAATCCTTGGAACTTTTGGCAAGCTTGGAAAGCAAGTTCATCAACCAACACCATAGGAGTGAAGATTTGGATGCTCTTTATTTTAAAATCTTTAGTTTCCATTCTTCAACTCTTGTTCTTAATTGCTATTTTTATTGGTTTATTGTTGACTTGAGATTTTGGGTTTGTATTAGAGATAATACTTGTTAGGTTATTGAATTCATATATAGATTTTGTTCTTGTTTGATTATTTGGGTCTATTGAATCCTCCATTGCTTGAATTTATAGTCAATGGTTTCAAACATTGACTTAGCTTTCTAATTTGGATTTTTGCTCGGGAGAGAAATTCTCGAATTTGGGAAGATTCAATAGTGGGTACTTGGGAGTCCATCTAGATTAGAGGCTAGGAATAGCTCCTATCGCAGAATATTCTATTTAAGGGTCCGAGCTAGGAATAGAACGACCTCCCCAAGTTAATTGGTTGCTTGTTTATCGCACCGAATGATGTTCTAACCGAAATCATCAAAAATGTGGATGTTGATCGAGAGATATCATTCCACACTTATGACTAAGACTACCTAAGTGTCAATCGGGTGCAAGTCTTATGAATTTGAATTCCCAAGCCCATATCTCCCTTGTTATCCCTGCTTGGCAAAAGCAAGGTGAGCGCCATTAATCAATCTATCTTTTATTTGGTTTTCTTTATCTGTTAGTGTTAGTCTAAAACCCCCCTTTTTAGATATATTTTCCCTTTTTGTTATTTGAACTTCAATAAGTTGCTTAGATTCATTATTAGCTCGATCGCGACTACATTGTTCCTTGGGTATGACTCCGACACTCATTGGGAATTATAAATTTTATTTTGACTACGCGATCGCCGTGACCTCCTAATTGGAGAGCATGATTTAAGCATTATCACTCTTCCTCCTTCATATCATGAATTAATGACTACACCGAATAAGTGGGAGATTATGGAGCCATATGCCTTTCTTCAGGTGCGATGGGATCCCTTAATTCCATTTGTGGAAGGATTTTAGATAGACCTAGCACATGCTTACATTGCACCACCGGCACCACCAGCCCCACCGATACCTCACCCTCCTACGCCACCACATTGGTTTTACTCGAGGAGGCATCATCATTATCGTTAGTAAAATCATAGGGTTTTTGCACTCATTCTTATTTGTATAATTTTTATTGGTGCATCAAGGGCTATGCTTACTTTGAGTTTAGGGGGTCTATAATTATTGATCACTCACCTTGTGCTTGATACTTTGCCCTTGTCGGCCCCTTTTATTATGTTTTGTGCTTAATTATGCCCTCGCTGGGCTTAATGTTTAATTTTGATTGTGTGCTGGGTTAGTCTAAAATGATTCTATTATCTCGGTACCCATGCCTTGTAAATGCGCTAAGGACCTACGCCGAGGCTTCGTTTCAATTGATTCATAAGAGAAATTCGATAATTGCCTTGCTAATAGTAGTTTAGCAATAAACTCTGAGGGTTTTCTTAATACCACGGTTTTTTCCCAAGGAGCAAATATTTTTCTCATTATTTTCTTTTTCTTTTGTTTTTGAGTCGAACAGGGTTGGTGTTTCCCTATGATGGATTGAGAAGCGACTTTCTTAGGGGAAAATGTTAAGTTCAATTTTAATTTGAGTTCGTGCTTTGCTTGTCTCAAAATGGACCCACCAAAAGAATTTCTTGGCTAGATATTTTTGGAAATGAAAGGAAAGAGGGAAAATAAATTATTGAGGAAAGCATTCTCTTGTCAGGACTTGCATACTCTCAGTTTGGCTTGATCAATTCACAAACGAGTGTGTAATAAACTCATAATAGCTTGTCAAAAGTCATTTGTCCCAATTGATTTTGAGACTATTGTTGAAAGTTCTTGTGAGGTGATGTCGTGTGTGGTGAGGCTATACCTTGATTCTCTTGCATGCATGTAATCTAGTACTTGTCCCGAATGTGATTCAAGGCAAAATTCTAGATGTGACCGAGCTTAGAAGATGATCTTAGGCCCTTTTTGAATTATCACTTCACCCAAATGACTTCCCTTGACATCAATCCTAGTAAATCCCTTTTGAGATTAAGACCATTCTTTGGTACCTTAACCTTTTTGGAACCTCTATCTTTGCACCCGTCCTACCTAATGGCTTGAAAGTGATACATAGGCTAAAAGCCTAAGTTTAGGGGTGAATAAAATGACAACATAGGCAAAAACCTAAGTTTGGGGGTGTATGTGCTTAATGTGGAGAAGAAAAGGAATGCACTTCAAGTGCAAGGTAGCACCTTATGCTCAATTGAAAATTGCTCCAAAAGTTCAATCCAATGAGCAAAATGAAAAGAAAAGAATTGGTGCTACCAAGTGAAGGTGTTACAAGGAGGTTGAATGATCAAGATTAAAAGAGAAAAACTTGGGTTGTGTGAGCGAGAAATAAGGTGAAGTAAAAGTTCAAAAAAAAATGTGAGCGATGTTCAAAATGATAAAAAAAGAGCATTAGGGAGGTTTAATCACTTGAGCCAAATGCAATCGTCACCTTAGACTTAGCCAACATCATAACCCGCAAGTCCTTAGTGATTCCGAGCTTGGTCACTCTACATTAGTGGCGATTTACATGAAGGGGAAGCCTATGGTTTGACATGTGTGCACTTGGACTTCCTTGAGAGAGTGAGAGTTTTTTTGGTTCTCTTTTAATCCCTTGTATTATTAATTGCCTGATTGAGAGTGGGATTCTCTCTTGTGGTGAGTGGTATCACGCACTCGAATTGAAATATGAAGTCTCTATCTCTATTGAGAGGAATGAATGAGACAAATTGTGTGAAAAATCTCGAGGAAAACCTTGATGGTCCATGCGAATGACTTGAGGAGCTTTATATCTTGTTTTGAATGACAAATTCCCTTGATTTTGAATGAAAAATAAAGTCCTTTTGAAAAGGTTTTGAAATGATCAATTGCCTTGATAATGTGGTGGTTCAAATTGAGATGAGCATTATAGTTGAGTCTTTTTGTTTATTATTTTTTCTTAGTTTTTAGAATAACTTAATATTTGTTGCCCTGATTGAGTTTCAGAGCATAATTCATTCCTTACCTTATGAGTATCTTGATTGATGACAAGCAATAGTTCAAGTTTGGGGGTTTGATAAGTCGGTAATCTACCAACTTATTGAGCCTTTAATCATGAATTATTGCTATATTTTGATGATATTTAAAGGTTCTTATGGACTTTATTAAAATGAATGCAGGTACTCTTGGTAAAAGATAGAAAACAAGGAATTTGACCCAAAAGAGCTAAAAAGAAGTTGAAGTATGAAGTGATCAAGTAAGATGAAGATTCTGCTGAGAGGTGCGGCCTGCTATGCGACATGCACAACCCTTGGTGCAGTCCGTACCTCCCTCCGTATAAAGCTCAGAAGAAAATAAAAGCATCTATTAAGGGGTGCGACCACCATGTGACACGCAACAAGGCCTAGTGTGAACCACACCCTGCTTCACATAATGACTGAAAATCAGCCAAAGTCACTGGTTCGCTTGTGCGGAGCTGTGCAATGCATACAATGTGACATGTGAACCACACGTCGCGGCGCATAGCTCTTGAGGGGCAGCTTTTTCCACTTTTGTATGATGTATTGGGAACATTCTAAAACCCAATTTAGGCATAGTTTTACATAATTTTGAATAGTTTTCAGTTTTTGGAGCAAGTTTCTCTCCCAAGGCAAGATAGAGGCTTTCACTCAATTCTCAAAATTTTCAACCTTGGACTTGTAAATTTGAGCTTGGATATTGGATTTTTGCTACAATTAATGAAAAAGAATTTGAATTTTCCTATGGGTATATTTTCTTCTTCCTTTAGCAGGAGTAGCTAAACCTCCTTGTCTAGGGATGTGTTAATGATAGGTACTTGATAAAAGGGTATGAGTCTTGCTTATCTGTGTTTATAATTGCTAATATGACATGGGGCTAGTGATTTCACCATATTTTAACTCTAAAATTTATGGTTGAAAACATTAATTTAATTTAGTTGATTATATTCTTGCTTGAGAAAGGGGTTCATAATTTTGGATGTGAAATTGCTAGTGGGTACTTGGGATTCCACTTAGATTGAGGCTAGAATTAGCTCAATTCATTGGAAATACCAATTAAAGGGTCTAAGCTAGAGATAGTATGACCTCCCCAAGCCAATATTAGTTGGTTTATGCCTAAACAGTGGTGCTTGAACAAAGATCATTGGATAAATGATTGTGAGATCGAAAGATTAACATTCATGCTTAAAACCAATGCTACTTATGTTGTTTAGTGATAATTGATGCATTTGAGCAAGTACCTAGACCCGTGTTTCGAGTCCCATTAGAAGCACATCCCTAGTCGTCCTCTCTCTTATTTACACCTCGCATTTACTTTACTGTTTGGCTAGGAATTGAATTGTGATAGATTTTCAATTCCCTCCTTTTTACTTTATTTGTTGTTTGGACAATCTACTCTCCTTGTGAGGTCCTTTCTACAATCTCATTGTCTAAGCTACCATTCCATGTGGGATCGACCTCAACTCCCATAAGCTAATATAAATTTTGTTTTGCTTAACTATCATCGTCACCTTCATAATGGAGAGTATCATTTGAGTGTTATCACATAGCTACCCAGTAGGAGATTCTTTAGTAGTGGATCATGTATACTGAGCTTGTGTGGTGACTATCCTGGGGTATGACACGTGGGTAGACCTAATTATGCTTGACATGGTTGATTTCGATGTGATTTTAGGTATGGATTGGTTGTCACCCTAGCATACGATCTTGGATTGCTTTGCCAAGACCGTTTCTCTATGCATGCCTGGTATCCCTCTTATAGTATGGAAGGGTGTCATAGCCATATGCCGAGGGGAGTTAAATCTTTCCTAAGCTCCCAGCGGTTGGTTGGGAAGGGGTGCTTGGCCTACGTTGCTTATGTTCGTGATACCAGTGCCACCACACCTTTACTTGAGTCAATTCCTATGGTTTGTGAGTATTCAAATGTTTTTCCTTGTGATCTACTGGGTCTTCCTCCTGATCGTGATATTCACTTTGCTATTGATATTGAGCTGGGAACTCACCCTATTTTTGTTCTGCCATATCGGATAGCACCAGCCGAGTTGAGGGAGCTTAAGCATCAGCTCTAGGATTTGTTGAGTAGCGGGTTCATTAGGCCTAGTATGTCTCTGTAGGGTGCTCTAGTTCTATTTGTAAGGAAGAAAGATGGGCCCATGCGTATGTGTATCTACTACAAGTAGTTGAATAAGGTGAAAGTTAAGAATAGGTATTTGATATCGCATATTGATGATCTGTTTGACAAGCTACAGGGTGCAGCAGTATTCTCTAAGATAAATTTGAGGTTTGGTTATCACCAGCTAAGGATTAAGGCTGCAGACATCCCAAATACTGTATTTAGGACTCGATATGGCCACTATGAGTTCCTAGTCATGTCTTTTTGATTGACCAATACCCCAGCAGCTTTTATAGGGTTAATGAACTGTGTGTTCTGAGCCTATCTAGATTCTTTCATGATTGTGTTCATCGATGATATCTTAGTATAATCGAGGAGTAGAGAGGAGCATGAGCAATATCTGAGAGTTGTACTTTAGACTTTGCAAGACCATCAGTTGTATGTCAAATTCAGTAACTGTGAGTTTTGACTTGAGTCTGTGGCATTCTTGGGGTATGTGGTGTCCAAGAATGGGATTATGGTAGTTCCGGTGAAGATTACGGCAGTTCGTGATTGGGCTAGGCGTACTTCTCCTAACGAGGTCCATAGTTTCATCAGGTTAGTAGGTTACTACAGACGGTTTATGGATGGGTTTTCTTCTATAGCAGCTTCATTAACTAGATTGACTTAGAAAAATGTTCCCTTCCAGTGGTCCGATGAGTGTGAGGCAAGCCTTATGAATCTTAATGCCTTATTGACATCAGCTCTTATTCTTACTCTTTCGGTCAAGGGTCAGGGGCTTACAGTGTATTGTGATGCTTCACATATTGGTTTGGGTTTTGTCTTGATATAGTAGGGCCCAATTAATCCTTATGCTTCCAAACAATTAAAGGTTCACAAGAAGAACTACCCCACTCATGACTTAAAGTTAGCGGAAGTAGTCTTTGCATTGAAGATTTGGAGGCATTATCTATATGGAATGCATTTTGCGATCTTCAAGGACCACCATAGTATTCGGTACATTTCATCTAGAAGGATCTAAATTTGAGACAGCGCAGGTGTTTGGATTTACTGAAAGACTATGATATCTCCATTTTCTATCACCCATACAAGGCAAATATGGTAGCGGAAGCCTTGAGCCAAAAGGCAGTAAGTATGGGTAGCTCAGCTTTCTTAGCAGTGGAGAAGCGACCTTAATCTTTGGACATCCAGTCCTTGGCTAATAGGTTGGTTAGACTTGAAATTTCTGAGCCAGGTCGTATTCTTGCTTGTGTTGAGGCTAGAACTTCCTTGTTAGAGCAAATCCGGGCACAACAGTTTGATGATGTGAGGTTGAGACTCATTCAAGATAAGATGTTAAGCGTTGAGGCTAGGAAGGCGACCTTAGATTCAGAGGGTGTTTTGAGGATTAAGGGTCATACATGAGTTCCTAGAGTTCGTGACCTGGTTAGATTAATCTTGGAGGAGACTCATTGTTCTAGGTATTCCATTCATCCCGAGGTAACTAAGATGTATTATGACTTGAGGTAGAACTATTGGTGGTGTAGGATGAAGAGGTATATCTTAGATTTTGTGTCTAGGTGCTTGAACTGTCAGCAGGTGAAGTTTGAGAACCAGAGACCAAGTGGTTTGACTCAGAGGCTACCCATTCTGGAGTGAAAATAGAAGCGAATAGCTATGGACTTTGTGGTAGGCTTTCCATGTACTTTATGGAGATTTGATGCTATTTGGGTCATTGTGGATAAGTTGATGAAGTCTGCACACTTTTTTCTAGTTCAGACTTCCTACTGTTCTGAGAGGATAGCTCAAATCTACATCTGTGAGGTTATCCATTTACATGGGGTGCAAGTTTCTTTCATTTCCAACTGTGGTACTCAATTTATTTCATGTTTCTATAGGTCTATTCAGAGGGATTTGGGTACCAGAGTCGATGTTAGCACTGGTTTTCACCCGTAGATTGATGGTCAGTCAAAGCGTATTATTCAGGTTCTGAAGGATATGTTGCATGTCTGTGTTATTGATTTAGGGGGTCAGTGGGACCAGTTCTTAGCCTTGGCAGAGTTTGCATATAATAATAATAGTTACTATTTTAGCATTCAGATGGCTCCGTTCTAGGCTTTGTATGGTAGGCGGTGTAGATCTCTCTCTAGTGGGTTTGTTTGATGCCTTTGAGGTTAGGTCATGGGTTACTGACTTGCTTCGTGATTCTATGGATAGAATTCAGGTCATTCAGGAGAAACTTTATGCTTCCCAGAGTAGGTAGATGAGTTATGTTGACCAGAGGTTTTGAGACATAGAGTTTATGGTTGGTGATCATGCGTTCCTTTGGGTGTCGCCCATGAAAGGCATGATGAGGTTTGGGAGGAAGGGTAAGCTCAGTCCTATGTTCATTGAGCTGTTTGAGATCCTTCGTTGCATTAGGGAGGTTGTTTATGAGTTGGCCCTGCCTCCTGCTCTTTCTGGTGTTCATCCAGTTTTCCATGTTTCTATGTTGGGATGATATATTTTGAATGAGTTCATGTACTTCAGTGGGGTTTCGTACAATTGGATGAGTCTCTGGATTTTAAGAAGGAGCCTGTTTCTATCTTAGACAAGTAGGTTAGGAAGTTGAGGTCCAAAAAGATTTTGTTAGTTAAGGTTCAGTGGTTGCATCGTCCTATCGAGGAGGCTACTTGGGAGATCGAGACTGATATGCGGACCCGTTATCTTGCTCTCTTTAACTTTCAAGGACGAAAGTTCTTTTAGTAGTGGATATTGTAATGATTCTCTAGGTCATTTTCTTGATTTTCATGCTTCTTTCACATTTCGAGCTTTCCTATAGTGGCTACAAGTCATTTATGACTTGCCAGAATTGACGGTTCTGTTCTCGAGCTATTCATTTGTGTTTTAAGCTCATTTTCCTATTTTATAACTCTTACGGCTGGTAGAGTTAACTTTGGTCAACATTCGGAGAAGACGGCCTCAGATGGAAATTCCATTAGCACTGTTAGCTCCTGAATGTTGACTTTGGGATAGAGGGACATGTGGTTTGGGTCCCGAGGCTTTCAGACTCATTTTGGGCTATTGGTTTCCATTTTGGTAAAAGTTAGTTTTAGGCATGGGGCCCACTTTTCATTTAAATGATCTTCATTGGGAATTTTGTCAATTCCATTGAGTCTGGAATGTCATTTCTGGTAGGGTAGCATTGTTCGTTTGCATCTGTGGGACCCCGAATGAATCCCGAGGGTCCATTCAGTGACATTTTGAGTTGCCAAAAATTGTTGTTGGCTGGTTGATGTTGTAGCACTATCCAACCCTTTGCCTATGCGGAGGGTGGATGCATGTGCAAAGAAGGGGATTTTGCCCGGCCATCCTGTGCCCTTCACCCACGCGAGGCCTAAACTGCGTGCGTGATGGGAAGCCCGCATGCGTGCAAAAGTGGAACCTGGGCCTGCCTCCACTTGCCTTGTGCGTGCACGTGAGCGTGCACGTGCGCTGGCTGCGTGCGTGAGGCCGTGTTCTTGGTGGCCTAGCTACGTACGCATAGGCTTGTGCCTGGCACCTATATAAGCTTTAACATCATTTTCTCCTCAAGCAAACCAAAAATCCTCCATTGTTTGAACTCCTAAGCACTGATCCAAACTCACATTTCTATCCCACTTGGTCTGGTAAGTTCCTTTGTATTCCTTTCTCTTTTCCGTCATTAAATTCATGTCGTTTCTGTTCTTTTCTATTAAAAAATTCCTTGTTTTAATTCTTGATCAAAGTGGACTTTTGGGCTATTTTTGGCCCCAAAACGAGTTCCGATCGTGCTCAAATTTTGGGCATGGGTTTATAAACCCACTATGAACATAATTCTGAAATTTGTTTTCCATTTCATTATGCGGGCCCCAAGGGTCATTTTCTGATCCGATTTATGGCCTGAATTTTGTATAAGTAATGTGGGTGTCATTCTTCTTGTCTTGACACCTGGATTATATTTTTGAAAGCGTGGCAGCATTCTGAGGCTGTTCAGAAGGGGATGGCATATGACTGACAGTTTGTGTTTACAGTTCGGCCCCGAGATAGGTTATGGTTTTATTTTAAGACTTGGCTTAGTTAGATTTTATATGTTATGAGTTACATGAACGTTAGGCTAGGTTTAGGTTAGAAATCAGGCTTAAATCCTCTTTTCTACTCTTTTGGGCTATTTTTGGGACAATAGAATAGTATCATCATGTTTATCCTTAATTTAGGATCCCGTAGTCTTTTGTGGCTAGCCTAGAATCCTTAGAATAATTTAGAGAAGTTTTAGAGGTAGAGTAGGTTCTTTTACTTGATTTCTTGTTTTATTTCTATTTTTGCCCTTTAATTCCTGTATTGTGTATATATGGGCCCAAGGTCATACCATGGACCGGTCAGAGTGCTAACTCAGTTACCTTATTTGGAGGGTGTTTTACCCTAATTGACTTAATATTCTCTGAACATGGCATCATATCTCATTACAACATTACATGGCTATTGGTTTTGGAAATGAAAGAAATACAGGATTTTTGGTTCAAATTTGGGACTTTACTTAACCACTGGTTTTCGAAAGAAAGGAAAGAACCACTGTTATGCCGTCCTGAGGGATGTTTCTGGACCCTTTATCTATTTTACTTTCCTGTTGATGAATCTGAGGCACAATTCTCGGTGTCCCGAGAAGCACATATCTAGGTTTTACTTTTATGCATATGTTGATGAGCTCGAGGTTCCTTCCGGGCGCCTGGGGTACCAAATATCGAGTTAACTTTTCTGCATTGGCCATACTCCACATCATATAATCTCATGATGCATTGCATTGCATTATTTATGTGTACTTGGAGTGATTTTACCTGTTTTATCATTATTGTCTTTACCGTCAGATAGATAGTCCTGTTTCTCAGTTGATAATTTTATTTTAGGTTGAGCCCCGTAACTAGTTTACTTTTTATTAATTATAATATATATTATCTTTCTGAGCTCGGTCGGCCCATGATACTTACTGAGTACCTCTTGTTTTAGTGCTCATACTATACTCTACATCTTATTCTGATACAGCACCTAGTACGAGCCACCATGTTGACCCTCCAGTCATTTGTGGCCAGCTGCAATTCGGATCGCGGAAGCTCCTAATGTTTTGGAGATGATTTACTTCTTTCCATCTATATACCTGTCTATTTTTTTGTATTTTGGATAGACAACACTTTTTGTATAGCTACTCCGTACTTTAGACGCTCTTATACTGGTGACACTAGGTTTAGGGTAGTCTTGTAGTTGTTTTGTCTTCTCGGTTATTTTGGGGCCATTTTTGTATATTTATTACTGTTGGTATGTATATATACTATTGGCCCCCCTTCTTGTATGATTCCCTCCCATATTTCTTTATTTAAATTATTTTACTATACTTTTGCGTTCTTGGGTTCGCTTGCCTACTGAAGGGTTATGTAGGCATCACCACGGACAAATTTTAGGTCGTGACAATGTACTGTACCAGCATGGTACCCGCTCCATACTATGTCTACTCATCCTTTAGCTCACATCAGACTCGAGCCACTCATCAATAGAATAGTATGTATATTCTCAGTTCTCTCAACATATCTTAGTACATTCTCAAACCAGTTATCTCTCATGATAGTAACAACATACACACAAGAATAAAACAAGTGCACATCATAGTCATGAGTCTTTTACATATAGGCTTCAAAAAAGTATCATCTTATTCACGCAAGCATTGCCAAGCCAAATAAATATTCAACCAAAGATTATGTCCAACGACCAATCAACATGCTTATCACTTTATAACACATACAATAGACTAAATTAAGTCTAACTCTACATAAATTATAACCTACCTCAATCAAAGAACCTGAATCAAGCAAGATAATTCGCAAGAGCTTTTCCTTTCCTCAATGCCTTAGAATGTTCAAAGTCTAAAACAAGCAATTATAAGAGTAATCAATTATCTACTCTTCAAATATAAGCTTTTGGGAATTCAAACCCACTAATTCTACCCTTATTTAAGTTTATTACATCACCCAAGGGTCAATTAACCATCAACTAGTTCCACAATGTTCATATTATATCAATTTATGGAGTTTCTACTCTAATTTTCCCTTTTTAAGCAGTTTTTATGCTAAAGGTCTCATTTTTATGGAACTCAAGGTTCCCAATCACCACAATTCATGTTTAAGAACATCAAATTCATGCTAGGAAATATTAATTTACAACCTAGAAGTACTCTAGATGATTATTACATCTACCCATAGGCTTTCTCATAATTTTTATGAACCTAGGGTTCTAAATAACAATTCCTCCATTACCGTCATCCTAATTATTCTAGGATATTAACGGATTACTAGGTATAATAGATACCGGGGAGAACTTATCTCAAGAAGAAAATAGCCTTAGCCTTGGGAAAATTGCCTCTCTAGAGCTTTGAAATGAAGTCTTAGAGTTTATGGGATGAAACTCTGAATAAGTGACTTAAAGAAGGCATTTTGTCTCCCATTCTTCGCTGCGGAGGACGATTTCTTGTTATTGTGGTTTTACTATGGCAAAGAAGGGATTGTTATGGCGAGTTTGATGATTTTTCTAGTTTCTCTAAGGTAGGACTCCGACTGCTACGGCAGTCTCACTAAAGTAGAAATCCCACTACTACAGCGCTCCTTAACTAGTAGCTCGGAAAAACTGAACTCTAGCCCCATTTCACAAACACAAGTTTTATACTTAAGACATCACAAAATAATTACAATGCGGCAACCACTAAAAACACAAGCTACAAACTCACTCCTAGTCTAAAAAATTTTTATGGAGGTCTAGATCACTAAGTCACCCTATATAGAATTCTACACCACATTACACAACAAGATTCACCATAATTAATCAAGAGTTTTCAGTTTTAAACTACCCCACCTTTGAGATTTTATTAGCTTAACTCACTAGGAAAACTCTAACAGGTTACTTTGGCCCTAACCATCCCATAACGACTAAAAGAGTCGTTACATTAGGTAAATGAGAGTACCAAGTTAGAGCCCCCTTCGTGAGCATTTTGCTAAATATCTTGATCAACCCTGATTCAATCTCCTCAGGAGCCTGGTTATTCCCCTTGACATTGATGTTGTAAGCTATCATATGTTCTTGTGGATCCATTGTCTTGTCATATTTTGGTATATTCAAGATCTTAAACCTCTTTGGGGTTAGCATTAGCGTTGCACTTGGATTGTATGGCAGTAGAGAATGTTTTTTTTATTATGTTCCTTTAACAATTGGTGGGGATTCTTTTAATCAGATGATTATATCCACCTTTGTGGATGGGCATCAAGTCTCGGGGGTAATCTCAGGTTTGATCATCAATCGATAGTTCTCCTACAAATTCAGGTAGTATACAAAACTCCTCTCTATTAAAGGGTAACCCAACATTGTCATTCTACTAAGCATTACGTATAGCATGAGACATGATTGAAGAATTATTATTTGGAAAAACAATTATAGCAAGTTAGCATGAACATGTCAAAATAATTCTACAATTGTCTCGGGGTCGCGGTGGGTGCCAAATTGTTTACCCCTAAATCTATATTTAGAGTAAAAAAATGATATTTTAGTTTAAGAACACACATATTGAGATGACCAACTAATAAGATTATTAATGCTAAATTTCTTTTTAAGAATGATTAAAATAATGAATGAGAATAGTAATAAAGACAATTGACAAGACAAAAGTGGCGAATATTAAGGGACCGATCTCCGGTATTGTTGTCCGACAACATCACCGGGAGAGCAAGTATCCAATGAGTTTGAGAGATTGAGAGCTTCAAGTTAAAAAAACTTCAGAGTAATGGCTAGTCAGTAATGAAAATTGTGATGGAATATAAATGTGGGATAAAGATATATTTAAAGCTAAACCCTAGATAACACCTTGCATGAATCTCGCACCCATAATGACCCATATTTTCATATTAATTCTGTTACGTGTTGGATTGTGTAACTGCTGCAGAGGATATCAGTTTCTTAGGGATTTGTTATACTTTTTAGTCTATCCTGATCGATCATTGTTTGATTCCCAGTCTTATAGTTTTAGAGCTAGATGGGTTCATGGCATGGTCTCGGATATTAGTACGTGACATGATTCCGGGTCTTTTACGAACAAAATCAACCTCACCGACCACATCTAGGTGTTAGGCCCAGTATCCTCTTCTCTGTGTCACATCTAATTTGTATCTTTTTTGTCTCGTGTCACTTTCTGATTCGTCTGTGTGTGTATAAATAGTAGAAACACCTAAACTTAAAAGTTAAATTACCTAAATACCCTTTTAAATAATTTAAAGAAATTTTTGTAACAAAAATGATGTATTTAGATGTGTTTGTTCTTAAAAGATTGTCTTTTTTATTTTATTAACTAACTTCCTCTTAAATTTGTGATTAAAGAATTTAAATAATATTTAAAAAAGAAACAATAAACTTGATGCATTTAGAAGTGTCTATTCTTAAAGGCTATGTCTTTCCATTTTACTAACTAACTTCCTCTTAAATTTATAATATAAACATTGCCAATATTGCTTCGCATGCTAATTTTTCCAACTTTTTAGACTTTATTTCGAGGCATTATGCTTATTCACTATGCTATTTTTTGCATTTCCCTTTCTTTTCTATTGGGTTGGTGGTTATGATATAAAAAAAATAAAAATGCAACTTTATTTATTTGAATGACCATTGTATTTTGAGAATAGAATTTTCTTTTTTATTATTGACGTTTGGAAGAGAAGGGGTTTGAGGTGGAAACATTCGAAGCTGAGTTCCCAAACATAGCCAGAAAATTTCGAATAAGGGTCTGGGAACACTTTGCCAAAACTCCAGGCCCATATTTCCCTGAGTTGGTACAGGAGTCTTATGCATCATATTAGGCTAGGCAAGACATTTTGAAACATAAGGGCCAAGCCAACAAGATTCCATGTCTTGATTCAGCGTTAGTGAGAGGCAAGGATATAGATATCACCCCAGAAGCCATCCATTTTTCCATATGGGATGATGAGCCAATTATGGAGTCAAGATATATAAAGCGTGTAGCTACAAAGGAAGACCAATACGAGTGGGTTGCTAGTGTCATCGCAGAAGGAACCCCTTTTTGGGCCATCTCAAAAGAACCCATCTACCGATCAGATCTTAAGTTTAAAGCTCGGATGTGGTTGGACTTTGTATGCACACGACTTATCCCAACTAGTCACACCACCAAAGTGACTATAGAGATTTCCATTCTCATTGCATATATCATGTCTATCTTTTGACTGCAAGAACGGGAAATCATTGCCGAAGAACTCAAGCGGAGAGCTAGACATGAGTCCACCTCCATGGCCTTCCTTGTACTCAAATCACTTCTCTGTATTCAGGAATACTGCCCTATGTTTTTTTTAGTAGACAAGACTAGCCAAGCTACTGGCATGGTCCGATTAGACACAAGGTGGGATACAGATACTCCGCATGTTAAGAAAAATCACCTTGCTCACAGTGCCATGTCAATGAATGCCCATGCTGAGATTGTCACTCATGATCATTTGGACACTTCATCCCATTCTCAAGGAGCATCTAACACCATCCATGTGACTTCCCAAGCCACCTCATCTTTAGGTAATTTGCTCAAGCTAAGTCAACTTACTCACAAAAATAAGGAGAGCTTACAAAGAATGGCTAAAGATATTCCACGCATGATTCAATCCGCCATTAAATCAACTTTGAAGCCGCTAGTGTCAAGTGTGAGCAAGCTTTGTTCTAGAATGGATACCATGGAATTAGAGGTTGATGATCTTAGGAATGAAATACTGCATGTTGAGCCAAGGATTTCTAATTGGGATCATAATCTACCGGCCCCAAATTCAAATTCTCTTCCAAGAACTGATAGTTCGCCTGATGATTGGTGTACGAGCTAGGATCCGAATGAAGAAGATGACACATATAAGATTCAAGATATAACTGATCCAACCTTAGTAGCTCCTGATACAATAGTACCACCTACCCATCTCCACCCGGATTACCATGACTCTGAGGTACTGGAGTGGAGAAGTTAGCCTAGGCCCATCTGGGTTGCTCTTCCTCCTTAATATCATGAATTGATGATTGCACCAGATAAGTGGGAGATTATGGATCCATATGGCCTTCTTCAGGTGCTATGGGATCCATTAATTCCATCTGTGGAAGGATTTTAGATAGACCCAACACATGCTTACATTCTTCCACCGGCACCACCAGCCCCACTGGCACCTCAACCTCCTAGGCCACCACATTAGTTTTACTCGAGGAGGCATCATCATCATCATTAGTAAAATCAAGGAGTTTTTGCACTCGTTCTTATTTGTATAATTTTTATTAGTGCATCGAGGGCTATGCTTACTTTGAGTTTAGGGGGTCTGTAATTATTGATCACTCACCTTGTGCTTGTTACTTTGCCCTTGTCGGGCCCTTTTATTATGTTTTGTGCTTAATTGTGCCCTCACTGAGCTTGATATTTAATTTTGATTATGTCCCAGGTTAGTCTTACACGATTATGTTGTCTCAGTACCCATGCCTTGTAAATGCACTAAGGGCCTACGCCGAGGCTTGTTTTCAATTGATTCATAAGCAAAATTCGTTAATCGCCTTGTTAATAGTAGTTTAGCAATAAACTCCAAGGATTTTCTTAATACCACGGTTCTTTCCCAAGGAGCAAATATTTTTCTATTTAATTTCTTTTTCTTTTAATTTTGTGTCGAACCAGTTTGGTGTTTCCCTATGATGGATTAAGAGGAAACTTTCTTAAGGGAAAATGCCAAGTTTAGTTTTAATTTGAGTTCGTACTTTGCTTGTCTCAAAATGGACCCACTAAAAAAATTTCTTGGCAAGATGTTTTTGGAAATGAAAGGAAAGAGGGAAAATAAATTTTTGAAGAAAGCATTCTCTTGTCAGGACTTGCACACTCTCAATTTGGCTTGATCAATTCACAAACGAGTGTGTAACGAACTCGGAATAGCTTGTCAAAAGTCATTTATCCCAATTGATTTTTAGACTATTATTGAAAGTTCTTGTGAGGTGATGCCATGTGTGGGGAGGCTATACCAAATGTGATACAAGGCA
Organism: Jaltomata sinuosa; assembly: GCA_003996215.1. Taxonomy (NCBI): domain Eukaryota; kingdom Viridiplantae; phylum Streptophyta; class Magnoliopsida; order Solanales; family Solanaceae; genus Jaltomata; species Jaltomata sinuosa. The sequence continues at coordinate 504,464 of QJPP01000422.1, forward strand.
AAATTCTAGATGTGACCAAGCTTGGAAGATGATCTTAGGCCCTTTTTGAATAACCACTTCACCCAAATGATTTCCTTGACATCAATCCTAGTAAACCCCTTTTGAGATTGTGACCGTTCTTTGGCACCTTGTTTGACACCTTGACCTTTTTTGAACCTCTATCTTGGCACTCGTCCTCCCTAATGGCTTGAAAGTGAAACATAGGCTAAAAGCCTAAGTTTGGTGGGAAATGAAATAACAACATAGGAAAAAGCCTAAGTTTGGGGGTGTATGTGCTTAATATGGAGAAGAAAAGGAATGCACTTCAAGTGCAAGGTAGCACCTTATGTTGAATTGAAAATTGCTCCAAAAGTTCAATCCAATGAGCAAAATGAAAAGAAAAGAGTTGTTGCTACCAAGTGAAGGTGTTACAAGGAGATTTAATGATCAAGATTGAAAGAGAAAAGCTTGGGTTGTGTGAGAGAGAAATAAGGTGAAGTCAAAGTTCAAAAAAAAATGTGAGCGGTGTTCAAAATGATAAGAAAGAGCATTAGGGAGGTTTAGTCACTTTAGCCAAATGCAATACTCACCTTGGACCTAGCCAACATCGTGGCCTGCAAGTCCTTAGTGATTTCGAGCTTGGCCATTCTACATTAGTGGCTATTTACATGAAAGGCAAGCCTATGGTTCGACATATGTGCACTTGAACTTCCTTGAGAGAGTGAGAGTCTTTTTGGTTCTCTTATAATCCCTTGTATTATGAATTGCATGATTGAGAGTGGGATTCTCTCTTGTGGTGAGTGGTATCACGCACTCAAATTGAAACATGAATTCTCTATCTCAATTGAGAGGAATGAATGAGACAAGTTGAGATGAGCATTGTAGTTGAGTCTTTTTGTTTATTATTTTTCTTAGTTTTTAGAATAGATTAATATTTTGTGCCTTGATTGAGTTTTAGAGCATAATTCCTTCCTTACCTTATGAGAATCTTGCTTGAGGACAAGCAATAGTTCAAGTTTGGGGGTTTGATAAGTCGATAATCTACCAACTTATTGAGCCTTTAATCATGAATTATTTCTATGTTTTGATGATATTTAGAGGTATTATAGTCTTTATTGATATGAATGCATGTCCTCTTGGTCAAAGATAGAAAATAAGAAATTGGACCCAAAAGAGCTAAAAAGGAGTTGAAATGTGAAGTGATCAAGTAAGATGAAGATTCTGCTAAGAGGTGCAGCCGCCGTGCGACATGCACAACCCTTGGTGCGGTCCGCACCTCCCTCCGCATAAAGCTTAGAAGAAAGAGAAGTATTTATTAAGGGGTGCGGCCTCCGTGTGACACGCACAAGGCCTGGTGCGAACCACACCCCGCTTTGCATGATGATTGAAGATCGGCCAAAGTCACTGGTTTGCTTGTGATAAGTTGTGCGATATGCACAATGTGACATGCGAACTGCACGTCGTGGCATTGCTCTGGAGGGGCAATTTTGTCCACTTTTGTATGACGAATTGAGAACATTCTAAATCCCAATTTAGGCATAGTTTTACATAGTTTTAAATTGTTTTCAAATTTTGGAGCAAGTTTCTCTCCCAAGGCAAGATAGAGGGTTTCACTCAATTCTCAAAATTTTCAACCTTGGACTTCTAAATTTGAGTTTGGATATTAGATTTTTGCTACAATTAATGAAAAGGAATTTGAATTTTCCTATGGGTATATTCTCTTCTTCCTTTAGCATGAGTAGCTAAACCTCCTTTTCTAGGGATGTGTTGATAATGGGTACTTTATTAAAGGATATGAGTCTTGCTTATTTGTGTTTACAATTGCTAATATGACATGGGTCTAGTGATTTCACCATATTTTAACTCTAAAATTAGTGGTTGGAAATATTGATTTAATTTACTTGATTATGTTCTTGCTTGAGAAAGGGGTTCATAATTTCAGATGTGAAATTGCTAGTGGATACTTGGGATTCCACTTAGATTGAGGCTAAAAATAGCTCAATTCACCAAAAACATCCATTTAAGGGTCTAAGCTAGAGATAGTGTGACCACCCCAAGCCTATATTGGTTGGTTTATGCCTAAATAATGGTGCTTGAACAAAGATCGTTGGATAAATGATTGTGAGATCGAAAGATTAATCATGCTTAAAACCAATGCTACCTATGTTATTTAGTGAGAATTTACGCATTTGAGAAAGTACATAGACCCGCATTTTGAGTCCCATCGGTAGCACATCCCTAGTCGTCCTCTCTTTTATACACCTCGCATTTACTTTATTATTTGGTTAGGAATTGAATTTTGATAGATTCCCAATTCCCTCATTTTTACATTATTTGTTGTTTGGACAATCTACTCTCGTTGTGAGGTCCTTTCTACAATCTCATTGGCTAAGCTATCATTCCCTATGGGATCGATCCTGACTCCCATCGAGTAAAATAAATTTAGTTTTGCTTAACGATCATGGTCATCTTCATAATAGAGAGTGTTATTTGAGTGTTATCACGTAGCTACCCTAGTAGGAGATTCTTCAGTAATGGATCATGTATACCGAGCTTGTGTGGTGACTATCCTGGGATATGACACATGGGTAGACTTAATTATGCTAGACATGGTTGATTTCGATGTGATTTTAGGCATGGATTGGTTATCTTCCTACTATACCATCTTGGATTGCTTTGCCAAGATCATTACTCTATGGATGCTTGGTATCCCTCTTATAGTATGGAAGGGTGGCGATAGCCATATACCGAGGGGAGTTATATCTTTCATGTGTGCCCAGCGGTTGGTTGGGAAAGGGTGCTTGGCCTATGTTGCTTACGTTCGTGATACTAGTGCCACCACACCTTCACTTGAGTCAGTTCATATGGTTTGCGAGTATTCGTATGTGTTTCCTTCTGATTTACTGGGTCTTCCTTCTAATCATGATATTGACTTTGCTATCGATGTTGAGCTAGGCACTCAGCCTATTTCTATTCTGCCATATCGAATGGCACCAGTCTAGTTGAGGGAGCTTAAGGATCAGCTCTAGGATTTGTTGAGTAGAGGGTTCATCAGGCCTAGTGTGTCTTCGTGGGGTGCTCCAGTTCTATTTGTAAAGACAAAGGATGGGTCCATGTGTATCGACTTTAGGCAGTTAAATAAGGTGACAGTTAAGAACAGGTATCCAATATCGCATATTGATTATTTGTTTTACCAGCTACAGGGTGCAGCAGTGTTCTCTAAGACAGATTTGAGGTCTGATTATCACCAGCTGAGGATTAGGGCTGTGGACATCTCAAAGACTACATTTAGGACTCGATATGGCCACTATGAGTTCCTAGTCATGTCTTTTGGATTGACCAATACCCCAGCAGCTTTTATAGAGTTGATGAATTGTGTGTTCTTAGCCTACCTAGATTCTTTCGTGATTGTGCTCATCAATGATATCTTGGTATATTCAAGGAGTATAGAGGAGCATGAGCAATATCTGAGAGTTATACTTTAGACCTTTCAAGACCATAAGTTATATGCGAAATTCACTATGTGTGAGTTTTGGCTTAAGGCTGTGGAATTCTTGGGGCACGTGGTGTCCAAGGATGGGATTATGGTAGATCCGGTGAAGATTGCGGCAATTCATGATTAGGCTAGGCCTACTTCTCCTACCGAGGTCCATAGTTTTGCCAAGTTGGTAGGTTACTACAGACAGTTTATAGGGGGGTTTCTTCTATAGCAGCTCCGTTAACTAGATTGACTCAGAAGAATGTTCCCTTCCAGTAGTCTGATGAGTGTGAGGCGAGCTTTCTAAAGCTTAACACCTTATTGACTTCAGCTATGATTCTTACTCTTTCGATTGAGGGTCAGGGGTTTACAGTGTATTGTGATGCTTCAGGTATTGGTTTGGGTTGTGTCTTGATATAGTAGGGCCCAATTATTGCTTATGCTTCTAAACAGTTGAAGGTTCACAAAAAGAACTACCTCGCTCATGACTTAAAGTTAGCGGAAGTAGTCTTTGCATTGAAGATTTGTAGGCATTATCTGTATGGAATGCATTTTGAGATCTTCATGGACCACCATAGTCTTCAGTACATTTTCATCTAGAAGGATCTAAATTTGAGGCAGAGCAGGTGGTTGGAGTTACTGAAAGACTATGACATCTCCATTCTCTATCATCCAGGCAAGGCAAATGTACTAGCAGATGGCTTGAGCCAGAAGGTAGTAAGTATGGGTAGCTCGGCTTTCTTAGCAGCGGAGGAGTGACCTTTAGCTTTGGACATCCAGTCCTTGGATAATAGGTTGGTTACACTTGATATTTCTAAGCCAGGTTGTATTCTTGCTTCTGTTGAGGGTAGATCTTCCTTGTTTGAAAAAATTCAAGCACAGCAGTTTGATGATGCCAAGTTGAGACTCATTCATGATAAGGTGTTGAGCGGTGAAGCTAGGAAGGCGACCTTAGATTTGGAGGGTGTTCTGAGGATTGAGGGTCATATATGCGTTCCTAGAGTTGGTGACCTGGTTAGATTGATCTTGGAGGATGCTCATTGTTCTAGATATTCCATTCAACCTAGGGATTCTAAGATGTATTATGAATTGAGGCAGCACTATTGGTTGTGTGGGATAAAGAGGTATATCTTAGATTTTGTGTCTAGGTGCTTAAACTGTCAACAGGTGAAGTTTGAGCACCAGAGACCAGGTGGTTTGACTCAGAGGCTATTCATTCCAGAGTGGAAATAGAAGTGGATAGCTATGTACTTTGTGGTAGACTTGTCATGTACTTTGCGGAGATTTAATGCTATTTGGGTCATTATGGATAAGTTGACGAAGTCTATTCACTTTTTGTCAGTTCAGACTTCCTACTGTTCGAAGAGGTTAGAACAGATCTACATATGTGGGGTTGTCCATTTACATGGGGTGCAAGTTTCTATCATTTCTAACTGTGGTACTTAGTTTACTTTGTGTTTCTAGAGGTCTATTCAGAGGGAGTTGGGTACTAGAGTCGAGCTTAGCACTGGTTTTCTCATATAGATTGATGGTTAGTCAAAGCGTAATATTCAGGTTCTTAAGGATATATGTTGCGGGCATGTGCTATTGATTTCGAGGGTCAGTGGGATCAGTTTTTAGCCTTGGTAGAGTTCGCATATAATAATAGTTACTATTCTAGCATTCAGATGGCTCCGTTTGAGGCTTTGTATGGTAGGCGGTGCAGATCTCTGGTGGGTTGGTTTGATGCCTTTGAGGTTAGGTCGTGGGGTACTGACATGCTTCGTGATTCTATGGATAGAATTCAGGTCATTCAGGAGAGACTTTGCACTGCCCAGAGTAGGTAGAAGAGTTATGCTGACCAGAGGGTTCGAGACTTAGAGTTTATGGTTGGTGATCGTGTGTTCCTTCAGGTGTTGCCCATGAAAGGCATGATGAGGTTCGGGAGGAAGGGTAAGCTCAGTCCTAGGTTTATTGGGCCATTTTAGATCCTTCGTTGCATTGGAAAGGTTGCTTATGAGTTGGCCCTGCCTCCGGCTCTTTTCGGTGTTCATCCAGTTTTCCATATTTCTATGTTATGGTGGTATATTCTGGATGAGTCTCACGTACTTCAGTGGGGTTTTGTTCAGTTGGATAAGTCTCTGGCTTTTAAGGAGGAGCATGTTGCTATCTTAGACAAGCAGGTTAGGAAGTTGAGGTCCAAGGAGATTCCGTTAGTTAAGGTTCAGTGGAGGCATCATCCTGTCGAGGAGGCTACTTGAGAGATCGAGACCGACATACGGACCTGCTATCCTCCCCTTTCCGAGCCTTCAGGTATCTTTGTCTCTTTAACTTTCGATGATGAAAGTTCTTTTAGTAGTGGATATTGTAATGATCATCTAGGTCATTTCCTTGATTTTTGTGCTTCTTACGCATTTCAAGCTTTCCCATAATGGCAACAAGTCATTTATGACTTGCCAGAATCGACGGTTCAGTTCCCGGGCTGTTCATTTTTGTTTTAAGCTCATTTCCCTATTTTGTAACTCTTAAGGCTGGTAGAGTTTACTTTGGTCAACATTCAGAGAAGACGACCTCGGATGGAAATTCCATCAGCATTGTTAGCTTCGGAATGTCAACTTTGGGCTAGAGGGACATGTGGTTTGAATCTCGATGCTTCCGGACTCGTTTTGGGCTATTGGGTTCCATTTTGGTAAAAGTTGGTTTTGGGTGTGGGGCCCACTTTTCATTAAAATGATCTCTGTTGGGAGTTTTTTTATTCCATTGAGTCCGGAGTGTCATTTCTGGTAGGGTAGCATAGTTCATTTGCATCTGGGGGACCCTGAATGAATCTCGAGGGTCAATTCAGTGACATTTTAAGTTGCTAAAAATAGTTGTTGGCTTGTATCTTTTGCAGCACTAGCCAACCCTTCACCCACGTAGAGGGTGGCTGCATGCGCAAAGAAGGGGCTTTGGCCCGGCCACCCTATGCCCTTCTCCCACGCGAGGCCTTAATTGCGTGCGTGACGCCCGCCTACGCGGTGGGAAGCCCGCGTGCACGGAGAAGTGGAACCTGGGCCTGCCTCCACCTGCCTTGTGAGTGTGCATGCGCTGGCCGCGTGCACGAGGTTGCGTGCGCAGTGGCCTTGCCAAATACGCATAGGCTTTTGCCTGGCACTCATTTTCTCCAACCCGATTTATGGCCTGAATTTCGTATAAGTAATATGGGTGTCATTCTTCTCATCATGACACCTGGATTATATTCTTGATAATGTGGCAGCATTCTGAGGCTATTCGGAAAGGGATGGCATATGACTGACAGTTTGTGTTTGCAGTTCAACCTCGAGGTAGGTTACGGTTTACTATTTTAAGACTTGGCTTAATTAGATTTTATATGTTATGAGTTACATGAACGTTAGGCTAGGTTAAGGTTAGAAATTAGGCTTAAATCCTCTTTTCTACTTTTTGGCTATTTTTGGGACTGTGGAATAGAATCATCATGTTTATCCTTAGTTTAGAATCTCGTAGTTTATTGTGGCTAGCCTAGAATCCTTAGAATGATTTAGGGAAGTTTTAGAGGCAGAGCAGGGTTTTTTACTTGTTTTCTTGTTTTATTTCCATTTTTCTCTGTAATTCTTGTATTGGTGTATATGTGGACCCGAGGCCATACCATGGACCGGACGGAGTGCCAGGTCAGTTACCTTTTTTGGAGGGTGTTTTACCCTGATTGACTTAATATTCTCTTAACACGGAATCATATCTCATTATAGAATTACATGGCTATTGGTTTTGGAAATGAAAAAAATACAGGATTTTTGGTTCAAATTTGGGATTTTACTTAACCACTGGTTTTTGAAAGAAAGGAAAGTACCACTGTTATGCCGGTCTGAGGGATGTTTCTGGACCCTTTATCTATTTTACTTTTCTGTTGATGTGTCTGAGGCACGATTCCCAGCATCTCGAGGAGCACATATCTGGATTTTACTTTTATGTATATGTTAATGAGCTCGAGGTTCCTTCCGGGCGCCTAAGGTACCAGATACCGGGTTTTAATTTTCTGCATTAGCCATACTCCACATCATATCATCTCACGATGCATTGTATTGCATTATCTATGTGTACTTAGAGTGCTTTTACCTGTTTTATCATTATTGTCTTCACCGTCAGATAGATAGTCATGTTTCTCGATTGATAACTATATTTAGGTGGATCCCTATAGCTAGTTTACTTTCTTATTTTTTATAATATAAATTATATTTCTGAGCTCGGTCGTTCTATGATGCCTACTGAGTACTTGTTGTTTTGGTGCTCATGCTACACTCTGCATCTTTTTCTAATGCAGCACCTAGTACGAGCCACCGTCGTTAACCCTCCAGTCATTCGTGGCCAGCTGCAATTTGGATCGCGTTGATCTCCCGGTGTTTTGGAGATGATTTACTACTTTCCATCTACATACCTGTCTATATTTTTGTATTTTGGATAGACAACACTTTTTATATAGCTACTCCGTACTTTAGACACTCTTGTACCGGTGATAAAAGGTTTGGGGTAGTCTTGTAGATGTTTTATCTTCTCGGTTATTTTGGATCATTTTTGTATATTTATTACTGTTGGTATGTATATATACTATTGTCCCCCCATCTTGTATCATTCCCTCCCGTATTTATTTATTTAAATTATTTTACTATACTTTCACATTCTTGGGTTGGCTTGCCTACCGGAGGGTTATGTAGGCACCATCGCGGAAAAATTTTAGGTCGTGACAATGTACCTTACCAGCATGGTACCCGCTCCATACTATATCTGCTCATCCTTGAGCTCACATCAGACTCGATCCACTCATTAAAAGAATAGTATGTATATTCTTAGTTCTCTCAACATATCTCAATATGTTCTCAAACCAGTTATGTCTCAATATAGTAACAACAGACACACAAGAATAAAACAAGTGCACATCATAGTCATGAGTCTTTTACATATAGGCTTCAAAAAAGTATCATCTTATTCACGCAAGCATTGCCAAGCCAAATAAATATTCAACCAAAGATTATGTCCAACGACCAATCAACATGCTTATCACTTTATAACACATACAATAGACTAAATTAAGTCTAACTCTACATAAATTATAACCTACCTCAATCAAAGAACCTGAATCAAGCAAGATAATTCGCAAGAGCTTTTCCTTTCCTCAATGCCTTAGAATGTTCAAAGTCTAAAACAAGCAATTATAAGAGTAATCAATTATCTACTCTTCAAATATAAGCTTTTGGGAATTCAAACCCACTAATTCTACCCTTATTTAAGTTTATTACATCACCCAAGGGTCAATTAACCATCAACTAGTTCCACAATGTTCATATTATATCAATTTATGGAGTTTCTACTCTAATTTTCCCTTTTTAAGCAGTTTTTATGCTAAAGGTCTCATTTTTATGGAACTCAAGGTTCCCAATCACCACAATTCATGTTTAAGAACATCAAATTCATGCTAGGAAATATTAATTTACAACCTAGAAGTACTCTAGATGATTATTACATCTACCCATAGGCTTTCTCATAATTTTTATGAACCTAGGGTTCTAAATAACAATTCCTCCATTACCGTCATCCTAATTATTCTAGGATATTAACGGATTACTAGGTATAATAGATACCGGGGAGAACTTATCTCAAGAAGAAAATAGCCTTAGCCTTGGGAAAATTGCCTCTCTAGAGCTTTGAAATGAAGTCTTAGAGTTTATGGGATGAAACTCTGAATAAGTGACTTAAAGAAGGCATTTTGTCTCTCGTTATTCGCTGCAGCGGATGATTTCTCGCTGCAGCAGATCCACTAGGGCAAAGAAGGGCTTGCTATGGCGAGTCTTGATGATTTTCCTAGTTCCGCTATGGTGGGACTCCGACTGCTATGGCAATCTCACTACAGCAAAAATTCCACTATTGTAGTGCTCCTTAACCAGTAGCTCAGGAAAACTGAACTCTAGCCCCATTTCATAACACAAGTTTTATACTTAAGACATCAAAAAATAATTACAATGCGGCAACCACTAAAAACACATGCTACAAACTCGCTCGTAATCTCAAAAATTTTGATGGAGGTGTAGATCACTAGGTCACCCTCTACAGAATACTACACCACATTACAAAACAAGATTCACCATAATTAATCAAGAGTTTTCAGTTTTAAACTACCCCACCTTTGAGATTTTATTAGCTTAACTCACTAGGAAAACTCTAACAGGTTACTTTAGCCCTAACCATCCCTAACGACTAAAAGGGTCGTTACATTAGGTAAATGAGAGTACCAAGTCAGATCCCCCTTCGTTAGCGTTTCGCTAAATTTCTTGATTCAATCTCCTCAGGAGCCTGGTTATTCCCCTTGACATTGATGTTGTAAGCTATCACATGTTCTTGTGGATCCATTGTCTTGTCATATTTTGGTATATTCAACATCTTAAACCTCTTTGGGGTTAGCATTGGCATTGTACTTGGATTGTATGGCAGAAGAGACTATTTTTTTTATTTTGGCCTTTTAACAATTGGTGGGGCTCCTTTCAATCAGACGATTATATCCACATTTATGGATGGGAGTCAAGTCTTGGGGGTAATTTCATGTTTGATCATCAATCGATAGTTCTCCTACAAAATCAGGTAGTATACAAAACTCTTCTCTATTAAAGGATAACCAAACATTTTCATTCTACTAAGCATTATGTATAGCATGAGACATGATTGAAGAATTTTTATTTGCGAAAAATGATTTTAGCAAGTTTGCAAAGAGTGAACATGTCAAAACAATTCTACAATTGTCCCGGGGTCACAGTGGGTGTCAAATTGTTTACTCCTTAATCGATATTTAGAGTAAAAAATGATATTTTAGTTTAAGAACACACATATTGAGATGACCAAATAATAAGATTATTAATGCTAAATTTCTTGTTAAGCATGATTAGAATAATGAATTAGAATAGTAATAAAGACAATTGACAAGACAAAAGTGGCGAATATTAATGGACCGATCTCCGGTATTGTTGTCCGACAACATCACCGGGAGAGCAAGTGTCGAGTGAGTTTGAGAGATTGAGAGATTCAAGTTAAAAAACTTCAGAGTAATGGCTAGTCAGTAATGAAATTTGCGATGGAATATAAATGTGGTATAAAGATATATTTAACACCTATATAACACCTTGCAAGAATCTCGCACCCATAATGACCCATATTTTCATATTAATTCTATTATGTGTTGGACTGTGTAACTACTGGAGAGGATATCAGTTTCTTAGGGATTGGTTACACTTTTTAGTCTATCCTGACCGATCATTATTTGATTATCGGTCTTATAGTTTTGGAGCTATATGGGTTTATGGCATGGTCTCGGATCTTAGTATGTGACATGATTTCGGGTCTGTTACGAATAAAATCAACCTCACCGACCACATCTAGGTATTAGGCCCAGTATCGTCTTTTGTGTGTCACGTCTAATTTATGTCTTTTTTGTCTCGTGTCACTTTCTGATTCGTCCATCTGTCTAGTGTGTGTGTGTGTGTGTGTGTATAAACAGTAGAAATTCCTCAACTTAAAATTTAAATTACTTAAATACCCTTTTAAATAATTTAAAGAATTTTTTTGTATAAAAAATGATCTATTTAGATGTGTTTGTTCTGAAAAGATTGTGTCTTTTTTATTTTATTAACTAACTTTCTCTTAAATTTGTGATTAAAGAATTTAAATTATATTTTTTAAAAAAAAACTTGATTGCATTTAGATGTGTCTGTTCTTAAAAGGCTATGTCTTCTCATTTTATTTACTAACTTCCTCTTAAATTTGTAATATAAACATTGTCAATATAGCTTTGCATGCTAATTTTGCCAACTTTTTTAGACTTTCTTTCGAGGCATTATGCTTATTCACTATGCCAATTTTTCATTTTCCTTTCTTTTCTATTGGGTTGGTGCTTATGATATGAAAAAATTAAAAATGCAACTTTATTTATTTGAATGACCATTGTATTTTGAGAATAGAATTTTTATTATTATTATTGACGTTATGGCAAATTTACTATACTTATAATGTGTCATGACCCAATTTCTCAGGTCATGATGGCACCTACGACCTTCCTGTAGGCAAAATAATCCTCGTAGCTCGGAACGTGACACTGCTTCGTCGAAAAAAATTACTAAATATGTATCTGTAATTAAAAGGTAGGAGCAAATAAAGAACATATTTTTTAAAATGACACCCCTAGATACAAAGGTTCTTGCAGCTCTGTTGGTTCTTCTGTTTACATTGTAGCCGCGAGATTCGGGATCAACTCTACGTAGCCTCATTTGATACATTTTTTATGTTTTTTTTCTTTGATCTTCTTTCTCACTAATAAAATTGATTAAGAACAATTTATGAAAAATCAAAAAAATAATAAATTATTTAGTGACCATTTGGTGCTATATACAAAAAAAAAAATTATTACTATTATTTCTAAGGAGGTTATTTTGAATAAATTTCAAAAAATGAGAACTCATCAAAAAAAAGTTATAATATTTTTTTATTTTTTAGAAAAGGTATAGTAGTGTACGTGAATAGTGTTTTATTTATATTTTATTTTTTTAATATGGTCTTGCATTATTTTATTTATTATTTATTATTTTAAAAGGTGACACCGCTGACGAAAATTTTTGCGTACGCCACTGGTCTCAGCAAGCCATAAATGACTTTGGTCCGCTACAAGAATGCTCTAACAGTATAAAAAAAGCAAACATACGAGAATGACCGGAAGGGTCAGTACATAACGATGCCACATATTCCATATTTTTTGGAAAAGTACCTCTTATATCATTCAATACATTAAAATTATTTTTAATTATTTCTTCAAAAAAACTTAAGGATAATAACATTCCAATTACATAGAATCTTCATTATCGTACAAGCACACAAATATAGGAAGAGACTTGAAAAAGAGGAGGTAGAGAATTGGAATCTATCTATATATAATTAAAAGGAGGGTAGTGTGCATTGTGGTGAAGCCAAGTGGCATCTTGAGAACTAGCCACTTGGATTTTTTACAACAAAAATTATTTTAATTAATAAAAAAATATTTTAAATCAAAAAAATAAAATCTATATTATTAAATGACAACTATTTTACCATTTTCAACTCTAATTCAAAATTCAAAATTTAAATTCAAATAATAATCACGAATTAATGTGGTTTCTTAAATTAAGAAAGTTAATTATGGAAAATATATACTACCTCAATTAAATAATTTCAATTATTTTTTATATTTCAACCAAAATAATAAAATCTATATATAATTAAAAGGAGGATAGTGTGCATTGTGGTGAAGCCAAGTGGCATCTTGAGGACTAGTCACTTGAAATTTTTACAATAAAAATTATTTTAATTAATCTATATATAATTAAAAGGAGGGTAGTGTGCATCTATACATAATTAAAAGGAGGATAGTGTGCATTGTGGTGAAGCCAAGTGGCATCTTGAAACTTGGATTTTTTACAACAAAAATTATTTTAATTAATCTATATATAATGAAAAGGAGGGTAGTGTGCATTGTGGTGAAGCCAAGTGGCATCTTGAGAACTAGTCACTTGAATTTTTTACAACAAAAATTATTTTAATTAATAAAAAAATATTTTAAATCAAAAAAATAAAATCTATATTATTAAATGACAACTATTTTACCATTTTCAACTCTAATTCAAAATTCAAAATTTAAATTCAAATAATAATCACGAATTAATGTGGTTTCTTAAATTAAGAAAGTTAATTATGGAAAATATATACTACCTCAATTAAATAATTTCAATTATTTTTTATATTTCAACCAAAATAATAAAATCTATATATAATTAAAAGGAGGATAGTGTGCATTGTGGTGAAGCCAAGTGGCATCTTGAGGACTAGTCACTTGAAATTTTTACAATAAAAATTATTTTAATTAATCTATATATAATTAAAAGGAGGGTAGTGTGCATCTATACATAATTAAAAGGAGGATAGTGTGCATTGTGGTGAAGCCAAGTGGCATCTTGAAACTTGGATTTTTTACAACAAAAATTATTTTAATTAATCTATATATAATGAAAAGGAGGGTAGTGTGCATTGTGGTGAAGCCAAGTGGCATCTTGAGAACTAGTCACTTGAATTTTTTACAACAAAAATTATTTTAATTAATAAAAAAATATTTTAAATCAAAAAAATAAAATCTATATTATTAAATGACAACTATTTTACCATTTTCAACTCTAATTCAAAATTCAAAATTCAAAATTCAAAATTTGAAATTCAAATAATAATCTGTTTTATTTATGATAAGGCCTGGAGGTGTTGCTCAGCCCCTGACCCCCTCAAAGATCATTAAAATTAAATAAAAACAATTTCATTGCCCTTATTCCGAAAGTCTAAAGTCCTTTCCTTAACAACAGCCGCCGCTGACAACACTCCACTGCTATCGTCATATACATGGTACAACAAGAAGAGAATTAGCAGAAATCGAAAGGTCTTTTACCCAAAACTCCGCTCTGATACCTCTTAAAGCGAAATAGGCATTGTGGTGAAGCCAAGTGGCATATTGAGAACTAGTTACTTGGATTTTTTACAATAAAATTATTTTAATTAATAAAAAAATATTTTAAATCAAAAAAATAAAATTTATAATATTAAATGACAACTATTTTACCATTTTCAACTCTAATTCAAAATTCAAAATTTGAATTCAAATAATAATCACTAATTAATGTGGTTTCTTAAATTAGGAAAGTTAATTATGGAAAATATATACTACTTCAATTAAATAATTTCAATTATTTTTTATATTTCAACCAAAATAATAAATCTATATATAATTAAAAGGAGGGTAGTATGCATTGTGGTGAAGCCAAGTGGCATCTTGAGAACTAGTCACTTGAATTTTTTACAACAAAAATTATTTTAATTAATAAAAAAATATTTTAAGTCAAAAAAATAAAATCTATATTATTAAATGACAACTATTTTACCATTTTCAACTCTAATTCAAAATTCAAAATTCAAAATTTGAATTCAAATAATAATCACTAATTAATGTGGTTTCCTAAATTAAGAAAGTTAATTATGAAAAATATATACTACCTCAATTAAATAATTTCAATTAGTTTTTATATTTCAACAAAATAATAAAATCTATATATAATTAAAAAGAGGGTAGTGTGCATTGTGGTGAAGCCAAGTGGCATCTTAAGAACTAGCCACTTGGATTTTTTACAATAAAAATTATTTTAATTAATCTATATATAATTAAAAGGAGGGTAGTGTACATTGTGGTGAAGACAAGTGGCATCTTGAAAACTAGTCACTTGGATTTTTACAACAAAAATTATTTTAATTAATAAAAAAATATTTTAAATCAAAAAAAATAAAATCTATATTATTAAATGACAACTATTTTACCATTTTCAACTCTAATTCAAAATTTAAGATTCAAAATTTAAGATTCAAAATTTGAATTCAAATAATAATCTGTTTTATTTATGAGAAGGCCTGGGATGTTGCTCAGCCCCTAACCCTCTCAAAGGTCATTAAAATAAAAAAATAAAAAAAAATTATTGCCCTTATTCCGAAAGTCTAAAGTCCTTTTCTTAACAACAACCGCCGCTGACAACACTCCACTGCTATCGTCATGTACATGGTACAACAAGAAAAGAATTAGCAGAAATCAAAAGGTTTTTACCCAAAACTTCGCTCTGATACCTCCTAAAGCGAAATAGGCATTGTGGAGAAGCCAAGTGGCATATTGAGAACTAGTCACTTGAATTTTTTACAACAAAAATTATTTTAATTAATAAAAAAATATTTTATATCAAAAAATAAAATCTATATTATTAAATAACAACTATTTTATCATTTTCAACTCTAATTCAAAATTCAAAATTTGAATTCAAATAATAATCACTAATTAATGTGGTTTCTTAAATTAAGAAAGTTAATTATGGAAAATATATACTACCTCAATTAAATAATTTCAATTATTTTTTATATTTTAACCAAAATAATAAAATTGCAGTGAAAATCAATTAAAAATAAAAATTTATATTTCATTCAAAAAAATAAAATTTGGGTGAAAATCAATTAAAAGTGATGACTATTTTACCAAAATATATATAAAAAAATAAGTATTTAATATTAGTTGTACTAATATTTTAACTATAAAAAAAATAAAATTGTGGTTAAATATTACTACTTGATTATACTTATTATGGTAAATAAATATTGAATGAAAGCAAAATAACTATATACGGATGATAAATAAAAATTTGATTAGCAATTAGACAAACATATATATGAAAAAAAAAAATAGGTGTTGATCAAGATTGATTCTAAATAAAAAATGTCTACTAAATGAATTTTACTTTTGAAATTATTGAAAATTTATATATTAACTATAAAAAATAAAATTATGGTTGAATGTTATTATTTGATTATATCTATTATGGTAAATGAATGTTGAATAAAAGTAAAATAACTATAATTTATGACAATGAATATTTATGATTTCATCACAATTAAATACGTAAATCAAGAAGCATTACAAAGATATTCAATTAAGAAAAATAATCAATTAGTAATTAAAGTGATGTTTATAGTAAAATAATATTGTAATCAAAGAGTCATTCCAAAATTAAAAAAGATACTCTTATGAAAAATATAGTATATAGTATATATGGAATATGAATCTTAGAATCTTATTTAAATATAAATTAATTTTTTTAACAAGCTGGCATGATTTTCAAATTAAAATTAAAATTAAAATTTACCTCTTGGCTCTTATATATACCCCTCCAATAACACTTTTTGGACCTATTGTACACTTTCTTCTTCTTCTTCTTTTGTTGTTGATGTTGATCATTAGATTTATTTTTGTTTATCAATTTTTTTCATTATTAATATGTCGAAATATTGTTGATATTTTGTCAAATATTAACTATAATTTTTTAATGAATTTCAGGCTTTAAATATCAATTTTTCGCAGAGTAAGAGACCAAACATGTTGATGGAATGTTATCACTAATTCGAAACGAGAGTTCAGCAGCAAAATATAAGTTATGAGGAGGTTGAACAATGTATTCACAACGTAACATAGGTTTGAAACAATAAAATCATTTGTCGACAATTATTTAAATTTTTCATAGTATTTTTCTTTCTTGAGAAAAATAAGATTGTTAGTTTGATGATTTCTTTATACAACTACAGATATGTACTGTGTATAATATAGTTCCTTGATTATATATTATTTTGGGGTTTTGCATAATTATGATATAAGGTGATTGGCTTTCTTAATTTTTTAATCCTTTTAATATCATATTTCAGCATAATATGAATCAAATATGTTGATGAAATGTCATCACTAATTTAAAATAAAAGTCCAGTAATGAGAAGGTTGACCATTATATTCACAACATAGGTTTGATATAGAAAAATTATTTGTCAAAAATAATTTTAATTATCCGCAGTATTTTTTTCTTTTTTGAGAAAAAAATAATTTGATTTGCTTAGTAATTTTTTATTTAAATATAAAAATAATTTATAATAATAGGGATTAATGATGTGTAAGACAATAAAATTTTTAAAAAATTAAGCTATTTTTAAGTAATAAATTTTGTCATCATTAGATTATAAGTTTTTGATAAAATAATATCACTAGATAACAAAGTCTATAAATATACATGATAAAGAAAAAAAAGTGTAAGATATATTAATAAAATTAAGAATATAATTATTTTAAAAGAGACGTATATATTATTAAAAGAAAAGTATGAGAAGGTTGACCATTGTATTCACAACATAGGTTTGAAATAAAAAAAATTATTTGTCAAAAATAATTTTAATTATCTGCAATATTTTTTTCTTTTTTGAGAAAAAATAATTTGGTTAGTTTGATAAAAAATTTATTCAAATATAAAAATAATTTATAATGATAGGGATTAATAATGTGTAAGACAACCAAAATTTTAAATAAAATTAAGTTATTATTAAGTAATAAATTTCACCATCGTTAGATTGTAAATTTTTGATAAAATAGTATCACGAAATAACGAGGTTTATAAGCATACATGATAAAGAAAAAGAAGTGTAAGAAATATTAATAAAACTAAGAATGTGATTATTTTAAAGCTAATAAAAATTGCAAAATTGATCGTGTTTGAGGTTACCGTAATTTATTTAGTTAAATTTTTTAAATTTTCAAAGATAATTTTTATCTTTTTACTATATTTTTTAAAGATAAATTTGGCTTGAATGCGAATGTTACAAATGATGGAACTAGAAAAGTAATATTTTTTATTTGTACTTAGTTTCCTTTTAGTATTCATAGTTAAATATCTTCAAATTTAAATTGGTTTATCTTTTCTTCTTTTTTCACTTTGAGATGATTTATCATGAAGTGGCTTTTATGAATAATTCAAGGAATTATAAGATGTGGACAATGTATTTTATTAGTCTATTTAGATTTATTTGTTCATGAATAAAAAAAAATATATGCTTCTATTCATTTGGTAAATTTATAAATCTAGATTATTTTTTATATGAATAAATGGAGTTTGCCAAAAACAGTTAACACCAATTTTTAAGAGCATAACAGGAAAGGAAAATAACATTTCTATCTTATCTTTTTCGTTCGATGGAAAAATGTTCACACGTGAACGATATCCTTCCAAAAAAAATTTTCCAAAAACGTTCCTCCGTGAACGTTTTCTTAAACAGAAAATACTTCTCCCGTGACCTACTCAAAATCACATGTTTAATGAAATTTTCAATTATGTACAAATTTTCATTTTAAATATTATTCTTATGAAAAAAATTAAATATGCAGGACATAAAATTAATTTACATGTTAAATAATATATAATATATAATATATAAATAAATAAATAAATAATACAATACTCCATCTGTCCCAAAAAAAGACACATTTTTATATTTAGTAACAATTTAACTTTAAAATATCTATTTTACTTTTACTGAAATGATTCATAGTCACACAAACATCTATTAGTTATTATAGATCACAAATGTCAAAAGCTTTTCTTTCTTTCTTAAACTTCATATCGAGTCAAATTAACTCATATAAATTGAGACGGAGAAAATATATACAACAACAACAACAACAACAACAACAACATACCCAGTGTATTCTCACAGCGTGGGGTCTGGGGAGAAAGTCGTTGTAGTATAGTGGTAAGTATTCCCGCCTGTCACGGAGAAAATATATAACATGTGATATACTAAAGAAAGAGATTGCAGAAACATATGATATAAGAAAACGTTCACAGAGGAACGTTTTCGAAAAAAAATAAAATTGGAAGGATACGTTCACGTGTAAACGTTTTTCCAAAAAAAAAAAAGAAAGTTATACTAAAAAACGTTCACGAGTGAACGTTTTCAAAAAAAAAAAGTTAAAAAAGGTTCCAATATCGTTCAAATGCAAACGTTTTAAAAAATAAAAAAAATTGCAAATACAAAACGTTCCTCTGTGAACGTTTTCTTAAAAGCAACTTCGCATGTGAACATTTTATCCCTTTTGGTCTACTCAGTAAGGGAGTTGCCCTTTCAACATTTTCGATCCAAAAAGTGGCCATTTTGGTCTGGAGCTCCCTTGTAGTCTACTACTCAAGATGCTAAAACAAATTTAGCTCCAATAGGAGTAACATAATAGATTTCGGAGTTGGGAAGAGTTGATTAATGTTTCGATCACCCAGGTCCAAGGTGAAATTCAATAAACTAATATATAAAATATATTTTACAATATAAATTAATTATTCAGTACGATTCGATAATATTATGATTAATTTTTATAAAATTTAAAACCTATCTAATTATTGGTACCGTTATAGAATTATGTAAAAACTTTTAGGGTTCTATTAAAAATAACCTAAACATTGATTTGATACGGTTTGCTTTGGTCAGTTTTTAAAAAACCTTTAACACCCTAGCTCAAACCATATGACCAGATCTACCCACCTGTTAATGAGAGTTTAGTAAAAGGTACTAAAAACCTATTTCTTATCGAGTATATATATTAAATGAATATAATTAATTTTGGCAGTTAAGAGTTAAAATGAAAATATATATTTCATAACTATGATCTAGTGAAAATTGTGTATATTAAAACTATATGTCTCACATTTATTTATTTACTTGATAACACTTGGTGTGAGTAAATTTGTATCTTAACCAAAAGCACAAATATTGAAGCGGAAAAATTAACTTGCATTCGATATATTTATATCAACTCATATTAACTTATTATAATTAACTAATATAATTCAAAAAAAAATTGAGAAACTATAATTAAGTGAGAAAAAGTTATATACCATTATGAATTTTGTATTTATTATTTTAATAATGTAAATATTTAGAATAGATAAATTTTACCACTATTCCGAAGTGTTTGTTTTAGACATTAGAGTCTACTCTCTCCATTTACGCAACTCACTCTGTGTGCGACCTTGTGTAAAGCAACCATTTTCTCCTCCATGGCTTGGCTACTATCCACTACAAAGCCGAAAAAAGAGCCTCTCCTATCTTTCACGACACTTACATATCAAATAAATATTAAACGACAATGACCCTTTTCTTTGTTCAATACTGTGTTTTATAATTCACATACACATCAATTTCCTAAGAAATCCATGCAAATTGTTTATTCAATTCCTTATTATTTTTATAGTTTTACACACTAAAAAAACATGAAACTCAAATCTGTTACTGTCTAGAGACTCTGCAAGGAACTTCCAAACAAAAAGTTGTTATAGAAACTTGAAAAAAGAACAGGCCACTAAAAGTAAAAATCTTTCACGGACCCCATTTTTACCCTTTTTCTCATCTTGCAGAAAATAATTGGAGAAAACAAAGTCTTAAAGTTGGCAGATTCTTGTATATGTATGTATTGTATAAACAAATCACAATTAAATGGACCCCTGAAAATTTCCTGCGTTTATCCATCACGGGTTGCTACAGAACAAGATTTGTATATAATTACTGCACCATTCTTATACAAGTCTTCTCTACTTGTTCCATTCTATAAATAACCATCCTCCTCTAACACTAAAATTTTCCTCTCATTTCATATATTCCATCTAGCGTGTGCGTCATTCTCTTTGTTAGAGAGGTCTTGAAGAACAGAGGAATGGCCTTTTCATTTAATAACCACTGCTCTATTTTCCTCTGTTTCCTTCACATTCTTGGTTTCATATTTAGCTCTTTTTTGTTAGAATTCAAGCCAGTCTTGGCACAAAATTCTCCTATTTTCGCTTGTGATATAATGAGCAATCCTAGGTTGGGGAATTTAACATTTTGTGATGCGTCTTTGACGGTAGAAAACAGTGAATGATCTGGTGCAGAGATTAACAATGGCAGAAAAGATTGGATTCTTGGTGAGTGGTGCAGGTGCTGTGAGTAGGCTTGGGATACCAAAGTATGAATGGTAGTATGAGGCCTTACATGGAGTTGCATATACTGGTCCCGGAGTACATTTCTCTAGTCTTGTTCCTGGTGCTACTAGCTTCCCTCAAGTCATTCTCACTGCTGCGTCTTTTAATGTCACCTTGTTTCAAACCATTGGAAAGGTCATTTGTGATTGGTTTTTGACCTTATTTTTTCAAGAATCGGTTCTATTTCATTTATTTTAAAGCTTTTTCTAAATTTTCAGTTTAATATAAACTGTTAGTAAGACTTTTTACACAATCATGTCATATAAAGAGATAATTAAGGTAACTGTGATATGTGAGGCTTAGTTACCTGAAAACAGTAAGTTACACTAGGTTAACATGCACTGATACGTAAAATTCTTTACTTTATTCGTGTATTTAAGTTAAATATATAGTGGTACTAGTATAAGAGCACCCATGCTAAGCACGGGCCCAACAAAAGTCAGATAGTTATAAATTTATAATACTTAATACATATGATCATATTGGAACAAAGATGGGAACTAATAAGCAAAAGGAAACATAACTCATTCAACATCCAGCAACAACCAATACAATTATAAGAATGGAAAGCATCATTTGACCTTCGCTAGATTAACTCCAAAATCTAAAGTGAGAGTTTGATATCTCGGTTACCAAAAAATAGAATATACATCAATTGATTCTACACATTCTTCTTCGAGTACCATTTTTCTATAATTTCTTACCTAATTTGATTATTGTTATAACAAAGAATATACTTCTTTTGCACATCAAGATATTTCCTTCTCATCTCTAATATACACCTTCAGACAAAGTTGTTAATTCAAAATGATGTCAGCTTTGAGATATTTCAACTCAGGAAAAAATTAATAAACATTTGTATTTGTATAATAAAGGTGCAAATTCGCAACAAAATACTCATCAATAGAATAAAGGTAGACAGATTTCACTTTCAAACCACACGTTATAGAAGAAGTGTGAGTAGTGCCCATACATGTGTCAAGGATATTCAATCTAATATAGTATGAGACAACAAAAATATCAGCTTCATGATCATTAACACTGTTCAAAAAAAGAGACCTGATAAAATAATACAGACTACCTTGATTAACATTAACTAAATGTTGTATAAGTCAAATACTCACTCAAGAAAGCAGCAACATGGATGAACAGATAAAAAATATCTCAACTGCTTATTAAGAGGAAAGACATAAAAAAATTACCAGAAACACTTTCTAGCCAATGCTACAGAGTAAGTATTCGCGAAAACAGTCCTTTCCAATCTTGGTAGATCCCTTAGGAGTGAGTTTCCCACATCATTGAATATAGAACTCATTTCGAGAGCTGCAACAGGAACATTAAATGAATATTAATTTTCAAAAAGTAACAACAACATACCCAATGTATTCCCACAGAGTGGGGTCTAGGGAGGGTAGAATGTACGCAGACCATACCTTTACCTCAGATGAAGTAAAGAGGAATTTTCAAATTGTAAGACCACAAAATATAGATCTTCAACCACAACAACACAATCTCCAAAGTTTATTGTAGTCCTATAACTTTTATATACTTTTTGAAGCTCAATAGTCAACAGCATTGACTCCAAGAATTTAAGAATAGGTTGCTTCAATAAGAAATTTTTAGGCATTTTTCCTAGTTTAGTTATAAGAAGTAAGCTTTACACGGACCAAAATACAAAAGGGCAGTTGGATATTTATTGGATATCTGATCCTCATCTCACAATCAATTCAGCCAAACTCCTTTCCATCATTTAAGATGTTTCATTATATCCTTAGGCACTACTTCTCCGTGACAATGCCCACACACTGAACCCATGTGCATGACGAACACAGATCGAAACAAAGGCCAAATACTCTGACATTTTCCAACAGACACACAGAGCAAAGAAAACAGCTACAAATGCCAAATACTACATAATTTAGATGCTCAATGAAAGATAGGCAGTTAGTGAGGACCGATTGAGTGTCATTATGTACCATTTGATTCTTTAGTCATTAGAAGTCCGACATCTAATATGCACTTGTTGTTCCACAACCATGAATCTGTCAAGTCTCTCTTTTAAACACAAGAGTGGCATACCTTCAGAAAGTGAAATCTGGCATTTCTGCACGAAAACATGTGCTCGAAAAAATTTATTTTCATTCTCCTTGTTTTGAAGGTAAAAGTGAAGTGCAATCAGCAAAACAAGCATGATAAGATAACTCAAAACAAGAAGTTAAGAACAACTTAACATGATGTTGTCTTTTCCCATTTCAGGAACCTTTGAAGGTTAACATTACATAAACTAATTGATTCTATTTTGAAACCTTTTCTTTAGCCTATCTTTCTAATAAAAAAATGCCTATAAGTAAACCTTGTAGCAAAATCAAAGTGCTTCACATTAATAGGATTAAAAGCACTCTCCAACATTGAGACAGGGAGGTTTAATATTGGCAAGAGGAAAAAGTTATTTGCAAGATCAGAAAACACAGTTCTCATCTGCAACTTGCCGAGAACAATAATAGTGTTATACCCCACTCAAGTTCTCACATGTTACCAATCCAAAATGAGTGCCTTTGGATTTAATTAGCACAATGGCTATATTATCATGTATTGCTAACTTAGACACTCAAGATAAGCAACATGTAAAAGCATTCAGACATTCAATGACAAAACGAACACGATTACCGCTTCCTAAAAGTTGTAGCATAAAAGAAATTGACACACCAGCATACACATGGACATGGTCTAATAGAAGAAACACACCTTTTATGTTGCTGAATGATAGATGTATATGTCTTCTCCCGGTGAAGATGATAGATATGTATATTGTAGAATACCAGTAAAAAAATTGATTCTTTAAGGCATATCATCAAACATCGTGACTACATAGGTGTATGGCTAAATAAAAATCCAAGAATAAATCATGTTAGAAACATCTTCTACGAGATATCATGTCGTCTTACCAAAGAGATATTGACGAAATGCAAAGCTTCAGAAGTCTTTCTTCTGCAAAGAGAGATATTGAACGAAAAATCTAGTAACAATTGAAAGTCAACGACAGCTAATGCCTCGAACATTTACCTCTAAAAATGACCAATTATTTTTCTGCCAGAAAACATGAAACAAGAAGGCAAAATTAAAAAGCAGACATTAAGCATTGAAGAGTTAAACCAAGCAAAGACCCATATGCTAAAAATAAATACGCGGGGCATGGAGAAAAAAAAATAAAACACCCAGTAAATCACTGGATTAGTACAAACGTCCAAAATAAAAAGCAGCCTAAAGATTGCACCTGAAGTCACAAAGATGAGAACTTTGGGGGGTTTTTTGCTTCAGGAATAGTCGGAAGCTTTGAAAGAGAAGAGAAGGATTTGGGTTAAGGTTTAGGGTGATAGTGGCAGGAAACTTGTTCCAAGTAACTCTGGCTTCAACACAATGAATTCAAACAAGGAATCCAATCTTATATTTCCTTTCTACAGAGAAACTGAGTAATTGCAGGAGATACAGAGTGAATGTGGAAAGAGGGATTCATACCAGGGAAGAAGAAAAGTTACGATGTCATCACTTTGGGAAGAGCAAAAGGTAGGATAACTATTGGAGAAGTTTGAAATATATTCAGATAAAAGGATTTATTTTATAATTAAATAAACCTAATATATTTTCTATGCAAGATGTACAAATATGTAAAGCAAAAAGTATTAGAATACCTAAAATGCCATTGCAGCATCTAGTTAAGATTGAGGACAAATTTGGTACTCCCACCGTTTCAATTTGTTTGACATATTTTGACTTGGCACGAAGTTTAAAAAAGTAAAGAAGACTTTTAAAACTTGTGATCTTAAATTAAAGATATGTTAAATGTATTAAAATATTTTTTAATCTTGTAATTTTGAATATGTCATGTGAAAAGTTGGAATTAAAGAGTTTCTAAAAAAGAAAAGAGACATTCTTTTTTAAACGGACTAAAAAAAAAGTAAGCCAAACAAATTAAAACGGAGAGAGTACCTCTTAATGAGGACTGGTTTTTTTGGAAATTGTAAGTAAAAGTACAGTCTAAACACATAATTGTACAATTAAGCATATGCAAAATATAAATGAAAACCCAAAATTACCCGTAATAATTTGTTTGGCCTACTTTCCTTTTTACTTTGTTTCAAAAAGAATGTCTTTTTCCTTTTTCAGAAACTCTTTAATTTCAACTTTTTACATGACATATTCAAGACCACAAGATTAAAAGATATTTTAATACATTTAACATATCTTTAATTTAAGACCACAAGTTTCAAAAGTCTTCTTTACTTTTTTAAACTTCGTGTCAAGTCAAAATATGTCAAACAAATTGAAACGGAGGGAGTAGTAGTCTCGATGAGACTAAGATCCAATCATCCTTGTACTTTCTCCGTGTTAATTTGTCTGACATATTTTGATTTGATACGGAGTTTAAAAAAGTAAAAAAGACTTTTTAGTCTTGTGGTATTAAATTAAAAATACATTAAATGTATCAAAATGCATGTATTGTCTTAAACATATCCTGTAGAAAGTTATAATTAAAGAGTTATCTAAAAAGAAAAGAGATATTTTTTATGAAGCAGACTAAAAGAAAAATAAGACAAAAAAAAATGGAGAGAGTTTGTTTTTTTGGCTAGTAACGTTTTCCAAAGACATTATTTTATATTTGTATTTTTGGCGAGTAATTTTGTCCAAAGACGTGTATTATTTGGGCATTTCTTAAAGACACCCCCACTTTGCGAAACTATATTGACTGTGTTGAAATTTCTGTTTGAATATTTTTTTGAAAAATGATGAAATTTGTTTTATGAATGGTGATAGAAGGTGAAGTCTAATTCTTGACGTCCGTACGTTGCCACCGGTATCATTATTTCAATACCATTTATTACTCCAGTTTTTCTATGTAAAGAATTGGTTGTATTTTTGAAAAATAAAATATACGTTTGTCCAATTTTATGGATAATATATACGTAGATGTCGTCTTATGGACGTTAAGTTGATTTTCACAGAAAACATTAGGCTCCGCGTTATCAATTTGATATGAAGGGCCAAAAGTTATATCTTTTATATTCGTTTTTTGTGAAGTATTTTTCTGTTTTATATTATTCGATCTCTATTGACTTGTCACACCCTTTTTCATAATTTGTGTTGAAGAATCTTTTCTTTCCTTTTTGTGAAATC
Source organism: Jaltomata sinuosa (assembly GCA_003996215.1). NCBI lineage: Eukaryota > Viridiplantae > Streptophyta > Magnoliopsida > Solanales > Solanaceae > Jaltomata > Jaltomata sinuosa. The sequence goes on from QJPP01000422.1 coordinate 530,525, forward strand.
AATTTCTTTATAGGAAATATGAGGATTTACTTTAATTACTTAAACTCTTAGAAAATAGTTAAGAGTAGCATATAAAAAAATTAATTCCTGCAGATATAAACGACCATAGAAAGAGTTGTTAGAGTAAATTTAATTGGACTCATCATTTTTAGCATAGGCCATAGATATATACGTGAAATAACCCTAAAAGTAGCATAAATAAAGTATTGAACCCATGTTTTCAAAGAACTTGAAATTTTTTGAACCTATCAAATTTAAGTATTGAATCCGCCTTAGCTTACAGGTGGTGTCCACCGAGGCTAGGGCAATGTACAATGTTGGTTTAGCAGGTTTGACATATTGGTCACCCAATGTCAATGTTTTTCGCGACCCCAGATGGGAAAGAGGCCAAGAAACACCAGGAGAAGACCCAACACTCACCAGCAAGTATGGTGCAGCTTATGTCAGAGGCTTGCAACAAACAGATGATGGTAGCAAACATAAGCTCAAGGTTGCTGCTTGTTGTAAGCATTATACAGCTTATGATGTTGATAATTGGAAAGGAATCCAAAGATACAATTTTAATGATGTGGTTAGTTTCTCTACTTTAAAATTTTTAGTCACATTTTAAACGTTGCATTTGATCAATTTTTACTTCTCGAGTAAATATTTTAAAAGATCACTCAATTATGAGAAATTATACAGCAAAATCATTGAATTTTATTTTCAATTGATAATGTCAGTCAACTTAAGATTTTTCTCTTATAAAATCATTCAACAAAATTTATCATTAAAAAAAAGCTCACTTTACGCTTTTAACATTTTGGGTTTGAAAAATAATACCCTCTTCACATTTTGAATGAATAATAAACCTCCTTGATCTTAAATCAGTAACTAGAAATGAGTTGGATAATTGCATATATTTTAAAAATGCCAAAAATGACCTTCAATTAATATGAATTATAAAATGTACTATTTTAAATAATTAGAATTTAAGCAATAGTATTATATAGATTAAATTCCATACCCTTTTTTCTTTAACCTTTTCTCTTTGATATTTAAAATCTCATTTTTCTGCATGATTTTTTTTTGGTAGAGCTTATCTCAATTCATTTTATTAGTATATTTTCATTGGATAAAAAAGAATAGAAATTTTATTTTATCTATTCAATTTTGTATAAAAATATATTCTATTTTCATATCATTTTAACATATTATAAACATAATAGTTTCCCGAAAACAAATATATACAATGTCAAAACTAACTTTAAATTGAGATAATTTTAGAGACCTCCCTTTAGGTTTCGCTCAATCACACTAACCTCTCTCATGATTTATGATATTACACCTACCTCCATTATTTTGATTTTCATGTAACCATTCCTTAAACATATTTAAATTAAATGTAAATGAAATATAATTTGACAATTTTTCTCTTCTTAATATTAATTTCTTCTAATTAATCAAAATTTTCAAAAATGACTTTTTAACAAATAGAAATTAAAAAAATGTTAGCACACGTCAGTCAAAAAAAATTCAAATAAACTGAGATACGTATGTGAGACTTGAATCTGTGTAATCACCTCAACATATTAAATTAAATCAGTCGCATACAATGCACAATAATCGAGTATGCAATGAATATATGAGAAGTAAGGGTTATCTTTCTTCATGGATAATTATTTTGAGTTACAATCAAAATACGAAAAATTTGGCTAGTTGCACAATGAAATATACAAAAAGAAAAAGAAAAAATATTCCCTACATCTAATTATGTATCGTGTTTCTATTTTACACGCTCTTTAAAAAAATATTAATTAGGAGAGATTTTTGACTATCTTACCCTCATTATGTCATAAGATATAATCTCTTTTCATTAAACATTTACCCTATTGAGTTGTTACAAGTCTTCAAGAATAATTTTTATTTTGTTATTAATGGTCTACAATATTGTATATAAGTGAGTAAATTTTATTTAACAATCTTAAAATTTCGAGATTAGAAAATAATGTCTCGTCCATCTCTTGTATAATTCAACCCGAGAATCGTTTTTAACATTTTAAAAATATGTGTAATAATCTAGTTCATTTCTAGCCAATGATTTAAAATTAAGGAGGTTTATAGTCCCATTCAAAATGTGAAGAGGATATTGTTTCCAAACTCAAAATGTTAAGGGGGTAAAATAGGCATTTTTATGACAATTTAGAATGAGTGATCTTTTAAGAGAAAAACACTAAGTTGAGTGAACTTATCATACAAAATAAATTTCAGTGACTTGTTTGCATAATTCTTCATAGTTAAGTGACCTTTGAAAATATTAACTTGTAACGTATAACCTGTTACAAAAAGTTAAATTACATCATCAATATATCTAAGTTAAAGTTCTTTATAGTATAATAAGATAAGATGGTTGCTGTTGTGAGTAGGTAACACAACAAGATTTAGATGATACATTTCAAACCCCTTTCAAAAGTTGTGTACTTGAAGGAGATGTAGCCAGTGTGATGTGTTCATATAACCAAGTCAATGGCAAGCCAAACTGTGGTGATGCAGACCTTCTTGCTGGGATTATAAGAGGAGAATGGAAATTAAATGGGTATAATTTGAAACTTTCTTGATTTTTGCTTTTCAAATAATTAGATAATTCAATGCACTTACATAAGTATGCTTAAAACAGATACATAGTGACAGATTGTAATTCATTAGAAGAGATTTTTAGATCTCAACACTACACCAAAACACCAGAGGAGGCTGCAGCTTTGGGTCTAAATTCAGATGAGCCATTTTCAACCCTTTATGTTTGGCCATATGGGGAATAATGCATTTCAAATCTTATAATCCCAACTCTTCTGACATTTTACTATCACTAGATGTCAAATTAATATTTTTTTTAAAAATTAATATTTTAAACTCCAGTTTAGTCAACACTATAAAGTAAATTAGGACAGAGTGAATACTATTTAGAGCTAAGGCAATCAAAATTCATATTCTTATAATTTTAACCTCTACCTTAATGATTTATATATGTATTAGTACTACCTAATGAATCTGCTAATTAAACATTTATCTGTGTGACAGGGGTGGACCTGAATTGTGGATCTTGGCTGAGTAAATATACTCAAGGTGTTGTTGACCAAAAACTTGTGAATGAATCAGTTATTGTTAGAGCTATCTCAAACAATTTTGCAACACTAATGAGACTTGGATTCTTTGATGGTAATCCAAGAAACCACATTTATGGAAACCTTGGCCCTAATGATGTCTGCACCCCAGAAAATCAAGAGCTTGCACGTGAAGCTGCAAGACAAGGGATCGTTTTGCTGAAAAACACTGCCGAATCGCTACCTTTAATTTCCACTGCTATAAAATCCTTAGCATTCATTGGTCCTAATGCTAATGTGACCAAAACCATGATCGGCAATTATGAGGGTAAATTTGAATCATCATTCTAAACTATTATATCTGGTTGTTACTTATTACTTTATTTACCAAGATTTCATATCAGACTTGGTTTTCTCAATCATTCTGGATTTTGCAGGCACTCCATGCAAGTACACAACTCCCTTGCAAGGCCTAACAACCTCAGTTGCCACACTCTACAAGCCTGGATGTGCTGATGTGTTTTGTAGCACTGCGCAAATTGATGATGCTAAGCAAATAGCATCCACAGCTGATGCTGTGATTTTAGTAATGGGATCTGTTCAATCTATTGAGAGAGAAATCTTGGACAAAATTAATATAACTCTTCCAGGACAACAATCAGTTCTAGCAGCAGAGGTTGCTAAAGTTGCCAAGGGACCTGTAATCCTTGTTATCATGTCTGGAGGTGGCATGGACGTACAATTTGCTGTCAACAATCCTAAGATAACAAGCATTCTTTGGGTTGGTTTCCCTGGAGAAGCCGGAGATGCTACCTTAGCAGATGTCATCTTTGGATATTACAACCCAAGTTTGTCTCTCATTTTCATTGTCAACAACTTTTGATCAAATTAAGATGTGTTTTCTTATATTCAACTCATTTCCATGAAAAACTAAAGTGCCTTAAAAGTTTTCATGGTATCTTGTAGGTGGAAGGCTCCCAATGACATGGTATCCACAATCATATGCAAATGTGATTCCAATGACTATTATGAACATGAGGCCAAACCCTGCCACAAACTACCCTGGCAGGACTTATAGGTTCTATACCGGTCCAACTGTTTTCACATTTGGCCATGGATTAAGCTACTCTCCGTTCAAACACTACCTAGATAAAGTGCCAAAATTTGTCTCCATCCCTCTCGAGGAAAAACATACTTGTCGTTTGAGAAAGTGTAAGTCTATCGATGCAGTTGGGCAAAGCTACAGTAATTTGGGATTTAACATTCATCTTAGAGTTAAAAATGTAGGAAAGATAAGTAGAAGCCATACGGTTTTCTTGTACATTTCACCACCCTCAGTCCATAATGCACCTAAGAAGCATTTGTTGGGGTTCGAGATTTTAAATCCATTAGACACCACAATGGGAATGGGTTTTTAAGTTTAATGTAAATGTTTGCAAGCATTTGAGTGTACATGATGGGCTTGGAAACAGGAAAGTTGCATTAGGACCATATGTTCTTCATATAGGAGATTTGAAACATTCCTTAACTGTGAGGATTTGAGCGACTACTCAACATACTACTTCTCATTTCTCTGATAAGAGAAGAGGAAAATATCACAAGATGAAAAAAAATCAAAATTCTGAATATGTTTAGACAGTTGTAACAAGTTTCTTATTTTTTTCGCTTAATTGTCCATCTTAAGTAGATGGCATCCAAGAGGTAGGGTAAGGTCTATGTATACTTTACCCTCTCCAGACTCCACTTGTGAAAATACACTTGGGTATGTTATTGTTGTTGTTTTTTGTTGTTGTTGTGTGTGGGAATACACTAGGTATGTTGTTTTTTGTTGTTGTGTGTGGGAATACACTGGGTATGTTGTTGTTGTTGTCCATCTTAAGTATAAGAATAAAACTCTTGAAGTGAATGAATGTTCTTCTCAAAATTTATATTGTATTCTATTCATACATACATACATTTACTAGATATGAGAGTCCGTGCAAGCACGGGCCCAATATATGTTGCTTTTTTTGTCCTGATTTATGTTACAGATGAATTTGGAAAGTCAATCAAATTTTTGTATGATTTTTAAATATTATAAGTTGTTAATTATTGTGATTTATAGTAGTTTTTATATAATTTTCTAATAATATATATTACGTTCTTTGTCCTAATTTACGTGCCATTGATGTAATTTGGAGAGTCATAGTTTTTAGATATTTTATGATTTAGTACTTTTCAAATAATATATGTTACTCCATCTGCTCCAATTTATGTAGCGTTGATAGAATTTCAAGAATCAACCAAATTTTTTTATCTCTTTTAAATATCTTAGGTTATTAATTATCGCAATTTATAGTACTTCTTACATCATTTTCATATTACTTCTTCTATCCCAATTTATGTGGCATTGATAAATTTTGAGAGTCAACCATTTTTTTATATATATATTTTTAAATATTTTAAGTTTTTAGTTATGGAGTAGTACTTATTGCGTAGTTTTTAAATATATATTATTAGAAAAACTTTTTAAATTAATGCAATTCTACAAAAGATGAAGGGAAAAGTGGTCAATTTCGTGTATGACCCTAAGCTCCTCACATTTGTTCTATTCCAATTTATGTGACATTAATAAATTTTGAGAGTCAACCAATTTTTTTTATATATATTTAATTATTTTAGGTTATTAATTATTATAATTTATAACACTTATTACGTAAATTTTTTTATATATAAATTATTAGAAAACCTTTTTAAATTAATCAATTTTTTTTTATATTTTAAAATATTTTAAGTTGTTAATTATTATGATTTATAGTGCTTATTACATAATTTTCAAATATATAAATTATTAAAAAAACTTCTTAAATTAATAGAATTTTACAAAAGAAGAAGGGCAAAGTGATCAATTTTTTTTCTGACCCTAAGCTCCTATATTTTTTAAATATTTTAAGTTATTAATTATAATAATTTATAGTGCTTATTATGTAATTTAAAATATATAAATTATTAAAAAGACTTTTTAAATTAATATAATTTTACAAAAAAAGAAGGGCATAATGGTCAATTTCCTTGGCCCAATATATGCTAGTTTTTTTTGTTCCAATTTATGTCACACAGATAAATTTGGAGTCAATAATTTTTTTTATGATTTTTAAATATTTTAAGTTGTTAATTATTGTGATTTATAATACTTTTTACGTAATTTATTAGATAACATAAGTTACTTTCTCTGTCCCAATTTATGTGGCACTGATGGAATTTGGAGAGACAACCAAATCTTTTATATAGTTTTTAGATATTTTAAGTTGTTAATTATTGTAATTTATAGTACTTTCTACATAATTTTTAAATAATATATGTTACTCCCTCTACTCCAATTTATGTGATGTTGATAGAATTTTGAGAATCAATCAATTTTTTGTATATTTTTTAAATATTTTAAGTTATTAACTATTGTGATATATAGTACTTTTTTGTCATTCTCATGTTAGTTTCTCTGTCCTAATTTATGTGAAACTAATAAATTTTGAGAGTCAATTAACTTTTTTTATATTTTAAAAATGTTTTAAGTTATAAATACTTTAAGTTGTTAATTATTATAATTTATAGTACTTTTTATATTATTTTTAAATAATATATGTTACTTTCTGTGTCTAAATTTATATTACACAAAAATTGGAGAGTCAACCAATTTTTTTAATGATTTTTAAATACTTAAAGTTATTAATTATTGTGATTTATATTACTCTTTTATAATTTTTATTTATAATATTTTTTGATGTAATTTTCCTCTGTTCCAATTTATATGGCACTTATAGGATCTCCAGAGTCTATCAATTTTTTATATGTATTTAAAATATTTTAACTGTTAATTATTTTAATTTATAGTACTTTCTATAAGTTGTTCATTATTGTGATTTATAGTACTTTTTATGTAATTAACAAAAATTAAAGTTTTTATTATTTAAATTTCAATATTTTAAATTAATTTTATCTTTTTTGCTCACACATGCTTTTTAATTGTACAAACACAAAAGCTTATAATGGGACCCATAGCTTGAAAAGAAATCAAAGATCATAGGTCTAAAGTAAATATTAGTAGTAATTTTTTAAAAGTAAAAGGACAAAATAGGAATGAGAAGTTCTGACCCTAAGCTATAGTAGGACCCATAGCTTGAAAAGAAACAAAAATTATAGGCCTAAAATAAATATTAGTAGTAATTTTTTAAAAGTAGAAGGGAAAAATGGGAATGAGGAGCTTAGGGTCAGAACTCCTCATTCCCATTTCATCTTCTACATATTAATATATATATATATATATATATATATATATATATATATATATATATATATATATATATTATATATATATATATCCATCTGATTCAATTTGATTGTCCTATTTTGACTTGACATGGAGTTTAAGAAAGTAACGAAGACTTTTAAATCTTGTTTTCTTAAAGTAAAGATATGTCAAATGTAATACCCTGTGCATTCAGAGTAGCTAACCGAGTGAATCAAAGGTATATGAGTCAAATTCTAACGCTTTACGTCATTTGTTAAGGGAATGTCAAAAATGAAGTCGTGCGTGCAACATCTGTGTCACAACCCAATTTCTCAGGTTGTGATGGTACCTACTACACCCAACCAGTAGGTAAGCCGATCCCTTAGCCCAGAACAACCAGTAGCAGGATAATATGAGACACAATATAAATACGGAAAAGCGAATACACGATAGAGGTAATAAAAATAGAAAACATAATATAGCGGGAATAAGGAGTAAGTCATATAGGAAAACCCCCAAAATCTGGTATCAGTCAGTACAAAAGCTACTACAACATAGGAAGTACTAGATAGATACAAATATACATGATAGTCTCTGAATATACAAAAAAGGGACTAATCCCAAAGTAGTAGGAGATAAGTCAGCTCCGGACGCCAGAAGCTCACCCTAGATCCCCGAATCTACAACTCCACACTAGGATAACGTCAACGACGATAACTTGTGCTAGGGTCTGCATCAGGAAAAAAGGTGCAGAAGTATAGCATGAGTACCAAAACATGCGGTACCCAGTAGGCATTATAGGCCAACTAAGCTCAAATAAGATAAGAGTACAGAAAATATGAATATACTAAAGGGAAATAAAGAGGGAGTTAGTATAAAGATACATGTCATAGCTAGATAATATCAAGGTAGAAAGTAATTAGTTGCACGAAGTGTAAAACATGTAAAGTAAAACAAGGTGAAGTAAGGCAAAACAGAACAGTCAAGCTATAACCTAACCGAGCCCCTATAAGCCCGGAAGGTTCACACAATCAGAGAATAACTTAACTGGACCCCCATAAGCCTAGTAGGTACAACCAGCAAACAATAGACCCATCCGGACCCCCCATAAGCCCAGTGGATTCAAACAACAGACAATAGTGACTAGAAATTAACCTAATGGGGAAATGCATGTGGAACCATGCCATGAAATGGCATATGATATGAGCCAAGTGCCAATAGTACCATATACTCCTCCTCCAACCGTAGCTTGCTAAGGCAGGACCTATGGAGGGGGGGCGGCTCGCGAACTCCGTATAAACAAATCCAAATCGTATCTCAATAACCATGCCATGATGATAATCAGTAAAAACAACCTGGAACACGAGTCTACTCGGGCATGCAAGTTTAAAATACAAGTAAAACAACCCGGAACACTTTCCCTCAGGCATGCAAGTTTAAAAATACAAGTAAAACCACCCGAAACACTTTTCCTTGGGCATGCAAATTTAACCAAATCAGAACTTCAAAAATGAACCATATTTTCACAAGAAAGTCTGAAAAGTATAAAATATTCTAGTCTTACAACCCTTACTAAAATCGAATGCAGTATTGAAATCAAATCCTTTATATTCCATGATAAAATAATCACAATTCGAGGATATAGATAAAACTCCACAACAATTATCGTAAGCGAGTCTAATTAACCCGCACTACAACAATCAAGTCCACAAGCTAAAGAAAAGGTCAAATTCTAAAATAGCACCTAGAAGAACCAAACTCTTAACAACCTCCTACAGGAACTTACTCTAAAGCAACAACCACCCTAAATCTAAACTAACGCAGATAATTCATACCAAAAGTAGCCAAAGGGATAAACAACCAAAAAGAGTTTAAGGAATAAATAAACTGACTTGGGGTCCATCAATTCCAATGCACACGGCCTCGGGCTCACTGATAAGTTGGTATTTTACCTACTTATTTAGCTTTTAATCTTATACTTTTGCTAGGTTTAAAATGGATAAATAGTGCAATTGACACGAATTACTTTTATTTTACAGGTTTCTGTGTTTTAGAAGTGTTCGATAAAAATTTGAGTGGAAACAAATCAAATGGAGCTAAAAGGAGCTGCTGATCACTGGCATCAAGTTGGCTATCGCAATCGCAAGGGTGGAGTCACACGACCGTGATGCACAGGAACTCAAAGCCATGTGATCGCAAGAGTGTAGTCATACGACCGCGTGGAAGGAAATCACAAAACCTCACAATCGCGAGGCACATGCACGCGATCGCGATGAAGAAGTCATCAGTTGCAGGACAGATTTGGAAATTCCCACTTTTGGAAACCCTAATTCACATAAAACTCTTCTCAGCCATTTTAGGAAGGATCTTTGGCAAAAAATTCACAACTCTTGACAAGCTTGGAGAGCAAGTTCATCAACCAATACCATAGGAGTAAAGATTGGGATGCTCTTTATTGTAAAATCCTTAGTTTCCATTCTTCAACTCTTGTTCTTAATGCCTAATTTGTAGGTGTGATTGTTGAATTGAGATTTGGGTTTTGTGTTAGAGATAATACTAAATTTGGGTATTTAATTCTTATCTTGTGCTTTCTCTTTATTAATTATGTGGGTCTATTGAATCTTCCATGCTTGAATCTTATAGTTGATGGTTGCAAACATTGACTTAGCTTTCTAATTATGTTCTTGATTGAAAGAGGATTTCCTCAATTTGGGAAGGTTTAATAGTGGGGATTTGGGGTTTCCACTCTAGATCAAGGCTAAAGATAGTTTGGTTGCCGGAAACTCCCATCTAAGAGTTGAAGTTAGAGATAGCCCAACTTACCCAAGTTAATTTGTTGGTTATTGCTCACTCATGGTGATTCGAGAGAACCCATGAGGTTAATTGCTTGATTGGTCGAAAAATGATTGAGCATACCTTAACCAAGACTACCTATGTGTTAATCGGGTGCAAGTCTTGTGAATTGAATTCCTATTCCCAATTCTCCCTTGTTGTCCTTGCTTGGCGAAAGCAAGGTGAAAGCCATTGATCAATCTATCTTTTATTTGATTTTCTTTTATCTTTTGTTTTAGTTTAAAACCCTCTATCATTATCTTTTATTTTTGCTCTTTGAACTCCAATAAGTTGCTTTTATTCTTTATTAGCTCAATCGCGATTACATTGTTCTCTGTGGGATCGACCCTGACTCCCATCGAGAATATAAATGTGTTTTGCTTAAGGATCACCAATACCTCCATCTTGGAGAGTATGTTTGAGCATTATCAAAAATGGTGCCATTGCTGGAGAATAATTTGGCGTATTGAGTTAGTTTAGAATTTGATTTTACTTACTTTAGTTCAAATTTGTGAATAGTTATTTTTATTTTGTTTAGTTCTATTTTGTTGATAGATTCCATGGCATCACAGAATGTTAAAAATATTGGTGGTTACATCCCAGTTTATATCCCTGACTATTGTGTTTATTATGGAGGACCCCACCTTGGGCAAAGGTGTAAAATTGGCCCTAGAAGAGGGAGGTATTCACCTTCTCACTCCTATGATGGGCGCAATTGCTATTTGTGTGGTGGTCGTGACAGACATTAGAGAAAATGCATTAATGATGACCATCCTCCTCCCCCCTCTTGTGCTAACAATGTTGCTAGTGGTGCTTGTGATCTTAATAGGAACCATGACTTAGCAAGAGAAGAAAGCATATGTGCCAAGCTCTAAACCCTCTTGGCATCGCTATAAACCCAAGAGAAAGGTGTGCAATCCATCAAGCAAGGCTTTGTGGATGCAAGGGCTAAAGAAAAAGAGGAGAGAAATCATGCCATGCAACCCATGGCGGGTTTGTCCACTCCTCTTAGTCAAATTGATGAAGAAAATCCTCCAAGCCGAGAAAATAAACATGTCTCGAACATTGAGCTCAATCAAATTCACTTTGGGGATGACGATGAAGATTTGCAAAATATGGAATCGACCGAGAGTGAATTCGAACCAGTAGTGCTTTAACCCCAACAAGAAGAGAAATTTCTACTAGGTGAGGTTGTGAGCCTAAAATGGGTGTTAAACCGAGCTCACCAACTAGAGGCCTATAGAGAATAACGTGAAAGAATGCTACCATTGTTCAGAATATTGTTGAAAAGGCATGCCAAGAGAAATCAAAAAGAAGGGTTACTTAAAATTGCTATCCGGAATTTGAACACTGATGTGAATGCTCGTGTTAAAATATCACGATTGTGGGTAGTAGTTTTGAGTTGTTCCCTATTGAAGAAGAGGACACAAGGGATGCTCATGAATTGAAGGTGTTGTGGAAACCAACTACCCCATGCATGAATCATGATGCCAAAATCAAACGAATGATACTAGAGTTGCAAGGCAAAGTTCAATGGTTCATCTTGAAAGACTTTAGTTCATTCAAAAGTGAGGATGTTATGAATAATACAAGTTTGAAGGTGGAGACACCCAAATCTTACTCCAACCACTTGTTGACTTTGAGTTTGGTTGAATGGATGAAACTCAAAGTAATCAAGCTTTTGGAAGACCTTGGAAGGAGGATGCATCAAGGTTTATCCAGTTTTAAAGTTGTCATGGAAAGAAGGCAAAGCGACCTTCCTCACTTGAAGGCAAAAAAGTGCGAAATGCAAAATCATGAAAATGGCCTTCTCATATTCATACCTTCACCCCGAGATTGTCATCGGAAGTTCGATTCAAGTTTGGGGTAAAGGTTTAAATCATCCAAATGAAGATCCATGGTGACATAACTTGCGTCGCGCTGCGATGTTAAATTTTGTGCTTGATGGGAGGCAACCCATCGTTTGAAAAAAAATCTTCTTTATGCTTTACTTAACTTTTTGTTTCTTTTTTATTTGTTTTTATGTGCCCAAAGGAATGAGAAGAGGAACCAAGTATTGAAAAGCACCAAAAATACCTCTAAAAATTGGTCTTTTCGCACCTGGAAGAGTGCCCGTCGCACAAGTAAATAGTGCATTGGGCAAAAATATTGGCTTGTGCAAAATTGGTGCATTTTGCACCTCCCAAAGTGCCCGTCGCACCCAACTTTGCATGACAAAATAGTGCACTGGGAAGAATTCTTAAATTTCAGCATAAACTAAGGCATTGCAATCGCGACCCTTTACCATCGCGATCGCGATGAGGTAAAATCTCAATAACTCTTCGCGATCGCGTGAAGCACTTTGAGATCATGTGGAGTTGTGTGATCTTAAATCATCATGATCGCATGATAAGGTCACACGATCGCGAGCCAACAAACAGTTTCCAGGTAAATATAGTTCAAACAAGTTGTTTCAAAAGCAAAAAATTGCTTTGAAACTTGGTTCTTTTCTCTCCTAAGGCAAGAATAAAATCTTCCATCAACTTCAATTCCGTAGCACCTTTAAAACTTCTCAGGTATGGTCCCCATTTTCTCTTCTTTGATGCACCCTTATTATGCTAAAGTGAGTGGTTTTAAACACCTAAGTGGGTATTATTTTTTCTTTCAACAATATGTTTAAATCGGGTGTTGTGGTATGAAATTGTGGGTGAGATCTAGTTGAGGGGTTAAAAGACTATTGGTTTGCTGATTTTTGGGATAAAAAGTGACCCCTTTATGGTGTAAAAGTGGTGAACTAAAGGGTGCAAAGCACCTGTTCGACAAAATGTCTAAACGAATTTTTTTGGGCAAGAAGATGACCCTCGCGATCGCGATGCCCAATCCCGGGATCATGAGGAACAACTTCACTGAGCTTCGCAATCGTGATGACCCATTCAACGATCGTGATGAAGTAATTTTTTGAAAAAAATAATTGGTCTCCGCGATCGCACAATGAAAAATCCCGTGATCACTATGACCAATTTTTGCAGTCCCTAAAAGAGCAGCTCTGCCCAGTCCTGTTCGAGCTCATTTTACCTTGTTATTTTGGCCAAATCATGTCCCAATACATTTCTTTAAATGCCTATATTAATGTTTGACAATTTTGATTCCTTATTTAGGTACTTTAAGCTTGAAAATGGCCAAAATTGAACATGAAGATGCCAACCAAGTGGCTAATGAAGAGTACTTTGACCAAGGAACCTTCGTCTCCCTCAAGTGCTCCCAACTGTATAACCGTTATTTGACGAAGCCAATCACGATGGAGCGAGGTATTATGTTGGACGTATTGAAGGTGAAATAGGCCGACTTCTATGGAAAGTTGGTTGAAAGTGGGTGGTTATGCTTTACCGCTGAACCTACAAGACGAACTTTGCTGTGGTCCGAGAGTTCTATGCTAATGTGGCTGAGATGGACTTCACCAATAACTTGGTTGTGCAGGTTCAGGGCAGGTTGGTTCGATCTGATCTGGAGTTGATCAATGAGTACTATAACCTACCAAATGCCGACAACGCTACCTTCAAAGCCCGAGCTACAGAATTGGGGTCCGGTTGGTTTGTGGAACACTTGCATGATGGGATAGTCTCGCAATGGATAGAGTTGAATACGAGGATTGAGTCCTCCGAGTTTAACCTTGAAGCTCGCACTTGGCTTTCGATCATTTGTGCCCGAGTTATGCCTTCCAAGAATGAATCCGATGTGACCACCGACAAAACAAAGGTCATTTGCGCTATGATGGAGGGTCTTTCAGTGAATGTGGGATAATTGATTTTGCAAAAACTTCACTTGAAGGTAGCAAAAGTATGCTTTTCCCTTCACTGATTACACACTCATGCTACCAAGCTGGGGTCTCCAAGAAGGATGAAGAAAATGAGAGAAAGCCCGAGAAAATAATTCATCCTTTGAAGAAAAGAGGGAGTGTGCAAGCATCAAAGAAGAGGAAGATTGACGTGGATTGACCATCCTTTGGTATATTCCCCGAGTTCAATGAGGCATGTGAGTCAGCCGCTGCTGCTGAGGCTATTGGTCCCCTCAGAATTGGACCCTCGACACTCTGTTACATCTCCAGCCAGGTCTATAGCATGTGTCACGCCCCAAAGCTACCCCCTAGACATAACACGGTACTTAGTGTCACAAGTGACCCCAAGCTAACCCATGGTCTGGCATATCTAGACAATTTCAGTTAAAAACATATACTGTGCGGAAGCTAAAAATAATTTAATGTATGAAGTGGGAAAGAGCCCAAAACATGTTTGAGTATAAAATATATAAAGAGTATAGTGATAACTGAATAACAACACTAACAACTCAAGCTGAATCTAATCTATGTATGGAAGCCTTTAACTGATATGAGTTTCTGGGACATGCCCCCAGCTAACTCTAATAATCTGAAAACTGAAATAATAGGACTGAAAGGTAAAGCATGTTTATCATCCTCAAACTAAGAGGATTCACCACTGAAGCTGCTGAGTAGGACTAGAAGTCGATCTAAGCACGGTCTGGATGCTGAGCGCCTGAACCTACATCATAAAATTATGTAGCACAAAAGTATGCGTCGGTACTTCGAATGTACTGAGCATGCGGGATATGGGCTAAGCTGAACAACATGATAACCGAACATGGAATTATATATACTGAAGCATAAACTGAGAACTAAGCTGGATGCAATGACCAAGTACTAACATGAATATATAATCTACTGAACTGAATACTGAACTAGATACTGAGTACATGGTCAATGCAACATGAATCTGAATGTGAGAGATACTATTAACCGACATACCCAAGTTGAACTAACTGTGGGTCCAACCTATAACCCTGGATGGAAGGGTGTTCATACCGTGCCAAGGGTATGAACAAAGCTGACGTAGATCCACTAACTAATGTCCACAAGGGACAAGGGTGTCAAGCCTAATATGATGGGTGACCCTTTTAGAACCTACGGTGCTGCCGTAGTTCTGGGACTCAGGGATTGCTGCTAAAGGTGTCAGCCTAAACAGGCAGGTGAACCTTCATCCCTTCGTCTGCTCGGTGCTAAGTTTACTCCCAATTGAATATAAATCTAAAAATGCAACTGTCATACTGGATAGCTCCAAAACACTGATATAATCTGAGAATGCAACATACATTTACTGAAAGATATGGCATTCGAATTCTGAAACATGATTGTTAGACTAATCTGCCTAGCAAGTATAATTTATGAAATACTGAAATTAACACAAGCTAGGGTTTCTGAGTTATATTCATTAAACTATGCTAATTCTCAAAGAAACATGAACTAAACATCATATAAGTAGTAGCATCTAAATAGCAAGGAAATCTCTAAGGTTTATAAACCCTAGGTCTGAGTAGTCATGGACAGACTGAAGAAACTGACTGAATTCTAGGGACCTAATGGGTGAAAGGAGCCCACTAGTGAAATCCCACATACCTGGAGAAGAAACTACGGAGAAATCCTTCGGATTTTTGGGGCTGAACTTGAAGAAGACCTCTGCTTGTTCTTGAGAGAAAACTGTCGCCTTTTTTGTTTCTTTTCTTTCTAAGTCTAATGATTTTAGGAGAATAGTGGTTTTAGGTAGTTTTTGACTAATTAATTAGGATTAGAGTAGTCAAAGTCATAGCTTAGGCATTAAAAAAGGTAGGAAAAGTCTTGATTGCCCTTGGAAAATTTAAAGAAAAACTGCTGAAATTCGCGACTCAGGTCCCACGGATGGGTTCTACAGCTTGTGGAAACTTCCACGGCTCGTGGAACTCTGTCATGGTTCCTGGTCTTAAAAACTGAGCTACTGGAATGGATTTCACAAGTTGGGTTCACGACTCGTGGAAGGTTCCACGGGTTGTGGATCCCACTCATGGTTTCTGGGCTGAAATCTCTGGGTCTCTGAAGATGGGTTCCACGAGTTGGGTTTATAACTCATGGGAACTTCCACGGGTCGTGGATCCTACTCGTGAACCCTGGGGACTTAATACTGGGCTACTAGAAGTTGGTTCCACGACTTGGGTTCATGACTCGTGGATTCTCCCACAGGTCATAGAACCCAATCGTGGTTCTCATAGGAATCTTCAAGCTTCTAATTTGATTCCACAGGTCCAGTCCACGACTCGTGGAAACTTCCATAGGTCATGGAACCAACTCGTGACTCCGGCTGACAGTTGGAAAAATTTATTTTCTGCTGGTTTTCTGAGCTAAGTCTGGGCTTGGAAGTTCTGAGATGTTACAATATCTCCCCCTTGGGATCATTCATCCTTGCGTGAAGACTAAACAAGCTGAGTTTGGAGGAAAAAGGCTGCATTCCCTACCAAATAAGTACTAGAAATCGATATCTAACTAAGCTGAGTTCCATGAACATGCAAATATGCTGAAATGCAAGGATTACTGAGGGAACAAGGCACTGAGACTGAATTCCACTAGAGTAAGCTGAGAGATTGGAGAGGAACTATTACCTGAAACTGAATCGGAGGAAAAGAGGTGAGGGTACTTGGCCATCATGGCTGCTTCTGCTTCCCAAGTAGCTCCCTCTATGGACTGATTCCTCCACAAGACCTTTACTGAAGCGACTTCCGTATTTCTCAACCTACGAACCTGACGGTCAAGAATCTCAACTAGGACCTCCTAATAGGTGAGACTATCCTTCACGACCACACTCTCTAAAGGTATTATCTCTATTGGATCACCAACACACTTCTTCAACAAGGAAATATGAAAGACTGTATGAACCGCTGCTAGTTCTGCTGGCAACTCTAACTCGTACGCCATATTAACAATCCTTTTAAAGATTCTGTAAGGACCTACATATTGGGGAGTGAGCTTCCCTTTCTTGCCAAATCTCATCACACCCTTCATGGGTGACACTTTCAAGAAAACCTAATCATCGATCTCAAACTCCAAGTCCCTTCTCCTCACGTCTGCATAGGACTTATGACGACTCTGAGCTGTTTTCAATCTCTTTCTGATGAGCTAAACTTTCTCCATAGCCTCATGAACCGAATCTAGTCCAACCAAGGTTGCTTCATCTACTTCAAACCAACCAACCGGTGATCTACATCTACGCCCATAAAGTGCCTCATAGGGGGCATCTGAATGCTAGAACGAAAGATGTTATTATAGGCAAACTCTATGAGAGGTAGATGATCATCCCAACTACCTTTGAAATTGATCACGCAAGCTCTCAACATATCCTCTAAGGTCTGTATGGTACGATCTATCTGACCATCTGTCTGCGAATGAAATATTGTACTAAGATTCACCTGAGTACCAAGATCCTTCTGAAATGATCTCCAGAAATGAGATGTAAACTGAGGACCCCTATCTGAGATGATAGACAAATGATCTCCAGAAATGAGATGTAAACTGAGGACCCCTATCTGAGATGATAGACAAGGGAACCCCATACAACCTGACTATCTCGCTGATGCAGAGTTTGGCATAGTCCTCCGCTAAATCTATAGTCTTGACGGCCAAGAAGTGAGCTGACTTAGTAACTCTGTCCACTATGACCCAAATGGAGTCATGCTGACTGCGAGTACGAGGTAAACCCGTAATGAAATCTATGTTGATCACCTCCCACTTCCAGGTAGGAATGCTAATATCCCGAGTTACACCTCCTGATTTCTGATGTTCTACCTTCACCTGCTAATAGTTGGGACACTTAGCCACAAAATCTGCAATGTCCCTCTTCATGATGTTCCACCAATAGACTTCCTGTAGATCACGGTACATCTTAGTGGCACCGGGATTAATAGATTATCTGGAATTATGGGCTTCGGTAAGGATCTGCTACCTCAACTCACCCCATTCGGTACATACAAACGACCCTAGTAGCAAAGTACACCATCTCCCCCTTGGGAGAAAACCTCAACTCTCTGCTGATGTACTACACCTTTCAATTGAAGCAATATGGGATCACTGTCCTTTTTCTCTTTAACCTCTGCTACCAAAGAAGATTCTGACCCATTTTGGACTATCACACCACCACCTATTGTGTCCATGAGGCAAACTCCTAAGCAAGCGAGCCTATGAACATCTCTGGCTAATTCCTTCTTCTCTTCCTCAACATGTGACACACTACCCATGGACAGTTTGCTGAGGGCATCAGCCACCACATTGGCTTTACCCGGATGGTAGAGCACATTCATATCATAATATTTGAGGAACTCAAGCCATCTTCTCTGACAAAGATTCAACTCTTTCTGCGTAAACATATACTGCAGACTCTTATGATCTATGAACACATCAACATGAACACCATACAAGTAGTGTCCCCAAATCTTTAGGGCAAACATAACAGCCGCAAACTCGAGGTCATAAATTGGGTAGTTCTTCTCATGAATCTTAAGCTGTCTGGAAGCATAAGCTATGACCTTACCTTGCTATATAAAAACACAACCCAGGCTAACCCTAGATGCATCACAATAAACCACATAGCTGTCTGAAACCTCTAGTACATTCAAAATGGGAGCTGTAGTCAACCTGGTCTTTAGTTTTAAGAAGCTTTTCTCACACTCATCTGACCGGTGGAACTTGACCTTCTTCTGAGTCAACTTGGTTAATGGGGCATATATGGATAAAATCCTTCTACAAATCTCCTGTAATAACCAACCAAACCCAAGAAACTTCTTATGTCTGATGGAGATGTGGGTCTGGGCCAGTTCTTTACTGTCTCAATCTTCTGAGAATCAACTCGTATGCCTTCACTAGACACCACATGACCAAGAAAAGCTACTGATTTCAAGCAGAACTCACACTTACTAAACTTGGCAAATAACTGATGGTCTTTGAGAGTCTTTAGAACGACCCTCAGATGGTCCGCATGCTCCTCTTCACTCTGAGAATAAACAAGGATATCATTGATGAAGACAATAACGAACAAGTCCAAATAATGTTTGAACATCCTGTTCATTAAATCCATAAAAGCTGCAGGAGCATTGGTTAGTCCAAAAGAAATAACATTCATAGTGACCATACCGAGTCCTGAAGGCTGTCTTTGGGATTTCACTATCTCTGACTCTGAGCTGATGATAGCCAGATCTAAGGTCTATCTTAGAGAAACAAGTAGCACCTTAAAGCTGGTCGAACAAGTCATCAGTCCTGGGAATGGGATATTTATTCTTGATTGTGACTTTGTTCAACTGGCGGTAGTCTATGCACATCTTGAGAGAACCGTCTTTCTTATGCACAAAAATCACTGGAGTGCCTCATTAGGAGATACTGGGTCTGATGAAGCCTTTATATGGAAGGTCTTTCAACTGTTCTTTCAATTCCTTAAGCTCAGCTAGAGCCATTCTGGAAGGAGGAATTGAAATAGGCTGGGTATATTGAAGGAGATCTATTCTGAAGTCGATTTACCTTTCGAGAAGAACTTTGGGAATATCTTCTGGAAACACTTTTAGGAATTCATTCACCACTGGAACTGACTCAAGAGTTGGGGTCTCGGAGTTTGAATCCTTAAACCAAAAAAGATGATAGATATACCCTTTGAAAATCATTTTTCTGGCCTTAAGGTAAGAGATGAATCGACCTACAGGCACTGAGGTACTATCTTTCCATTCTAAGACTGGATCATTTGGAAACAAAAACTGAACGATCCTAGTTCTGCAATCAACTGAGGCATAACATGAATATAACCAATCCATGCCTAGAATAATATTGAAGTCAGTCATTTCTAACTCTACTAAATCAGCTGAGGTGACTTTCTGGGAAACTGTGATAGGGAAATTTTTATATACCCGTCTAGCTATAACTGGGTCACCAAATGGAGTAGAGACTGAGAAGGGTTCTGGGAGTATTTTTGGACTGTCACCGAAATTCACTGCTATATAAGGAGTTACAAAGGAAAGTGTAGCCCCTAGGTCTAATAATGCATAAACATCTAAATGGAAGACTTGCAACGTACCCGTGACCATATCGGGAGAATCCTCCTGGTCTTGTCAAGTCTGAAGGGCATACAACCTATTTTGGCGCTGACCACAATGTGTACCGGACGAGGCACCCTGCTGAGTAGGGAGACCTGCTGGAGTTGCTGCAGAGCTGGCCTGATTTTGTGAACGAGTATTCCTGCCCTTTTGAGAATTTACAGGGCACTCTTTCATATTGTGGCCTGGCTTACCACACCCAAAACAATTTCCACTACCTGCCATGCACTCACCCTGGTGGTTTCTACCATACTTCTTACACACTGGATGAGTGTGCCCGCTAGTAACTGTACCTTGGGAATTGGAGCCTGGCGCTTTATCCCATCGATCCTGTTTAAATTTTGGCACTGGGGCACTATAAGAAGATAGAGCTGGAGTTGAAGACTTCTAACGGAATTGAGAGCGATTACCACCCTCTGACTTCTGCTGAGAGTAGTTGAAATCACCTGTTCTGGCTCTTTTACTATCTCTTGCCCTCTATTTGATTTTCTCTTCCTCAATCTGCTGAGCATAAGTAACTAATCTGGAGAAATCCATCTCCTTAATCAGCATAGTAGTCTTGCACTCTTTGACCACATCATCTGACACGCCAGATACAAACTTGCTCATACAGGCCCTGGAGTCAGCTACTATTGCTGGAGCATACTTAGGAAACTGAGTGAACTTGAGAGCATAATCCTTCACACTCATGTCATCCTACTTCAGGTTGATGAAATCTTGGACCTTGGCTTCCCTGAGCTCGAGTGGGAAGAACCTATCCGAAAATGCAGTCTTGAACTGGTTCCAATCCACTGGAACTGCATGTTCACAACGAGACTCCTTCTATTACTGATACCAAGTAATAGCCACTCCCTTCAACTGATAGGTGACCAAATTTGCACTTTCGACTGGAGTGACACCTATAATATCTGTCACCTTCCGGATATTATCAAGAAACTCTTGTGGATCCTCTTCTGATTTAAACCCATGAAATTTTGGAGGGTTCATCCTAGTGAAGTCCCAGATCCTAGCTGCAACATTGTTAGCCTGAGGTGGAGCTGGTGCCACAGCCTGCTGATTGACCTAAGCTGTCATGGCCTGGGCAAGAACTTGCAACCATGAATTCATTATGCGTGACTTGCTTATTCAACAGGTTTGCTGGAGCCGCTGGTGCTGGCTGATTCCTGGCGTTAGCTCTTCTGGGAGGCATTTTCTAAAATGCAAAAAGCACGAGTTAGAAGGAGATTAAACAGAGTTCATACTCTATAGCACGAGTTGTAAAAGATAGAAGGGAAGTTGTTCCTAGTGACATCTCATAGCTCTTCCCCCATAAGTGTGGCGCACTTCACACCCATGAAGAATATACTATTTGACACGGCTTTCAGACACCCTAGGACACTTAAACCTGCTGCTCTGATACCAAGTTTGTCATGTCTCGAGGCTACCCCTAGACGTAACATAGTGCTTAGTGTCACAAGTGACCCCAAGCTAACCCATGGTCTAGCATATCTAGACAATTTTAGTTAAAAACATATATACTGTGCGGAAGCTGAAAACAATTTAATGTATGAAGTGGGAAAGAGCCAAAAACATGTCTGAATATAAAATATATAAAGAGTATAGTGATAACTAAAGAACAACACTAACAACTCAAGATGAATCTAATCTATGTCTTGAAGCCTCTAACTGATATGAGTTGCTGGGACATGCCCCTAGCTAACTCTAACAATCTAAAAGCTTAAATAATAAGACCTAAAGGTAAAACATGTCTATCATCCTCGAACTAAGAGAACTCACTATTGAAGCTGCTGAGTAGGACTGGAAGTCAATCTAAGCGTGGTCTGGATACTGAGCGCCTAAACCTACATCATAAAATGATGTAGCATAAAAGTATGCATTAGTACTTCGAATGTACTGAGCATGTAGGATATGGGCTAAGCTGAACAACATGAGAATTGAACATGGAAATATATATACTGAAGCATAAACTGAGAACTAAGCTAGATGCAATGACCAAGTACTAACATGAATATATAATCTGCTGAACTGAATATTGAACTACATGGTCAATGCAATATGAATCTGAATGTGGGAGATATTATTAACCGACATACCCTAAGATTAGCTAACTGTGGGGCTAACATGTAACCCTGGATGGAAGGGTGTTCATACCATGCCAAGGGTACAAACAAAGCTGATGTAGATCCACAAACTGATGTCCACAAGGGACAAGGATGTCAAGCCTAATCTGACGGGTGACCCCGTTAGAACCTATGGTGGCGTTGTAGTTCTGGGACTCAGGAATTGTTGCTAAAGGTCTCAGCCTAAACTGGCGGGTGAGCCTTCATCCCTTCGTCCGCTCGGTGCTAAGTTTACTCCCAACTGAATATAAAGCTAAAAATACAACTGTCATACTGGATAGCTCCAAAACACTGATATAATCTGAGAATGCAATATACATTTACCGAAAAATATGGCATTCGAATTCTGAAACATGATTGTCTCACTAATCTGCCTAGCGTTCTTAATGCCTAATTTGTAGGTGTGATTGTTGAATTGAGATTTGGGTTTTATATTAGATATAATACTAAATTTTGGTATTTAATTCTTATCTTGTGCTTTCTCTTGATTAATTATGTGGGTTTATTGAATCTTCCATGCTTGAATCTTATAGTTGATGGTTGCAAACATTGACTTAGATTTCTAATTGTGTTCTTGCTTGAAAGAGGAGTTCCTCAATTTGGGAAGGTTTAATAGTGGGGATTTGGGGTTTCCACTCTAGATCAAGGCTAGAGATAATTTGGTTGTCAGAAACTCCCATCTAAGAGTTGGGGTTAGAGATAGCCCAACTTACCCAAGTTAATTTGTTGGTTATTGCTCACTCATGGTGTTTCGAGAGAACCCAAGAGGTTAATTTCTTGATTGGTCGAAAGAAGATTGAGCATACCTTAACCAAGACTACTGATAACGCTCAAATCGTGCTCCCCAAGTTGGAGGTCACGCCAATCGTCAGAGCAAAACACATTTATATTCCCAATATATATCAGGGTTGTACCCACAGAGAACAATGTAGTCGTGATTGAGCTAATAAAGAATCCAAGCAACTTATTGAAGTTCAATTAACAAAAATAGAAAAGATATCTATAAGGGGGGTTTTAGACTAAAACTACAGATAAAAGAAAATCAAATAAAAGATAGGTTGATCAATGGCTTTCACCTAGTTTTTGCCAAGCAAGGATAACAAGGGAGAATTGGGAATGGGAATTCAATTCACAAGACTAGCACCCGATCAACACATGGGTAGTCTTGGCTAAAAGTGCACTTAACTGTGTTTCCACCAATCAAGCAACAATCCTCATGGGTTCTCTCGAACCACCACGAGTAAGAAATAACCAACAATTTACTTGGGTGAGTTGGGTTATCTCTAACCCCCAACTCTTAGATGTGAGTTTCTGGCAACCAAACTATCTCTAGCCTTGGTCTAGAGTGAAAACCCCAAATCCCCACTATTGAATCTTTTCGAATTTAAGGAAATCCTTTCTCAAGCAAAAACCGAAATTAGAAAGCTAAGTCAATGTTTGCATTCATTGACTATAAATTCAAGCATGGAGGATTCAATAGACCCAAATTATCAAACAAGAGCAAAATCTATATATGAATTCAATACCCAAACAAGTATTATCTCTAATACAACCCAAATCTCAATTCAACAATTACACCAATAAAATAGCAATTAAGAACAAGAGTTGAAAAATGGAAACTAAGGATTTTAAAATAAAGAGAATCCAAATCTTCACTCCTATGGTGTTGGTTGATGAACTTACTCTCCAAGCTTGCCAAAAGTTGTGAGGATAGCCAAAGATATTTTCCAAGATGTCTTGGTGTGTTTTATGTAAATTGGGGTTTCCAAAAGGGGAAATTTCCATTTCTGCCCCGCAACTGCCCTTTTCTTCTCTATGTACGCGAAAAGTCCATCGCGTTCATGAAGAGTCTTTGTCTGGTTGACCTTTATGTACGCGAGTGGTACGACGCATTCATGTAGATTTTTGCCTGAGTAGCCTTCGCGTACATAGTGGGATGCCACGTTTGCATATGCCATTTAGCTGCCAGTTCCAAATTTCTCTGAATAACTCCCTTTTGACTTGTTTTCATCCGAATTCTTCCCGAACACTTCTAAAACACAGAAACCTGCAAAATAGAAGTAATCCGTGTCAATTGCACTATTTTTCCACTTATTAAATTAGTAGGTAGAATACCAACTTATCAAACCCCCAAACTTGAACTATTGCTTGTCCTCAAGCAACTGAAAATTCTAACTGAAGAGGCACACAACTCAAGTGCAAATGACAATACCACAAGCCAAGGAGAACCCATTTCGAGCACCAAAAATGACTTTGGTTGGTACTAATGATTAGTCAATCACATGATACTTACTCTAAGCATTCCCCTAAATTCAAACACAATTCAATGATGCAATGGCACAATAGGAACAAGCAATCAATAACATGATACTTACTCTAAGCATTCCCCTAAATTCAAACACAATTCAATGATTCAATGGCACAATAAGAACAAGCAAGTGATAACAACCGATCCTCATGATGTGACTCAAACCACTAGCTTACCAAAATATGCTCATTTGATTTATTTTCGGAGTTTATCAATGTCACCAACTATCCTAATTTGCATGCCCTCACAAGAACTATCCTAATTTGCATGCATTTGGATTCAAGTACTACATCCTCCTCGAACTCTATGCAACTTTTTCAATTTGAAACCAAAGCCATTCCTTTCATTTTCATTCAACACCCGACACCATTTCACTTCTTTTTATTTGAAGCCCCAATTTTTATCATTTTCTTCACCTTGGAGGATTCATTTCTTTTCTTTCCTTTCCTCTTTTCCATTCATTTTGCTTTTTTTTTTCCTTCAAATTCTTCCTTCTTTTTGGCAATTCTTTTTAAGCAACAAAGATACCTTTTTTTTAACCCCCAAACTTAGGCTTTTAGCCTCGATTTCACACTTGTGGAGTTTAAGAAGGGACGGGTTCAAGAGAGGGATTCATTGTCAAAATGGTTCAAGGCTTGTAATGAGGTTGCCATAGAAAAGGTATTAGGCTCAAGAGGGGTGACTAATGATTCAATTTAAGTGCAATGGTTGTTTTTAAGGCTAAGTAGGCTTCAAAAATCACAAAGAAGGCCTAAGATTATTTCTCCAACCAAGAGTAATCAAGACTAACATTAAAGACTAACCGGGCAAGTTATAGTTAACACAAGCAAGCACAAGAATTATTCAACTAAACCTCACCACACATGGCATGCGAATCATTCAAGGAGGATCGATTTTAACTTCCTAAAAAAGAACAAAGAGGAGCCATTCTATATTATCACCGCTAATGAACTAAGAGTCACAAAAAGATAAAAGGGTTGTCCCAAGTACCATCCTTCTCCATGCATTTTTCACAATTTTTTTAGAAGGGTATGCCTATTTCACTTAACATGTAAGACTACTTAATTAGTATAAAACAAGTCAATCACAACCAAAACCTCAAAAGACGATGATTTGCCCTTAAGAATAACGTCACTCAGTCTATCATTGGGCCAATTCATCTATCTATATCGGTATGGATACACATGGTAGATTAACACAATTATCACAACCTTTGGGCACATGCGATTCGCACATGCCAAAGTGCGGGTCGCACGTGCAACACACATGCCAACAGTGGGCATGTGCGAAGCTCGTGCGGTTCGCACGTCGACATGTGTGATTCAGTGTTTCCCAATTTTTACCAGCTCTATCTAGCCTAACAGGAACTCAGACTTCCCCTGGCTCCAAAACATCCAACATACCTACTATAAAAAGAAAAACAAAGAAGCTAAAAAGTAAAGAAAACTAAAAAGCTAAACCATCAACTTCTTCCACATAACACCAAAACCCGACGAGGGTGTAAGTCCACAAAGCACACCCAACAAGGGCACAATAATATATAAACAAACAAAACAAGCCCGTCAAGGGCACAATAATAGCCAAAATGACAAAACAAGCCCGGTGAGGGCACAATACTATCCATAAGTAAAGCAATCTAACTAGAAAGATAGAGTGCGGATCAATATGCCACCCCCAACTAAGACAGGATAGTGCCCTCACTGCATCAAAGTAAGGAATAAGTTTGAGGGGGCTCCCTGAGGTGTATCAATCTGAGCTGGAGGAAGAGGGAAACTCAAGTCTCTCCTTATCCTCATCATCCTCCGTTGTACCCGATCCACAAAAGGAGTTCAATCTATCCATCATCTTGTTCAAGAACTTGCTCTTCTTCTTCTCGTGCTTGTTGAACATTTTTTGGTGCTTTTCAACCTTTCCTTGCCTGTGGCTCATGTGCTCCAAGTGGGTATTCATTGCACTCAGTCACCCATTAATCAATTTTTTCTCATTGGCTACTTTAGCAAGAGATGGAGGGACTTAGAACCCGCTGATGTGTCGGCTCCAGTTGAGCCAGTGGAGAATCCAGCCAACAACTGCTGAACATGTGCATCCACTCCCTGAATCTGACTGGAGAGGTGGCGCATGAGATAAGGCCCAGACTGTAGAGCTCCCACAGATTGAGATAATCCAGATGCAACATTGGAAGGACCAGTGGGCTCAGTTGAAGACTCTAGAAACTGTTCAAAAGATAGAGAAGCTACATCAATCTTTCTCTTTTTCTACTTTGCTTCAGGGCCCTTTTCAACGTGGGTGGATCATAGTTGCTAGCTTCTTCTTAATGTCATCCAGGTGTGGCAATACCTCAGCATCATAACATAGCTGAGTAACCAATAAGGGGAATAAAAGCCACCTCTACCATCTGGGCCACAATATGGTGCCCAACATTTACATCTATGCCATCAATGAGGGTTGTAATCATCAATGCTCTGTCAGGAGTCATATCAGTGTCACGAGAGGATGGTATGATCCTCGCACAGATAATCGAAAGCCAAGACTTGGCTTCTATAGTGAACTCATGTGAATCAACCCCCTTTTGTGAAGTCAACTAATTCGGAGTCACCCCATCATACAACTTGTCTACCAACCACTGGTGTCCTTCAGCTTTTGAATTGGCAATATAAACCTCATTGTCGACATCCGAAAGGTTGTACACTGCATTGATGATCTCGGGGTTGAAACTCACTTGGACTCCCCAAACGGTAGTGACCAATACGCTCTTGAAGTCGGTGATCGAAGCATTAGCATAGAATTCTGTGACCACCTTGTGATTTGCCTTGATAGGTGGAGGAGCAAAGCAAATCCATCCATGCTCCACCAATCTCTTGTCGAACGCTAACATTTTACCTTCAACTTTGTCCAAGTTTATTCCTTTCTCCTTAACAAAGGGCTTGGATAAGAGCTCATCATACCGACATTCACATGATGTCGATAGGAATCTCTCTTGATCATGATTCTCTACCATTTCCACTTCCGGAACATTGTCAACTTCATTGTCACTATCATTGGATGCCATCATTTTGGTCAAAGTACCTACAAAACACACCAATATGTTAAAAGTTCTTAGGGACACTTAAAATAATGTATTATGAAGCACTTAGACCAAAGAAGTAGCTGAAAGAAGTACCGAGGTGGGATGTGCAGAGCTACTATTTTGGCACTGCCAGGCATTCCTTTTTCGCGTTCGCGGCCAGGTGGCTGCGTTCGCAAAGAGGTATTTTATTTTTCAGAAAGTTTTTCCTTCGCGAACGTGGCCAGATGACTGCGAAGACCATCATGTTCTCCCAGATCAGTGCCTCTTTGAGGCATTTTCTCAAACATTTGGCAGGCACAATTCCTTTAAGCAATTTATGCTCATTGTGCTCATGCTAAGCACCATATTTTTGCACTCTTGCACACACTTTACCCACCTTAAATTTCAATTACCCAACAATGTTCTTATGAAGTTAAATTCCAACATCACCATTTTTGGAGTAGAATTTATGACAATAATTAGAGCGGATGAGTTTCATACCTGATGGATTGCACTTGTGAAACAATGGATGGAAGAACTTGATGGAATGATTGTGTGCCAAAGGATAGGGAGTATTTTGTTTTGAGAAGAGAAAAACGTCTGAAGCCATCTAATTTTTAACGTTTTAAACTTACCAGAACTGCCTGGAAGCATCGCGCGGTCTTCACGTTCACAGCCGGTCCACTGCATTCACGAGATGGAGTGCTGGGACAAATTTTTCAATTTTTCTCCAGCTTACTGCTCGCGAGGTGCGATGCCTAGTGCAACGGGCACTTTGTGAAGTGCAAAATGCACCTTCTTTGCACATCCCAATGTTTTTGATCAATTCTCTATTTGATTGTGCGATGGCATGTGCGACGAGCACTCTTCTAGGTGCAAAAGGCACGTTTTTAGAGGTATTTTTGTTGCTTCTCAACACTTGGTTCCTCCTCTCATTCCCTTGGGCACCTAAAAAAACACATAAAAAAGAAACAAAAAGTGACGTAAAGCATAAAAATGATGGGTTGCCTCCCATCAAGCGCACGATTTAACGTCGCGGCGCCACGCAAGCTACCTAACCATTTGGATCTCTATTTGGAGGATTTGAACCTTCGACCGAAACTTGAATCAAATTTTCGGTGACAATCCCAGGGTGAAGGTTTGAGCATGAGAAGGCCATTCTCTTGATTTTGCATTCCGCACTTTTTAGCCTTCAAGTGAGGAAGGACGCCTTGCCTTCTTTCCACGACAAACTCAAAATCGGATAGACCTTCATCCACCCTCCTTCCAAGGTCTTCCAAAAAGTTGATTACTTCAACTTTCGTCCATTCAATCAAATTTATGGTTGAGCAATGGTTGAGGTGGGATTTGGGCATCTAAACCTTCAAGCTTGCCTCATTCATAACGTCCTCACTTTGAGATGTCATGACATCATGACCCACATATGGGGTAGTTGGTTGCAACACCACCTTCAATTCATGATTCTCCCTTCTGTTTTCCTCTTCTTTAGCTGTTGTGTCCACAAAGCCTTGCTTTATGGATCGCACACTCTCCTCTTAGGTTTCTAGCGAGGCCAAGAGGGTTTGGAGCTTGCCACATATACCGTCTTCGCTTTCTAAGTCATGGTTCCTATTAAGGTCATAAGCACCACTAGCAACATTGTTAGCACAAGAGGGGGGAGGGGGTCGATCATCATTGGGGCATTCGCTCCAATGTCCGTCACGACCACCACACAAATAGCAATTGCGCCCATCATAGGAGCGGGAAGGAGAATACCTTCCTCTCCTAGGGCCAATTCTACACTTTTGTCCAAAGTGGGGTCCTCCATAATAAACACAATAATCGGGGATATAAACTGGGATGCAACTATTAACATTTCTAGCATTTAAATATGCCATGATTCCATTAACAAAATAAAACTAAACAAAAGAAAAACAACTATTCACAAAATTGAACTAGAGTAAGTAAACTCAAATTCTAAACTAATTCAATACGCCAAATTGTTCCCCGACAGTGGCGCTATTTTTTGATAGAGCTCAAATAGTGCTTCCTAAGTTGGAGGTCACGATGATCGTCAGAGAAGAAAACATTTATATTCCCAATGGATGTCGAGGTCATACGCATAGAGAAGAATGTAGTCGCAATCGAGCTAATAAAGAATCCAAGCAACTTATTGAAGTTCAATTAACAAAAAGGGGAAAAGATATCTATAAGGGGTTTTTAGACTAAAACTATAGATAAAAGAAAATCAAATAAAAGATAGGTTGATCAATGACTTTCACCAACCTTTCTCCAAGCAAGGATAACAAGAGAGAATTGGGAATGAGAATTCAATTCACAAGACTTGCACTCGATCAACACATGGGTAGTCTTGGCTAAAGGTGAACTTAACTGTCTTTTGACCAATCACGCAACAATCCTCATGGGTTCTCTCGAACCACCATGAGTAAGCAATAACCAATAATTTACTTGGGTGAGTTGGGTTATCTCTAACCCCAACTCTTAGATGGGAGTTTCCGGCAACCAAACTATCTCTAGCCTTGGTCTAGAGTGAAAACCCCAAATCCCCACTATTGAATCTTTCCGAATTTAAGGAAATCCTTTCTCAAGAAAAAACCCAAATTAGAAAGCTAAGTCAATGTTTGCAACCATTGACTATAAATTCAAGCATGGAGGATTCAATAGACCCAAATAATCAAACAAGAGCAAAATCTATGTATGAATTCAATAACCAAACAAGTACTATCTCTAATACAACCCAAATCTCAATTCAACAATTACACCAATAAAATAGCAATTAAGAACAAGAGTTGAAAAATGAAAACTAAGGATTTACAATAAAGAGCATCCAAATCTTCACTCCTATGGTGTTGGTTGATGAACTTGCTCTCCAAGCTTGCCAAAAGTTGTGAGAATAGCCAAAGATGTTTTACAAGATGGCTTGGAGGTGTTTTATGTGAATTGGGGTTTACAAAAGGGGAAATTTCCATTTCTGCCCTGCAGCTTCCCTTTTCTTCTCTGCGTACGCGAAAAGTCCACCGCGTTTGCGAAGAGTCTTTGTTTGGTTGACCTTTACGTACGCGAGTGGTACGATGCAGTCGTGTAGCTTTTTCTTGAGTAGCCTTTGCGTACGCAGTGGGATACCGCGTTCGCATAGGCCATTTAGCTGCCAGTTCCAAATTTCTCCGAATAACTCCCTTTTGACTTATTTTCATCCAAATTCTTCCCGAACACTTCTAAAACACAGAAACCTTCAAAATAGAAGTAATCCGTGTCAATTGCGCTATTTTTCCACTTATTATTAGCAAAATCATAAGTTGAAGAGTTAAATAAGTTGATAGAATACCAACTTATCAACTACCCATGTGTTAATCGGGTGCAATTCTTTTGAATTGAATTCCCATTCCCAATTCTCCCTTGTTGTCCTGCGAAAGCAATGTGAAATCCATTGATCAATCTATCTTTTATTTGATTTTCTTTTATCTTTTGTTTTAGTTTAAAACCCCCCCACTATTATCTTTTACTTTTGCTCTTTGAACTCTAATAAGTTGCTTTTATTCTTTATTATCTCAATCACAATTACATTGTTCTCTGTGAGATCGACCCCGACTCCCATCGGGAATATAAATATGTTATGCTTAACGATCGCCGATACCTCTATCTTGGAGAGTATGTTTAAGCGTTATCACCCACAAATTAATAAATACGGAGGAGCAATATGAAAGTAGAATGATTGAGCGAGAATGATAAATAAGCTCTAACCTATCTCGTGGACCACCGACA
Organism: Jaltomata sinuosa; assembly: GCA_003996215.1. Lineage (NCBI taxonomy): Eukaryota > Viridiplantae > Streptophyta > Magnoliopsida > Solanales > Solanaceae > Jaltomata > Jaltomata sinuosa. The sequence goes on from QJPP01000422.1 coordinate 561,867, forward strand.
ATCCTTATACCTAAACCATCGCGATACCCAAGAATACTAGCCATGCTAAGGCAACCGATCATCTACAACTAAAGGCACCATAAAGACTATGCTAACACCTACAAGAACAACAATGGCGAACTAAGGATCCCAACCCCGATTCTAAGCTTAAGCCTCTAAATCGACTATGAGATTCAAATTCCTTTAAGATAAACTATTCAATACATAAAATCCCACCAACATTTAGCACAAACCATACAATCATCGTAAATGAGCTAGTCTAGAAGTAAGTAAGCCGTAGCCTACCTGGAAGCCAAACACGCACGCTCACACCCACTAGACCGAAGCTTTTTCTTCTTGAGAAGCCTCTGACTGCTTCCACACTATCACCATGATAATCTAATCATTAAAATATGAACAATGATATTCATATTGAAATTTAACAATTCGGGTAAACAATCGAGTGAAAAATCACCCGTAGGGAAATGTCCCTCGTGGGACAAGGATTCCATGAGCAAAATATGAAGCAAAATAGCTCCAAAATCGAGCTCAAATCAGTACCCAACCCCAAGAACAAAACAAGAAACATTTGGAGGGATTCAACGGAATTAGGGTCAGAAACTTACAATATAATGATGGGAAAAATGAAAGAAGGCAAAGGAATTTTTCCTTGATTGCATGAGCTAGCCAGCAAGATAGCAAACCTTCCCTTACTCACCTCAACATCTATAAAAAATCTCTTTCTCCTTTTTATTTCATAACGATAAGGTAAGCATCCAACTCTCGATCCAAAGCTACTGCTTTAAGAATCAACTGAGCTCATGAAGTCAAGTTAAGATGTTGACTTTGACAGGGAAGATGAAAAAGAATTCCTGTCTTTAGAAGTAAATCCCACAAATATAGACTTGTACGAAGGACCCCCAAAGCTTGCAGAAGGAACACACAGAAAACATGAGCTTGAGTTCTTTTTAATGTTGGAATTGATTTATAACGAAGGAGACAACAATTATGTAACAGCTATCTCCGCAAAAGTGGAGATTTCATCGTAAATATGGAGGTCACTTGGTTCACCCGTGCCTCCACAAAAGCAGTGAATTTCTGCAATTAAGTCGCAAAAGCGACACAAACTCTGCAAAAACGGAGGTCTTCGAACAGACACACCTCTACAAAAGCGGAGGATTATCCGCAAATGCAACATTTGAAAATGCAATTTTTTACCACAAAAGTGGTATCCACAAATGCGATAAAAGGCCACAAAAGCGGACATACCAGAACCAACATATCAGAAAATCTTGCTAAGTTTTAAAATGCTGGAATGGACCCTTGAGATTCATCCAGAACCCCATGAACACAAATCAAATATGCTACCCTACAAAAAATGACATTCCAAACTCAACAGGATTGATGAAATTCCTAACGGAGACCATTACAATGAAAAGTGGGCCCTCATTCCTAAAAACATACTTTTACCTAAAAGTAATCTGATACCCAAAAATGAGACTAGAAGCATCAAGACCCGAACCAAAGGTTCCTTTAGACTAAAGTTGACATTCCAGAGCTAACAAAGCTTATAGAATTTCCATCCGAGGCCGTCTCCTCCAAATATTGACCAAAGTTGACTCTTTTAACTCTAAGAGTTTCAAAATAGGTAAATAGGCTTAAAACACAAATGAACTGCCCGAGAATCAAACTGTTAGTCCCAACAAGTCATAAATGACCTATAGCCATTGTGGAAAAGCTCAAAACACCAAAATCGCACAAAAACAGAGAAAATGACCTGGAGAGTCATTATAACATCACTACTAAAATGACTCTCATCCTCGAAAGTTAGAAAAAAGGAAGTACCTAAAGGCTCGAAAAGACTAGGATACTGGGCCCGTATATCATGCTCAATTTCCCAATTAGCCTCCTCAATAGGATGATGTCTCTACGCACCTTAACCACCAAAATCTGTCTAGGCCTCAACCGTCTAACATTCTAAGCTAAAATGGCTACTTGCTCCTCCTCAAAAGTCAAATGGTCATCCAACTGAACCGAATCCCACTGGAGCATGTGAGACTCATCTGGAATATAACGACAAAGAATTGACACATGGAAAAAAAGATGAATAGCAGAAAAAGCTAGAGGAAAGTCTAACTCATAAGCAATATCACCCACTCACTAAAGAATCTCAAATGACTCGATATACCTGGGGCTAAGCTTATCCATCCTCCCGAATCTCATCACGCTCTTCATGGGCGACACCCGGAGGAACACACGATCACTAACCCTAAAATCTAAGGCACGATGCTTATGGTCAGCATAACTCTTCTGTCTGCTCTAAGCTACTTGAAGTCTACTCTGAATCATCCGAACATTATCCAAAGACTCACACAATAAATCTGTATCCTCTGTCCTAGCCTCAAATGCATTAAATAACCCAATAGGAGACCTGCATCGCCTACCATACAATGCCTCGAATAGAGCCATATGAATACTCAAATGGTAACTATTATTATAAGAAAACTCCGCTAAGGCTAGAAACTGGTCCTATTGACCTCTAAAATCTAGAACATAGGCATAAAGCATATCCTCAAGAACCTGAATAGTCCGCTCAGACTGGACATCCATTTGTGGGTGAAATGCCATGCTAAGATCAACCTAAGAACCCAACTCTGCCTGAAATGCTCTCCAAAAGTGAGAAGTGAACAGTGTATCTCTATCTAAAATAATGGACACTGGCATACCATGCATATGGAATATCTCTTGCATGTAGATCTGAGCCAACCTCTCAGCCTTAAGGAGGATTGAAGGGATAAAAAGTGAGCAGACTTAGTCAATTGATCCACGATAACCCAAATGCTATCAAACCATGAAAGGTACACGACAAGCCAACTATAAAGTCTATAGTAATCTGCTCCCACTTCCACTCAGGAATGGGTAAACTCTAAAGCAAATCACCAGGTCTTATATGCTCAAACTTCACCATCGAGATACAAACTCTGCTATATCCCTCTTCATCTCGCTCCCCAGTAATGCTGTCTCAAGTCTCTATACATCTTAGCTGCCTCAAGATGAATGGATTATATGGAAGAATGAGTCTCCTGCAATATCAACCGAATCAAGTCACAAACCCTTAGTACACAAATACAGCCCTTGAATCTCAAGATACCCTCTGAATCTAAGTTGGTCTTTTATCACAACCCGATTTCTCGGTTATCATGGCACCTATAACCCCCAATACGCGAACCAATCCCTGTAGCCCAGAATGGTTAGTAATGGGATACTAGCCAACAAGTAAGTGGAAGAACAGTAAATAAGCGAAAGTAAGAGAACAAGATAAAGAAATAAGCAACAGGAATGCATAAGCGGAAGCTAAACCAAACCCAAAACCTGGTATCATAGTATAAGAGCCGAAGCTATATCAACAGAGTACAAAAGGGTCCAAAACAATATATAAATATGTCTTCGAATAGTAAAAGAGTACATAATCCAAAGATGAACAAAAAGCTAAGCTCCGGTCACTAAGAGCTTACCCTCAGTCTTGGATAGTCCAAAAGATTAGCCTGCACGAGTCTCCAACGAATCAGCGGTGATGTCCCATACTAGAATCTGCACCAGGAAGATGCTGAGTGTAGTATGAGCACCAACTGCTAAGAAACGGGTACCCAATAGGTATCATAGGCCAACTGGGCGCATATAAGATATAAAAACAATAATATAGAAAAAAAGAAAGAGCACCAACTGCTAAGCAACGGGTACCCAATAGGTATCATAGGCCAACTGGGCGCATATAAGATATAAAAACAATAATATAGAAAAAAGAAACAAGTAGTCACAGAAACAACGAACAAGTACAGGGAAGCTAGCGCAGAAGGAATACAAAGAGAAAACAATCATGCTTGGCTAGCTAATAGAAATATATATATATCTCACAGACACATGTGAAGGAAAGAAAGAATGCACATGGGGTTCATGTAATAATAATATATAAAGAGAGTTAAGACTAAAAACATAGTCACGCTAGAAATATCACTCCTAAGCCAGAAATAACCAACCGATAGCCTAAGTATAACCATCAAGTGAAGCAAATGAACATAATACAACTCTTAGTTTCAGTTCATTGAATGTAACCATAATCAGGATCAATATCGCAATAGAATAATAATAAATAAAAGTCTACCTACAGTCCCACGGGAGCCCATACACCCGAGGAACACATACAAGTGAAATAAACCCTCTGGCATCCCATACTACCGGAGCGTACACTGAGCAAACAACAAACAAGGGTGGATCCATATATAATATGCATGATGTGATGTGATATGCTGAAACCAAGTATGATAGTAGTGCCATATGTTACCCCCCGATACCTAAAAGGCCCAATAGAGGTAGGATCCATGGAAGATATTGCCCTGAGTACCTCAACTCCACTATACATCCCTCCTCTGACACTCGCAGCACGTAGCCCCTGGCCCAGACCGGCCAGGTCCATGGAGGTCTACTTGTAGACCACATACTAAATCTCATAACATTAATATAATCGTCCGGGATATAGCCAGATCCAAATAAGTCACCAGATCTTAAAAATGCACTCCTGGGGTTCTACTCGGGTCTAAATCAGTGAACCAAGTCTCAAAAACCCTAACAAGGGTGCTCGAACATAATCGGGTCTAAAACAGTAGTAAATCAGGTCTGATGCTCGGCTTTACCGAGTCTAATATCATCTCGAATCACTTATCAAAGCATATCTATCACCACGACTCAACCGAATCTAGTATTAGTATGAAAACAGTGATAAATTATCTTTTTAATTCTCTTACCCCAAGAAGATCCATGAAAATCAGTTCCAAACCTTTTATAATCATTTTTACCAAAAATGGGCTCTCGAGGCCATGCAAGGTTTAAAAAACCACCAATAGTAGGCCCAAAGCCAACACCATACCAACCTACCAAATTGAAGGTCTATGAGTCTAGTTTCCGATGCACTAAACCGCTCATCCATACAACTTCAGAACAGAGAGATATTCATATTTTTGTAAGACTGCACAAGCAGGCACGTCAAGGTGAGCCCCCTAGCCCCAAGTCGGTTGATCTTTATAAATCTAATTCTCTTTCATTTCTAACTCAGAAAAATGTCTCAAAATACATATAAAATCATAAGCAAATCCCCTAAATTCTCCATGGATATTGATTCTTTCAATTCGGAAGTTTAATGGAAGTTGCTCTACGTTGTAAGCTCTTCATTTTAGTATAGTTTGCCCCATCAATTTCATGGTGTATCTTCATGGGTGTTGAGGCAGCGAAGTATCAGATGTTTATTGAGTATGTTGCAGTAGCTATGGAGTTATATTGGCAAGGTAAGGATCCCGTACACTTATCTATTTATTGAATTGAGATTATAAGCTTCTAGTTACGAAAAGTTGTAGTTCTCGATGACTTGTAGTAGTTTCTTGGTTATTTTGGCTTTGGTTGTTGTTACTTCAAATAGGAAGATTGTTTAGCTTGGTATTTCAAAGGTTTTTGTCAAGAAAATCATTCCCTTATGACCCTCCTTCATAATCCCATGTTCTAGTATTATTTTTATAGATTTTTGAGCCACGAAGGGGTGTTTTGGATACCGTAGCTCTAGGCAGCCCCTTTTTCTGGTTAAGTTTGATTATTATTGTTGCATACTGATGGTGTTAAGGTGTTGGAGGGACTGGGGGTTGGTTTTATACTTATCGGGGAGTCATATAAGATAGTTGTTGGATTGAATAACGTGAAGTATGCCTTGAAATAGTGCCTCAGGAACTCGTCGCTCCTTCGAGATGTGGTTAGCATATTATTGTTGGATTTAGCTGTTGTTTATTATTGTTATTAGTCTCATTTTATGATTTGGACTTGGCTAATCACAAGTGTGACATTGATGCCTTATCGATTGGTTATGGCCCGTTCTTGCAGCCTTGTTGATTCTCACATTTGTTGCATTACATTTGGTTGGTCAAGCTTCATAGAAACACCTTTGGGGCTTAAGTTGAAAGGTATGTTAAGACTTCCTTTTCACTTTCTGGCATGATCTTTAAGGCCAAAGATTGTATAGATTGTATAACATCGTTATTCGACTTGTGGACTTATAGTATTGAATTTTGCTCCACAACATGATATAGCGACTATCAGCAGCACTCTATTCTTTACTTAGCGGCCTAGAAAAACATGTTATGATTGTATTTAGGTCATTTGTTATAACATGATATTATTGTGTTGTTTTTATCATCTTGATATCGCTTATGAGCTTGTTTTAGCCACAGTAGACACTGAATTTGTAGGGTTTTGAAGCCTATATTCTGATTACTATTACCGTGCCTTTGGGCCAGGCAGACCGTACCTATGGGATGGGTAGGTTGTACCTATGGGGAAGCAGTTATATTATCTTACCATGCCTACAGGCCAGGCAGATCGCGCCTATGAGATAGGCAGGCTGTACCTATGGGGCAACAATTACATTATATTATCGCATCTTTGGGCCGGGCAGCCGGGCCTAAGGGTCGGGCAGACCATACCTATGGGATAGGCAAGTTGTACCTATAGGGAAACACTTATATGGTACCACAGAGCCTCAAAGTTGCACTGATTCACGACACATGTACAGTCCGATAGTTCAGATCAAATTATCACTCGTGTCCAGGTAAGGGGTCAATATGTGTATTTAGTGACTATTTGTGCCTCTAGGACTTATGGTGATTGTATGACATTTGTATCTATAGGGCTTATGGGGGCAAGTAAGGTTATTTCCTGCTATGTGCTTTAGATGGTATCTTATTGCAGGAAGGTAAGTTATTGTACTTCTATTTTACTCTTGTCCTTTTGTTCAGCCCTTACACTTTAATTTCAATTTTCAGTTTGCCTTACATGCTCGGTACATTATTTTGTATTGATTCCCTATTGCCTGGGGGTGCTGCATTCATGCATGCAGGTTCTGAGTGATGACTATACAGACTTGTCGGGTAGCATAGCCGAGCTTTCAACGGGTGGGTTGACTCCTTTCCTTACAAGGGTCGCCAAAGTCTCAGAGGTTTGCCCTTTTTGTTGTTTATAGCTTTTTGGGTAGCCTGGGGCCCTGTATCACAAAGTATTGTATTTATAGAGGCTTGCAGACTAGTCAGCTGGGTTTTATAGCTACGATGGTGGCCATTTTGGCCTTGTATATTTACTAGTTGTAGCTTGTTAGATAGTTGGGCCTTATTATTGTTGTATTGGCAGTTTAGCAGCTCATTGACCTAGTTTACATTGTATATACATTTTTTCAATTTCTGTATAGATATCATGGTGGCCTTGATGGCCCGCATAGTGTTTATGCTTACCTAGATATCATGGCAGCCTCGATGGTCCAAACAAGACTTATGTGATACCTGCTTATTGGTTTATATGAATTGTTGGGAGTAGCTATTTTTTTTCTAGAGCCGTCGATAGGAGGCCTTGCCAGCGGAGGTTTATTTTTAAGCTGACTTACCGGTGGAGGTTGATTTTTAAGCCAAAATATACTTGTTTGTTTCATTGATTATGTCTGGCTTCTATGCGCTATTTGCAAATAGTTCAGCAGGGTCGGTTTTGGCCTAAGTTTTAGCATCAAGTGCCAGTTGCACCCTTTGAGTTTTGGGCGTGACAATTTGTGCCTGAATCATAAGTATCCTCACTTTGTACCCTCTTCTCGCTAACACTTGGTGACTCATCATCTGTAAAGAGCTCAATAAATAGTGGGGGTGTTGCAGGCATAGTCATGGGAATATGTGGTATGATAGGGGTGTGGCTAGAAGCCAATGAACCAACCTCTGCCCTCAGTTGTGCCACCTCCTAGAAGCCAATGAACCAATTTCTGCCCTCAGTTGTGCCACCTCCTCCCATAATCCTCGTAAGTCTAGGCTCTATACCCTCTCAATCTATCATTTACTTTATGCTCAAACCCATATATCCGTATCGTACAAGCCTATCCACTCTGCTTTAATTATTTCCTCAACTCTTTCCTCAGCGGCCCTTATGGAAGTTCAGACCCATGGTTTCAATTGCTTCACCAATTCGAACAACTTTGACTCTGTTTGAGTCTATCACTGAACCAACTGATATAGAAAGTCATAAGTGACAGTGACCATACCAGAAGTGGAAAGGTGCGGCAGTGTAATAGGAATAGATGATGAAGGTTTGGATATCGAGGGTGTCATAGCCGAAACCTAAAACTGTGGTACCCACTGCTGCAGCAGTAGTCTCAAAAGCTGGAACCTCTACACTCTGCTTAGTGGAACCTCTAGCAATAACCTGCACTAGGGTGTTGTAACACCCCAAAAATCGAACCGGCGTTCTAAGTTGAAATTTCTGAAAAATCCTAAGTTTACAGGAATCACGGGTCAAAAACACGGACCGTGATTTGAACCATGACTAGTGGAATGGAACCGTGGTTTATGTTCTACAGGAACCAGTCTCTGGTCTGAGACCACGAGTGCACTCTATCGACCGTAGTTGGTTCTACGGACCGTAGTTTGTTCTACGGACCATAAAGTAGACTCGTGGAACTCAGGTCTGGGTTCTGTTCTTTCCCCAGGAACTACAACTCAGGTCTATGGACCGTAGTTCATTCTATGGCCCATCCTGTTGACCCGTAGTTCCTCACCTGCAGCTTGAATGCTGAGTTTAGGACTATGACTTAGGTCTACAGACCGTACTCCATTCTACGGGTCCGTCCTATTGACCCATAGTTTGGCTTCTGCAGCCTGTTCCTTTGGCTAGGAACTACGGATGGAAACCACGAGCCATGGTTTGGTCTACGACTCGTGGAATCCATCTGTGGTCCTTGAAAGTCAACTTTTTCCAGCTTTTTTCCTAATTATGTTCCAGAGGTATTTTAGTCATTGCCCACTATTTTAACTCCTAAATAGTGTCATTTTGACTATTCTAGAAGGGTTTCTACCCCATTTAGCCTAAGTCTTTCATTATTTCTCATTCATCTACCAAATTGGGAAAAGAACTCATTCAAGCTCCAAGTCTCAAGCTCCAAGTTCAAGTCTCCTTTTCTTTTCAATTTCAAGTGGGTTAGCTTCAATCAAGGTATGTGGGTACTCAACAATGGATTCCTTTCACCCTTGTGCCCAAAACCCCTAATTTTTATTTTGATTTTATGAACTTTTAAATTAGGGTTATTACCCAATTCTTATGGGTTTTTCTATAAATTGTCTTCTCATGATTCTATTATAAAATTTATATTAAATTGCATGATTTTACATGGGTTTTTACATGCGAACTCCTATTTTATGAATTGAAGGCTAATTATGGTAAATCCTACATGCATGAATTGATTTAAGTAAATTGGGTATTTGATAGCATGTTTTTCATGGATTTTCAAACAAGTGCATGTCTAGTTTCTACGTTCTATGAAAATATATGTTATTATGAAATTGAACTAGAGTCATGCAAGTTTTCAAGTTATGAATTATTATGCAATGCAAGACACTCGATGTACCATCAATGCTCATGAATTATTTTCTAAACAAAGATTCGTGAGTAGTATGAAGATCCGGGTTATGAACATGTTTATGAACAATCTTGACATCTAGATATGGCACATGTATGTGAGCCTTATATTTTATGTTTTGAGAGTAGAATTTAGCACCGAGCAATGAGGGTTCTAGACAACTCAATTCCAAAACTACGTTGCCACCATAAGTTGCCCTCCGTGGCTTATGAAAGGATCCTTATGACATGGTTCTAACCTTGGCCGGTTATAACAACCTTTGTCAGTATGGGTGCATCACACTGGACTCCATGTAGCTCATCATGGTTTAATGTCGGTTAAGAAAAACTCCCACATGATTATTTTCAAGCTATGAAGTTATGATACCTTACTTTGAATCTTGACTTTACCTCGTGTTTTATGTCTTATATTTTGATAATTCCTTATTCTATCCCTTATTACGAAAGAGCTCATTTTAAGCATATTTTTAAGTATGTTTTATCCTGATCATGCATATCTCACATACTCGGTACATCCTATAGTAGTGACGCATACTTTGCACTGCATCCTCTTGATGATGCAGATTTAGGTCCCCTCCCTCAGGCATGTGGCTAAAGACCGCAGGCCATTTCCAGTCAGTGTTGGTGAGTCCTCATTGTTCGAGGGCTAGTTATGATTCTAGCTAGTTTTTGGTTATTTACTTCCATACCTTGAGTTTGCTAGGGTCTTGTCCTAGCAACTCCTTATGTCATGTGTAGAGGCCTTTCAGACATAGCCAATATTCGAGTCTCTCTTTTAAAACTATGTTTCGTATTGACTCATCATTTATGGATTGGGGTTGCCTAATGTTCTATCTATGCTTCCACTATGCTTCTTATGAATGACTGAGTATGCTATGACAAAGGATTAGTCTAGGTCACTCGTGCCCCGGATCCCGTGTTACGTCTAAGGGGTAGCCTCGGGGTGTGACAGGTGTCAACTTGATCACCCATCTCAACTGGCCCTTTGAACAAGGCATCTCCTGATGAAGTAGATGGTTGGGCTTGTCTTTAGGCAATTGGATTCGTATCATCTGTAATAAGCCCAACATCCCAAATCTGTGTTGCCTTTATCAAGTGGTCAACGCCTAGCAGTATCGGGACACCTGAGTTAACACATAAGCGGTAAACCAAGCATGGAAAGAGGATGTTAGTACTATCCCGAAATGCCCTCTCATGGATCTCATCAATGATGTATTGAGGGACATTTATGTCGTACCCTGCCATAATGCAAGCCACCAGAACTGCTCGGTCAGAAGTGAGTGTGTTATCAGCCTACATTGGATAGAGTCGGGTCCACACAATCACCCACCACAACTTTCCTGCAAACTTTAACAACACCTTCTTAGTCTTAGCTCTACCACTAACCCAGTCAGCATCTACACCACGCTCAGCAATATAACCGGCAACCCATCTCAACAAGTCAGATTTCTGCGCAGGATCTTTCATTTTGTTACGGTCATTCACTTTTCTCATGTGGGTGTCAAATTCTTCCGTGTTTACCAGAAGCTCATACTCAATCCCAAACAACAAGCGCTGAATCATGCGCTCAAAAATATCGATGGGCTTACCCCGTACTAGCAGACTGGCTAGTAGAGGTTGATCCCATGTCCACTATCTATGGGGAGTACTCTGCTGCATAGAAGTGATATATGATGCATAAAACTCATGGAACAACTCTGGACTGTAGCTGCTTGATGGATCACCCATCCAACCAAACCTGTACCAACCAATTATAGCTTGTATGTCCGATAATCTCGGCCAAGTATGCTATCTGAATGCGTGGCTCCTCAAAAAAAATTCTTTTTGGCAACCCTTTATAGTAATAGACGTGTCCCTATCATAGATCATGTAGCAACCCTCTTGGGAGGATTCCACTTTCGAAACAAAAACAAATATATACCTATAGCATTTAAAAGGGACTCCATTTAAAACATATTAATCATATTTATTTATATGGCGGAATTAGGCTCGTTCGAAAAGAGTTAAAGGCATAATATTTTGACATCTAATAATTCATATAATTCCAAGTAAAGACCATATAGGAGTTTCAATTCACGATGGCAGACCTTTCAATAATAATCAGGCATGTACCTTATGGAAATTCATTTTTTTCCATTTAAACACAACTGCGAGATCATTCTGTACATCATCTTTGAACTTCCAAATACTAAAGAAAACACTAATTTCTTCCATTTAAAAAATTACAAACCAAAATATAACCTTAATACATTATAAGACCTGAGTTTACACACCTCAAAATAGCCAACGCGATACCAAATTTAAGTTTACAATTTACAGTACTATGATAAAATAAGCCTCCAAAATTTACATATATAAGTGCAACATATGGATCATGTACAAGTCCCAATATTACTACAAAACATAGATGCCTATATGTAAATGTGATCTTCTAAAAGCTCCAAAAAGTCTACTTCAAGTGGCCCTCTTCAATTATTCTCCCGAGCGTCACCTATGATAGAAAACAACTATCGCTAAGCACAAGACTTAGTGGTGTATAAAGCTTGTGCTTGGAGTCATAGACTTCTCCAATTCCCTATTATTGACAGCTCAATATAACATATAAATTAAAAATAAGTAAACAAGTATATTACAAGTATCAAAATCAACATTCAAAGCTCAAGTGTTATGGCAGTTCATAGAACTATCTCACGAGATGTCAAATAACAAATTTTTCCCAATATGTACATCATGCCATCACATAAAGCATAATCCAATATCAAGAAGGGCTGAAGCCCTGTATCAAGTAGGGCCGAGACCCAATAATCAAGAGAATCAAGAACCATATTAAAAATGGCTTTCTAGTTCGTACTTAAATGGATAGTTTTTCATAATTAAGACGAACCACAAATCCAGAGTCAAGATGGCCAAAGATCCAAATTAAGAGGCATGCCAATACAGTGACATAGTCACTGCTACAAGAAGAACAAAGTCCCAACAAGAATGCAGAATGATCGAGCAATCTATACAAGTGGGCGAATTAACAAATATCTCACAATAATTCAAAATACCAATATGTCGATATAAGGTCACGAGAAAGCAAATGAAAGTTTCAATACAATAATCAAAATACTGTAGCAAGCAATGATAGTACAAGTTCAAGTTTATACACAAACCTTGGCTTCTTAGCACGTAAATAGTCCTACCACAACTTGACGAGTTTAAATCGTAGACCAATAAGTGCGTCAACTTCCTTAAATAATTTCCTTTAGCTTGTACAAGAGTATAAATACCTTGAATACACAATCAAATATCCATTTAATATTCAGCAATTTCAGCAGGTGAAAATGAATAATATAGATATCAAAAGTGAGCCTAGTTTGTGCAAATCACACCCAATCCCCAAAACAGTAAATCTGGACAGCCTAACTTCCTTGTGTTGTGACTCAGTTTCGAATAGGTAAGCGGTAAAACCAAGCTTTGTAGTCTTCACAAAAATTGTAGGTACATGTATTAGGGTCATAAGGAGTGAAGAACCATACCAAAATATATTTCGTGCAAAAATAGATGTTCAAAATACTAACAGCTATACATAGATGGTTTCTAAATCGGAAAAACTGGGCAGAACCTCCCCTCTATTGCGTTCCCTTTTTCGAACTTTTAACAGTAAAACCAGCTTTTGACATAAACATAAGAGTTGTAGATATATGTGTTGGATTTCCAAAAAATATTTGATCAATCAAAACAGATCTCTACACAACAAGATATGATAATATTACTAACAGCCACAAGGTTCTAAATACAATTTTTGCACACTTACCACAAGAGAGGGCTTGTCTTATGTTCTAGCTGAAAGAACAAGTTGTTCTAGGCAATTTTGTGAGGGAATAAGATTGAGAGAGAGCTCAGGAGGTTTCCTTAACCTTATGGAACCGAAACTTGAGAGGAGGTGTCATATTTTACACACAAACATGGATATATATAACAATTGAAAAGGTGGTTGCCCAAAAAGTTAAAGTTGGCTGCCCCAATCTTTAAATATATCATGTATTTAATATTTTTTTTGGAGATAAATATAGTTGTAGTAGTTTATGTAAATACCCCATTACAATTTCCTAAAATACCATCTTACTTTAAGGCAAGAAACTTCCCAAATGTCGCAAAAATTCAAGTTTTAGGAGCGCAAATTAGAGACTAATCTTTTTTTTAATCACGAAATGGTCGAATGATGTGCAAATGCTAGATTAGATATCTTGGGGTGTTATATATCCTCTGCATATCCGAGACACATCACCATCGATTATCATGAACTTGGGCAGACTGATCCCTGTCTACCTCAACCCTTCTCCTATTTTTAGATGTGTCCGTAGAGCTCTTTCCCCCGTGCCTGAATCAACATCATCAAAGTCGGACCTATATCCAGTGCAAGTATTCGATGATCCCTCTCCCTTGGACACATTATCATTACTAGTATCCAATGATCCCTCTCCTTCTTTAGACTGGGGAGAGGTACTTTGTGCCTGTATCTCAGCCTGAGGTGCAGCGTGTTTCTTAGCTCCTTGCTTGTGGTTTGAGGCACAACATTTGCATCAGGCTCGACCTTATACACTTCCTTAGACATATTTCATTCCTATTTTTAGGGTACATCCTGAAGTCGAGATTGGAATCCATGAGCCCCCTCTTTTTTTTCTGATGGTGTAGCTGATCCCCCTTTTTTGGGCTCCCTTTTGGAGGCATAGTACCTGTGAGAGAGAGTATTAGCACACAAAATAATGAAACGCAAAACAAAATTCATTTGTTTCTAAAGGATAATAGAGGTCCACGAGCAAGGTCCACGGCTCATGGAAGCCCCTTGTGGATCTCAGAGGATTCTTTCAATGTGCAGGACTGAGTTCCATGAGTTCCATCCACGACCCATGAACCATTCCAAGGCTCATGGAATACCCTTGTGTGTAACACCCCAAAAATCCTAAGATAATACCCGAACCTTTTCCATGAGTGTAATTATCATTTCTCTAGTGTGGTGAGTGTTGTGGATGCGAATCATGTTCATAAGAAACTCCTATCATCAAGTTGAGTTACAAGCACCTCAACCAAATGAGTTTTCATGCAAGACTAAACTAGGTCAACTTCAAATTAATGGTTTTTGAGTTTTCTTTCCAACGCCACCGACCACGTATTAATTCGAGTCCGGAGTAGAAAGTTATGGGCATTTTACTGCAGCACTATTAGTGACTACGGACGGGATGACGAACCGTGGCTCTGAACCACGGTCCATACTGTGACTCGTGATTTCAGACCTGAACCTTAAAATTTTCATCTTCAAAAATACTGGTTGGTTCACGACCCATAGACCAAAACCATGGTCCATAGAGTGACCCGTGGTTTGTCAAAATTCAGCTTTTCTTCCCTAGATACCATGAGTGACTTGACGGGTCATTGTTTTGAATGAAGGTCCATCTTGTAACTCATGAAATCACCTTCAGAGAGGTACCAAGTCCTCTAAATTCAACGAGTGGATTTCCGTTAACCCATTCCACAACCCCTTTCTTCCATCCGTAATTCCTGAGGTTCAGAAGGTCCTCATTTCCTGAAGTTAAAACCATGAGTCATAGGATGGTCCGTTGTTCGGAACAACGGACCGTAGAATGACTCATGGAATGGAATTCCCTTAGACTCCCAAAAGTGGTTCTTGAAACCACGGACCAGATGACGGTCCGTCATTCACTTTGATGGTCCGTAGACTGACTCGTGGTCCCTGAAACCGAGTCATTTTATCAAATTTTTCAAGCTTAAGTCCAGGGGTATTTTTGTAATTTCTCACTCTTTTAACTCTTATACTAAGTCATTTTAGGCCTATTTAGAAAGATTTTTATTCCCACTTGGCCTAAGTTCTCTCTCATTCTTCCAATCAAGTTCCAAAAGAAGAAAAAGGAGTTCCATCTTCTCAAGCTTCAAGTTAGGGTTTCATCTCCAAGTCTCCATCCTCAAGTCCCAAGTTAAGAAAGCTTCAAGTTCAGGTATGTGGGTATTCAATAAGGGATTTCCTCCACCCTTATGCCCAAAAACCTCAAGTTTTACTTTGATTTATGGATTTATGAAATTAGGGTTCTTACCCAATTTGGCAAAAACTTATGAGTTCAGTTTTAAAGCATCAATTCAAGTTTTCTCATTATTTACCCATGATTTATTTGAGATTCATTAAGTGTTTTCAAAAGCTCATGCATTAAAGATGATTTCTAGCATGTATTCACTATATTGCACTTTTTCAAATAAAAATTGGCATGTTTAGATAACATGGTCTCAAGTGTTAAGAAATTGCATGCCTAATTCTTCAAGCTATGAATTTAGAAAGAAAAGTATATTTTGAATTATGGTATTTCTAAGCTTTAAGACTTGTGATTTGAGATTTGCATGACATCAGATATGTCCTTATGCTTTACCAACAGTTTTGGGCATTAGATATGTCCCTATGTTTTATGAAAAGATTGGGCATATAGATATGTCTACCTAAGCTATGTGAATTGCATGGTATCAGATATACCCTTATGCTTTTCAAACAGATTTGACATCAGATATGTCATTAGTTATGTTCAGTTTTGGCATCAGATATGCCCCAGTATTATATGAGCTATATGTATGTTTAGGGAGTAGTATTTAGCACCGAGTTGCATGGGGTGAGAGTACCCTAAGTCCCAGAACTACGTTCCCCTATAGGTTTATAAGTTCCCTCTGTTGGGCATTAGAATTAGTGATCATGCCATAGCTATGCCTTTATACCCTGGCAAGGTATATTGGGTCCTCTCGATGGGGTGGATACATCGGATTTCATGTAGCTCACATGGTCTGTATCGACTAAGAGAACCACCCACAGAAACAGTTTTAAGTTTAAAAATGTATTGACTCTTTGCTTTCATATTTCAGACTTACTACTTATGACTTATGATTATGACTATGTTTTCAGCTTATGATATTGCATTGAGTCATCACATTACAGATTTTACCATTATTATATAATTTCAGCTTTAAGGATATTTTTAAGCATGTCTTACCACGAATTATGCATGATCTCAGTTTTAAGCATGCCTTCAAGTGTATTTTATCATACCATATGCATATCTCACATACTCAGTACATTCTATAGTACTGACCACATACTCCTTTGTGTTGCATCCTATCATGATGTAGATTTTTTAGCCCGTTCCCAGATTCATGGCTAGTAGATCAGCAGCACATCCAGCCAGCTTGGTGAGTCCTCCTTATTGGAGGACTTGCAGTTTATTTACAGCTTGGTGAGTCCTCCTTATTGGAGGACTTGCAGTTTATTTTCATTTCAGTATTTAGAGTTAGCTGGGGGCTTGTCCTAGCAACTCGCCAGTAGTAAAGGCTTTCAGACATAGAGTCAGACGTTCAGTTGTATTCATATTTTCATTCTTAGACTCTTATTTATATGGCGGATTGAGTTGCTCATCATTTCAGTTAAGTTTCCGTTCTTATGTTTTGTTTAGTTTTTAAGTTATGCTAATGCCAGAGGGTTATCTTGAGATTACTTATGATCTTGGGTCCCGTGTTACGTCAAGGGGGTAGGCTCGGGGCATGACAAACTTGGTATCAGAGCATCAGGTTCAAGAGTCCTAGGGTGTCTGAAAGCCACATCAAGTAGAGTCTCTTTCATGGGTGTGAAGCACGCCACACTTATGAGGTGGAGGCTATGAGATGTTTTAGGAAAACTTCACTTCCTTCATGTTCACTATCATGCGATAGAGTTTAACTCTATTTACCTGTCTAATCCATTCCTTATGCATTTCAGATAAATGCCTCTATGAAGAAACCCCAAGAGGAATGTTAATCCTTTTGTTCCAGACCACGAGATTACGAATGCGGAGTTTTGGGAAGCCATGTGTATATTGTCTCAAGCCATGACTGCTCAGTTTAATGAGAAAGAGAAACTGAAGAAGAGGAAGAGGAAGAATAAGAAGACCAGGACATGGAGCCATAACTCTAGTTAGTAGAAAATGAGTAGTAGTAACTGGTCATCTTTTTAGCAGAAGTCATCCGGACCAACCTCATCCCCAGTTAGCACACCTGCACTCGATTCTAAATCTTGTCATAAATGGGCTCCGAAGACCTCGAGGTATCCTCATTGTAGTAGTTGTGGTAAGTTTCATCTAGGTGAGTGCCTTGCTGGCAAAGAGGGTTGTTTTAAGTATGGGCAGTTAGGCCACAGGATCAAGGATTTCCCCTCAAATAAATGGAGCAACAATGGTGTTCAGCTCCAAAACTAATTCCTTTCATTGCCTAGCCAGCTGGGTCAGAGTATTCCTCCAGAAGATGAATCAGGTATGTCACTAGATTTCTTCCTTTATGAATCCATAGTCCCCAAGACCCTATTCTTGTATGGTTGTGAGTTGTCTTAGCTTAGAACAAGCAGTGATAAAGGAATATAGCATCACGATGGATAGTAGAAAGAGAGAGTTGTGGGTTGTTAGAACCATGTAAGCTTGACATGTCTTTGCAAGGGATAGGTTGTAAGTTAATGAATATGGGATGTACGACCCTTATATGAGGTAGAAGGGTTGATGCCAAGACTTCTAGGAAAGGGAGAGCCTTAAACTATAGAAGGAAGTGTACACTCAAACTAACTTCGAGGTTAGTATTTGCTCTATTAGAGGAAAATGATCATAGTTCAGTTTAGAGGTTAGTAAGATATCCTTAGACTTAGAAAGGTAGAATGAGTCTAAGGAGGAGATGGTGGGATGTAGAATCAATTAGATTTTTGAGGCTCAGGTAGTGATGATAAGGAGTGTTAGAACATAGTTAGGGGGAGCAGAAGCTTATTTCCATCCTAGCATCATAAGTATACTTCTGTCATCACGATACCTTTTGCTTGACTTGTGTGTTGGCGCCATGGTCCTATTTTAAATTTACGCACTCCATTCATATTCACCCTCATATTCAGCTCCTAAAATGATAAGTGATTACTTTAGATAACGACCCTACTCTTACTCTACGATTCTAAAAATCCCAGCTTCATGCCCTGAGGCTCGTTACTTATGTAAGCTTCTGTCTCGCGGTATGCTCAGTCCTATTTACTCAGTTCATTATTCAGACATGCCCTAATGACTAATTAAATCATGCTACGCCATGTATGTGCTCATACCAGAGTTCTCAAATAATTCATGCTTGTGATTTCCTTACTCTAACCATGCTTTGTAAGTCCATGATGTGAAACACTCATGCCTTTTCACTCGACTTCTCATACCTCACCTTGATTGGCTAGATTAAGCTAAGTATAAGTCAAGACCGGTCAGTATTTCTTCATTCGTGATACTCATGCTCCCATTCTACTCCTTCAGCGATTTTGGCTCATGTTGTCATAGGTGTTAGTGGAGGAAGCTAAGTAGTAGCTTAGATATGAAGTAGTAAATGTTCCCTTTTGGTATGCTTATTCCACCTTAGCTTCTAGGTGTGGATGAATTGCGGGGCGAGGATCATTCATGCATAATAGTTAGGTGAGAAATTTTGATGTGCCTTTGTGTGGGAGTTCTTGAAGTTACAGTTTCTAGATATGCTAGGAAAAAGGAGAAAAGTCTTGGATAGTGTGAACTACAAAATCATAAAATGACCATATTCATAAGCTCGAATGTCATGATGAAATACTTATGGGCCTTTGCTTTGTGCGCCTAGTGACCCTTTGATTAGGAGCTCAAGGTTAGTTGGTTGTTGTGATAAGAAGAAATACTATTCTTAGGATATATTCTAGACGCAAGAGATTTAGTCGAGAGAGGCTTAAACATGGAGAAAGCAGGTAGTTAGACTCAGACCTTAGTATCTATATGTGCGCAAGTGAGTATTTTTAATTGCATGATAAGTGCGGTATTTAGAAGATAATAGTTTTCCCGTATAGCTACTCCTCTCATTTTTATGTTCCTTTCAGCTAACTACGATCCTAAGAATGCATTCATTCTTTATGAGTTTTAGCTAAGTCCCTACTCTCACTCTAGACCAGCTATCATGTTAGATATCCAGTTTCATATCCTATCGGTGTTCTTATACTCTCAGTATACATATAGGTCTCACGAATCCATCTCAGTTTATATTTCAGTCAGAAATCAGTTACCATGTCAGAACTCTAGCTTTTAGAACACAGTTAGTAGGATTGCATCTCATTCCCTACCACCTCAGCCCAGTTAGTCTTCATTCGAGGATGAATGATCCCAAGGGGGAGATGTTGTAACACCCCAAAAATCTTAAGCTAATACCTGAACCTTTTTCATGAGTATAATTGTCATTTTCCTAGTGTGGTGAGTGCCTTGGATGTAAATCATGTTCATAAGAAACTCCTATCATCAAGTTAAGTTGCAAGCACCTCAACCAAATGAGTTTTCAAGCAAGACTAAACTAGGGTCAAATTCAAACGACCATTTATTATAGAGTATAAATATTTAGGTGGCCTAGTACCCACCAAATTAAAGTTTTTTGAGTCTTCTTTCAAATGCCACTAACCTTGCATTAATCCGAGTACGGAGTAGAAAGTTATGGGTATTTTACTGCAGCAGTGTCAGTGACTACGAACGAGATGACGAACCGTGGTTCTGAACCACGATCCATACTGTGACTCGTGATTTCAGACCTGAACCTTAAAATTTTGATCTTTAAAACCACTAGTGGGTTCACGACCTGTATACCAAAACCACGGTCCATAGAGTGACCCATGGTTTGTCAAAATTCAGCTTTTCTTCCCTAGATTTCACGAGTGACTTGACGGGTCATTGTTTTGAATGATGGTCCATCCTGTAACTAGTGAAATCACCTTCAGAGAGGTACCATGTCCTCTAAATTCCATGAGTGGGTTGAGGATCCTTCAACCCATTCCACGACCCCTTTCTTCCATCTGTAACTCCTGAGGTTCAAAGGATCCTTATTTCCTGAAGTTAAAACCACGAGTCACAGGACGGTCCGTTGTCCAGAATCACGGACCGTAGAATGACTCGTGGAATGGAAGTACATTATACTCCATGAAGTGGTTCCTGAAACCACAGACCAGATGACGGTCCATCATTCACTTTGACGGTCTGTAGACTAACTCATGGTCCTTGTAGCCGAGTCATTTTATCAGTTTTTCCAAGCTTAAGTCCAGGGGTATTTTTGTAATTTTTCACTCTTTTAACTCCTATACTAAGTCATTTTAGGCCTCTTTAGAAGGGTTTTTATTCCCACTTGCCTAAGTTCTCTCCCATTTTTTCAATCAAGTTCCAAAAGAAGAAAAGGAATTCAATCTTCTAAAGCTTCAAGTTAGGGTTTCATCTCCAAGTCTCCATCCTCAAGTCCCAAGTTAAGAAAGCTTCTAATTCAGGTATGTGGGTATTTAATAAGGGATTTCCTCCAACCTTATTCCCAAAAACCTCAAGTTTTATTTTGATTTATGAATTTATGAAATTAGGGTTCTTACCCAACTTGGGAAAAACTTATGAGTTCAGTTTTAAAGCATCAATTCATGGTTTCTCATTATTTACCCATGATTTATTTGAGATTCATTAAGTGTTTTCAAAATCCCATGCATAAGCAAACCATCCCCTTGGCTTGGCTGGCCTTGTCAAATCCTTGAAACAAAGGACACCCAGTTTGGACACATAGAAGGGTTATAAGCACAGGGAAAGCCATGATGTGGAGTCATGTCACACTTTTTCTTGAGGTGCTCAGCGATGATCTCACCTTTATTCAAATGAATTCCTCTTATGATGCATGCAAGGAGAATGGCCATTTCTATGGTTACTTTAGTGGTGTGGCTAGTCGGGATGAGTCTGGTGCTCACAAAGTCAAGCCACATACGTGCTTCGAATTTAAGATCTGAGCGATGGATTTGTCTCTTCGAGGTGGCCCAAAATGGGTTTCCTTCAGCAATTACACTAGCAACCCACTCATATGCCTCATTCTTTTTGGCCACACGTTTAAAGTACTTTGATATGGGGATTAGTTCATTGTCCCAAATAGCAGAGTGAATGGCTTCAGGGGTAATGTTCACCTCTTTACCTCGTACCAATACCGACTTGAGGCATGGCAACTTGCTTAGCGGGCCTGTGTGATTTAGCTCGTCGAGGCGGGCTTGGTAGGAGGCATAGAATTCCCGCACCAACTCAGGAAAGTAGAGGCTTGGTGTACTGGCAAAGTGTTCCCAAACTCTTATGCGAAATTGCTTTGGAATATTTGGGAATTCCTCTTGGAATTATTCTACATTGAATCCTTTTTCGTCCAAGAATGGGCGATTTCGGAAATTAAGATAGTAGGCTTCTATTCCCCTGAGCCCAAAGCGGACTCATGACTCAATGCGCTCAGCCTCTTGCATAGGAACACCTGCATTTGGAGTGTGCTTAACATCACAACTCTTTTGATGGTGCCTGTTGGAAGACATAATCCTGTAGATGGGCGTTAGCAATATGCACTATGACTATATACACAACTAAAAGAAGTTAGGAATTCAGTGAAGTGGAAAACAAATGAGGGAGATGGGGCTCGTGCGAAACACATGCGGACCGCACCTTAGGATGTGCGTGTCGCATATGCTATCGCACAAGATAAAAGATTCTTTCAGGTGGTCTCCATTTATGGTTCTAAGCTGGTGCGATTCGCACCATCAATTGTGCGTGTTGCACCAAACTCCTCCCCTTAAAACAGTGAGTAATTCTCCATTTTCAATAAGATTAGACACCATATGAAACCCGCACATCAAGATCTGTGTATCGTATGCAAAACGCACAAAGTCTACTTAGAGTTTTTGGTTCCTTATGTTCTTGTGATTTTCTCATGTGATTCGTAGAGCAAGACGTGCTTATGCATTGGCCACTATTCAATCAAACCAATCAATAATAAACCAAAGGAAGCAAGGGATCTCATGACCATAACTTCTGGGTACTCAGACTTCCCCGGATTATCATTTACATTATAACAAGCAAGAAGGGGACTCAACGACTTCCCTTAAGATGTACGTTACCCCTTCTATCATCGGGAACATCAAGCCCTCACTTCCGCACAAAATATCAACAATTCTAGCAACCATTAACTCTCTCCCCGCACAAGATCATATACCCCAAATATAATGCTAACAGTAATCATGGGTATATAGTCAGCAAAATTTAGCCTCAAGAGTCAACTTTTAATCAAAACCTCATGACGAATGACGATTTTCCCTTAAGAATGACGTCACCCAATCTATCATTGGGCCAATTCATTCGTTCATCAAGTGGGTTACTCAGACTTCACCCCAACACATATTTCAAGGCCAAAAATCACTGCCAATCAATATGCATCAATACAATTTGAGTTTTACTAAGTTGAAAACAAGCAAAATCATCAATGTAACTCAAGGGAACCCAAATTTTCTGGATCTCACCCAAAACCAACATGGTAATTTTATTGCGCACGCTTCACAATATGAGTTCCCAACCTTCATAAAAATAAATATCTAACATCGGGGAACTTACCACAAGTGAAGATTACAAAGGGTGAAAGTGAAAATTGAAGCTTTTTATTCTTCAACAATGATAACCCACGAAACCCAACCGGAGAGTGACGGTGGCGATGGTGGTAAAGTGGTAGAAATGGTTGGGTTAAAGAAGAAGAAGATTTTTGGGGAAATTTGAGGGAATTTGGAGAAGAATTTGGGGGAGAATTTTGTGAGTTTGAAAGAAAAAATGGTGGAAGTAGGAGAAAAGAAGTGGTTTGAAAAGAAAAAGAAGAAGAAAAGTTGGCTGGGTCATCTCCGGGTCGGGTCGGTCAACGGGTTAAATTAATTAAAGTTCAAACTTATTGCTGGTGCAGCGCGACATGCGATTCACACCAAACAATGTGCGGACCGCATTACGTCTCGCACATGTCCTTTTTCTCCCCTGGGTTTACCCAGGCATCTGTTTCATCATGCGATGGAGGTGCGATGCACACCTAGGCTTGTACGGTCTGCATGGCCTAGTGCACATCGCCTCAAAATGGTCAAATTCTTCCAAGTAGTCTATTTTGGCATGCGGTGCACTGTGCGACACGCACAATTGCTTGTGTGGTTCGCACAGTTCGCCGCATAACTCCTTTTTGCCCTGTTTTCCCTTGTTCAATTTTTCACTTCATAACTCCCTGCAAATCACTAAAAACAACAACGGGTGAAGAAATTTAAGGAAAATACTTGGGTTACCTCCCAAGAAGCGCTTGATTTTACATCGCAGCTCGACGATAGTACCTCAATTCTTAACCGTTGTCGAAAGGCATGCCAATCCAGTTGGCGTGGCCCCATCCCCAGAGCTGAAACTGCTCCATCAATATCTTAGAAATGTCATGAAGTTTCTCATTTATCAATGAATTAAATGCGGGCGTCTTGCCCACCTCACACTCTCCAAGAGCATCATCCTACTCCCCCTCCGTTTCTATCACCGATATTATTCTCTAATCATCCAGAGGTTTCATGGGTTGGCAAATGTTGAATGTCACTACCTCATCCCCCACTTGAAATTTGAGTTCACTGAGTTCTACATCAACAAGGCCTCTCCCCGTAGCCAATAATGGTTGGCCCAGAATAATGGGAACCTCCACGTCTACCTCACAGTCCAAGATGACAAAGTCCACAGGAAGAATTAGTTTGTCCACCTTTACCAATAAATCAAACAAGATTCCTACAAGGCACTTAATAGACCTATCGGCCATGAGTAGCCGCATAGAAGTAGGTTTGGGGATACCCAATCCTAGCTTCTTGAAAATCACAAGGGCCATCAAGTTGATGCTTTCCCCCAAGTCGCACAAGGTCTTTCGAAATACAAAAAATCCAATTGTACATGTTATGGTGAATGCACCCGGGTCTTCTCTCTTTGTAGCCACATTGCTAGTCATTACTGCACTACAACTATGTGACATTTCAATCGTGCCCACGTCCACCACCTTCTTCTTTTTAAGTAATTCCTTCATAAATTTGGAGTATTCTGGCATCTGCATTAGAGCTTTGACCAAATGAATGTTTATGGACAACTTACTGAACATGTCAAAAAACTTGCTAACTTTCTATTCTTCCTTCTTCTTATTTAGCCGATGAGGATACATAGGAGGTCCTTTGGGTGTTGTGGTAGGTATGCTTTGCACAAGAGGGGGGTCTACCTCATCATCGATGGTTACTTGGGGAGAGGGCTCTACCTCCTCTTTATCTTTGTGACTTCCATCACTTTCTGGGGCACTCAATGCACCAAAGTCTTCCCTCACCTCTGAAATTTTGACCACATTCTCATGCACCACATCTTCATCTTTGTCTCTTGGTCTCTCGCCTACTTCAATAATAGACTTCTTTGATTTTTTCATCGGTTCTACAATGGGTCCTCTTATCTCACCGGTTGTCCATCCACTCCTAGTAACAATGGCCATGACATGCATGTCACCTTTAGAGTTGGTAGTGGCACTACTAAGAAGTGATGTTTTCATCTCTGGACTCATTTGAATAGAAATCTGATCCATTTGGGATTCAAGTTGCTCGATGGAGGTTGAATGAGAACTCACGGTTCTATGAAGTGTTGAGATTCGCTTTTAAGCTCATGTACCCCAGTGTGTGTTGTGTCCACTTTTTTTAGCACCAATGACAATATGTCCTCTAACTTGGAATGTTTGGGGTTACTTGTGGTCAGTTGATAGACGGGATTAGCTTTGTTTTGGGGCACATAAGGACTTCAATAGCTGTGTTGTTGACCATACCTGTCCCGGTCATTTCTTATCTAACCTTGATTCTCTTCCCTCGGGCGATAGTACTCGGTATAAGAAACCGCTAACACAAAACATAGCTTACCATCAACAACAACCATGAGCTCTTCATCATTAGCTTTTATCTCCGATGCATTCATGGTATTCACTCCTTTTTCACCAATTACATGATTTTCCAAGAGATTGATTTGGTTCATCATTTTGGCTATTGTTTCGTATTGGATTTCCCCTCTTTTTTTGATCTTATTTACCAAGATGGATGGGGCTAATTTTGATATTGGCAAATCTGCCTCTCGGGTATACCAAACTTGGTTAGTTTTTGTCATCCATTCTAAGAAGGCCGAAGCAATGGGAAATCGCATATCCATGAAGGTGCGACCTCCAAGGTTGTTGGCCATTATCTTGTTCAAGGAGTTCAACAATTGGTAGAAACTTTGAAGCAATACATTTTCTGATAGCTCATGATTTGGACACAAAACAAACTTCTTCTTGAAGCACAACCAAGCCTCATGTAATAGTTCATTCGGTAGTTGCCTGAAGTTGGTAATCTCGTCTCTTAATTAAATCATGAAAGATGGAGGAAAGAATCTCGAAGTGAACACTTTGACCAACTTAGCCCAAGATGTTATAGATCCGTCTGGAAATTCTTTCAACCACACCGTGGCTTCTCCTATCAAGGAAAAAGGAAATAGGCGCAACCGGATGGACTCCTGAGAGATGTTTTGAATGATGTATGGTTGGTAAATCTCCCTGAAGTTTCGAATATGCTGGTTGGCGTTTTCCTGTGCTGCTCTACCAAATAGACCTTTCATTTGGATTAAGTGGAGCATGGTGCTATTCACATGAAAAACAACATTTCCTAACGTGGAGGGTAGGCAGATTGCACCTACACCCCCTTGCATCATAGGCTCAGCTTCATCGGCATTATTGAGGCTGCCAATGTTCTCATTGTCATCGGCTTCATTCATAGCTAGCGTGTTCAATCAACCACAAGTAACAAACAAAAGTAAAAGAAACAAGTACTCTCAAGATGACTTCAAAACAATAATAAAAAATACTCAAGTTTCCAGTAACGTCCCCATTTTTGATGAACGCTCAAATTGTGCTCTCCAAGTAGGAGGTCATGGCGATCGTGCAACAAAATAAAATTTATAAATCCAATGAGTGTCGGGGTTGTACCCAAGGGACTTGGGGTAGCTATATATCAATTGTAATGGATTGAGTTCAAGGTGAGAGTAATTGATCAAAACAACAAGTAAAAGGATGGGAGAATTGGGAATGTTGTCACTACAATCGCAATTCAATTCAAAAAGCAATAAAACTATAGCGGGTGTACCAAGTCGACTAGATGACTAGGGATGCATATCCGAAGGGGCTTTTGTTATGGGATAGGGTGATTATCAATTCATACCTATTATCTCTTAATGACATGAATAGCATTAGTCATGGGTAAGATTTTCTTATCTCTCAATCAACAATCTTATATCCGATGATCTCAGTTAGAGAATCAGTGGTTTGATCAATAAACAACCAATCCAGCTTGGGGAAGTCATACCATCTCTAGCTTAGACTCTTAAATGGGAGAATACGATGATAAGATCTATTCCTAGCCTCAAATCTGAGTGGAATCCCAAGTTCCCACTAGTAATTTCACATCCACAACTATGAAATCCTTTCTCAAGAAATCACATAGTCAAGTAATGTAAATTAACATTTGCAACCACCAATTTTAGGATTAAAACTTTGTGAAATTACTAGACCTATGTCAATTAAGCAATTATAAGCAAGAATAGATAACACCTACACCCATTTCTTAAGCACCCATCATCAATACACCCCTAGATAAGAGTATTTAGCCACTCATGGTGAGAGAGAAAGAGATACCAGCTGGATAATTCAAAATCCCTTCCATTAGAGCTGAATCTTAAGTTCTAGCTTCAATTTGAATACACAAGTGTTAACCA
This sequence comes from Jaltomata sinuosa, assembly GCA_003996215.1. Lineage (NCBI taxonomy): Eukaryota > Viridiplantae > Streptophyta > Magnoliopsida > Solanales > Solanaceae > Jaltomata > Jaltomata sinuosa. The sequence goes on from QJPP01000422.1 coordinate 588,992, forward strand.
AGAGAATTGGATTGAAACCCTCTTCTCAATGGAGGTGAAAAATTTGGTCTCTAAGCTAAAAACTCTTCAAAATATTCAGAATGATAAAAGTTATTCACAATTGTGCCTGAATAGGCCTTTTATAGTTTCCCAAAACGTCACTAAAAATTTGGACAAAAATACCCTTCGGGAGGTGTGCAGCGTAATGTGCGATTCACATTTTGTGAAGTACGCATCATACACTAGATCTGGTAAACCAGTGAATTCAGCTAGATTTGGGAGCTCCGTACAAAGGGGGTGTGGTTCGCACCTCAAGATGTGCACGTCACACAACGACCGCAACTCATGACAGACTCTTCAGTGATTATATGATCTCATGCGGAGGAGGTGCAGTTCGTACCTTGGCCTGTGCGTGTCGTATGGCCACTGCATCTTCGGTCAGAATCTTCAGCCTTTTCAAACACTTCACACTTCACTCCTTTTGAGCTCTATTTGGGTCCATTTCCTTGTTTATCATCATCTATCAAAAGTACCTGCATAGACATCAATAAAGTCCATAAGAACCTCTAAATATATTAAAAAACATAGCAATAATTTATGGATATAGGCTCAATAAGTTGGTAGATTACCGACTTATCATTCTGGCAATCCACATTTACACTCTAGTGCCTGATTTTATTCACTTCCATCACAATACTCCATGGGATCATCCTTTCACCATCCAGTACCTTCTTCTAACAGTAAACAATCTGTCTCAACCATAACTGGTAAGAGATTTTTGTTTACATAATGCTCAAGCCTCTTCATAATGGCTCTAGCTTCTGCAATCACACTTGTAGTATTAGGGATGATCTCTGCACTAGCATATATGAGATTATCTTCATGATTCCTTATGGTGAAAGCAACTGAACTGTTTCCTAGGTTTCCTCTGTAGGCCTCATCTGTATTGCACTTGTACCACCCTAGCCCTGGTGGCTTCCACCTTATCACTTGACACTTTAAGGTAGGTCTGTACCCTTCAAAGAACTCAATCATTTATGGCCAAGTTAGAGGAATATTCTTTAGCCAAGGGTATCTTTTTAGTCACCTAGTGGAGGTTATGGTTTATTTCATAAATAACTTTATTTCCAAACATCTGTCCTCTATACACTATAGAGTTCCTCCACTTCCACACTTGCCAAAGAATTATACCAGGAGCAACTTAAAATAAGGGTTTGAGCTTTGGTACACATTCTACATTCCACCACTGTGTTACTGCTTGATTCACTTATACATATGGACCATGTACCCCTGTTGTATTAGTAAACCCCCTCCATATCTTTTTAGCAAAGTTCCCTGTAATACAAAGATGGTAGTGGTTTCTTGCTGAGGATGTGTACAACATCTGCACCTTAAAACCATGGCTATACCACATCTAGCTACCACATCATCTACAAGAAGTTTCGTATTCCAAACTCTCCATAGGAAGAAAGAGATCTTGAAAGGCATTCCCTGCAACCAAATTTCATTTAAATAATCATTTTCAGCTCCTTATGCCTGACAATTTCCCATGCACTCTTTATAGTAAACCTGCCACTACTTGTGGCTAGCCACCATGGTCTGTCCCAAAGATCAGACTTCTCAGAGATTTTTACCTCAGTGTGGACATGTTCCATAATATCCTGAGGTAGAGTCTGCAATATTCTCTCCACATTCCATTGACCCTCCACAAAGTGGCTAATTTCATAAATGGCTTCTTCCATTATGAAACCAGGTTCTACTATATTAGTAAGCGGGCCTGCCTGGTCCAATTATCAAACCATATATTAGAACATCCATTCCTAGGTTCGCACCAAATATCTTGTTCAATCTCTTCTCTAGCCTCCAACATCCTCTTCCATATTTGAGACCCTTATTTCCATTGCTCTACTGCTGGCATATGTTTATTACAGTATTTATTCCATATGAAATTGGTCTATAGTGATTTATTAGTTCTAAAAATCCACCAAAGCTTAGCAAACAATGCTTTAGAAACATCAAAGAGGCATCTAAATCCTAGTCTTCCTTCCTCCTTAGGTAGGTATAGGTTTGTCTGTTTTGCCCAGTGTCTTCTCCTTCCTTCATCTTGATTACTCCAGAAGAATCTTCTAAAGATTTTATGTATCTCTTGAATGGTGAATTTGGTGGGTATTACAACGGATTACATAAACATAGGCATGCTCTATAGGATAGTGTTAATTAGCACTGCATTTCCCCTATTGAATAATAACTTCCCTTTCAAATTTTGTAGCTTGTCCTTCACCCTTTTAATAAGGTCATTATAGAACATTTTCTTCTTTCTGGAGTGTAAGATAGCATAACCTAGGTATTTGAAGGGGAAAGATCTCTTTCAAAACCAGTTATTTGCTAAACTGCTTGCACTATATCATGTGCAATATTGCTGAACATATACAAAAAACCTTTCTCCTTGTTAATAAGTTGGCCAGAGACCTCTTCATACTCATGTAAAACTGCCATAATAATTTCTAAAGACCATTTATCTGAAGATGCAAAAAAGATTATGTCATATACATATGCCAAATGATTAATGTTGGCACTCCATTTAGGCATACCATATCCCTTATAGATTTTATATTCAAATAGAGCATTACGTGCCCTAGAAAGAGCTTCTACTGCAATAATAAACAAGGATGGGGAAAGGGGGTCCCCTTGCTTCACCCGCTAGTTGAATGAAAGAATACATAACATTCCCTGTTAATTAGCACAGAATACCAATTATTAGCAAGAAACCTCCAGATCATGTTAATGAAAACTTCTGCAAACCCCATCTTCCTTAGAACTTATATTATATATAACCTCAACCCTCCTTGAACACTGCATTATTTCTTCATTTTATTTCTCATCCCTTCTCTTCCCTTCCCTTCTCTTATTTCATCATAGCTCGGGTGCGGTATTATTCCTAACTTTTGAGGTATTATTCTTACCTTTTGACTATCTTTCTTGTTGTGTTGCGATTCTTTGAATTCTTCTCCCTTTTTCTTTTTTCTTTTTTTTCAAGCTTACCACTCCCTTTTTTTCGATCAGTTCCTTCTTTTTGGTACCCAACTTTTCTCTTCATTTTTTCCAATGTCAACTAACCTCAACTTATACTCTACCTAAGTTGAAGCCTAGTGTCCAAAGAGGTACTGGGGCCAAAACAAGGATTTATTTACAAGTAGATGGGATAATTGTCTAGCTAATTACAGAAAAGTCTAAGGCTTCAAATCGTGATCTAGGGACTATATACATCATTTGGTAGATTAATTTAGGTCTTAATGTCTTATAACAAAGAAGTCCTATGATCCTTTCCTGACCAAACTATACTACAACAGTAGGAAGACTAACCGGGCAAGTTCTAGATTGTACACACAATATAAGAACATAGCAAATGCCTCACACACACATGACATAGGGATTCATTATCAACTACTAGTTACTCAGTTAGTATAATAACTTAGAGACATTCATCAAGATCAATAGACACAATGTCAATTACTGAGCCTAACATATCAACATATCAAAGCAATGAAACACATACCAAAATTTGGAGGGGTGTCAGATTCATAAACACTAATGCTCAAGAAGTGTGCCAAGTTGCTACAATTTTTATACTGCCTAAGTCTTCCTAATTTTCTTCTACCTATACACAAAACAAAACACATATTCTATTCTAAACATCTTGGTTCAACAGAAATAATACATCCTCGAGAAAAAAACACAATAAGAAAAACCCAAGGACGGACACAGAATCAGCCTTCACCCTACTAAAAAAGCTGTGTGTTGTCCCCAATGCACTAAAAATGATAAGACATGGTAGGAAAGAACTTACCTTTAGCACTTAAGAGCTAGTGTTGAGTGTCATATATGGGTCTACAGGTGCAGATCCTGTGACACTAGTATCAGCAGTAGCGCCAGTGGCTGGCGTACCCAAAATCTAGTTTAAAGATGGAACAACACTCTCAAGAGCTAAAATCAAGGAATCTACAACTCTGAATCCCTGAACCTCATCTCTAGAGAGTCATTGAGCTTCTTTCAACTCTTTTTTCTTTTTCTTCTTTCTCTTTCGCTCTCTTTCTCTCTCTCAGCAGTGCTCACAGCTTTACCGTCACCCTTTTCACTCTCTTCTCCATATTTTGTAGGGTGACTCATCTATCAAGGTCATAAAAGGCCTATCATCCTCTGTGGCCACAGGCAAGTCCTTTATCAGACCCTCAAATATGGGCATTGACCTAGACTATAATACAACAATATTAACACAAGCCTTTGCAAGCTTGGTAACGATGGACCTGAGGTTTGGAGCTGTAACAACATTCAACTGCTCATGTACGCTCATCTTTATTCTGTAAAGATGGACATTCTCTTGTGCAAGGACTCAATTACGGGCACCAGGGTAGTCTGAATAGTCTTCCTGAAGAAGGGCTTCAACTGACTAGAAAAGATCTCCACCTACTTCTCTACCTGCTCATCCCTTTGGGAAAATAATTTGATGCTATTTCGAGTCAAAGCATAGGCAGAAGATGGAGCTAGCAGATGGGCTTCAATAGTGGCTGAAGCTACCGTGGGAGATGTCATAGTACCAGTCTCAGTAGTTGGTATTTTAGATGGTATGGTAGCCACCTCTCCTGTGGGTGATAGAGTGTCAATTTTCTCCCCCTCCTCTATTAGATCCTCTAAAATGGTTCCCCCGAGGTCAAGGACTGTGTCATACACTTAGCAACTGGTTGGAATCATCCCAGATTAGTATAATATCTTAAATATGAGTGGCCTACATAAACTGATCCATGCTTCCTAATGGAGTCACCCGAGCCCTCTTTGCACAAGTGAGCAATCAAGAAAGGGAATGGCATTGTATTCCCATACCTTAGGGATCTCCCTTGGATCTTATCAATGATTATGAAGGAAAATATCACCTCAAACCTCGACATGAGGCTAGCTACTAGGATGACCCGATCTAGGGTGAGAGTATTATTAGTTGCCATCAGAATCAACCTCAATTGAACTACCGCCCACCAAAATTTTGCAGTGAGACTAAGAGAAGCTTTGATGATGGAGAGCTTGTTCGTTTTCAACCAAGCCGAATCTTTGTATGTGAGAATGAAGGCAAGCCACTGAATCTAATTTTTCTTAGTTTTCTGTGCTTTCAGTCGGTAGTCAAGATCTACCGTACACATTGGTGCCTCATACTCTGGCCCAAATAAGAACCACTAAATAGTGCACTCTGAGATACAACGGTGGCTACTCCTTAGCTGACTTGTCCTTATTTTGCGTATTAATCAAAGTGGCTGCATACGCAATGTAAAACTCATGGACCATTGTTAGACTATAGTCACCAAGTGCTTGGCTTATCCAACCTATTTTGTCATCAAATAAAGCATTTATCTTGGGAATTTCAACTAAATTGGAGGAACAAATCTAGACCTCCTGAAAAATGCTCCTCCTAATATTTTCCCTCTGTTTGGGTGCAAGCCCTGCATAGTAGATGTCCAACATGCCCTTGATTTGCCACCGAAGGTCCTCCTTAAAATGGGAATTTTTTCCCTTAATCTCAAGTTGTCTTGCCCATTTGGAAGAGGAGGGAGCAACAACAAATTGTCATGAATTTGAGGGTGTGGAACCATGCTGCCATACTGAAGCTTTTGTGGGCTGTGACGGAAAAGAAAGATTGTCTATGGATTAAATGGGTTCACTCATACTATATAAATGGGGACACTGTTGAGCATTGTCAAATTTCGGCTATTGCGACTTGGGTTGTGAGGAAGATTTTGGAGGCACGAAAATATATATTACTAACACCCCAGCTGCAGGGTGATCTGATTACTAGACTCAGGTCTGTGATAGTTCATGGTAAATTCTCAATCCATAAGATGTACTGCCTTCTTCTCCTCCAATACCAAAAGGTCCCCTGGAAACAAATCATACTACAACCTAGCATACATCCTCGTTATAAATTTACTTTATGGCTTGCTTCTTGGAGATGACTGGCCACAGTTGATAGGCTCCACAGGTTTGGTATCCAGTTTCCAACAGATTGCATCTTTTGCTCCATCACAGAGGAAATCTTTGATCACCTATTCTTTGAGTGTGTTGTAACCAAGGAATTCTGTACTAGACTTCTGACATGGCTGAAGGTCCAATGATCTATAGGGACCTGGACGGAGGAGCTCCAGTGGGCCATTACATGGGCTGGGTCTGGTTCTGCAAAAGGAGCTATTATATGCAATGTGTTTGATATGGTCGTGAATATAGTTTGGAGAGAACGAAATAGTCTACGCTTTCAAACAGGCCACTACGACATTGAGCGAGTTTGTAGAGAAGTGGCACTCCATATTCACATCAAGGTCAGAGCTTGACGAAATGGGGATCAACATTGACTACTCTACCAGTTCTGCCTTGACTGATGGTTTTTCATTATTAACTTTGGCTCTTATTTACTAGTTCCTTTACATAGCTTGTTATTAGCTTTAGAATAGCTACTGGGTAGATTGCTACTACAACATGTTGTAGTATGCTTAGCTAGTTGGTTTGTTATTGACTTGTTGCTTCTTTAGAGTTTGGAAGTCTACTCCAAGCTGAGTTTATATATATTCACTTGGTATCAATGAAGTTCCTTGTTTACCAAAAAAAAAAAACAACAGATTTGACATTTTTGCCCTTAGAACTCTTATTTTTGAAGCTTCTAGCACTATCATCTCCAGAATCGCTCTCACTGGAAAAAGTAGAAGCATCTCGTCCCTCTTCAGACTGGGAGAGGCTGCTTGTTGTTGTCTTTTTTGTTGCTCATTGTGCGAGGCTACAGATGTGCTTGTTCCTCTAATTTGTCTTCCAACTTATCTTAATGTCGGGTAGCAAATTCTCTGAGTCCTCCCTGCCTTAAGGGTGTGTTGCTTCCACCTCTTTTTGCTTTAAATTTAGGCAGCATGTACTTGCAGGACACATTCGTTAGTAACAGTAGACATATGTACAAAAGCAAGAATAAAACTTAAGAAAAGATTTTTTTTTGTTTTTGTAGTTCACATACTAAGAAATGGAATGATGGTCTGTGAACCAAAACGTAAAAATAAAGATAGTGTACATGGGGGCAACACATGTTTCTATGATTGAGTCAATGGACCATAGTTTGGTTAACTTGAGGACCATCATTCAAAAGTATGATCCATCCTGTCCTTTGTCCTTTGTAGAAACTGATCTGAGAGTTGACATTTTTGAGAAAATTGATGGTTGGTTCCACGGATCGTAAACCATTTCAATCTTAATTCCTTAACAGTAGGCATTTTTCAAAATTTTTTATTTCAAAACTTGATCTTTTCATCTCACGTTTAAGGTTACGAACCATAGAAAGGTTTTCATAAGTTGTAAGTCTCAGCGTAGAGTGAAACGATCAAGCTTCATCACCTCTTTTTCATATTCAAGAACAACTACGATAATCATAATTACAATTTTTCAATCTTTCCGTACCACAAGCAAATTTTTGAGTTACTCAGACTTCACCTATATCATAATCAACAAAATTATTGGGAGTTTGGCGGGCAAAACAACTTTTGACTTTGTTTCCAAAGTGAAATTTGGCCGTAATGCCCCCTGATTCAATGGGTATGAATACCCAAACCAACATCATAACAGTGATATCATATTAACCAACCCAACACTCTATACAACCAATCTCACATGAATTTCCATAATTCTAACACAAGTTTTAATTACCAAAATCAAAAAATTTCAAACCTAAGGTTCCACACAATAAATACTTCACAAACTTGAACCCATAGGCATCACAATCGAAGAAATATCCCCAAAAAGATGAAACTTTTTAACCATTTCCTTTAATGGGGATATTCTTGATCAACTAAGTGAAGGAGTGTGTGCATTCAAGCCCTCAACTGTGATGGGGCAAAGGAGCAGTGAAATTGTGACTTTTATGAGGGTGATGAAGTTACGTAGGTTATGGAATATGGAGGAGATGAACGTGGGGAGTGTTGTGTGGGAATTTTTAATGTGAGGGAAGTAAGGAAGGATTAGGGACCTAGGTTTGACTCTAATTAAACTGGATAAATACATTAGAGAAAAGCAAGTATAAGATAGAGAGCCGAGTTGGATTAGTTTTCATTTAAAATTTTGCACAACTGACCATGACCCAATTTATGGTCCGTAAACCCTAATGATGAGTGGGCTCACAGTTTCTTAGCTGAGATCCATTAGTTCAAATCTACGATCCGTGAAATGGGAATCACGGACCCTCATTTAAACTGTGGATCAGAGATGCTTTACTCTTGTGGTGTCATTTTTCCACGAATGACTTGATGGGCCATCTTTGGAAGTACGGACCATCCTATCACCCGTGGAACTTTACCTGAGAGTTGACATCTTGGAATAAAAATGACAGCGGATTCTATGAACCATTTAATAGGTTTCACGATCTGAAATCAATCGTAATTTCTATCCTCTAGTTTTGGTTTCCTCTCCAGTTTTCCATGGTGCAAACCATGAACCATCGAGGATTTTCATAGCCCGTCATTTGGTCCATGGATTCACATGTTTTTCCATCTTTCAACACTTTGCTCCTGGTATTTTTTAGCCATGCACACTTCAACAAAAATCAATGTTGTACAAAAAAAATATATAAACCACCTTGGGTTACCTCTGAAGAAACACTTGATTTAATGTCGCGGCACGATGCATATATCTTGATTACTCAGACTTTAGCAAGATACCCTTGGGCTGCCTCCTCCCAAGCAGCACCCCATTTAACATCACGGTATGATGCGAGTACCTTGATTACTCAGACTTCATCAACGTATGCCTTATAAATCAATTTTACCTCCTCAACTGCTCCCAAATGTTGTTTAACTCGTTGTCTATTTACCTTAAACCTTTTTTAGTCTGGATATTCATGTTCAGTAGCACCATATCTAAACACCTGGGTGATTTTGAATGACCCAAACAACTTAGACTTCAACTTTCCAGGAAATAAGTGAAGTCTGTAGTTAAACAACAAAACCAAGTCTCCAGGACTGATCCCTCTTTTCAAAATCTTCTTGTCATGGTAAAATTTCATTCACTCGTTATACAAAGCCACACTCTCATATGCTCGAAGTCTGAACTCGTCCATCTTATTCAATTTTTCAAGCCTCAAGTTAGAGGCTTCGCTTCAGCTCAAGTTCATCTTCTTCAACGCCCATAGTGCCTTTTGTTCAAGTTCAACCGATAGGTGACATGCTTTACCAAACACCAACTGATAGGAAGACATCCCTATTGAAGTCTTGAAAGCAGTCCGATAAGCTGCTGGCTTGTCAACATTAACTGACTCTTTCTCTTCCTTAGCATCATCAACTACTACCCAACATTTTGTGTGGGCCTCTCTTTTCTCATCTTCAACCGCCACTTCTGCCTCATCACTTATTACCTTTCCACTTTGTATAGTAACTGCCATACTTTGACTGTTCTTTTTCGGATTGGGTATGGTGTCACTTTGCACTGTACCTCTCTGTCTTGGATTTAGGTCTGCAGAGATCTAGTTCATTTGATGCTCCAACTGCTTGATGGAAGTAGCATGAGAGTTGTCATGACTCAAACCATCGTGAGTAGCATCCACACTAACCCCCCGGTGGGCAAACCATGTCTTACCAACTAAACCAAGCCTTAACCAATTCATTTAACACATATTAAGCATTCATGTTATAAAATAAGAGTTATCAAATATCAACCAAAATAAAATACAGAACTCTATCTATTATGATCCCCAGAATCCAAAAGTCATCGTACAAAGGACTTTAACTATCAATGATTAAGAATAGGAAAAACAACTAATAAATGAACTATGTCCTAAGAAATAGACATCTGTCACAAAAAAGATCTGTGGCAGCTTCAATAGGAGTAGCTTACCCTCAAATCGGTCAATTGGCTACACTAGATGCAAAATCGCATAGAAGTTTCTGGAAAACAGTCTGCACTCAAAGAAAAGTGCAGGAGTAGCATCAATACAAATACTATGCATTGGTAGGTATCATAGGCTGACTCAAATTAGTAACATATATATATATATATATCATGAAGCACATAAAATAAGTAGACAGGTACAATAACACATAACCAAAAGCTTAGATAATCAAGTAGTCACAATAGTTAGGCAATTAAACCAAATCCAAACATATCTATGTCAATCAATAATGGACGTATAAGTCATCAAAAAACTCTGAAAATATAATGTGACATATCACAATCAAGGAATCATATCCTTACTAATTTACAACTATATAGCCTCTGTATCTTATCAATACCACTCTGTACCATACCTCAACTCACATTTGTCACTCATTTGTACACTCATGATAAATGGACTTTAATCTTACCCAACTGGTCATGACCTATAGGTACCTAGGTGTCCATGTACCGTACTAGCGTTGTACCTGATCCATCACATAATTGCTCATCTATTATCTCATATCAGACTCGAGCCACTCATCATCTGAATAATATATATATTCTCAATCCTCGTCAACACATCTCAGTATGTTCTTCACTCAGTTATCTCTTAGGATAATAATAACAAGCACACAATGAATATCACAAGTACACATCATAATCACAAGTCAACTAAAGGCAAGCTTCAATAGTTTAACAGCTTATTCATGCAAGCATTGTCAAGCCAATAATATCAATCACAGACTATGTCTGAAGACCAATCAACATGATTTATTAACTCATAAAACATACAACCAATTAACCAATGTCTAACTCCACATAAACAATAACCTACCTCAACCAAAGAACTTGAATGAGCAAGAAAATTCGTATGAGCCTTCCCTTTTCTCAATGCCTCAAAACACTCAAAGTCTAAAATAAGCAAATACAAGAGTATTTAACTATCAACTGTTCAAACAATAACTTTGGGAATTGAAACCCTTTTTCAATGTCTAAATCACTACCCAAGGGTCAATTAATCATAGTCTAGATCCCCGACATTCACATTATCTTAATTCATGGAGTTTCTACTCCAATTACCCCTTTAAAGTAGT